>JASAOG010000165.1:35000-782500 GCA_030265305.1 Biomphalaria pfeifferi
ATGTAGAAATACTATATAAATAAACAGACTAGCTATTACTGTGTGAAATGCTGTGTGAATATCCTTTCATTTACGTTTACTTGAAGTATTTTAGCATATTACATTTATTAATTGTTTCTTAGTTTAAAACTCTAGCATTTAGAAATACATGTCATAAATTTCATTTAGTTAAAAATCTCCAAGACAATTTTATTGAAAAATATAAATGATGCTATTTTGTTTATTTATCAAAGCATTGAATAGAGCAGATCAGTAATTATACAAAATAATGAACACCTGGTCTTTACAGTATGGTGTCTGGCATTACAGTCGATGTTTTAGACTTTTAACTGATCTACTGAAAATTAAAATGCTATTGACAAATAATCTTTTTTTCCTAGAATACACATCAATTAATTTTCTTCTAAAACCTACTGTAAATCAATCCTAAATATCTAATGTTGAGATACATTATTAGTACATTTATATATATATATATATATCTAGTCCAATTAATCTCATTAGATTTGAAATAATGATTGTAATTAGATTTTCAATTAGATTTATTACACAATAAAGGAGACATCATGTTCAGCTGTGAACTAAAACTAATTTTTAAAAAGCCTAATAAATTTAAAATATATATATATATTAATTTTTTTTTGCAAAAATATGAGCTAATGTCTTTCAGTCTTTTGGACACATTGTTTTAAAACATTAAATGTGTACTATTTGTGCAGAAGACATCTTTTTTATGATTAGTTTACTGGTGCTTTGTTTTTGAAGTTAGACTTCTCTTAACAAAGAACAATTATTTGTATTTCACACAGGGATGATTAATTAATTTATCAGCTGTGGCAAAAGAGAATCCCAACAAAGATCTTTCTGATAGAGAAGACAAGTCTGACACAGAAGACATCATACTAAAAAGTAGATATGCTTATCTACTACTTTTAAACATTTATTCTAGAAAAATTAATTCATACAAATAATTTATAATTTGACTCTTTTTTTCACTAAATGTTCTATTCCGTTTCCATGTAAGGTATTGATAAAGAACACAAAAGATGTTCATTCTTACTACTGGATTTATTCCAGACCTTGATCATACATATCATGTTTATTAAACATATGAACAGGACAAATGTTTCAGCATTGTTATTCAGAAAGTGCAATATCTGTACCTAATTTATGTGTGCACGAGCCCACAAGTATTTCTTATTATACCTTACTTATGTGTTATGAAACATGTGTCAATATTTGTACATTGCTAGACATCCACAATACTTACCCCTCTCTTACATTCCTTCACAATTTGTATGCCAAATCATTATCTCCCCCCGCCCTTTTTTTTTTATCTACTCATCATTTCCCCATTTTATGCTTTATTTTATTTTTTAAATACTAATTATCATTTCAAAATATCTTTTGTAACTGTAAATATATTTTTTTTAATTAATTTCCAAGAATCACACCCTAAGAAAAACCATATGCTTTTTTTGCTCATTTCAGTGAAATATACAGATAAATAATTCAAGAATTCCTTAAGAATGAATGAAGACATTATTACTTTTATTGATCGTAAGCAATTCTACTTTCATTTTGTTTGCAGTAATATGTACAGAAGAACACCACTCATTTCCATTTTTATGTTGGATGATGGCTTCTCTTATTTAAAAAGACCAAAGGTATAACATCAAAATATAATTAATTTACAACTGATATGTTTGGGTTGCTAGAATGTGGCATGGGAAAGTTAGCTAAATAACAAATGTAAATGTAAAACTATTTTTTTTAAAGCCATAGAGACTGTATCAATAAATGAAGGTATAGTAAATGTGTGCAAGTTACTTCTCTGACCACTGTTTTTTTTTTTAGTACATACATGGTCTACAGTTTTCACATAGAATAGTGTTTTAAATGTATCAGCATTTACTTTTTGTATATTATTTAGTATTTTAGTCTATTTAGTTGTTTTTTTTTTCTCAATTTTAGATGTGAAAATCAAAACAAGATTGAGCCCTTATTACCTTTAATGTAACAAACTTTCAGCTGCATTGAATGATTGATGGTGAACAAATAATTCTATCACTTATATTGTTAAGAGAAAAACAAACTTACTGGAAATATTAATAAGAATTATTTTCCATTCCATTGCAACATACAAACACATTGGCCATCAAACTAATTGTACACAAACTTGTGACAGCTATAATAAATTTCTACTTTGATGATGTAGCCAACATATATGTTGTCTTATAAGAGAACAAAGTATTTTTTTAAGAGTTTGAAAGTGATAACAGTAAAACTGAGCAAAAACACTTTTGTGATACTGCGGCACTGTCAATGTAATTGTACTGCATTCTTGATTTTGTTGTATCTTTTTTCATAATGAATGCTTGTGTTTTTCTAATTTAAATATTGTATAGGAAACTTGGTTGTAAAAAAAAAAAAAGTTTTGTTATTTGTAACATTAAAAGTTTTTTAAAAAAATTACAAGGAATATATGAATAAAGTGTTGACCTTTTTAACACTAAAATGCTTCCACTGTTTGTTTGCTTTTTATTACCATCACAACAGAAAACATAATTTATGATGAACACTTCAATATTTTCATAAGGGCCTCAACTTGCGCAAACTCGTTTCAATGAAAATATTTGTCGAGGAACACCTGGCAAAAAAGGTAAAGAATACTGTTTCAAATAATCTGTGCTCTTTCTGTTGTTATATTTCACACTTTTCCTACATAATATTGAGATTTTTTACAATTGAATAGCAAATATTTGAATTTAAAAAAATTAAATGTACAAACCTTCTTGTATAGTAAGTATTGTATCTGCTTTGAATTCATTACAGCTTCTCACATAATTCACAAATGTGTCTAAACTACCACCAACTCCAAAATAATATGTTTTAGCTGCAACCAAGCTTCACAAAAATTTAAGAAAAATTACATTTTTTTAAATACAAGGATGCAAGTGTTCCACACAAACTTGTTAGAGAGCCTAAAGGTCCCACTTCCACACAAACTTGTTAAAGAGCCTAAAGGTCCCACTTCCACACAAACTTGTTAGACAGCCTAAAGGTCCCACTTCCACACAAACTTGTTAGAGAGCCTATAGGTCCCACTTACACTTCACTACACCCAAGCTCACACATAAATCACATTAACACTTCAATTAATTTGGATCCCAAACAATTACAGGAACTCACTTTAAAATCTTTAGTGAAAAGTTATTTGTACATGTGTACTGAGTCTTTAAAACAAAAGGACACTCCGTTGGAAGACTCTAAGTAGATTTAGCATGTAAGAATATATTTTAAGCATACAGTAAACACGTTTAAATTTATATAAGTATTAAAAGTATGTACCCTGTACAAATATCATGGGCGTAGCCGGGGGGGGGGGGGGTCAAACCCCGCAGGGGAGGAATCTGTATTTAGTAATTGATTTTTTGCTTTGATTTAGTTTATTTTATTTGAGATTTTAATACTAAACCATCTCTTGCCCCATCACAGCCAAGGGTTTTTGAGTTTAAAACCCCTACCAGAGGGTTTTGAGTTTAAGACCCCCCTAACAGGGGGTTTTGCGTCCTACCAGGGGGTTTTGATTTTAAATCCTCTACCAGGGATTTTAGCAGTAAAATCCACCTCTTCAATAACACAAAACAAAAACGCAAACGACAATCCCCAAATTTCAAGAGCACAGTTAAGGAAGATTTTGATTTTAAAACCCCCTCCGAAATTAACAATAAACCCCCTCTTCAATATAAAAAAGCAAATTACACTCTCAAACTTTGGAAGGTTTTTGAGTTTACCCCCACCTCTTCAGTAGGGTTTGAAGCTAAAAAATACCTCTTCAATATATAAAAAAGCTAATTACGCACTCAAAATGTTATGAGCTAAATGGGTTTTAATTCAGCTTTGAGTTTAAGCCCCCCTTCAGCGGCGTTTGAAGCTAAAAAATACCTCTTTAATATTAAAAACAAAGCAAATTATACACTCAAAATCCTATGAGTATAGTCAAAGGGGTTTTGAGTTTAAACTCCCCTCCAGTGGATTTTAAAGCTAAAAAATACATTTTCAATATAAAAAAAAACAAATTACACACTCTAAAATCTATGAGCGTAGCCAAAGGGGTTTTGAGTTTAAACCCCCACCAAGCAGGGTTTGAAGCTAAAAATACATCTTCAATGGTTTGAGTTTAAAATCCCCTTACAGAGCGTTTTGAGGTGGAAAACCTCTATCTTCAATATTATTCTAAAGCAAACTACAATTACCAAAGTCTATGACCGTAGCTAAATGGGGTTTTGAGTTTAAAAAAAACAACTCCAGAGATTTTTTAGTTTAAAACCCCCAACAGATGATTTTGACGATAAAACTTCCCTTTTTGATATAATATCTAAAGCAAACTACAGTCACCTAATTCCAGGAGCATATTCAAGAGAGGTTACACATTTCTACCAGTGGCAGGGCTCCAATAATAAAGTGCAGTAAACAGTCATCTGCAAAATTGAAAAACACTAAATGTGGCTCAACAAATATGGCTAAGACATATTTTAGGAGTAAGTTATAGAGATCGGGTCTAAATCAAGGAAATCCTATGCCGAACTGGGAGTCGACCCCTTAGTAAGATTGTGACAAAGTGTCTCATGAGGTTTGCGGGACATGTTCTCCGACAAAATGAATTACGCATAATAAGAGTTGCGATGACAATCTTATTAAGTACAAGTTGGCCCCACACATTCACAGAGGTCCTTAGGGAGATGGGAAGAGGCTTCAGACATTACCAGTATCAGATTTTTGTGGAAACAGATTGGCGGCAAATGTGCCGAACGGCGCGGGAGGGTCTAAGTCAGAAAGCACAATAGGTTTTTGAAATAAAACTTTTTAATAGCAGGAAAATGCACTGTAGATACCTCAGAACATGCATTTTGTTGGCTTTCAATACCAGAAATAGTGCTCCTAGCGCTTCCCCAGACCCCCTTGCTGGCAATGGTGGGGAGTCCACAGTTTTTCACTAACTCCAGAAAGAAATTCTAGGGCACAATAAACGTCTACTGAAAGAAGGAAGGGTCAGAATATAATAAAGATTATGTTCACACACACACATACATACATATAAATATTTTTTTTTCGAATTTGTCATAATTCTGCACAAATAATTTAGTTGATAGGTTGTTTTTTGTTGTTTTTTGTAATGACTTATGCAAGACGATATGACAATTTTACAAATGTGACCTAATTCTGATATTTTAAGTATATTGCTGATCTTTATAGAAGTTTCTTACAAACATTTAATTCAAATCACTTTTCAACAAAAGGATACATTACGCCATCATCAGTAAGGGACATGCTAAATATGTCATGAAGTTTGGAATAATTCTCAGGATTGTAGATTGTTTCTGCAGTTAATATAACATCATACCTAAAAATAGTTTTGAAAATTTTTTTATATCATTATATAAATCCAAGGTATATAGATATACTTATTCAATTTTTTGGGGTTATAAGCTAACAAATAAAAAAAGTGTTTTAAAAAATAGCTATTTTACATTAAATCATTTTTCTCTGATAATTTCAAATTTTCACTACAATATATAATGAAAATGAAATCTCAGTAAATTTAAATAATATAAATAATTCACAATAGATTCTAGCATTTTCAACAATTAATAGAGATTATTATACCTGAGTTTTTGTTCTGTTGCTATCTGGTTAAAACCGCTCCAGTCACCAGCAAAATAGCGACAACGCTGTTCTGTACAATTTCTTACCACATTGGGTTGAGTTAGTAGTTTTAAGACATCTATATTCTTGAAAGTAAAGAATTAAAAACAGACATCTAATATTGTTTTAAAATAAAAAATAAAAATAATACCAAAAAAATGGCTTGGTCGTATTGGTTTAATTTAACAAGGGAAAAAATAATGTCCTAAGACAAAACAAAAAAATGAAAAAGATTTTACACAACATCAAACTAAATTACCAACTTTCAGATTAGTACAACTTTTAAGTGCCAGTGAATAACTGTATAGAGATGTTTACTAAACATTACTAAATCAATATGAAAACAAAGATCAATTGTGTTATGAACCTTTCCTCAACTAGAAAAAAAAAAGAAAACCTACAATGAACAAAAATTGTATCTGTTCAGAGTTAGTTTTGGCTATCAATGCAGAAAAGGATTCTTATATATGCTGGTTTGAAAGCACAGGAAACTGGGTAGTGAAGACAGGACTTATGTTTAGAATGGTGTGATAGTTTCACAAAAGAAAGATTGGGGGAGGGGGGGGGGAGGTTGAGGTTGTTTCCATCTCATTGAAAGCCTAAATATAAAAATATTTTTCCATCTGGCTTCTTGCGATGTCTAAATTCAGGTGAGATTTTTTAAAATTAAGAATTACAAGATTAATCCACTCCAAATTTCACTTCTGCTCCCAGAGGTATATAATCTTTTCTGGCACTTCTAAGAGTCATGAGTTCGAATTCAGGTCATTCCCCTCGCGGTTATCAGCAGTACATCTCTTGGCTGGCTTGTTCATGTTCACAGAATGCCACAAGGTCAACTCTCACAAGGCATTCTTTATGGTGATCTAATAGAAGGCAGGAGAGCTGATGGTTACCCACTTTTAAGTATACTGATGTATGCAAACGCAACATTAAGCTCTTCAAAATCCCATCTAACAGTTGGGAAAAAGAGGTACTGGATTGATCCACAGGGATAGCAAGCATAAAGAAAGGGTCCTGGATTGCAGATGGCATACAAACCAAAGTAAAAAGACATAAAATGCCACAAAGCTTAAGAAGCCAAATGTTTTATTTTGGAAACTCTTTAAAACATGAATGTACAAAACATCTTAAAGAAATACAAAATCCTTAAATTTTTGTAGTACAAAGATAAGAGTACTAATAATCTTCTATTATGGGAAAGAAAAATAAAACTCTAAACAAGTATTTTTCAAAACAAAGTTTTGAACTTACATAATCTTGAAAATCCACTCTTTTTGCACCAGCCTTTAAGCTGTACAGCCCTGGTAATCCAGCACCACAACCAAGCTTTTTATTGATTGAATTGTAAAAAAAAACCATCAATTTCTCACTTGTCAGATAAATTTCTTTGATATTAAAAATACTAAATAGAAAATCAGATAAAACTTTAAAATAAATACACCTTTGAATGTCTGATTAATGTGAATGTGGTTTGTTTTTTTCTAGACTTGACTAAATAACTGTTAGCAATTAAATTATCAAATTTTAAAAATTGTTGGTTTCAGTTCACACCTAGTCTAAACATAGACCTTGAATGACTCTTCTGTTAAAAAAAAACTTCCATTAACAAATATTAATTTAAACCTGAGTACTTTAAATCTACTGGGAAGGAAGTTCATTCATGACTTTAAAATAGTAGTGCAACTTCTTTATTTCTAATAACAATAGTGCCCTTGCCTTTTTTACAAATATGGTTTACTTTAGAAAAGTATAGTACTGATACCCAACAAAGGTACTTTCCTTGTATTAAAACATAACTCCCAGGCAATGCTTCTCAGCTTCACTGTGGCACTTGGGTGGAAACAGTCATTAGAGGAGACTATTAGGCCAATAGGGAAGCAAAAAAGAACCCCTGTTCGGGTGTCTTGTATCACAAACATGACTGACCTCTAAAACAACTTTTCCTTTAACCTCCAAAATGTGTCTAGACTCAGAAGATGATAAATATTTCACTAAATCAATGCCACACTCCCATATCTTGAGACCACCTTCAAAGTAGAACAAAAGCAATTTAGTAATTAAGTGTTTGAAGTACATTATTTTAATAATTGGATGATTGTTTTGGGTGAACAGAGGAAAGGTTTGATTCTTAAGATTTATAATCAAATAAAAATTTCTTTCAGATTTTATTTTAGTTCTGGATTCTTGTCTTTTGAAAGAACTCCCCTACCCATTTTCCTGAAAAAATATCTAAAGAGTGATAACTAACTAGATTATCCTGGAATCCCCAACTAAATTATCTTATCCTGGAATCCCCAACTAAATTATCGAACAGTAAATATTGCTTTTTAAGTATTCAAAATATGTGCTAGTAGTTTTTCTTACAATTTCTTTGGAAAAAGGTAAAAAGAACAAATATCATTAACAACATAATATAACCGACCTTCATAAGTTCCAGGCACAAGGTCAGAATGAGCATTGATAGCATCTAAAACTGTCTTAGATGACTGGATGGCATCTTCTTGATTCAGCAATTCCTTCTCTATACATTTGGTGTTTACGATTTGGAAAAAATGCTCCCCAAAAGTAAGAGTTTTAAAAGCCAACTGAGGTCATGGATTAGAGAGAAAGAAAACCTACTAAGTCATAGTATTAAAGTGTAGACATCAGTAAAACTTACAGATTAAAGCAAAATAATTATTAGCAAACTAAGCTTATGACACATTTCAATGATGTCTGGGTCTAATACAAGATTCACAATAACTGAACATGCAAAAATTTACTATGTACTCTTTGTTAGAGAGAGGCATTAAGAGGAATGGAGAGCGATATTCAACAAATCATAGTGGTGCCCCAAAAGTCAAAAAGACTAAGGAGCAAATGAAGGTCATGGAGATCAACCAACAAGAAACAACCTACACTCTTAAGCCTAGTACAAGATTCACAATAACTGTGCAACAAGTTGCTGCGTATGTTAGACAAAGACTAAGGAACAGGTGAAAAAAATCAACCAACAAGAGTGAACATACAAGAGGCCCTTCATAACATCAGTTTAATCTGAATTATCCTAAATATCAATGTTCAAAATATTTGGTTCATACTAAGTAGCCAACTTGATGTCAAACTTAAAGAAATTGAAGTGCTTGAAGTATAATAAAAATCTGTTTTAAGCAAGCATAAGAAATCTTCTTAGCATGAAAACCATACGTTCAGGTGGAAAGTAATCAGTATTACCCATTACAAATATATACAGAATTTCAATTAGATAAATAATAGGTGAGTTGATATTACATTGTATGTTTTGGCAAAAAGAAAGATTATGTTAGATTTAACAGAAAGTTATACACATCTTTTTAATTTTTACTTTTAATACTATTTAAAAACTAAATCACTTTTTTTTTAATTGCTGTTCACATCTTTCATTCTTATAGCATCCTCAGTGCAATATGTCTCAATCTCTAAGCGGACATGTGGGGAGATGGGTTTTTTGCCACTCAGCCAAATGAACCTCTTAACAAATAATGAATAATAGAAAGTAAATGAGACATATTTTTCAATAACTACTTACGACACTGGTATTGTGTGGTTATTACAAGTGTACAACATCAGACATTAAGTCTGATGACACAATGACCAAATGTAGTCAGTAATATTTAAGATGGTGAAGAACCAACAGAAATAATTTTGAATGAATTGAATATATTATAATTCCAAATGCAATCATTTCATTCATAAACACACTAAGTATTCCAACGAATTCCAGGAATAAAATTTGAATAAAAATACATTTTATAAATAAAGATTTAACATCCAGCTTGAAAGTTATGGACCCTGAGTTTGCCCCTCAAATAGTCTCTAATTTAACCATCTTCTAGAATATGCTGGGTAATCTGGGTTGGAGTTATTGAGTTGCTTAATTAAATTTGTACTTTCCATGGTCTATTTTATTTATATGCTGGCTTCTGGAGTAAAAAAGGTATACATAGACTAGCCCTAAACATCATATTTACATTCTGCCAACCTGGACAAGTTGTATTATGTGCCACAACTAATTTTTTTTTTTAAAGAATATATACCTTGGAAATAACACTATTGTTGTAAAAATCTGTTACTTCCACAGCAGGCAAAGATATTAATTTTTGGTCTTTAGTTTCTTTTGTATCTTTGTTGACATCTACTGAAGCATCATTGAATTTATTGTTAGTATTCTCTCCTGTGAAAGAAAAAAACATGAGATAAATCCTCTCTTTAAAATGAAAGCAATATTTTTTTTTATATTTTGAATTTTTGTAGTTAATGTTAGAAAAATTAATTGTTCATATTCATTATATTTCCTTTCAATAAGCACTTGTGCCATATAAAAAAATACTGAGCATGCCAAATCTACCAAACCATGACCTAGAGTAAAGTGCGAAGTTCGAGCGCACTAAGCCCGCTGGCAGCAATTTTCAGGTTTGGATTTTTATAGCACCGTAACGGTCTGACCTATGAAAAAACTGATAGTATCTCTGAATTCCTCGTCCTTTTTTCTATAAAAATAGATTGGATTTAATGTATCACTAGGCTTAGTTAAAATTAAATACGAAGTCAAAGAGGTGTAGGGTAAGTATCGCCAAGCGTACTTTTCCTCAAGCGGATTTTTCCCCAGTTAGTAAGCTCGATCGGGTTGATGGAAGGTTCGAACAGATCAATGAAAATATATCTAAAAACATGTTTTAATATTTAATTTTTACTATAAAGTCATTTTCTTTTTACTCCAGCACAAGAACACCATCCATTGCACCATTTCCCACCCTCCACAACTTCAAATAGTCTCTTTAAGCTGATGAGCAATCAGACTTAAAAATAGCCTTAAGCCCATTACCTATTTCCTTCACTACCGGGTAGTAAAAAAGAATAACTCCACACCACCTGAGTTTGACCTCACCATGAACTTAGCCTTTACAAGGAAAAGAAAATAGTATGTGTAGGAAGGGAAGAAAAAAGGTGCATGCGCAGTAGCAATATAGTAGTAATTTGGTAAACATTCAAATAAAAAAGTTATAGCAATAAAAAGTGAACTGTTCGAACCTCTTGACAAATCGGGGCTGCTCGAACTTCGCACTTTCCTATATGTCTTTGTAAATAAAATTGTGTTAAATTATTAATGGGAATGTCGATTTATGTGTGAGCAACTTTACATTAGTACACTACCATAGAAGTCTAGTCAGTCTACTATTATTATTATAACAAATTATATTCTCAGTCTACTATTATAATTATAATAAATTATATTCTCAGTCTACTATTATAATTTTAATAAATTATATTCTAGATCCTATCTATTCTATAGACTTGTCGTCACTTGTATAGACTATACTATTTATATATTATTATAATATTCTATATATTTAATATATATATAGTATATAGATTACAGTATAGATCTAGATTAATCTAGATCTATATCTAGATTTAGATCTAAATCTAGATTTATATATCTACCTTCATCGTTGTGAGCATTGAAATTAAACATAAAAGACATTTTTTAAGTGTAGCATAGATGGGCTTTCAGTTTCTCAGTTTCTGTAACACAGTGTAACTAACAGTGTAAGTAGATTTAGAGTCTATTATTATGTACTATACAACTGTCAGTCTATACTAGTCTATAGTATAGTCGATTAATCGACAATGAGTTCAATGAGGCACAATGGTGACAATGATTGACAGTCACAATGCTAGATGAAGTAGATGAATAGATCTATTTATTGAATTAATTATAGATCTTGATCTACAGTAATAGTCTCTACTCTTCTGGACTATATTCTAAACTACGTCTACGTAAATCTAATTGTCTTCTTTTTTTTTAAGTAACGTCTGTAATCTATAAGTCAGTCAATAACATAGGTTTAGAGATCTAGATCTAAATAAGCGAATTCTTTTTCTTATATTTCTTTCTCCTTTTTATTCTTCATCTGTGGAGTGGTAACTCTTTAGTTTATAAAGGTAGAAATCGAATTTGCAAGCATGTATTATTGATTTAGAAATCTAGATATATATATAGATCTAGATATATATATAGGCCTACTAGATCTAGTCTGTAGAGATAGATCTAGATATAGATTGGATTTTTAATTGTTAAAATTGTGACTAAATTTAATTGTCTAAGTATAGACTTACGGTACCAGATTCAAGATTATGGCACTTGGCAGATGCCGTCTGGAGACGTAGACGACGTAGATTATAAAATAAATAGACGGAGACGTCTATTAATAATTTATATTTAATTTCTTTTGGTAATCCTGTATATCAGCGTCCCGCGTTCACAAAATGCCGATAATAAGCTAGGATAAAATTTAATACATATAAATAGTGTTTTTAATAATAATAATAAAAAAAAGAACCTTTAAATTTTGAATGACATCAATAAAGTACGTTAGCGACTTAAATATGATCTGCACATTGCTTTTTGTTTGTTGGTAATGTACAGTGGTGTTGCCAACTTGTTGTATTTTAAAGATCTTTTTTTTTTCACATTTTGTATACTAAAGGCTACTGCAAGTCTACTAAAGATAAATTAAGTAATTACTTATAGAAACTAAGGTAAAATTTGATGATGGATGTTTTGTGGTTGGTTATTTGCTTGGATTGATGGTTGGTTTCATGGTTGTGTTAATGTGTTTGATGGTTGGATGTTGTTGGTTTGCTATGGTTGGTTGGATGAATTGTTATGTTAGGATGTTTGATGGTTGGATGTTGTTGTTTTGCTGTGGTTTTTCAGTTGGCAGTGGTTGGATGGTGCTTGTAGGTTGATTGGATGGATAGTTTGTTGGTTGATTTGATTGATGGTTGGTTGTGATTTGTTTGTTTGTTGTTTTTTTTTGTTGGTTGGCAGTGGTTTTTTTGGTTGTGGTTGAATGAATGGATGGTTGGATGTTGGTTTGATGTGGCTTTGGCTGGTTGGATGGATGGTTGTTAGTGGTTTGTTGTTTTTGGTTGGTTGGTTGGTTGTGGATGGTTTGAAGGTATTGTTTGGTTGGATGGTGTTGTTAGGTTGGTTGGTTGTGGTTGGTTTGATGGTATTGGTAGGTTGGTTGGATAATATTGGTTTGCTGTGGATGGTTGGTTGGTTATTGTTGGTTGGATGGTTTGATGGGGTTGGTTGTGGTTGGTTGAATGGTTTGATGGTGTTGGTAGGCTGGTTGGTTTGATGGTGTTAGATAGTTTAATGGTTGTTAGTTAGTTGGTTGAATGGTGTTGGTAGGTTGATTGGTTGTGGTTGGTTTGTTGGTTAATTTGATTGATGGTTGGTTGTGGTTTGTTTTTGGTTGGTTGGATGTGGTTAGCTGGATGGTTCTGTTACAGTATTTGATGGTTGGATATTTTTTGTTTGCTGTAGATGGTTGGTTGATAGTGGTTGATTATGGTTTGTTGGATGGTTGTGTTAGGGTGTTTGATGGTTGGATGTTGCTGGGTGTTGGTAGGTTGTTGGTGGTTTGCTGTGGATGGTTGGTTAGCAGTGGTTGGTTGGCTTGGGTTGGTTGGATGGTTGTGTTAGGGTGTTTTATGGTTGAACGATGTTAGTTTGCTGTTGGCAGTTGTATGTTTGGCGGGGGAGGCGTGTCATTTCGAAAGCTGCCAACTAAAAATAAACATATATTCCTGTCGATTCGGGAGACTGTTGAACAGCCAACCAACCAACTAACCACATCCAAGCATCAAACAAATTAACCAACCAACCATCCTGCCAGCCTTCCACAACTAACCAACTACCAACACCATCAAACCAACTAATAAGCCATTCATTCAGCAGAAAGAGTTTACAAAAAGTATATAAAAATTAAACACTTAACCCAAAAAGTAAGCAGACAGCTGCAGAGTGAATACATAAACAATGTAATATCTAAAGATAACAACAAAAACCTATGGTCATACATTAAGTCTAAGAAAATGGAAACAACAGGCATAGCGCCATTAAAAGATGAACATAACATAATACATAATGATAATGAAACTAAAGCAAAGATCCTAAACAAATACTTTGCATCAGCATTCTCAGCCCCAGGAGACAAAGACATATTACTTAATTTGAACCAAGTAGACAACATAGAAGATATAGTAGTACAAGAAAATAGAATCCAAAAACTATTAGCCAACACCAAACCAAATAAAGCATCTGGACCTGATGGTATTCCAGCTAGATTACTCAAAGAACTAAGCAATGAGCTAGCCCCAGTGTTCAAAATACTCTTTCAGGCTTCACTTAACCAGGGCAGAGTACCAAAGGACTGGAAAGAAGCTAATGTCACCCCCCTATTTAAAAAAAGAGAAAAATCTGACCCAGGGAGCTACAGACCAGTATCACTTACCAGCATCACACGTAAAATCCTAGAAAACATAATATGTAGCAACATCATAAACCACTTGGACAAACAAAATGTCCTCACACCATACCAACATGGCTTAAGGAAATATAGATCATGTGAAACACAACTAATAGGACTAATTGATGATTTTTCTAAAGGTTTAGATAATAGTGAACAAATAGATGCTATCTTACTAGATTTTTCTAAGGCTTTTGACAAAGTTCACTACCATAGTTTGCTTAAAAAATTAAAATATTTTGGCATTAATGGTCCACTGCATCAGTGGATTAAAGATTTTCTGATAGGGAGAGAACAAACTGTAATAATCAAATTGGAGCATGTCAAATGGGAATGTGCCTTTATCTTTGTGTCTTTCAGAGTATTTTTTTAAATTTTGTTTTTGTATTTGAAGATTATGGTTCAGTGTTTTATGTATAATTGCTACTTTACTTTTGAGTCTTCTGTCCTGAAGGCTTTTTAAACCATGAATAAGATAAGTGGAATTAATTTGTTTTAGTTTTTTTGTTACTCTTAACAACTGACATTTTTCTGGGTGGAAAGACATGCTCCAATTTGATTCCCATTTCTGTAATTCATCTAATTCTCTTTGTAAAATATCTGTGTCTTGTGTTGTTTTTATTGTTCTATATATTATGCAATTGTCTGCTAATAATCTGACTTTTGTTCCTGAAGTAATGCAACTTGGTAAATCATTTATGTAAATTAAAAATAGTAGTGGACCCAAGACTGTTCCTTGAGGTACACCTGAGTTTACTGTTATTGGTGTTGATTTAGAGCCATTTATTATTACAGTTTGTTCTCTCCCTATCAGAAAATCTTTAATCCACTGATGCAGTGGACCATTAATGCCGAAATATTTTAATTTTTTAAGCAAACTATGGTGGTGAACTTTGTTTTTTTCAGATAGTCAGAAAATGGATGAAGTTTTTACACATTTAATCAAACAGAGCGTACGAAAGTTTTACACCCATTGCAGGTCGATCCAAGGGACTGACGGAGTAAATCTCTTCTTTGGCATCATCATGGATTTCTCCACATTGCACCATGCGCGAAAAAAGATGCGCGACGGCACTTCGACTCTCTTTGGCTTTGTAAAAAACTTGAAGCTGGTGTTCCATAAGTATAGTTCTATGCCTTGACAACAAAGAATGTCGTGAAAATGACGCTGGGCGCTGATCTACAGGATGAAGATGAGCGTCAAAAATTAATGATTCGCTGAAAATTCAATTTTTTTTTAAAAATACAATTAATAAATATAAATAGTGTTTTTAAAAGATTTGCTTGTAAAAAAAGGAGAGCTTTTATATTTATATGACATCAACAAAAAGCATTAGCGACGTCAAGGTTGCTCAGCACGCTGCCATTTTGTTTACAAGATGTCACAGAAGTGTTGCCAACTTAGTATTCTGAGATTTTCTGTGCTGCACGTTTGTTTGTAGGCATAAATTATATAATTAACTATATAAACTCTTTTTTTTCAAACAATTATATTAATAAAGTTGCAATAACACAAATATATGCTGAACTTGTTTTTTTTGTGTGTTGATTTGCTTTTTTTTTTTGTTAAGTCTATATAGCCTAGATCTAAATATTAGATCAATATTATATTTTGTTCTGTTGTATTTGAGTCACTGGTAAAATAGTAATCATGTGGCAGTTTCTAATATTTAGGTTATTTTGGCCAATATAGAGCTTGAAAGGATGAGATTGTGACCCGGTTCTATTGAACCACGGATAAAAGAATCGGCAAGGCGATACGCCATATAAGAAGAAAGTCAAGCTGTAGTAGCCGTGTAAAAAACAAACGTAGAAGGAAATCCAAGTCTAGTAACTAAGTAGGCTGAGAGTTGGAAGATTTTAGAAAAGTAGCGATGTAAAGCTTTCGTCTTTTTACAAGCTTAAAACCTTTGGCCAAATTACAAGATCTACGGGGCTCGCAAAGTCCTTCCTTCAGGAAACAGTGCCAGGCAAAAGAAGAAGAGGCAGACAGAAAAAACGATGGGAGGACAACATTAAAGAATGGACGGGCCTGCCATGGAGAGAGGTTCTAAACAAGGGAAAAAAAGGACGAATGGAGAAAGATGGTGGGACATGAACTACAGATTAGCTTATTCCAGTTTATTACAAGTATATATAGCTTATCCTCATAAACTTTATTTCAGTGAAATCACTACATGCTAAGTTGCTTCGCATCAGAAGTTAATTGATTTGAAGGTGTAAAAAACATGACAACTCTCTCGCGCGCTTAAAGATTGCACGAAACAGGAATGGCTCGATATTAACCATCAAACAATTTACAGCCCAGACACCAGAACATAAGATCTGGCATAGGTTTCTGTCACAACACGTTTGAGATTCAATGTCACATGAAGTGAGTTAATAGTCATTTGACTATCTGGTGCCTTATTTACGAAGAAATAATTGGTCTGTATTTGACCACGGGGTGAAAACCTCAGTTACCTTTTGGACTCCTGAGAGTAAGGAGATGTATGTATGTATTGTGTAAGAGATACGAGATGTAATATAAATGGGTTCTAAGTGATGTATTTCCATGGCTGGTGTTGCCAAGTTATTATGCACTATTTTATTATGATTATTAAACGTTTTGTCTGTTGAGACGATGCTTGCTTCTAAATATATGTGTTGTGGTCAAATTACTCAGTGAACATAGTGGCACTACGCAACAACAAAATTGATCAGGATAAAGTTATTTAATGTTTGCACAAAGAACATTCTAACAAGGCCAGAAGAGGCCCTAATGCTATACAAATAAACATTCGCGTTATCAGCATATGTCAAAGATATGACAGTTTCGAAACAGCTTATGGACCTGATGTAATCAGAAGAAAAAGGAAACATCATTGAACCCCAACCCCCCTGGCTACGCCTATGCCCAGTAGCGGCCTTAGCGGGTGGCAAGTGGGACAACCTCCCCAGACCCCGCGATTGGAGATTCCCTTGACACTGTCAGCTTCGAAAACCAGAACAGTTCTCATATATATACTCTATCTTTGGAAATCTTTCCAGGCATCTTTATAATACCGAATACTATTTCTATGTAAGCTCTTAACATGACATAAACTTTAGCAGCACGAGGCTTCTGTACATCCCGTTAAGTGTGTGACTTTGTGGTTGGATTTAGCTCTGAGAATGTCAAATGGTAGCACAACGAATAACGTGATGCAAGAAAAATTAGAAAAGTAAAACTGCTGTAGCGCGCAGTCTTAACAAAAATTCTAGCGATTGTACAGTACCTTTAAGAAAACAACACCGCATATCATGGGAGAACAGAGAAACAAACAAACAACGGTGATAGCCGAAGTCGATCCAACCATGCAAGTACATCTTCGAAGAATTAAGAACGCCGAGGCTCACGGCCATTACATCGGACATAGGATTCAAAACGAGCATATGAACATTATGGCATCAGAAGTTAAAGGGAACATTATTGATAAAATCAAACTTGCAAAATATTTTCCCGTCATTCTTGACTACACACCTGACGTTAGCCACAAAGAGCTGATGTCCCTTATATTGAGTTTTTTGGACGTATGACAACTTAACAGGAAAGGGTTTGTCATGGCGCTTCTTGCTGCGCTGGTGAACCTTGGTCAGGACATCGCCGATTGTCGTGTCCAGTGATACAAATACAATGGTGTAAACTTGAAGGAAAAGCACCAAGGAGTCCAAGCACACATTATTCGCATCAACAATCGACCTTTTGCGCTCTTCATGCGGTGGCCATAATCTTAACCTTCAGAGTGATTAGCAAAAATATTATTATGTAGTTTGTTGATTGTTCATGAACAAATGTCTTAATCATTAGTTACGTTGATTAAACTTTAAGGCAAAATCTTTCATAAAGTACATTATGTAATGTTGTCAAACGGCCTATAGAACAGTACATACGTAAGGTACTATGTTTTGTAGCAAAAATAAGACCTACAGCATTAGAGGCGGACGAGACATTAGCGTGATGTGATGTGGTATGGATATATAGCCTACACTTACGGCTTAGGGCCCCGCATATGACACTCGCCCACGGCCCCGCGCACTGCTAAGGCCGCCTCTGCCCATGCTTCCAGAGTGTCGAAGTCCGACAGCCATAAACAAATACAAGGCAGGACTATTACAGTAGGCCTACACACGCAAGTATCTTTTTTCATAAATTGTGAGAAGTCACCTTCCAGGAGCTTCTTGTAAACCAGAAGATCACGGAAAATCTGTTATAACAGTGATGCCCAACATTTTCATTTCCATTACTCGTCTCGCGGCTACATGACCGAAAAGATTCAAAAACTAGATGAAATTGTTCTGAAACTTTTTTGGTAGAAACCTGTAGATTTAATAATTAATAGATTATTTGACAAGTATATTTTTTACGATAAAAAAATAGCTTAATTCCGCTTCTTAAAATGTGAGCAACAGTGTAATAGAAAGCTTTACCAACGACTCATTTTGTGGTCTCTTTTTTTGGTAAATATTTCCATCAATCCTCCAATCTCTAGGCGTAGCAAACTAAGAATGCCGCCATATTTATTTTATGTCTTTTTATGTTGTTGTTTTATTATATGCTGGCTTATTACCATGTTCAACAAAAAAGTCAAGATATGTTCACTTTTCCTGGTAGATTGTACATTCAGAGTCCCATTTCATAAATACACAAAGGTTAAAGGTTATGGTATCAACCCATCGGAGAAAAGTGAGGGCCCAAACGTATGTAAAGATTCATTTTTTCAACCTTTTTTTGTGTTTAGAAAGGAGATTTCTACACTTTGTGCCGACGTTTCGGTGGGTCGGATGGAACCACGTCGCGGGCCGGATCTGGACGTATTTTGGGCATCGATGTGCTATAAGTTATAAAATGGTTTCGTTTTAATAATTTACACCTAGGATTAGAGTGGGTTCTATGACAGTGTGTGGCTCACTGCGGTCGCATAGGTTGCAGTGACCTAAGGCAGGCTCTGAAAAATATCGGCGTATCCATAATAGTAAGCTTTTTTTTTTACATAAATTAATTACCCTTTTTAACATCGTTTACTTTCAAAATACAGCACCAATAAAATACATAAAATAAATAAATAGAAATCGCTATATGACAAGCGTGAGAGACATAAAACGCTTGGGCTTGTGATAGCTACATATAAAGAGGCTCGAGGTTCTCAACATCGGACTCAATCAGAATTGTGCTTACTGAGCAACTAAAAGCATTACTGAAAACATTTTCCCTGGATACCTCCCCCCCCCCTAGTGATCCTGAAAACAGATTGGACCATAGTGCTATGAGCATGCTATAAGCATGAAAAATTCTCTTTATGAAAATAAAACTATTTAAAATAATATGGAATCTGGTCTAGCAATTCATAAGAGCTATTTTTAAAAATCTCAATCCAGATCTTGTCTTATAAAATACAGACGTATAGGTACTTCACAAAAAAAGTATTTACTCAGAGAATGTAATAATTCAGTGACAATAAAAAGTAACATCTATTTAGCACACACACACACAAATTGATTGCAATAAATCTTTAAAAAAAAAAAAAACTATTTTATTGTGGTCTAAATTATTTTGTCTAACATTAATACATCTGTACATAAAGGTGTTTCTCATTTCTAGTTGGCAGCACTTAATGATGCCAAAATTATTTTGGATAAACAAATCTGGATTTTGTTTTTGGCCAGGAATTGACAACAAGGAATGTCGCGAAAAATAATTTTTGACGCTCACATTCATTTTTCATGATTACCCAATTTTATGTTAATACCATATTTTATATTAGTATTATAGATTCTAGATCTATCTTGACTAGATGATTATGATAAGATCATCATCATGAATGATCATACTTAACTAACTGATCCTGATTACTGATAGATCTAGATCTATATTACTTAATAATTGAACAGGTAAAACAGTATAAATATTATTATTAGTATTGAATATATTAGATATTTAAGATATCTATCTTATCTTATATAATACAGATGTTACTTCAAAAAAGAAGATGATTACGTCCTAGTCCTACGATTACTATATCAAATCAATTAGAGATCTATCTAATTGATTCTAATTCTACTATTCTAGATTTCATTCTATGCATCTCTCTTCCTTGCTATTCAGTATTCTAGAAAATAGATCTAAGCCTAAAACTAAATCTAAGTATTAGACCTTGATCTACACTTCTAGTGTTAGTTTGATTAAAACAATAATTTGATTTTTCTACATTATCTGTTGCTTCTCTAGATCTATTACTAACTAAATCTAGATCTGAATTAATAAAAGTTTTTTGCTTCATTATCTATACGAAGTGCCTATTCCCAACCAGCTGGGAATAGGCTTTAGCCCTATTCTCAATCGTCTGTTCAGGTCAAATGAGGTCAAAACCATATTCCTAGTCAACGGGAAGTGGTTCTTATGTTAAAGGTCAAACAAGATGGCAGGAATCAGTCATACATGCTTTGTCCACAGTCACTGATTTGATTTAGAGTTTTAACTTAGATCTAGTAAATCTAGATATAGTATTGTTCACTTTATCTAGATTGACTAGATCTAGAATCTAAAGTTGTTTCATTACATTAAAAAAAACAGCATGAAAAGAATTTAGCAATGACAATTAAATGTAATGTTGTACTAGTATTTCTATTATTTGCTTTAATAAATGTATGTCATACATAAGACAAAAAACACCAAAGTCTCTGTTGATTGTGTTGTGCTATTTATGTAGGAGATTTAAAACTGCATGGCAAGGAGCAAGGACACATTGATTTCTAGCTTTGTTAATGATATAAGGTTAAAATACAAGAAAAGTAATAATTTTTCCCCATATTTAAAAAGGTGCTGGTATGGTATGCCGTATCGGACCGCACCGTCACAAAAAAAAAGTCCCATTGCCTTGTATATGAATTTTTTTAAAAATGTTTATAAATTATAATTAGTTTATAGGTCATTCATAAATTATAAATTAAAATTATAAACTAAGGATGCTAACAAAGAAAGACTTAATAAGTAAAGATTTTTTTTCAGTAAATCTACACAAAGGTGTATAACAAACCAAATATGTATGACATATCAAACTAGTAGTAATAGTTGAACACAACATTTCTTCTCTATTATTATTGCTTTAATAAATGTATTTCATACATATGACAAAAAAAAAACCAACAAAAACAAAGTCTCTGTTGATCGACAAACTTTTTTTTTTGGTGGGTGGAGGGGCTTTATATTTTATTGATATAAAAAAAAACATAAATGACATAGAAAAATGGAAATTAACAAAGTAATGTGTAAGTTTTCAATTTTATAAAATTTCAAACCTAGAAATCATACAAGTATATTACTGACATCAAATGAGAGAAATATTTATTTATTGAAATGGTGCTAAGATTGGTTGGATAATGATCATAGGTATAGAACATGATCCATTGATTCTTATTGCGGTACAATCTCTAAAAGATATCCACTACTTCCACCACAACTTGGCCTTAGATTATAAAATCCTGTGTAGAATATATCCTACCCACCTGCCTCCCCTATTTCACCTTAGTGAGAACAATAAACTTTGATATCCCTTATCCTATATTGAATAGAATCAACATAAATGAAAAAACTCTCAGCTTTACAATATACATAGCATTTTACTATGTGTCTACACATGCTATTGCTTTGCAACAAACTTTAAACCCCATTCTCCCCAATTACATTTTTATCTCTGCCTAGTTTTGATAGTTCCTCTTTTTTATTATAGCCATCCTCAATGCACTAAGTTTTATAATAAAGATGGGAGAGGGAACACTGTAAACACATGTAAAAAAATATCAACAAGCAGTATATAGGCCTCAAAAAAAAAAAATGTTGAATTGAGTGCTTAAGTCAAAGCCAAGTCAAAAAAAAAAATTTAATTGGAGATGATGTGACCAGGAATGAAATGAAAATAAAAAGTGAATAAATATATTTTATTTATCTTATAGCTATTACAAATATTCAGCTCAAAGATTTAACAAAAATATGACCCAACAATTCTATAATAAAATAACCTATAAAGTATACATTGTTCCTTTAATTACATTAGGGAAAAAATAATAGAAGTTTAATAAATTGTAAAGATTTATCAATATCAAACAAATTTTATTTTATAGCTATTTTCTATTATCTTCTTTAAAATCAATCACTTAAAAAAAAAATAAAACTTTTAACATTTAACTGACGTAAACACAGTGGACTGGGAATAAGGTTTTGACCTAATTTGACCCTGTTGACTGTGAATAGGGTTTTGACCTTATTTGACCCATCCATCCAGTTGGGAATAGGGTCCGCCTTATCTATATTAATAAACAAGGAAACTTCATTTTAATAATATTTTATAAGTTAAGTATTTCATTACTACTTCCAGTAGCATTGATAGCAAAATAGCTATTTTCGATTTGGTGGTCATTTTGGCATTCATATACGAAGAGTGCCGTTCAAAATAGCTTATTAATCTCAAGTGATTCTTATATAGATATGGAAACTACAAATTACTAACCAATATAAATAATTACAGAACAAAAATAAAAAAGTTATCATAGCTGGAACACACCCTAATTTTGGAAACTTTACAAAAAACGACCTAGTTAACCAATCCTGTCAATAGGTACTTTGATAAAAATTTCAAAATGATCACAATGCAATGGAACCTATTTAGTTAGATAGAGCTTGAGAAATGCTTTCCAATGATACCAATTTTATATTGCTGAGTTAATTGTGAGGGAAGTTATTAAATTTTTAGTGGCCAAAAGTTAGCCTTCTTTAGCCTTTGTAAAGCAAAAAAAAAATCTGTGACCAAAACAACTGACAGTTGAACTTAAATTAACTGTATTATAAAAAGTCTTAAAGATATGGGGTTGAAACTTCACATTCTTTTACATTAACCAGTATTCTGTTAAAATAAATTTAAAAAATAAGACCAAGCAATAAAATCTTTGAAAAAAAGTGAATTAATATATTAAAATAAAGCCTTCAACAAACAATAAAAATATATGTGATTTTGTCATCATATGATCCCAAAAAGCACAAATAAAATAAATCAGAGATCTGTATTTTGTTTTATTTTGTTTAATTATAATTCTACTGTATTTAAATAGCTATTTATATGCATCAGATAGATAATTCTTAAAAATTATAAATGAAAATAGTACTGCGCAGAAAAATATTTCCTAAAATTTAATAACTATAAGTTTCATAAAAAAACAGTTTTAACCTTTTTGTAGAGCACTGGCAATTAATCATTTTAAAATGCCTCAATTTAAATTAAATGCTTTAAAAATTAGATTGTAAATGAAAAGTTTCTTGCATCGGACAATAAAATAAAAAAAAACCTTGAGATTTTTTTAGAAGTTATTAAAAGATCTTTTACTTAAATTTTTGTGCAGTAATAGCTTATCATTTTAAAAATATAACTATAATATATTAACTATTAATTTACATGTATACTAATAGAAAAAGCAACACACGAAAAAAAATAATTAATAGTTCGCTAAGCTAAAAATATGAAAAAAAAATTTTAATACTTAATATTATTATTTTAAAATATTTATTTTTACTTTAAAATTTGCAGATTACAAAGTCATTATAATTAAGACACATTCCCTCTCCATAATCTAGCATTCAAACACTATAAAAGTTTATCTAAATGAAAAATTCCTATGTGTGCTTCTAAAAATAGCTCGGGATAGACAGAAATTGACCATTTCCAGTAAATCACAGTGTTGGTTGTTACTAAAAATAGATTTTAACCATCAACTTTGAAAATTAATATCTAAAGAGTGCGCCAAGCTACAAAGTTCAAATTTAGCACACAGATATATATTAACATGCTAAATGCAATAGAATTAGTGAGATTGTTGTAACTATAAACACTTTTATTTTATTTAAAAAATAAAATTTTACCCTTCTTTGTCTTTGTTAATTTTAATATCAAATATCTTTAAAGTGCGCCAAGAGAATTTAATGAAATTTGAAATAAACACATTTCATAATATGATAAATTATTTTAGCAAACAGCATTGTTGTAACTTTTATAGGAAAAAAGTTGTAAAATGTCAACTTTCACATAAACTTTTGTTAAGAAAAATTTAACAGATTGGCTTCATAAGCAAATAAAAATTATCTCTGATATCTTAAGTTTACAAAAAGTAATCATAATTAGTCATCAAATCAAATACAATGTGCTAAAACTTTTATGGAAATGACCACCCCTAAAAAAAAGGTAAAATGTGCTGACACACTTTTCAGCCATTTTTGGGAGACAAAAAAAATGGATCTAGGTTAGTTTATCGAAGTACCTATGTCAAATTTGGTATCAAAAGAATCGCCATTTTTTTCCCCTACAAAATGATACTCTAACCTAAAAGATTGGTTAAAAAATAATGACGTTTTACGCACTTTTCCTAAACTTACTGGGGATGCGACCAAAACCATGAGGACCAGCTTTTAAGCACACTTCCGGTAGCACAAAAATAGCGATGTTGAACTGCTTATAGATAGATGGAAAATTATATTTTAGATTTGTAGAGAATCTAGATCTAGAGTATTCTAGACTATTAAAAATTTACTAGACTCTATATTTATTATTTTATAATTCTCACTATGGACTAGGACAAGGCTGCTAATTGCCATTCATTTGGTAGCTGATTGTATGACTTCAGAAAATGGAGAAAGAATTAAACCTCCTGTTTGACAATTTTTCAACTTCAATTACTTCAACAAAAGGTGTATCATGGTCTCAAAATAACAAAGCTGCTGTATGTTTTGCAGAGACTATTGTTATTTATCATATTGTAAGTTTTTTATATTTAGTTTTAAATTTAATGTTATGTCCCATCCTAGATCAAAGGAATCTAAATACTACATTATTCATATATCTTGAACCCTGCTTTAAAATGTTAATGTCTACACTTTTTTTAATCCTACAAATTAAAAAAACAATATTTATCAGTTAAGACCAGGCCTCCAACAAAGTCAAGTGGTACCAGACATATTGTCTGGAAAAATAGTAAAAGTTATCCTTCTTGGGGTTTGTGCCATTTAAAAGACATTTTTGTATTAAGTGTGAAAATGTCATGCTTTCACTCTGTTGTTTAATGCTTATTGTATGTTATCCACCATAATTCAATTCTTCATATCATGTTTAAACCCACAAATGGCTGCCTGGTTGTGTGGTATGCATGCTGGACTGTTGTTTGTTTCGTCTCAAAGGCCCTGGGTTCATACCTTGCCTGTTCCAATCATCTTGTTGGAGGTTTTGACTAAGAAGTAGATTATCTTTAACTGTGAAGGAACATCCAAAACATGTAATAAAAAATTTTTACAAACAAAACATAATTAATATCAGCTCATAGATTTAGGACTGCTCAAAACAAGCTTGTTACCTGAAGATCCTTAATATTTATTTATTTGTGTGATTTTATTTTTTTATTACATCTTTAGTATCATATTGTGCTAAAAGAGCATAATTTTCACTTATCAGCACACACAGTGGTTAAAAGAATTAGACATTGACTTAGTAAGATGTTTTTTACTTACAAAGTAAGTTCTGAAGAAAATGTTATGTTTGGAGTTCCACGTGTATGTTTGCCTTAGTAAAAGGTCCTTTGTCTCAGAAATATTACTTTTATTTTAATTTTGCAGTAAAGCCTTTGATTTTACTGACATTTTATTAAATACACTGTGAGCCTTGAAATAAGGATGGCCTTCACCTGTGGTTCAGATATTGAGTCCGGCGGAACTCTTTTCACTAACAGGAGAAGGGGCAAAGGCGAGTAACTGGTGCCTTAACCAGTAAGCTTCGGGTAGGAGGGGCTCATTAGCCATGGCTGGCTACCCACCTAGGAGAAGGAAAACTCTGAATTCAAACCTCTGTTGCTTTGCTGCTATACCCAATCATGGGAAAGGCTTCGGGAGTCAACCCTGAGGAAAAATCAGGAGCTGGTGACCCTAAGGCAGTTTGCAGCACCCAGTGCTACACTCTGGCAGAACCTGCGATGCCGCTGACCCCAAACTGTATCGGCACTGCCATTCCTGGATACATCAGCTGCGTGGAGAGGGGGGAACTGATGTGTGGGCGACATCGTTCCGACCACAGCTAATGTCAAGGCATTCATCTTACCAAGATGATCCATAGTCGCTTTGCGACTGAAGGAGGCCATATTGTGAGCCTAGCTTTTAATATTTACTAAGTCTTTTTTTTTTTTACTTTGTAAGGTTGTGTCTCTTCAGAGCATGCAGATGTTAGGTTGAAAACGTCTAGGCAAAGTTAGGTGTTGGTTAGTGGGCTAACCCATGTAAATAATTGGTATTAGAAATATGGAAAATAAGTTTTTTCAATCCTTTGAACCTTTTGTTTTTTTAAAGAAAGCTTTACTTTTTTTTTTTATCTATCTAGTAATATTGGTACAATATCACATAAACTACCCAACATATAACGACATGTAATAAATTATCCCACCCATCACATTGCTACCCTATCACATGATATATACAACCCGATAGAGAAGGTCCATTTATAAAGTATAATTCAAAACAAAATAAAAAATAACAATAAGTTATTAAACTCCTCTTTTACTTTTGCTTTTAAACTCATTTAATGTAATTTTTTTATTATTATTTTTTTATTTTTCTTTCCCAGACCTGTGCGGAGTACAATGGTTATGCATTTAAAACCATTCTTCATAAAATATTTGACATCTTGAGTCTCAATAAATGTTGCTTTCCTGAAGGAATACTTCATTTAAAAAATTCATTTTCAAACTTAAATGAAAGTAAGTAAAATGTTTACTAATGTAAGTAGTATTTCTCAAAGCTTAACCTCAAAATATCAAATGCTATAAAAAAAAATGTATATTTGTATTTCAAATGTTATTATTTTGTTGTAAGGCTAATGTAAATTATTTGCTAAAACTATTAAGTTTTTAATTACATTTAAGTATAAAGGAATGAATCAAGAATTTAAGAATATTTGTTATAAAAATTAAATGATTGTTTCTAATACAAATGATAGGCCTGTATATTTCTATTATAATCTAATATATATAGTAGAATGTAAGGTGGAGGTATATGCATGTCGGACAAAAATATGATGAATTTAGGCATAAACACTCCTTAGATAATAGCAGGGATCTTAGGGTGTATGTAAATTTGCCCTAAAACAAGATAGATTTAGGTCAATGAGGCATCTTGACTTAGATTTTAACTATTAAAACAGCATAGATGTCTATAATATGATAAAACAAACTGTGGGCTGAATGGCTTTCAAACCGAATCCTGGGTTCAAATCTCGGTGAAGGCTTGGATTTTTAATTTCTTTATTTTTAGACACCCTTGAGTCCATCCAGCTCTAATGTCACCTGACTTTGGTTGAGAAAAGTAAAGGTGGTTGATCATTGTGCTGGCTACCTTAACCATCAGCCATATTATATTTACTAACAGACAATTGTGTATTGTAGTATAAAGTTTTATATTCCCCTTTAGAAAATTCAGTTTTGTTTGCCTCTTCATCATTTAAAAATGCTGCTACTATCTAATAAAAGTTCCTTCCTTCTTAAATTTACCTGTAGGAATGTTTGTTTATCTTGAATAATTGTTAATGACTAAAATGATATGGTGAACTGATGTGGGTAACAGAGTTACTTTGAACTTTGAATTGGTTACATAGATGGGTCAATTAGACTGCTAAATGTGTCCACTGAAAGTGATGAAACATGTTTAGTGAACATCAAAGAAATATTTTCAGATCTCCATGCAGGTAACTTAGCCATTTGAACAGCTTTGGCCATCTATGATTTAACATTCAACTTGTACATCTTGCAATGCTTTAAGTTTAAAGTATAATTTGACTGCTTTTTTTTTTTCATCATCCAAGAAGTTTATAATGCAAGGACTGCTAGTATTATAAAATATAGGATAATCTTTTATTCAATTGTTTAAAATACTAAATATAATCCATGTTTTCCTTTTTTTTTTCTAAGCCGAAAAAGAAAGATTTTTAACAGATGCTTCACTCTGTAATGCTTATATTTATCCGCTGGAAATTTGGAATACATTTAAGGTAGCCAAATTTTCACCTGTAGATTGTGATTTTATGGGGTGAGTTTAACTTATTTCTAGTTTGTTTTTTTTAATTAATATTGCGGTTGAGAATAAGTACATTTATATATTAATATTTTTAAAAATGTTTTTGAAACAATTGCGACGTGGTTATATTGTAATAATCTTTTATTTTAATCCTTACTCTTTTTTTTTTTTTTCAAATTCACTTTATAAATAAATATTTCTTTATTTTGTATCTGACCTAGCCCACATTGTTTGCTAGCTGTCTTAACATATAGTCATCAGCTGATTATCTTTAGTGAACAAACTAGAGAATGGAAAATTGTAAGTTTTTTCCATTTTATATTTTCTGATCATTTGATCAATATAATAATATAATATGCTTTTTTTTTTTTTTTTTTTTTTTTTTTTACTAAGCTGCATTTTTTAATTCACAAAATGATTAAAAGTCTAGTCTAAATATGAATTGAAAATCATTTTCCTATTTTGCTTTTAGTTTTTAGAATGTAGTCTTTTAATAAAAGTACAAGCCTCATCAAATCTCAAATTACCTTTAACCATTGGGGTTGACATAGATTTTGACAACTATGTGGATCTAATTTACAATATGTCAACAGTTGGTAAGTAGCATATGAAAAAACACCTTTAAATTAAATACAATGATTTAGAAAATATTAAATATAACTCATATTTGTTCTTGCTTCTAATGTTCTACCGTTTCAAAGTCATTTTAAAAATGATTTTTTTGTTTATAGAAATTGAGTGGTCAAGTATTTTAAAGACACATTCAGAGTCTGAACCATTAATTTTACTCTTGTTTACTGGTTCCAAGAATGGTCGAGTGAGTCTTTGGAAAGTTAGGAATGACATGAAATGCCTGTAAGAAGTATTTTAATTCTGTATTTCATTTTAACTATAATTTTTTAAATACCTCTTTTTTTTTTAATTGTTTTCCTTACATGTCATTGGCTATATTTATGACTCAGTGTTATATCTAGTTAAAATGTTAAGTCACAAAAAATTAAAGAGAAAAATAATCTATTAAAGTAATATCTTTCAGTTACCCCTGTTTGTTTACAGTTGATGGCATGTGTGAACTTATGCAAATGTTTTAATAACTAGATCATGTCTTACTTTTAAAAGATGATTTTTATTTTATTGCACATCTTTTTCATTTCCTTCTTTTCCAAAGTTCAGATTAAGTAAGTTATGCAGTTTAATGTAAAATGCTATAAGAAAGTTTAAATCATATAGCTAACTTGTGTACACCTACTTATACTACTTACAACCAGATCTACAGACCATTAGAATTTAGTTAGTTACTCTGATTATAACCTAATTTACAATTTCTATCAGGTCTACAGTTACTTACTCTTAATATTATCAGATCTACATCTAGATATGGTACATGTAAGCTTTTCTTAAATATTCTACTAGTTGACTGTATGTACTACAGACCTAGCTACATGCAGCAGTTTGAGATATTTTCCTTCTTAACTTAAAATTTAAAATATATTATCAATATAAAAAAATGGAAGCCTCAGTGTGGCAACATACATCATGACTTTTTTTAGTTCAGGGTTCATTGCATTATTATCTACATCTTCATGACTTTTATAAGCTGATGGTGCATTGCATTATGACCTAATCTACATCTTCATGACTTTTATAAGCTGATGGTGCATTGCATTATGACCTAATCTACATCTTCATGACTTTTATAAGCTGATGGTGCATTGCATTATGACCTAATCTACATCTTCATGACTTTTATAAGCTGATGGTGCATTGCATTATGACCTAATCTACATCTTCATGACTTTTATAAGCTGATGGTGCATTGCATTATGACCTAATCTACATCTTCATGACTTTTATAAGCTGATGGTGCATTGCATTATGACCTAATCTACATCTTCATGACTTTTATAAGCTGATGGTGCATTGCATTATGACCTAATCTACATCTTCATGACTTTTACTACTGCAATTTTTTTAGTAATCATTGTCACTTTTTTTTAACATTTTCTTCTATAGGGATGATAATTTTATTTTCCTGTGTTCAGATTATTATAAATCAACAGTAACAGCCTTAAAATGGCAGGCCCTAAGTCCTTCAGAGGGTTTGTAATTGATCATTTTCATTTAGCAGATAGATCTATTTTAAATTTCCTTCATCAATGAAGGAAGCTGTGATGATACAACTAACATTTCACTAACAAGTCATTTGATAACAATGATTATTCACAGGTATTCTCTCCATTGGTTACATAGATGGGTCAATTAGACTGCTAAATGTGTCCACTGAAAGTGATGAAACATGTTTAGTGAACATCAAAGAAATATTTTCAGATCTCCATGCAGATAACTTAGCCATTAATGATTTGGGCTGGTCAAAAACTAATGAGGTCAGTGTATAGTATTGTGCTTGTCTCTGCTTTGTTGTATGTTGATCACTAATTTAGTTTTTTTTTTTTTTTTGTTTACTTGCGTATAGGGAACAATTGTGTTGCTGGCCTGTAAACAGTATTTCCTTTTTGTCTATGCCGTCAAAGATGGTTTGGTTCACTTCGTAAAGCACTACCACTTGGAATCAGAACTACAACTTTCATGTATGTTTTTATTTCTAATTTAAATGTTTTCACATCATAGCATTTCAATTTAAACACTATAAAAAATTTTAAAAAATGAAAGTAAAATACAGTATTTAATTTATTTTTTTTATATAGCCATTAGTGTGTTTGGAAGACATGGCGCAGTAACCTCTCTAAGTGGTGACATTTTTAACTTCAAATGTACAGAAGAAAAAGGTTTGTTCTCTTTAGCTAATCAAGCAGTTAAATTTATTTTATTTTCAAATACATAATATGAGAATGTACTTCAGAAAAAATATCTGATAATATAAATAATCACAGTTACATCAAAAGACAACAAACTAAAGATTTTGTTGAAAAATCCTCATTAAAAAAGGTAATCAGACATTTCATGTGTAGTGGCAATAATAGTATATTTTTAGGTTTTCATTTTGAATATTTTTTTTTAAAATGCAAAATGTATTTGTTTGCAGGGGAGATAACACTGGATCTTACAAGTGTTAACCTGACTTGTCTACAAAAAGATCCCAAAGTACAGTGGTTATGTAAGGGGCTTAGTAAATCAGAATATTCCTGCCTTTTTCTCAGTGCTAACAAGTAAGTACTTTGTTCAAACCACATATATTTGAAGGTTGAGCTATATTAATTTTAAAAAATCTAACTCTTTGTAATAATGTCTTGTTGAAGTAAGCTTAATATCAAATCTCTCAAACGTACATTGATTAATATTCCAAAATTAAAAAAAAATTTTTTGTAATAGGTTAAATGGCAGATCAAAATACTATGAAATTAGTAAGAGAGTTAACAGTCGACATAAGGTAAGCTTTAGTTCCCTATTTAAAATATATGTCTTAGCCACTCGACGACAAGCCTTATATATAATATATATATATATAGATATATATTAAATTTAATCTACCATTACAAAATCTGATTATGTATCACAATTAACAGGTCATATTGTTCTGCCCAGACAAGCCTTCCGTAGAGTTAGTGCACAATACATTGACAAGTACAGGTAATATAAGTTGATCATGTAAACAGGTAAACTCCATCACATCTGCTTCTTGATGGGTACCTTTCGCTACACTTAAGTTACAGGTCTAATGTTAAGAATTATTTTTATGTAGTTTTTCATTAAGGTAAAAACCTAACATTGTATACCTCAGGTTCACCACAGCATTTAATGGTTTTTTTGAGAGTGTGCATTGAAAACTCATTCAATTCTTGCTGCAACCCTACAGAGTTTTTTGACATATGTCATTATTTAGACAAGTGTGATACCATTCCATCACTGCAAATTCTCAGGTTTGTGTACTGGTAACAAAATACTAAATTACCTTGAGCTCTGTTTAGTGGAAGAGAATGGGATATATAAAGAACATTTACAATACACATTAGTGTTGTTGATTCTAGCGAATGTTGTGATCATACCATGAATTTTGTTTTCAGAGACATAACTAGGTGTTTAAAGTACTGGATTAGTCTGAATGTTAGAGAACATGTAGGTTTCTTGTTTACAATGTTTAAAAAAAAATATATATATATATATATAAAGTAATGTAATTAGTTATAGTTAAATTTACATGAGAAAAACCTTACTGATATTTTATATTACATTCTCTTAGCTTCTGGAGGAGTTATCCCCATTTAGCAATGTGACAGAGAAGTTACTATTGAAGTATGTTGGATCAGTTCTACAGCAAGATATGACACAGTTACTTGATCAAGGTTTACTTCACATTAATCTTTTTTTTTTTTTTTTTTAAACTAATGATGTTTTATTATAAGTAAATGTCAGTTTTTATAAGACTTAGATTAGAGAATCCCTTCAAATGAGATTTTACATTTAGATGTTTTTAGTGGCCCCCGAAAGTGAAAAGGCCACTTTTTTTTTTTTAGTTTTGTATGGTCTTTCTGTCTGTCCTGGTTAGATCACAGAAACTAGAAAAGATATTGAAAATCGTACATCATAATATTTTAGACCTTTGTCAATGTTTTAATGCAAAAGCTTCTTTTTTTTTGTTTTCTGAAAGTGAATAATGTAGTTTTAAAATTAAATATGCAAGCAGTTTTTTCATATCTGCAAAACTTTTGATGGGTACACTTGTCTTCTATTATGTATTTTCAGAGATAGGGTTGTGGTTGTTGATAGTTCATAGCTTCTTATAGTCTTGCTGAAAATATTGAAAACTGTCTTTTTACCTGAGTAGACCACTTCAGGGCTGATTCTAAGTTTGTGTTTCCACACAATCTTCGTAACTTTATTTTTTGTTTTTTATTCCATTGGCAGATGTACAAGTGTTGAAAGCCATGTTGGACTGGGTAAATTGTAAAGATTCCAGATTGAGAGTTTTAGAAGAAACAGTTGATATAAAAACAATCAACAGTGTTTGTCAAGGTGCTGTTCTTCCTGGCTGCATGATTTGTCCTAATGATATCCTTTTTGATATGGAGCATCTTAATCTCCCAAGAAATGTTTTATTTACTGTATTATTTGGGCATACAACCTGTGGGTTATATAAGTTTTTACAAACGAATCGCAGCTGTGTGGGTATTCAAAGGTGTTAGGTTTACACAATTTATTTTACTTATAAACATTGCATAACAGAAACTATGGACATACTGGTGGGTCTTTAAATCCCCTATCGTTTGACCCTAGGATTGTATTTCTCATGCATGTTGCACTCTATTGTTAGAACAAAAACTGGAGCATGATTGCGTCTCGAGGGACAGATGTCTGATGAGCAACAACTTTATGTACCGGTAGTTAACTGCAAGTCACGCTTTGCTTATGCGGGGTATATAAGAGTGCAGGTTGTATAATTTTTTTTTTTTTTTTTAATTTGTGCAGGCTATATGCATTTGCTGGTTATAGGTGTGTGCAGGTTATATGGGTGAAAATATTGTATTTATTGGAGGGGGGGGGATGCAGCAGTTTTAAATAATAGATAAAATACAAATTAGCAATGCTTTAAACAAGAAGGATGTAAGGATATAGTCCTACCTTAAACTTAGGTTGCTTAAAGAATTAATAAATTAGTCCTTCCTAAAGCCTATCTTGCTTAAAATATTGACGATGTATTGCTACCTAAAACCATAAATATTCAGAAAATATAAGGTATAGTGTAAAAGCAAACCTTTGGGGCATAAAATTGGTGTATTTAATCTTAAAACCATAATGTTAAAATGAAATCAATATAGTCATAAAACAAAGATGTTAATTAAATATTTCTGTAATTATAGATTTGCTACTGGTCTAAAGCAAAGTTGATGCCATCCTTAAATTTTTTCCAACAATAGAGTAATGGTAAAAATTTAATTCTGTTATGCTCCAATCAGAACTATTCTATCTCATGCGAGTTCACACAGCTGCTCGGCTTTTCAGACTTTCTTGAAATAACTGACTAACGCTTAGCAAACATTTAAAGCGTTTATTTACAAGGGAAAAATGGTCTTCGAGTCTTCTCTCTAAGCGTCTCTATTGTCATCCCTTCTAGCGTCTTTAAAGATGTATTTCTTGTCTGATTCTATCTCCTCTTTTGGTCTCGAGATTAATACGTAAATTACTCTAAATAACAACTTATTTAGCACTTGATGTTTCTACTCCTCAAAACAATTGTTAAAAGAAAGAATAAACCAGTGACACGGTACCCATCAGTAGAGATTTTGAAATCATGAGCTAAGTCTTTCAAAATTTCTTCACATCAGCAGCTTGGAGAAACCTGTTCAAGAGAACATCAAAAAAACAAATGTTAAACTAGAGAACACTTTTGTTTTATCCAGTATTACATTTGATGAAGAGCAAGGACACTCCACATTTTGTACTACTAAAAGTTTGCTGGGGTATCTGTTTCAAGTTCACATTGCCATGTGCTTCTTCCTGGGGTGTTCTCCACATCAGTATCAGTACTACTGGTGATTTTATCTAAGTATGCCCAATCCTACTCCACTTTCTCTTTCAGATTTTTTTCCTCTTGTGTGCCTATAGATTTAATTTTTTATTTTAAAGATTTAGCAAACAAATAAAAGACTGAATTGATTTATTTGACATTAAATGTAGAATTGTATTGTTGCTTTATATTTTATGCCTTTTCATTTTGTCTTCTTTGGTCTTGCACCTGAATATTGATAACTCTTGAGCCAACTGTCAAGTCACTGCTATATACATGAGAGAGGACTTCTGAATTTTACCTGTATACTTATATGATCCTTGGTTTTTGTCAGTATTCTTTTGTGGAATTACAAAACAGATCCTGAGAGGCATATTTAACTGTACAAATGAACTGTTTGCATAAACTTCTTACCATTTTAAATTGCAAACATACTCACAACCAATAAATAGAGAAGAAACTCCAACATATCTTGGTGTAAAACTAGACCAAAGGCTGTCTCTAAAACACTTCATGGCAGATTTAAAAGAAAAGGCATCACAAAGATTAAATATAATAAAACACCTAACAGGAGCATCCTGGGGAGCTGAAAAGAAAACCTTAAGACAGTTGTACACTGCCTCACTGGATATGTCAGATCTGTCATGGATAATTGCCTCTCCATACAAGTAGCTGCTAACAAAACCTACCAATCATCATTAGACACAATCCATAACCAAGCCTTGCATCTAATCAGTGGAGGTATGAGAACTACTACCACAGCAGCCTGTGAAATAGACTCCAATATTGAACTTCTTAAGTTAAGGTGCAACAGAGCAGCACTAGAAGCCATTGAGAGATTCAGAATGTTGAAGGACGACCATCCTAATAAACTACTAACACAGAGAAATAGAAAAAAAAAAGCAAAGAACTATGAACCAACTTACTGACGAACTAGCCCTAAAACACCATATACCCAATCACAGAAAAAATTACCAGATTGTCAAACATAACTTCTGGACCTAACTATAAACAACTAAATAAATAATACCCTAACAAAAGAATCAAATCCACTGGAACTCAAAACAATTGAAAGCTATCCAAAAACAACTATCCATATATATATATATATATATATATATATATATATATATATATATATATATATATATATATATATATATATATATCTACAGATCTGCCTTCAAAGCCACCATCAATGCTGGTCTTGGTGCCTTCCTGGTCGTCCCCAAATATAAACTTTGAAATAAGTGCACCCTGTGGCAATTAATGCTCAAACTTTCAAGCAAAAATTGAGGCAGTTACCATAGCTTAGCAGACAGTCAAAAACAAATTATATGAAGGAGTACAATTACCATCAGATATTGTTGTCTTTACAGACTCCCAATGCACTCTGCAGCACCTCAAACAGCCCAAGAGAGTTGACAACAATAATTTTGATAATACATCAGATGATGTCAAAATTAAATATCAATATCACATTAGAGTGGATACCTGGACACATTGGCATCATGGGAAATGAAAAGGCAGATAAACTATCAAAGGCAGGATCATCTATGTAACAACCTGATAGACCTGTTAACTACCTCACCCTAAGGTCAATGTTAGTCAACAATCACAAAGAGGAGTGGATCACCCAAGGGCATCAGGAAACAGGCAGAGCCATGTACAAAGAATTGACTATGCCTAACAAACTAGACAGTATTAACTTCCTCCCCCGAAAGCAATCTACAATCTTCCAACTAGGGACAGGACACACACCTCTTTTAAATTACCATCTTAACAAAATAAATTCCACACAGCTCCCCCTTTGTTGACACTGCGCCCACCTCTATGAAACCATAAACCATATCCTTTTTTAATGCTCTTCCTATTCCACCTTAGGCAGACCCTACTACCACTACAGCTCAACATAACCAACACCCTGCACGGCAGTGCTGAACAGTCTGCAAAAGAGCTGACAGCTTAGCAGCAAAAAGCTGACTAGAAGAAGAAGAAGAATATTGCAAACATATAACAAACTTAGAGGGCTATAAAAAAAATAGTCATTAACATCAGCTCATTTTCCAACTTTCTCTGTATTGTTCAAGATAAATGGCTTCATGTGATTACAAGATCATTCTCATGAAAACTATCCTAAAGAGTTTATTCAAGTTTTCAGAATATAAAACTGATAAAGAGAAGACTGAAAGGCTTCATGGAATGGACAGACCAAAATATTGCAGACTGGCTGAGAACAGCATTAGATGTAAAGCATTGCAAGATTCATCACTAGTGCAGCCATTTCTTCTGTACAGATTTTTAGAATAAAAAAACATTCATTTGTTATTATTCTTTTTTATGGAATGGAAATAGAAGAATTAAACCATTAATTCATAGCTTTCTAATTAAGGTTTAATTTCATTCTGTTATTTAATCCATGTTTTGTAAATTATAAAACATTTTATTCTGTTTTGATGCGTTGCTAATTTATAATTGCATACCTCATTGACCAAAACACTATATATATTCTTATGTATAAAAAAGTTTGTAACCTTAACATTGGATTACATTTACATCATTTGCCTGAAGAAGCTCTTGTAGCTCAGTGCTCCAAAGGTCATAAAATTAGTAAGTTGTATTTTTTTTTTGTCTTTTATTTGTGTGTTAATTATATTCACATGCCCTTCCTTAATTTAGACAAATTAACTAAGAGAATGTAAATGCATATATTATTGTTTGGTTACATAATATGTTGGGTGCGGTGGCTGAGTGGTTAAACACTTGGCTTCCAAACCTGGGCTCAAATCTCGGTGAAGATTGAGATTTTGGGATTTTTAGGGCACCCCTGAGTCCACCTGACTTGCGTATGGGAAAGTAAAGATGGTTGTTCATTGTGCTGGCCACATGACACCTTGCCATTGATCAAAGAAACAGATGACATTAACATCATCTTCCCTATAGATTGCTAGGTCTAAAGCGGGAACTTTACTCTTTTTAGAATAGTAATATGTGATGATGGACACTTGGATTATCTTTTACACTTTAAACGCCTATGTAGCCCTTTCTCCGGCATGTGAGAATCTTAAATCTATAGACATTCAGGGTTTGTCTCTTGTGTGAGACTTTCATTACTGTGTCCTCCTTTACCAGTTCATTAGCACATTCATTGAAATGTTCCAGCATATTGACAATGTTTGCTCCAAAGCTAGTACGCTCATTTGTGAATTTTAGTGATTAGAGTTTTTACATGAGATTGAAGAATAATGGCTTGTTATGGTCAAATGTAAATAATTGCAAAGCTGTTTTCTTAGCATCTTTCATTGAAACGGAACATCTTGAAAAAGAACTAAAATTTTTTTAAAATGTTAATTATTTTATAAACACTTTTATTCATAAAAATTTTTTTACTGACTTAGCAATTCGTTCCATGTTATTCTCTACAGAATTTAAAAATTGTTCCATGTTAATGTTCACAGAGTTATGCTGTATAACTTTTATTCCTTGCATGATGTCTGCTAGAAAATGTGAGGCTTGTGGTCATAACGCACTTGACTTGCAGCAGCTGTCAGGTCAGTAATACATATGTTTTGAATACGTTTGTCCAGTTGGTGGAATGTTTTGGTGCAGATCACTTAGGCAATATCTGTGAGGGTATACACCAAAGCAAACAACTTTTTAAAAAAAGAATTGACAGTCTATACCATAAGGTTTATCACTTGCGCTGTGTACATGCTGCATTTTTTAAAGACTGCTTTGAAGCAAAGAGCTGTTGTCAAGTCTGTTGTACTAAAGGGTAGGCCTAATTACTAGGTTAGGTGCCATGATGTTGATGAGAAAGTGGTTTGTCTTAACATGAAGCTATCTTGGTTTGGACAAGGAAGCTTACTCAGCAACTTCGGTGAAGGGGAAAACATGGACAGTTGGATAGAGGTATAAAAAAGTTCACAAGAAAATTGTTGCTATGAAGGATATGAAGAAAATTGTTGCTATGAAGGATATGAAGAAAATTATGCTTGATATCACATTATTTGGCAGAGTTAAGGATTCACAAGAGCACACTCATAGTGAAGGTTAAGTTATTGACAAAGTGACAATTTTGAGATTGTTTTGAAAAAGTTTGTTGGGGGAAATGAGAGGTTGATGTCCATCATTATGACATTAGAACATGATCCAAAATTCAATGACTTTTTATATTTTTACATATAATTCCAAATTTAATTTTTAATAAGTTTAAATTTTTAAATGTTTTTTTGTTTTTTGGCTTCATCAGGTACCAAGTTATTGAAACACAAGCATGTCTGTATACTGTGTGGAGGCATTGTTAGATAATAAAATATTAAACTTTTTTTTTCCTTTTTTCTTTGTCTTATTTATTCTTTCTTTCTTAAGTGCAATTACACAACCATGGCATCATAATTAAGAGAAAATACCTTTTTCAAATTTTACACAATCATCTTAGCAAACAAAATAAGCTGATTAATTTTCTAGATGTATTTTATATATAATGCAGGCCAATTCATCGAAGGATAAATGAAAACACTTAAAGTTTTTCAAATGTTTCGGATGTTCCTTCAGAGTTAAAGATTTATTTACTTCCTAGTCCGAATCTCACACAGTACGGGGGATGGGAGCAGGGAGGGATTGAACCCGGGACCATCGATGAATCCGAACGACCGGGTAGCCGTCCAAATTACTGTTACATCAAAGAAACAAGGCAAAGGTCTTGAAATAACTTAACAAATGTGTGTGTGTTGCTATGTAAAAAGTTTGTATTTTGGTGTAACTCTTATCTCTTACTTTGTTTTTCAAATCTGGTTCCTGATTTGATGACATGAGAACAAAATCATCTGGTCAGCTTGGCCAATGATCAGTTTTAAAAAATGTATGTAATATTTGTTCCTTACCAAGATAAATAACCAGCCAGTGATGTTCACACACAGATCTTATCTGATACAACTAGTTCAAGCTGCTCAACTAAACATTTCACTTCATAATGGTGTTACTTCTGTGAGGCCTGCCATTGCAAAATCTCAAACTCTAAAACACTAAATCGGAAACAACTATAAAAAAAAACATTTCACCATCACTTTTGATCGTCTTAGTTGTTGGTCTACTTCAAGTCTTGTAGTTTAAGTTTCGGCCTTCATTCAGACTTCAGAGATGATTTTTGAGTATTCTAGACTTCCTGCAAAAGTACAGGCTTCTAACTTCGGACCATTGAGCCGATATATCCTTAAGTTGAGCACACCACACGACCAGGCTTCAGATTTTTTAAAAATTACCCAATTATTTATGTAAACCTACAACATAGATCAACTTTTAAAACAAGCCGGGGAGAGTAGGGAAGAAAGATTAAATAGAAAAGTTTTTTTATTTTCTATATAACGAAATTAAATATAAATCCAATTTATCCACGATTTAAAATTTGTATTGCACACAACTACTTTGCCATGTAACCAGCATCCTTTGTTTTCTTAAGATGTGGGCCTATCAAAGCTTTTACAAAACAGTCGAGAACATGAGTTAAATTTTTTTTCTACATTTTATTTAGAGTTATTGTAAACACAAGGCCTGTGTGTGATAAAAATATTTGTGAAATTATCATGTTAATGCAAACATCTAGGGCCGTGTTCAAATGTTTTCCACATAGTGGCTAAATTACTACCCCATCCCCCTGTTGATGTCATTGTTACCATCTTCTCTTTGTCTCCTTCTCCCTCCAACGTCTTTGTTGCGTCCTAAGCCAGGTACCAGCATTTATTGTCAGATTGTAGAAATATTTGCCCATCAGGACAGAAGAAAAAAATTAATTATTAATTTCCAACAATCATTTTCAAATAATGGTTACGAAAGAACCCAACATGTGATACAACTGACCAAACAGTCCAGTTTGAGTTGATTTTAGCCTGGGCTACGATACCCAGACGCAACCCAACCGGAGGGGGGGGGGTCAACATAAGCGTTACAAAGACACTTTTTTAGAGCTCCTTCAATTAGTGTGATATTTACGTCTGGGAAACACAAGCTCTCGATCGCTTCTCATGACGTGAAGCCAAGAGTAATAGCGGTGGAGCTTCTCATGACGTGAAGCCAAAAGTAATAGCGGTGGAGCTTCTCATGACGTGAAGCCAAGAGTAATAGCGGTGGAGCTTCTCATGACGTGAAGCCAAGAGTAATAGCGGTGGAGCTTCTCATGACGTGAAGCCAAGAGTAATAGCGGTGGAGCTTCTCATGACGTGAAGGCAAGAGTAATAGCGGTGGAGCTTCTCATGACGTGAAGCCAGGAGTAATAGCGTGGAGCTGGGCGATGTTAAATGACCGAGACCAATCGTTAGAGAAGGCCTCACCACTGACCTGCGACATCGCAACCTGTGGGCTGTGGAGACCATAGCTCACTGCCACGTCGTACAGGCCTGTGACGTGGCAACACTCTGTTGGTCTAAACCAGGGGTTCTCAACCTGTGGGTCGCGACCCTTTGAGGGTCGATTGACGATTTGCCAGGGGTCGCCTAAGACCATCGAAAACATGGATTGTTTTTTGTCTATTCTAACCTAATCATCCATCCCAGTGGCGCTACAGCCCATGGAGGGCTCTGGCCTGCTTTAACACATCCTTCCATTCAGATCTCTCCTGGGCGTTTCGTCCTTTTCCAGGCCTAGGTCGTTTTCCGTTGAGATCTGTCCGGGTTTTCTTGTGTGTATTAGCTTTCGTAACAGTATTTTTTATATGACAGAGTTGTTAGCCCTGTGCATAACCATCTGGGGGGCTGCCCCTTTCAGCTCTCGGATAGCTGCCTTTATTTTAGGGTAAGGTGCCCTAGCCTTTGTGGATCCCTCCACTTCCTGCAAGGAGCAGGTTTGATTTTGGTCCATCCCGGGTATTTTATTTCCCCGGTACCCACCATATCTAGAGGGCATTCCCCTATCCGCCACCTGGGGAGGCGCTCGATGGGAGATCAAAAACTCCACACGATCTCTTCTAACCTAAGTAACTTAATATTGTAAAAATAAAATTCAATTGGAAGTCACAATTTTTTGGGGTCATTCTAGGAGACACGTTTTAAACAACTGAAACAGAATAATCTCAAACATTTTAATAGTTGCAGCATTTAACTATTTTTAAAAGTTTTAATGTCAACGTCCTGACGAAATGAAAAAGAAGATAATACTTCATCGTTTATGGCATACGATATTGAAGATAATATTTTCATAATGGAACACTCTATGGCAATGGTGCTCGCACACTGGAACGTGAAGAAAAGAAAATAGAATTTCGATCTGGTTTTACTAAAATAGTTCAAGCAGAAATTTAAAAAATTCATGTGCTTTATTTGTAACGAAATTCTATAAGCCAAATTTATGTAGCCGAAATAAATGCAACATCATTTTGATGCTTAACGTCCAATCTTTGTCGACAGGATACCCAGTACTTGAAGGTTAAGATAAGTATTTAAAAAAATTGTGATTTTAAAGACAAGTTTCGTTTTTGAAAAACACTGGAAACTATTACAAAAGTATGTGATTTTTGGTAAAGTAGAAAATCTTTTCTGAAAAATATTAGTGGTGTGAACAAGACGGTGCTTCAATTTTAGAAGTATATTGGTCTGGCTTTTAAAGTTTGTAAAATGAGTAATTAAAAGTCATCGGAAATCGCTGTGTGATTCATCGACAAATACTAATAACAAAGACACTGCCAGAAGAATTACAAGTAACTAAAAGCATAACTGCATGGATTAAATTAACATAGCTAGATTTGTCTGAAACAATCTATTCTACCGAATGAAAGTTCAAATTAGCAAAACAAAAATAGAAGAAAATAATATTTCCATGCTGCCAACCGTAACTGCTGACAATGAGAAAAATAGCATTGAACCTGACAAACAGATAAAATTATAATATTCTGTGAAAGAACATATGTGCATGCATGTGCACAGAATTTCACCCTACTTTACAAATCCGCCTGACATCACGTTTGCACATGCCAGAAGTCCATTCACAGTCTAGGATGAAGAAGTTCAGGAGAAAGAAAGTTTATTGAGCTCATTAATAGCGATGTGACGTCAGTGTAACTCTGGATCAAGTGTTTGCAGTCATATCCCGATTTGTCTGTTTCGCGATTTTTTTCCATTTCAAATAATTATTTTTTGAAACATGGTTTTCCAGCTTTTTAGTTATGAAGTCTTATTAAGGAAGTCTAAGACTTGATGCAGAAGATGACATTCCTGAGAATCCCTAATATGGAAAAACGCACTCAGACAGACGCAACAGCATTGTAGCTATGTCGCTTACTATTGTCCCAACCACTGCTCGTACCCCGTCATGCTTTTCAAATGTTGATCTAAGTCTGTAACATGAATATGGTGAATAAGAAATAGAAAAGTAAATTGATGCACGTATGAAAGGTCAAAGGCTCATTTATTTGTAATTTAATGATAAGGAAATGTATCTATTTGAAGAGCTTCTTTTGGAACTGTTTCATGTTTGGAACATTTGGTTTTGGCAATGCATTACATATACTTATAGGAAATTTCCATTTTATAACAGTTGCATATGCCAATGAATGAAAATAGTTTTGCAGTTGGGGTGGGTTGGGGGTCGCCGCCGAGTGGAGAATTGTAAAAAAGGGTCGCCGAGCCTAAAAGTTTGAGAACCGCTGCTAAACTGTCCACAGGTAGCGACGTTGCAGGTCATTGTTCAAGCCTTCTGTAATGAATGGTCTCGGTGCCAGTCTGAAGATGAAAGACAAGTAGAGCAACCAGGAACGCAGAGCAAACATAAGGCTGACAGAAGCACTAGGCCTATCTGCAGTAGACCCAACTTACCTGCCATGTATGAGACTGGCTTTTAAAAGCGAGGATTCAACACTTTATAGTCATCTTTGAGTTCATAGGAAATTAGAAATGTGCTAGTCATCGACCAAAAAGGAGGAGCTATATGTAGACCTATAGATAGATAGATAGATGGATGGATAATACAGAATAGATATATATGGAATCGAATAGGAATCACTGATATGGCAGAGAATCTTATATGGACCGCTGATCCATATTAGAAAATTGATAGGCTTAGCAAAAAGTTGTCAATAAAAAAGTGAATAACACGATTACTGTGTACGAAATTCTTTCCCAAAGTCATTAGTGGTCCTAAAACATGAACACATTTATTTGAGTCTTCTTGTGTAAGTCTGCTTCTTCATACAAGACATGAACGAGGAACAAATTTAAGAAAAAAAATGTGCGAAACAGAAAATCACGCAGCTCATAAAATGTACTTTCCATAGACTTATATATTATATGAGTCTATGGTACTTTTGTTTTCTATATACTAATGTATCCACCCCAAGTAAGGGCAATCACTGCTACATATTAAATATTTAGTTTTGGACAATATAGTGTAGCTTCCCTAAAATCGTGGTGGTCTATATTTGATCAAGGTCCATATTGCAAGCCTCTCTCTCTCTCTCTGCGTCCAATTCTAGGCCTACCTGTTCACAAAGACATAATGTTAATGTTATCGATATACATGCATACTGTGAACTCTAAATCTTTATACAAAAAAATTATGATACGTGCCATAGTGGCATCCATGTGGCCCTTTCGGTGGCCCTACCAGCCCATTAGGGTACCGGCCCTCGGAGCATTCGCCCGAATGCCCATATAGCCAGACCGCGCCTTGTATTGACACGTCATGAGCAAGCTACTCTAAAGTCTCAATATTCACGCTTTCTAAGTCATTTCGCAAACTCCTTAAAAGCCTATGTGTTCTCCAATTGACTATGAGATTTATAAAGATTTTGTCGATGAGTTTCCCACATTTTTTTATATACTTTTTCTGATGTACTCCCACGTTGTCAAGTTGACACCACGCCCCAGAGCAATGTAGGCCACAAGTTGTCTAGTGTCTCCCAAATACAAAAACTCAAGTTAATAAAATACTCTGAAAGACACAAAGATAAAGGCACATTCCTTGTCCCATATGCTCGGACACATTTGTACAATTACCCATTCTTCCCTAGTGCTATTAGAGCATGGAATGGGTTGCCTAAGCTAGCCAGGAAAACAAGTGACTTGGCAGAATTAAAGTCATTGGTTAATATGCATGACGCGTAGGACGTAATCATCTTCTTTATTGAAGTAACGTCTGTATTATATTAGATAAGATAAGATAAAAGAGATAATGTTAGGCGCTTTTTTTTCCTTTGGAAAACACATTTTATTTGTGTTAACACCTTAAGCACAATAAAATATGTAAACCCCATGGATTTTATACCACTTTGTAGGATCCAATGTTGAGACGGCTTTAGACATTATAAAAAGGAAGATTGATGCCCCATTCAATAGCCCTCCTCGTCACTAAAAATGAGAAATTCTTTGGCAAAGTTTGCCACTTCAGAACAACTTGTTCAGTAGTCAAACAAATTCTGGCCCGATTTGAGGAGAAGAGACCAATACCACTAATTCATCTGAAAGAGTCCAGTGTCTTTGGAGACAGAAAGAGAGCCATGGGGTACCTCGTTAAAATTGATGCAATTCTAATTAATGTCTTGAATCTTGAGTGATATCAACAACTGTCCTGCCCTACAGGTTTATGACCTCGTTTTGGATGATGTAAGCAGTTTGTATTTTTTTTGTTATGAAGCAGTCGATCAGTTGGAAATCAAATATTGGCCTACCACAGCTAAGAAGTTTTCTTTATAACATTTGTCACCTAAATGATAATCTTCGAGATGACTTTTGTAAGAGCGATAACTTTGCTCTTAATAGCTAACGAATGACAGATTAAAATATATATATATATATAAATACTGCCCCAATCCCCACCCTTCGACCAAAATCCAGGTTAAAAGCATGTATAAATCAAATCAGAGTATATAAAATTATAGTTTGGTAATACTGATCCAGACATGGTAACATTAAAAGACTGGGGTCCGCGAGACGGATATAGAGGGTCCAAAGAAAGATGAATGTTTTTTTTTATTTGCTAATAGCCATTCAATCCGGTCGTATAGTTTAAACAGTAATCATCTCGCCCCACACAAATGTTTGATGTCTATTACGAACTTATCTTTAACGACCTAAACAAAGATTTGAAAACATTCTTCCCCTTGGATATTATCGATTGGGTTTTAAACATGTGGACAAAGTCATGTTCCAATCATTCTAATACAAGTGCAAATTATTGAAATATCTAAAAAGAAAAACTTAAAACCAATGTCTGAACAATGAACCTATTGATCTACATCTGTAATTGTAAAGGATGTTGTTCCCTTTTTAACAGAAGAGCGTCCCATTTCCTGTTATATTGTAATCAACAGGGCCTATATCTAACTTACAGTGCTTCCACCGACACGGGAACATTAGTCTTATACCCTCAAATTCTGGTTTTCAGATTCCCATATTCTAACCTGCATGGGTCATTGTACAGAAGTTGTTGATTGTTTGCCCGTCTCCTTATTTGCTAGAACATGGATTCAGTGACGTATTGCACACCTCAACAAATCAAAGAATTTAGACTAGAAACTTATGCTCGTGGAGATGTGCGGTTGCTGTTTACAAACATTGAACCGGAGATAATCTAAATACACTCATAAAACCTCATTACGTTTATCCAAGTAATTTGTTGTTGTTTTTTTATTTTATTTTATACAAAAGTTATTATTTCAATAAACACTCCTTCAACAAATGTTTTTTTTACATTTGTAATGTACCGTAGGCCTATATACTATGCATTTATGTAGCTTATTTTCCACAAAGTGGTCCCCGGACCCCAGGTCAAACATTTTGAGAACTTCTGGTATAGAAGATTTTAGTTTGGGGACAGGTCTATAGATCCAGACCTAGAAGGCGGTGCTCAAACTGTTCCTGAACGTCTATATTATTTATTGATCTATTAATAACTAAATGCGAGAATACCCTCTGTCGTATGTGTTGAGGCGATAGATTGCCTAGACCTCCAGGCCAAATTTAATTTTAAGATTATATTTTGAAAAAATTTTAACGGTCAAACCTGAGTTTTGCATTTGTTGCCAATTAGCTAGTATTTTTTCTATAAAAAAAACACACATAAGCTGTCAGTATATAAGAGCCGTTTTTGAGAGCTGTGTCCACCCGAGTTATTATTATTTGAATCCGTGAAAATTTTTTCTTGCTTATAAGAGGAATTGGAATCAATTTGCTATGGATTCCTTTTGAATTGCAAAGAGGGAAAATTGCTTATTTTAGATTATTTAAATATCTTTCGTCAGCTCATTAAGCTAAGGCAAAAAGCAAACATTTATCGTTAGGTAAACATTTACAAACGTTAGAGTAGACTTAGGACAATAAAACTATGTTAACTTTATCATTATTTAATTCAACACATTTAAAAATGCGAAACAAAAATGCAGATAAGCACAAAATCCTTGTGGAAAGTAACAAACATAGAATCTATATCTGTCACATCATTGTTAGTGACATGAATAAATATATATCACGATGTATAACTTTTTGTTGTGTTTCACGTTAAATAGAAACCTATTCAAGAATTCTGGGAGTTAACCACATGGTTAGAGCAGCAGTAGTCGCCATATTCTTGAAGCGTATGGATGTGTAATACAGTGAGTAGTGATAAGTAGTTAATATGATTTTGAAAAGAGAGGACGCATAAAGATTGAATGTAGCAAGTATAAACAGATGTGTGCTTATTGTACTTAATATATTATTGGATGATTGTTGAAGAATTTCTTGTATTCATTGATGGCTGGATTTGCCAGTATCATAATATTTTTATCATTTAATTTTATGTCGAATAAATGTCATCTTCTAATTCAGGCGTCCATTTCTGAGTCTTATGTTTGTTGTGCCATTATAACTGCAGAACTCATTTAGTAACCATACGCGACAAGTAATACAACAGTACTCAAGTGAATGAAAATATTTTAATTACTGTGCAGCTCACACTCTTTCATGCACAATCAAATGTCACCTAAAAGTCGTGACAATATTAGATAATCTTTAACAGGAGATTTACATGAGGTACACTGCCTACGGTGGGCGTTGAAGTCGCATCCTTTCTCAGTGGCAGTAAAGCACAATACAGACTAGAGGACGATCTCCTTTTTTCCTCGAGAATGAGGCCAATCACAGGCTCACGTTAAAACCAACAATTATTTTCATTTAAGTTGTGATTATGTATCTACTAGGAGTCTAGGTCCTTCTAATAAATATGTTTGAACTTGAAGGGCTAATTACAAGTGGAAACACACCTATTGATCTACATCTGTAATTGTAAAGGATGTTGTTCCCTTTTTAACAGAAGAGCGTCCCATTTCCTGTTATATTGTAATCAACAGGGCCTATATCTAACTTACAGTGCTTCCACCGACACGGGAACATTAGTCTTATTTTATCCTCAAGCGGATTGCCTTTAAAATAAAACAATTTTTCGCTCCACGATCTATCAGTTCAGGGCAAATCTTCGTCTACAATAGTCTATTAAATCATATTATAGTCTATGTGTAATACCAATTGTGAGTGTATGTGTGTGTGTGTACTTATGTGTAATACCAATTGTGAGTGTATGTGTGTGTGTGTACTAAAGACATGCGCAGTGCTTTGAAACAAAGTTGGCCTTTACTTAAATACAACACGACTTACACAATGGTGTTCGTTTTTTAGGTTCTATTATAATATCGTTGTTTTTTATTTTTAGTTCAAAGCGCAGACGTAAAAATACAATCAATGCAATTTATTATACAATGCTTCACCATTAAAATTATATATTGAGATCTAGAAAAGTATTTAAATGGGAAATAAACAAAAAAGAAACTTACTCGCTTTTAGATGCCTTTCGTTACAAAAAAAAAAGACATTCATAATATTGCTATTCAATAGTAGAATTTTCAATGGTCGCTGTTTTCTGGATATATCTATTATTTATCGAGACAAGACAAAAATGAAATGTTAATTGTATAATTACATATCATTTTTAATTATGAATATCGCATCATGCAGACCATAAAGAATTGCCACTGACAACCTTAACAATTTATTAAAGTGGTTGCTTAGTGTTTTTTATTTTCATTTTACAAAGCTTTTATCAGCTTACTCTATCAGCCTGTCAGTCTGTCTTAAAAAAGTTTGTACACGTTATTTCTCCTACACCCATTCTCGATCAAGTTGAAACTTTCCGCAATTATTCATTGGCATAAACAAGACATAAATCAATTTTTTAAAAAATGTCAATTTATTACAGGTAATGAATTGTTTTGTTTGATACCAACAAGGTAAATTAATCCTCCATTATTCAGATATAGCTAAATATGTAGGGTTTTGTCCTATTATTTAATTGTACAGGTTATTTCTTGTACACTCATTCTCAGATCAAGTTGCTACTTTAAAAACAATCATTCATTGTATCTAACAAAAAAAAATTATTTAAAATATTAATCAATTAGTCAATTAATTATTAGTAATTAGTAATTATTTTGTTTGATATCAAATAAGTGACATAACTTCAAAATTATTGAGAGATATAGTTTTAAGTGTGGAGTTCTTACCTTTAGATAAACTTTTGCTTTATAAAAAGGTTTGTTTTTTTGTTAATTTTGCTTGTTTAACCTTTAAGATGCTGCTGAAAATAGAATAAACTGAAAGCAAGTAACTATTTCATTATTGTTAAACTTAAGCAGGGGTATACTGTTACTAGAATGAAAATAAATCACATTAAATTAAACATTTAACATCTCAGCTTACTTACAGATTACCAACAAGTTTGAGTTGGTTTTGATGATGCAATATTTCAGATTCCAATCGATACTCAAAGCCTGTGTTGTGTGTAGTTCTCTCTGGGTGGAATGACCGCCTTAATAACGCGAGCCGAACGAACAAAACACCTGTTGAGGTCTTGTTGCGGACTGCTCGTGTCACCTGGCGTTTTGATTGAAGCTTAAACATAAGTTGACTTTGTTGAATCCACAGGACTGATTTTTCTAACATTTTCTGTTAGCATTCTGCGTGGCTCGTGAGACATTGATGAGAAGCGTTAATGGGATTGGTAATTAGATGACCTCTGAACCTAATTCGTTCAGCCATGTTAAGCTGCCTTACAATTGTTCTTGTAATTAGATGACCTCTGAACCTAATTCGTTCAGCCATGTTAAGCTGCCTTACAATTGCTCTTGTAATTAGATGACCTCTGAACCTAATTCGTTCAGCCATGTTAAGCTGCCTTACAATTGCTCTTGTAATTAGATGACCTCTGAACCTAATTCGTTCATCCATGTTAAGCTGCCTTACAATTGCTCTTCCATAAGCTACTGATGCTCGTACGTAGTGGCTAAAGATGAGCGCGATCTTATTTTCCACGTGCGCAAAGATGGGAGCTCAGTGGCACTTGGTAGATGAGTTCAATTCCGATTGGCTTTAGTGCTCTGAGACTTGATAGCTACATCTTACAATGATCTATAGTGTGTGTGTGTAAAGGAAAGTAAAAAAAAAAATTAGTCGTTTTATTTTGAATGAAACATTTTTAAGAGATAAAAAAAACTTTAAAATAAAATCTCTATCAAAACTAATAGAAAAATTTGATTTCAAAAAATAATTTTTAAATGACTTTTTTGTGTTTTGTATTTTTGTATTAGGCCTAAATTCTTTGTCTACTTATTGATCAACATTGTTATTTAAGCTAAGATGGTAGGCCTACTGCTTGACAAGATGTCGAAACTGTCAGTTTAGTTGGCTGGTCACTAAAAAAAAAAATAAACTTCATGGAAAGGTTTTTTTACATGATTTGAACAAATTGTTTGAATATATGTATTTAATTTTCAACAAATAACCCACATTTAAAAAAAAAACGTAATATAAACTATACACTCAGTTTATTTAAGGTCAAGAAAATAGTTTCCAGACGAATCGGACTGAATGTTGATGAATATAAATAAGTTACAGTCTATTTAAAATTGAAAGCAATATGCACCTGTGACTTCCTGGGCTAAGACTTTGTGCTCTAGAAACCAAAAAGCCGAAACAAGTGAAGCACACAAGTACACTTTCAACTTTCTTATACATCTGCTCACAACTATCTTGCAGAAGTACTCACGGAGAGTTTGATGTGCATTGGTGAAGACGACAAGCAGACAGGAGCACACGTGACGGCACGTGACCACGTGTGTAGTTCACCTAGAGCAGGTTGGGACAAAATCAAATTTCTTTTCGCCAAAATCTTTCCCCACCCATTTAGCCCAATATGGTGGAAAGAGTTAGTGGAGGGGTTGGAGAGAGGGGGGGGGGGCGTGAACGTATCGATTCTTTTGTTTGTTTCAATAAATATGTCACCCAGGATGTTTTAGCACCTGTCGTGAACACATGTTGGTTCAAACACAGTGGGTCTGTGAGGGAACATGGCAAGGTTCCCCCCCCCCCCCCCCAATAGCTGACGGGTGAGCTGTATGAGAAGCTATGCACGTGTAGATAGATCACTGATCGATAGATGGAGCACAGTATAGTGTAGATTTGATCACTGCATGAACTGTTTCAACAAGCCAGCAAATGATTTCAGCTTCAACTTATCAGCTAACTAGCTCGCGTTGAAATTAAAATAAATTCATATCTCATCATTTTAAATTCTAGTTTGTTTGTTTTTTGTTTAACTCGTTATTCAAGTCCCAAACAAACCTCCAACTTAAACATTTTAAGTAAAAACTTAGCCTAATGATCAGTTTTGTTAATATCGTGAACCTAAAGCATTAGCCTGCCACTAATCAAAAAATGATAATTACGTTGGGTACAGAGCTATAACAGGTTCCGTTAGTCAGAATGCTAACACTGTTGGTCAGAATGCTAACACGGCTAGACAGAATGCTAACACTGTTAGTTGTATAGTACGTCACACAGTCAAGTGTTTTTCACTTTGACAATTTTTTTCTCTAAGAAACAATTGAAGCTTTATCTCGACTAGCTGCCTGGGAGTGTGGTGGTAGTCTCTGTCGTTATGGTGGTCACGAGTTCAAACCCTCCCCGCTTTATGAAATTTCCAAGCCATAATTTAAAATTTCCTAGCAAATAAGAAATTGTGGTTAATAAAGAAAGGTATTGGTGTGCATGTTTCACACACACACACACGCACACATATTCACAGCGTTTCGAAGCAAATACAAAAGACCATTGAAATATTTTTTGCTGTTGTATTCTGAAGGTAATATAGTCAACCAGATTGCCCACAACACACAATGATTAGACTGCAAGATGAAAAACGCTATGAGCATAGATGCTGGTTAATTAGCTTTTGTATCCAAATCGATCAAGAGTAATTAAAAGGGACCACAGATTACAGCTCAATTACCTACAGATGTTTTGTAGTTACGGTTTAAAAGTCAAATATCGTTTCCATATTTAAAGCTATATTACACGTAGCACTTGTCTGTATTATATGTAGCACTTGTTGTCTATAGTATGGAAATGATTATTGACGACATACAGATTTGGCACACACATATATGTCTGTATGTGAGTTGATCAACAAACAAGTTGTGTTTAAAAAAATAATAAGACTCGAGAAAGCATTGCGTTAATCGTGTGACACAATTAACATTTCAAAATTGAAATAACCCACATTGCCACCCTAGAGTGTCCTAACTAGGTCATCTCGTGCGTCAATGCCAACAAATTCAAAACCGAACATCGGATATATTAGTTTTCTGTTTCTATAAATGGAACTGTCAAGCAGTTACATTTTGAAACAAGTCACCAAGATGACTCCTTAACTGAACACGGGAGACAGAGTAGAGATAGCTCACTTGTAACCGCGAGTACAAGAATTTTACAATGATAAAGGAGAACACGTTTTCGTTTCAAGTGAAGTAGGAGAATACATGTTGAGTTCTAGTAGAGGCTTCGTCGAGGTGTTTGCATATTTCACCTGAACTAGAATACATGTTGAGTTCTAGATAGAGGCTTCGAGGTGTTTGCATATTTCACCTGAACTAGAATACATGTTGAGTTATAGTAGAGGCTTCGAGGTGTTTGCATATTTCACCTGAACTAGAATACATGTTGAGTTCTAGATATTGATCTCTATGGCATTGTATGTAGGCTATTGGGTTTCACTGTGTTGTAGAGCTACTTTCAAACAATAACAAATAAACAGAGAAGTTGAATAGGTAGATGTTTACAAACACGTATCTAGATCTATTTTAAACGATTTTTTTTTCACACTAAAGCAATTTTCATACGTCTCGGTCTACTTTTTTAGAGTTGGGAGGGGGGGGAATTCACTATTTAAAAACTTTATTCTACTCCCTAAGACTAAGTGATAAACCAGCGTTCCTCTTTTTTAAAGATGTCCAGTTGTTTACTTGTTGAAAGGGATGTTTGCTCCTATTTAGTTTTCTAAACAATCTGTCAGGTTCTACCTCAGAAGATAATCAAGGGAAATAAAACGAGTTGAAGATGAAATTCAAATATTTGGTCTGAATGTCACATCCAGATCTAACATTAGTTCCATTTTCGGTCTGCAATTGATTGAAGATTCCTTTGCAGACCTTTCGATCTATGGGACAGATGATGTAGAGTTCATGTTTTTGTGGCTTGCGGTTACAGGAGGAGACATGTAGCCAACACAACGACTAACTTTCCCCACCTAATGTCGAGTGCAATCTATAGTATATCCTAAAGATCCCAAATTTCAAAATCCAGTCAACATTTGGATTTCAACTCGAGATCCTTTGTTCGGAAGCCGAACGATTTTCAGCTTCGACCATCAACACGCGTTTGTAATTGGTGCACTGTTATAATTACATTTTGTTTTAGTTTTTTTTTAAAGAAACTATTTTATACCCCTTGACATGAGAAGCTCTCCCTACCCTACGATTAATTTAAACATGCCAATTAGTATTATGCCATTTAGATCATACCAGGGAGTCCTAAATTTATTCCCTAACTCTCAGTGTGAGTGAAGGGTTGTATCTCCCCTAACCTTGATGGTGGCAACAAAAGCTAGCTCGTCAGCTTCAGTAATTTACTGTCATCCTTTAGTGGGAGCACACACACACAAACACACATCCGAGCACATCTGCTGCCACTTACACGGTTAAAAAAAACGATATGTCGTCTTAACACTTAACGAGCTAATACTTCCCTCCCCTAGTTCTTTAATGTTTCGATCTAATTCTAAGTACAGAACAGGGGAAAGAATGCTATATAACAATAAGCTACTAGTTGTGTGAAAAGGTGATTTCTTGAATCTCAAGTCTTTTCAATTTTAAAGAGTTGACTAAGAATGATCAATAATTTATTTTTTTTTAAATAGTCATACTTAAGACAGTATATAGACATAGAGATGCATGCATTTATCAGCGCCACGTAACACACACATTAGGGGCTATCTTTTTTTGTGCGAACTAAATCATACAGATGTAAGTTTGTTTGTTTAATCGGTACCGATAATGTAACGTTATATGTTGTTCTCTTTTCAAATAAGTTTATCTTTATTTACAAGTTTTTAAACAATACAATTTCAATTTATCCAAATATCGATATAAAGACCTCTAGTTTATACTATGCAGAAAATTCATCTATTATCAAAAGGTAACGTGCAGTTAACCATTGTTTGCAGTACAAAATATTACCATCATGGTTCATTTTATGTTTTGTAATAGGCTACTAAAAAAAATAAATAAAGATCGTGTCTACTTGCGGTAAACTAAAAAGAAATAAAATAGAATATTATAGTTTTAATTAATTAATATTTTGTACTTAAGAAAGTTGTAGTTTTAGTAGTTGGCAGAAAGTTTTGTTTGTTTAATTTTAAAGACTATTTAAGTAGGCCTTTGACCATTTCAATTTAATTTTAGTCTACAAACATGTTCGAGCTTGCAGGATATATGCCACATACCTATATATATATATATATATATATATATATATATATATATATATATATATATATATATATATATATATATATATATATATATAAGTCTGTGATCTTTAGACAAGATATCTGTGAGCATGTGCGTAGCCAGGATTTTTTTTTCGGGGGGGGGGGGGGATTTTTTCTTCCGCCCGCACCTTCCCGGCAAAACATATATATATATATATATATATATATATATATATATATGGATAGATGTGTGTGTGTGTGTACATAATTAATCTCTATTACATGACCCTTCATTCTTTTGGAAGATGTTTATTGTGCCCTTGAATAGGTTCTTCCTGGAGTTAGTGAAAAATATTGTAAACTCCTCGCCTTTGCCAGCAAGGGGTCTGGGGGAGCGATGAGAGCCAAACACTATTTCTGGTATTGAAAGCCAACTAAATGCATATTCTGAGGTACTTACAGTGCATTATAATGACTCCCGCGCCGTTCAGCGCATTTGCTGTTTCCACAACAATCTGTCACTGGCAATGTCTGAAGCTCTATCCACCTGCTCTGAGGACCTCCATGAAAGTGTAGCGTCAAGTTGCACAAGGATGTCATCGCTACTCTTATTGTGCGTAATTCATTTTGTCGGAGAACATGTCCTGCAAACCTCATGCGACGCTCTGTCACAACCGTACTAAGGGGTCGACTCCCACTTTGGCATAGGGTTTCCTTGATTTAGACCCGATCTCTATAACTGACTCCTAAAATCCGTCTTAGCCATCTCTGTAGAGTCACATTTAGTGCTTTTCAAATTCGGCAGATGACTATTCATAGCCACTTTATTAATGGAGCCCAACCACTGGTAAACATGTGCACCTTCCCTTGACTACGATCTTGGAATTAGGTGACTATTTTGGTTTAGATGTTATATAGAAAAGGGAAGTTTTATCGTCAAAATCATCTGTTGGGGGGTTTTAAACTAAAATATATCTGGAGTTGTTGTTTTTTTTTAATTCAAAAACACATTTAGCTACGGTCATAGAATTTTTATATTTAAACTCAAAACACTTAATAGGCCTGGTTACGCTCATAGGATTTTGATTGCGAAATTTTTTTATTTTTTTTATTTTGAAGATTTATTTTTTAGCTTCAAACCCCGCAGGGTTAAAAATAAAAAAGCCTTTGGCTATGCTCATAGTATTTTGAGTGTGTAATTTGATTTTTTTTTTTATATTGAAGAGGTATTTTTAGCTTCAAACCCAGTTGAAGAGAGGTTTAAACTCAAAACCCCTTTGGCTATCCTTATACAATTTTGAGTGTGTAATTTGCTTTTTTAATATTGAAGAGGGGTTTATCGTAAATTTGGAGAGGGGTTTAAAATCAAAATCTTCCTTAGATGTGCTCTTGGAATTTGGGGATTGTCGTTTGCATTTTTTTTTGTTTTAAAGAAGAGGGGGATTTAAATGCAAACCCCCTGGTAGGGGGTTCTGAACTCAAAACTCTATGGTAGGGGGGTTTTAACTCAAAACCCCATGGTAGGGGTTTTCAAACTCAAAATCCCGTGGTAAGGGGGTTTTAAACTCAAAACCCCTGGTAGGGGGTTTTAAACTTAAAACCCCCCGGTAGGGGTTTTTAAACTCAAAACCCCCTGGTAGGGGGTTTCAAACTCAAAACGTCTGGTAGGTTTAAAATCCCCTTGGCTGTGCTAGGGCAAGTGATGGTTTAGTATTAAAATTTCACCTAAAATAAACAAAATTAAAGCAAAAGATCAGTCACTAAAACCGACCGGGGAGGATTTCATTTCGGGTGGGGGGGGGGGGGGGGTTTGGACCCCAAAAGCCCCCTCTGGCTACGCCCATGTCTGTGAGACAGGGAGATAATACTCCTCCTTTACTCGCTTTCTCCCCCTGATACAGATGTCCTGAAGGTCCGAGAACGTCCAGTTCCCTATTAAAGGACCTCTTGACCATGCCTATAATGTCCCACCGAACCCGTGCGAGGGTCCATCACAGCGCGTATGGCCCCCGTTAGGGAACGAATCGATGGGGGGTTGGACGGGTTAGCGAGCCTTTGTTACATCCCTACCACGTGCAGTGTACAGTCTCTCGACCATACATGGGTAGCCCACAGAGAGCTATGTGCGCTACCGTTCTTAGCCTATCTGATTCCCTTGGCAGACGTTTCCACGGAGGCGCCACGCTGAGGCGACGGTAGCTGGAATTCTCCCCCTTGCCCGTTACTCCAATACAAATAGCTGGAAAAGAACTAAGGAACCTTTAATCTATGCGTACATGTACATTATTACTTTAAGTTTGACAGAGACAGACAGGCTCATTCTCATAGTAAGTCAATATCTCATCACTCTTGCCACCATCCAGAGTCCCCAGCACCATTGGTAAGTTTAAAATGAATTTGTTTTAAAAATTATTGTTTTTAAACTTCTTAATGGTTACAACACTAGCAGAGAAGTTGCTGTCTCCTAAATCTACTAAAGTAGTATTTAAGAAGGGAGGAAGTCTAGGGCAAGTCAATGACATTTTGAATTGATGTATTCATATAATAGTCTGTACTATTTAGACTTATGGCATTGTTCAAGGTCTTTGATGTTATTCATTGTACTCTTACCTCTACAGCGTGTTGTGTAGAAGTGACGCACTGCATGGCAGCACTGGAACACAGGGTTACGGGTTACATCAGATGAGATGTTTTGTTGGGTTCACTTTCTCGGCAAGCAAAACGTCAGATGTATCACATGACATTCCTGATACCGTATTTATTGAGCTCTATATTTAGAGCTGACCCACGTCTCGAACACACTGACCACGTGCTGATAACAAATTCAAAACAAGTGTGTAGCCGACTGGAGAAACAACAGATGTGTTTTTTTTAGATAGAGATGCTTATTACAAGTCACGGGAAATAGAAGAAAAATGTTTTACCATCAAAGACAAACAAAAAATGAACAAAGTCAACAATGACAGTTGATAGTAGTATGTGCCATTCAAACATATGTTGTATGAGCTTTTAAACATATATTATGTGACGGCGAAAATGTATGATTATCAATCAACCCCCCCCCTTTTTTTTACTCTATATCTTAAATTGAAGATGCTCATATTTAATTCCTCTTACTTTATAATACGTGTGTAGTATTTGATTGGATAATTAATTCTTCTGATAGTCCCGGACGTTTTGACACCTCCACCTTCAGTCCTATTTTGGTATCTTTATCTCATTGTTTAAAATTTAATACCATTTAATGTTGATAAAACGCAAGGCTATAGTGATAATGTCACTGAAGCAGATGTTTACTTTGGTAGAAACGAAATAATCCAGACTGGCGTCGTGAGGTCAAACCAAAGGGTGGAGTTCAGTTTAGAACTTACGTACCCCCCCCCCCCCTTTTTCAGTCTGTTAATTTAGATCAGTAGCCGACTTGTACAAGTTAAATAGATCTCTGGTAGGTTGGGGGATACCCTACACGTGAGAATAAGCAGAAGTGAAACATTTGCAGAACAGAAAGTAACAGAACGTGCGCCATGCACCAGCGAGTTATCATTTCAACATTATCTTGTCAAATTTTCCCCAGTGCATTTTTTGGCTTGTGAGAAGTCCACTTTAAACTAAAACATTAGCTACACATTAGCAAAACAAAATATAGGCCTAACTAATTAACTTACCGAATTCGATACCAAGAAAACACATCACATAGGCACGTCTCTGGGAATCAATTTCATTGCACGTAACTCTCAGCTTTAGATCTACTGTTGTGGCCTGGTTAAACTAATCTATTTGTGAAGAGGCCTCTTGTTAGCATCAATTATCTTTTCCACCTTGATGAGCTACGTTCAATTAATTTATTCTAGGATACTTGAGTCTAATGGTACTATCATAAAGCATCTCTGAAGACCGAATCAAACGTTCTCTCAACTGGGGTCTGTTACAACCACGTGGTGTCCACACCTAAGGCCTATTTATACACTGGCCAACATAATCGATTTAGGCCTCCAAAAAAAAAAAAAGCTTCTGTTTTGTAGTGTTGTGCTGTTTGTTTAATTTCTTTTCTTAGTTGGTAGCCTCTGCGGTGTGTGGTTTAGCTAGACACCCGTGTGACGTACTGTTCATTGTTATTTATATGCTAGACTAGACTGGGAGATAAAACACCTGTTGCACCGCTCGTGTTGTGGGTCTTCATTCACTGTGCATATTTTTATCTCATTCTCTCTCTCTCCCTCTCTCTCTCCCTCTCTCTCTCTCTCGGCGTTTCTCTCGTTTTTTTTGTTTTTTTTGTCTTGTGGATCTATCGTCACCATGCGTGGCTGGAGCGGCTGTCGTCTGGCCCTGCTCCCTGGATCAGTTGGTAAATTCTCACAGGTCGAAGTACCTCTGGAACTCACCTGATGGTACAACTAGTTAAGTTTTAGGCTTCTTGGTTATAATTACCAAACCATATCTGACAGCTGAAACAAAGAATTTTGACTTCTGGTAGTACTTCAACTTCAAGAGAAGAAAACAGACTTAAGACACGTGTTGGTTTCATGGTTATTATCTTAGAATGGAACCGAACATATTGTATCTTTGATTGTCGTGCGGCGCTTTCTTTTTCTGTTCAGCGGACACTGTCAGTGCTTTGTAATACCCTAGCTGTAATATTGATACATCACTGACACCAATTTGTTGTAGTAACATCTAGGGGAACTTCTTTGAATTCGTATTCATGTATTAAATATTTTTCTCATATCTTCGGTGTGTTTTAGTGTTAGCAGGAGTTTTCATCTCTCCTCCTTTCTATACAGGACATTTGGTAAGAAACAGAACTCCTCGGTCGTAGTGCTTCTCACACAATAGCCTCGTTGATAGCCACAGAAACTGCTTACTTCCTTGTCGTGGTGGTCATGTAGGGCGCACCAAATGCACTTTCACACCAGTTCTTATGCCTTAGACTGCTGTAATATTTGTCTCTTGACTTGAAGGAAATGAACTCGGCAAAATTAATCTGCGATTCCAGAAATTCTCCAGAGCAGTGGCGTCACTAGGGCGTGTAGCGTTGCGGTCCGCACCGGGTGACAACCTTTTGGGGGGTGACACCCATGTTGGAAAAAATATATCTTAGCAAAAGCATACACATCGGAAAAGATAATAATAATCAAATCTCTAGATATATGCCCAAATATGCCTAGACACATCTAGATGGTAGTTTAAGTTTAAATGACATAGCACATTTCTGTCTCAAAGTAGGCCTTTAACAAAGGAAATCTGTTCAGGTGATGTTAAGTCTGTTTCTAATTTTAATTAAATTTCATTGTAACATTTGCAATAACAATTGAATAAATGTCACAAACAGTGGAATATTATAATAGAATTGACACTCATTTTACATTTGAGTAACTTATCAATAAAAGTGGGCATTCGGTTTAACAAAAAGAACTTACTAACAATAGTGTTTATTGGAACATATTTGAAAGAAGTTGATGGGGGTGGGGTGACACCGACAAGAGTGACGTCAGTGCTCCAGAGTACATGAAATCTTTATCACACGAATCCATAAATGTCTCACTAATTTAGCTATTAATTTCAAATAATACAATGTTTCAGTCAGTGAATGTATGTCCCGTTGCTTGTCTATCAACATTCTGGCTTTCTGGGTGGAATGTTTTACACGTTTCAAGTTGAAATTGTGTTCAATTATTCAAAATCGATGACAACACACGAATCAATAATAATAAAAAATAACCAATTAGTTAATCAATTAATTAATCTTCCATTTTCAGCTCAAAATTACTTCAATATACATGAAAAAAAAAAAAGCATTTGAATTTCACTCGATGACAGTGGCGCAACTTAAAACTTAATTATATATAGTTCGTCCATCGTGGTTCGATGATGACCACTTTGTCATCTAGGGGGCTGAGGGCTTTGCACTGTGTTGGGGGGGGGGGGGGATGACAAGTGACTTGCGCTGGAATTTGGATTAAAGTGAGGACGATTCGCGCAACACGTCGACCTCACTCTCTCGCCCTAAAGCCCGTCCTTTTCCGGAAGCAAGATTTGGTCAAGACGTCCGGGGACAAGTTTGGGTGCAGTGGATGACCAGAGACTTTCTGTGTGTCTTGTCCTGCTATTGAGTACTCCACAGCAGTGTGCTGGTACTTGCCTTTCTGTCCGATTAGTCTAGTTTTGTGACATTACGCACAGGCCGCCAAATCCAGACTTCACATGCTAGGTTTGACAGAACCTCAGTGTACTGAGTGCCATGGACACGTCAGATACCCTCTACCTGGTTTAGCCGGCCAGTCAAAGCCGTTTCCGGGGTGTGGCCGCTGCGCATGCTACAGCTTCTGGGAGCTACAGGTGAGAGTTGGGTACCGAGTGGGGACCAAGAGTGAGCCAAGCTACCCTCAAAAAGAGGCTACGACTGCCTGTCCACTAGAGGTGCTACCCCTCCTAGATACCCCATACACCCCAAAACTTAATTAACAAACAAATGGTCAACACACGGATAGAATTGTGGATTTTAAAATGATATGGAGGTGTATTCAATAACAAAATAAAACTTAGAACTTCAGCTCAATTATTCTTGATGAGGTTAAACCTAACGTCTTATGTACTGTTTAGCTTATACTGAAAATCTCTTATATTAGAGAGCTTCAATGGAAAAAGGGAGGAAATCACTCTTCTAAAAGCTGTTCTTATTTCTACTTGATAGACGTTCCTAAAAGTTCTATCAGGATTCATGGCCCCTTTCCTAGTTGCTCACGTCTAGTAGAGACTTGTATTACTAAATCATTGATATTCGTGGCTGATTCGGGCACTTTAAAAAAAGAGTAGACTACCTATACAAATATATCCTTGCATGGGGAAATGTGTTTTTGTTTACTTCGACAGTTTACCAAAGGAACCAAGCAAACGGTTCCATAAAATGTCTTCGGCTAAATTCTCGAGGTGGGCTAAACGAGTTCCGAAAAACGTTTTGAAAACAAAGTACTAGCTATGCTTCTTTTTAGGAAGATAATAAATATATGTTAATTAGTTTGACCAAAACACTAGATAATAAATATATGATAATTAGTTTGACCAAAACACTAGATAATAAATATAAGATAGTTAGTTTGACCAAAACACTAGGTAATAAATATATGTGAATTAGTTTGACAAAAACACTAGATAATAAATATATGACAATTAGTTTGATCAAAGCACTAGATAATAAATATATATTAATTAGTTTGACCAAAACACTGGATAATAAATGTATGTTAATTAGTTAAAAGCACTATTTTTTTCATACTCTGTTGTAACAGCTCCCATTATGACGTTTCCCCTACATTCCCCACAAACTTTTGTTCCGCAAATTTTAGTAGCCTTTATTAGCCCTCTGAAACAGTCTGATAATGAAACTGTTTACCACAATTACTCTTCGCTCTAGTTTAACCCGATTCTCTTACTTCGTTACACAACATACATACATATCATACATGCATACATATCATACATATCATACACATATCATACATATCATACATACATACATACATACATATCATACATACATATCATACATATCATACACATATCATACATATCATACATACATACATACATACATACATATCATACATACATACAAACATATCATACATATCATACACATATCACACATACATACATACATACATATATGCATGCATACATACATTCATACATACATACACACTTACATACATATTATATATACATACATACATACATACATACATACATACATACATACATACATACATACATACATACATACATACATACATACAAACATACATGCATACATACATACATACCATCATCATCTGATCATTGACTTTCGTCGTAAGCGTGTTGTGACAGTTTGTGTAACCAAATCCTCCGGTCAGCAGCTGTTCTTAGCAGGCTATCAAGAGAAAGGCCGGTCCATTCTTTTACATTGACATGCCAGCTTTCTTTTAACGACATTTTATTCGTGCTCCCTCCACTGTGTCACGAAGGGTGATTGTTTCAAAGTGAATCATGTCTTACAGTTTGACAGAATCAGCTTTCGTCTCTTCACAGTACTGAGTTCCTTCTTCTGCCAGACAGTGTTGTGACATATCTTATCTTATAGCATACAGACGTTACTTCAAAAAAGACGATTACGTCCTACGCGTCATGTATTTAGTCATGCATTTTAAAAGTGTCAAATTTGTCTCTTGTCCTGGTGTCTTCTTGTCCTGGTTTCTTCTTGTCCTGGTGTCTTCTTGTCCTGGTGTCTTCTTCTTCCTTCTCATTTCTATGTTGGAGAGTTCAGAGGAGTAGTCCTATATCTGCGATGAACTGAGCAGATGTTTCCAGATGTGGCAGCTCTCCATATAGTTTTTGTTTTATGAGAGGGTGGGGATAGGGCCAGTGTCTTGTTCGGGCTTCTCGATATAGTATGCAGCTTTGAAGGGCATTGTCGTCATTTTCTGGTGATGATCCACAAGGACTAATCTCGCTAATCTCTATTTTTTTTAACTTCCGGAAGATGTTTTGTCTCATTCTGTTGTGTCCAGTTCTGAGACGAAATATTAAAAGTTGATCATGTCAGAACAGCTTTTAATAGGCTTCGTTTCTCTTGAAATATTTGGATGAGAAGTGATCCATTTCTCGTATATGCTCTTTGTTTTCCTTTCTTCCGGGTAGAGAGGTATTTTTTATTTTTTTAATCATTTTCATCTCTTTGGCCAATATGTCTGCTTTTTCATTGCCTTCAATTCGATCTGTAGTTGGATCCTGATCTCTAATACCTATCTTTTTTTTTTCTGAATTCTTTTTTAAGCCTCAACTTTAAGTGTCCAACTTTCACAACCATATAGAAGTGTGAAGATCACTAGTGAAGAATACTGTTTAAAGTTTTAATTCGAAGTGGATGTTACTCTACCAGATTCTCCTCAGATTGCTCATGAAAGTGGATGTTAAGTTTAATCGGGGTATATATTGGCATATATATATATCGCAACGTCGCTAACGATTTATTTTATTTCTTACCCAGCAGTTAAACATTCTTGAAAAAACAATTTTACATTTTAAAATGTCTACAATGTACAAATGTAGGCCTACATAGAGAATAAATTCAACTTTATAGGCTAAGTTTGCATTAGGAAATTGAATGTATTGAAATGGTTACTAAATAGAACGAAAGCTTTAAAAATAAAAGCTGGGGAAAATATGGATCTATTAGATGAAATTGTTATACAGCCTTGCTAGCAGAATACCCAAAACACATTTTGCCTATTGCGGGACATTGCTTTTTATTTTTAAGCTTACAATATCCCAACTCGACAATCTGATCCCAATTTGATGGTCGTTTTCCCTCAACACATGACCCAGGCAGTTAACACACTGATCTTTTAAGAGGTCTGTAGTGGTCCTTGTTCTAAAGCCCTATCTTATCTGAACTATGACCTCTACACACCACGTGGTTCTGTTAAATACCCTAAGACCCCACCATTGTGTCCCAATTTAAAACAATTCAAAATTTAGATCTAGATTTTGTGTTTTCTTTAAAGGAGCATTTTTTAAAGATTAGTTTAGGGAGGGGAGGTGAAATAAGAATTTAAAAGAAAGGAGAGGAGGATGGTTGGGGGTGGCATAGGCGCAGTGAGGGGAGGAGCAATCGGGTATCATGCCCCGGGTGCCCAATAAAAATCAAGTTCTCGAAAATATATTTGTATCTAACAAACGTTTTCACATACATCTAATTACTTATTTTGTTTCTTGATATGTCTTATAAATGAGCGTTGTGCCAATTTTAATTCTACAGAGAGACCTCCCACTCGCTCTATGTGATATGGCCTATCTGATGAAGGCTATAATCACCATGTTCCACTCGCTCTATGTGATATGGCCTATCTGATGTAGGCTATAATCACCATGTTCCACTCGCTCTATGTGATATGGCCTAGCTGATGTAGGCTATAATCACCATGTTCCACTCGCTCTATGTGATATGGCTTAGCTGATGTATCTTATCTTATATAATGCAGACGTTACTTCAAAAAAAGAAGATGATTACGTACTACGCGTCATGCATTTAGTCATGCATATTAACCAATGACTTAAATTCTGCCAAGTCACTGGTTTTTCTGGCTAGCTCAGGCAACCCATTCCATGCTCTAATAGCACTAGGGAAGAAGGAGTATTTGTACAAATTTTTCCTAGCATATGGGACGAGGAATGTGCCTTTATTTTTGTGTCTTTCAGAGTATTTTATTAAATTTTGTTTTTGTATTTGAAGATTATGGCTTAGCTGATGTAGGCTATAATCACCATGTTCCACTCGCTCTATGTGATATGGCCTAGCTGATATAGGCTATAATCACCATGTTCCACTCGCTCTATTTGATACGTCCTAGCTGATGTAGGCTATAATCACCATGTTCCACTCGCTCTATGTGATATGGCCTAGCTGATGAAGCCTATTGTTATAATCCTGGTGGTGGCACAGAGGGGGATAGTGGTGTGAGTGTAGTCAGCCAACGCAAATCGACCCAGGCCAGCGCTAGACGAGAGATCAACCGTGACGAGTTACGACGGTCAGCCGAGTCGAGTGTCAACAGGACGGTTCGGGAAGAATCGCCGTCGTGAACAGAGCTCAGGAGCGTTACGAGGGATGTAGTCATGTGACGAAGCTAGAAACGTCGAGCGATGTTCCGTCCGGTTCTAGAAGGCCAGTAGAGACCCTATATAAAGAGCGTAGGTGTCGCAGTCAAGACGGTTCAGAAAAGGGGCTCAATACAGCAAGGTTCACGACAGAAGGTTCACGACAGGGCTCAGAACACGGTCGACTACAGCACAGTTCAACGGTGTGGTTCTGTACGGAGCATTAATACGGTTCAGTGCGGAGTACTGTCAAGTACAGTTGAGACGACTGGCGTCTTGATCTTGGTCTGCGATCGAGTCCGACACAACGAGCCTAGTGTGTGAAGTCAGTCCTGAACTGTTGAACCCAGTGCAAGCCCGGAATGAGACGGAGAGGCCAGTGGAAGAGTTGATACGGCGGTACGGTGTTATCGGAGAGATATTTGTATAATGTACGTGTTGCCGATTGTACAGTATTGGCTGTTATTTATTCAACCATTAAATTGTTACGTTATTTTGGAGCCCTGAGTTGTCAAGTTCCTTAAGTTGGTGGTGTATGGTGCAGTTTGCAGAGAGCCTGGATAGTGAGATTCGTAACACTATAATCACCATGCTGGATACCATGCGCTGTGTTAAATCACAATTTGTCAATGTGCATTATATTAACTGAATCGGGTTTCCTGTGACAACAACTTTTATTATTAACCAATCTCATTCTAGTTTAGAATTCAGTGAACAGTGTAGGAGAAAAATTGTCATAAAATCGTTCAATAAAATACGTAGATAGACAATAAAAGGACAAATATTTAGATCATCCACCTACAATATTTTTCTTTTCAGTTTAAAAGTTCTTTTGTCTGTGTTTTTTCACATTTTGAGGCCATCGTTTCTCAAAGCGTGTGGCGCCCCTCCTCCATAGGGTGCTGACAAAGGGGTCACACATTGGTTTTATATTATATTATTTTATTTTTATTTTTTGCAAGGTTGTCATTGCGGAAGTGGCTATGTAAGCACTGCACTGCCTATAAATACTTCCTAATGGCATGCGTCTCAAATAGCCTCTGACAACCGGCGGAACTGTTCTTACTAACAGGAGAAGGGGCAAAGGCACCTTAACCAGTAAGCTTCGGACATGAGAGGGCTCGTTAGCCATTGCTGGCTATCCACCTAGGAGAAGGGAAAACTCTGAATTCAAACCTCTGTTACCTTGCAGCTATACCCAATCATTGGAACGGCTTCGGGAGTAAACCCTGAGGAAAAATCAGGAACTAGCGACTTTAAGGCAGTTTGCAGCACACAGAACTTGCCACCCCAAACTGTATTGGCACTGCCGTTCCTTTTAATACATCAGCTGCGTGGAGAGGGGGGAACTGATGTGTGGGCGACATCGTTCCGACCACAGCTTATGCCCAGGCATTCATCTCATTTCCATGAGATGATCCATAGTCGCTTCGCGACTTAAGTAAGCCATAGATTTTTTGCGAGGACTAATAACTGTTGTTGTTTTTTTTTGTAATTCTAATTTATATTTGTCTATTAATTAAGTAAAAGCGGTAGTATTAAATAAATGTAGTGAGAAGCCTCTGCAAGAAGATCGAATCCTAAAGCTGTTCCAAAGAACATTCAAAGATTTGAGCGTGTTTTCTCTTAGATTAGAACGGTAACACATTTCTTCCGAGCAACGGACCATCGTTTAATAGGAAATAATCATGGGATGTTTCTAAACAATGGGGAAGGGGAGTGGTAAACAGGATAAGGTGTCGTGCACTGGGCCCCAGCTATGCTCACTGCGTCTCTGGTGGAGTCAGGGCCGCCGCTACCTATTGTGCAATGTGTGCATCGCACGCAGGCGGCCGAATGTAGGGGGCGACCGCTTCATTATTCCAAGGTTATCTTTATTTTTTTTTTTAATTTTTAGTTTCATAAAAAATTAATCAAATATTTTAATATTTTATATAAATGTTAATTATTTCATTATCCTTTTAAAACTATTAAAAATAACACCACGATATTCGTACATAAGAAGTGTAGACTATTCTTGGGTCATCATAGATGTAGATCTACACTAAGTTGTAGGCTACTAGCTGTTTGGTGCGACAAGCCAACGACCGACTTACAACTAAAGGGGGGGGGGGCGGCGAAATTTTTTTAAATTTTCATTGTTGTTAATTATCCGCGTCTGAATATGACCAATGTTCACAAGTGAAAATATCTCAAGTAAGAGACGTCGTTTCATTTTTAATAAGACCTTGTCAAATGTAGACCGTTTTCTCGAGAGGCGCATGCAACTTTTTGAAGAAAATATTTCAAAACGTTTCCGTTAGTGTGATTCTTCTAGATTTTCTTATCTGAGATTGGTCGAATTTCTTCCGACTATTGTAGGCCTACTTCATTATAGTGACGATTTTTGTGGGAAAAAGGTCTGCGACAGAGACGCCTTACTTAGCACGAAAATGATTTTTAAAAAGAACACGCCCATAACAGAAGTGCGTGTGTCTAGAATGTCCCTGATTAAATACTATTGACCAGGGCTGCCTCTTTATTACTAGATTTTTTTTCTTACTTGGATGAATAGTGCGTTCTAAAAGAAAACTCATTAATGTTGTGGCCTTTTTTGTATTCTTTATTCTTATGAGTCTTATTCTCTGAGTCCACCAGATCTAATGGGTACCTGACATTATTTGGGGAAAAGTAAAGGCAGCTGGTCGTTGTGCTGGCCACATGACATTCTCGTTAACCGTAGGCCACAGAATCATATGACCTTTACATTATCTGCCCTATAGACCACAAGGTCTGAAAGGGGAACTTTACTTTTTTTTTTAACTTTTTATTTTTATTACAAGAAAAAGGTGTAAATGCTAGGAGAAAGAATTTCTGAAGCTGATAACGCCAGAATACGCTCAACGCCGGGGCCAGTCCCCAAATCAGATCCCTTGCCGACTTGAGCGGAAACCGGCCGAATACTCAATTCTATCTTCAGAAAGAACTTTATACAACGATTAACGATTGGTATTAGAAAATAAATATGAGATTTGTTTTATCAACTAAAATTACAGCATATTTATGGTGTCTCGAAGAGGTATTTAAACAGCTTCACGGAAGAGAAGGGTAACAAAACTCAAGGAACTGGAGGAGCTTAGTTTCCAACAGCTTCGTGTAAAACTAAAGAATCATGTTAACCATAGACAGTGGTGTAGCTAGAGTTGCTGGGTACTAATTTGAAAATACTCCCGGGCCCCAAAATGAGTGTCCGAAATTTGTTTTTACATTAAATATTATGTCTTTATCTCATGTCATGATGTCGAATGTCAAAATGCAAAGGCCCCTAAAGAGGTCAAGCCCCCCCCCCCCCCGACTCCAAATCCCTTGCTACACCACTGACCATAAAAGAAGAAGCTACAGGTGTACGTTTAAGAGATTCTCTGGTTGGTGAACGCTTTCGATGTGCAGTGATCTCAATTAGTTGGTGAAAGTTTAGGGGCCATTTACTCGCTCTCGTTGTGCAGTGATCTCAATTGGTTGGTGAACGCTTGAGGGCCATTTACTCACTCTCGTTGTGCAGTAATCTCAATTAGTTGGTGAAAGTTTGGAGGCCATTTACTCACTCTCGTTGTGCAGTGATCTCATTTGGTGAAAGTTTGGGGGCCATTTACTCGCTCTCGTTGTGCAGTGATCTCAATTGGTTGGTGAACGCTTGAGGGCCATTTACTCACTCTCGTTGTGCAGTGATCTCAGTTGGTTGGTGAACGCTTCAACCCTTGCACAGTTCGAGTTTCAGATTCGAACTGAGTTGAATACCATTAATAATAAACAGACATTGATAAAATGGAGTCAACAAATGTTGTTCTTTTCTTTTATTCCTTTCCTTGTTCCTTTGAAAGAAAGTTCTTGTTAATTTGTGTGGTCTCTTCATCTGTCACTTTTAAAGTTCAAAAACTACTAGCTCTATTGAAAATCCCCAGCATAGCATGCTAATTACCTCCATACAAACAGAAAAACACCCATGCAGGTCATAATTTTCATTTGGACACTCTTAGTGAGTCTCCATTAAGGTACTCAACATTTTAATTCGTATAGAATAATTCTCTGGCGCTATCATACAGTTTTCCATAATAACAGTTTTCAATCAATGGACTACACTTTGAAATTACTTAAAAATGAATGACCCAAAATACAAGTGTACAAGAACCAAATGTGAAGCAATCGTTACTAAAAGTTTGGTGCCTATGTAATGAACAAAGTAAAGAAGCAGGTTAGTGGTGACAAGTTTTTGACACGGATGCTTGGAGTCCACAATAAAGGGACATTGTTTCCCTTGATGATACAATTTTTTTTTGTGCCACCCTTCGCGGGAGAAATTTTAAAAAAATCGTCGATTTAGAATATATCGGAATTTCGGGTATTTAGCTCTGAAGCCTTCAGTGGAAAGACTATTTAAATTATATCCTGCTTTGAAATCGTATTTCTTTTAACAAGAGAAGTGCCCCATCATAATCAAAGCCTTCTTTGAAAACCCGTGTGATGAGAAGTGACCGCATTTTTAACATTAATGCGTCAATATATTCCATGCAGAAGTTTATTGAGAGACAGAATGTCAGTGTTCTTGAAGTATCTTCTGCCATTGACGAATTGATTTTGAAATGCACGAAAAGAAGCATGAAAACTTGAAAAGGTTCCGCCTCAAAAGAAGTACGCATGCGACTAAGTATTTGGATGACGCGAGTTGGTTAGAAAAGTGAAGGGGCAAAGACAATTGTAAACTTTAACGAAAATTGTGCCGAGTGCAGAGACAGAAGCGGCCAAAATCATTAGTGTGTGGGCTACATTTTGTGAGTGTGCACATTCCGATGTATTGTAGTCATGTCTAAGCTGATGAAAGCAAAATGTTGCCCGAAAAGTTCTAAGCCTTTTCCTTGTAAGTGTCCCAAGATCGACATGTGTCCCGCTTTCGTTCCGCTAATATCTTGTCATCTTAATTAGTTTATAAGATCTTTGGTGTACTGGTATTAGATACAAACAGTTTACCCGATAACACTTAATTTTGCATTTTTATTAGCGGCTCCCGAAAGGGGAAAAGACGCTGTTAGTTTTGTGTTGAATGTCTGTCCGTCCGTCCCGTTTAGAGCTCGTAAACTAGAAAAGAGAGTGAAAATCCGACATCATAATATTTTAGACCATTCAAAGTTCTGATGCAACGGCTACTTTTTTCTTTTATGAAAGCGAAAAATCAATTTTTTTAAATCACTTATGCAAGCATTTTTCCCCCATAAAAATACACCACCACTTTTATAACTATTCACTATTAATAGTAACAAACACGGGAGGCTTCTTAGTAGGGGAGAATGCAATTAACCATATTTTTAACACATTTATGCAAACGGTTTTAGATTTTTTTTTTTCAAAATTTTTTTTTTTACATTTGTATTGCTAAGTTTAGTTCTGTTCTAATTTACACACACAAAAAGTAATTTAAGAGAAAAAATCTATTTAGTCTGCATATAAGTTGGAAATAATTTAAAACAACAATTAATAAGTACCGGTAGGTTTTCATATTATCGCGTTAACTGCAGTCACAATGTGCAGCTATAGAACACAAAACCACACAAGCAATGTTTTTTTTCTTGAGAAATAAGAGATTGTCCCTTTACAAAACAGTTAGAGCAATTCTATATTCATTATAAGACATTAGTTAGATCAGGTTTACATCTAACTTCACATTCACTTTCACCTATCCTTTGGTCTGTGGACCTTTGGGGCACCACACAAGATCCGTCAAACTTCTTTCTCCATTCTTCTCTGTCATTTGTCTATGATAGAATTTCATTCTGATGTTCTTTCTGAAAATATTGAAACCTGCCTGGCTGGACCACTTCGGGGGCCGATTTTGAGTTTGTGTCTCCACACAAACTGTCTTTGTTACCTTGTTTAAATTTAGAACAAGCACTCTCATGATTGTATACTTATTTTTTAAAGAAGATTTATTAGGCAGTAGTTTATATTAGGTCTAGTACGCCAAATGTTACTACCGGTATCGATTTCTCCATCTTGTTAACTAGCGGTACATCTAGATCTAGGGCTACATATGATGCAACGTTCGCGCTCAAGGCAGACGAGGAGCAGGGCCCTAGAGCATTGGACTTTAGGAATCTCAAGATAATCATGCTTTAAAGCAACATTTTGTAGGCAGGAAGAGTTGCGGGTTATTGATAGTCTGTAGTTCAGTTTTAAATATTCTTACATATAGATTTAGCTACTGATATATTTCTTTAAAAAAAAAGCACTATTGTAATTCAATTTAAACCTCATGTTAATAGTGCTGACAATATTCAAACTTACCTTTTGACATTCATTGCTCACCAGACCCTATAGGGCCAACTACGATTTTGAATGTAAAAACACAAACTCTTTGCTGTCTTGTCTTTATTTGAATTTTTAAAAAATTAAAACCATATTTGACTTTTGTATGAAATTTGATTTAAGCCCTCTATTTAATTTTTGAAAAACAGATGTTTATTAGGACTTAATTTTTATCACGTACCGTACTAGAGATTTTGTTTTTCTGAGGTCTGTGTGTCTTTGCAACATGGCTAACAAGTTTGAAGGATGGAACGATTAAAAAAAAAAGAAACTTAGTACTGGATTGATATTAAATAACTTGTAAATGTGGAGTTATTCTCTTAAATAAGCTTTGTTTTTTTATAGGATTTAAAAAAAATATTTTCTTGTGTTATTTAATGTGACCATAACAATTTGAGTGAGCATTATTCTAACTTAATAGAAAAATGTATAGCTAAAATAAAGAAACAAGAATTGGTCTATCATATATATTTAATAAGTCAATAAAAACACACAAAAAATGTACATTTTATAACAAATTGATTGGTATAAACAAAAATAACATTCTAGTATTGTATAACAATATATGTCAGTGTAAACTGTTTTCAAACCATTGAGTATTAATTAAAGTTGTGGAATGTCATAATGTACAATAGTGTATTCAATTTTAAGTACCAAATGACCAAATGTTAACATGATGATAAATATCTAGTTTCTAAAATAAAAAACAATTTCTGCAGAATAAAAATCTGAACACAATGTTGTGTAGCTAGAAAATGGTAAAAGAAAATACTACATATATTTTAAAGAAGCCAAACTCAAAGTGTAAGATAACAAAATTATACAGATATATAAAACTTTGGAGAACTATTTTGTTAATTAGTTTTTAATGAAATACAAAAGTTTCCTATGAGTTTTCTATAACTGGTATTATTTAAATCTGAGGTAATTTACATGGGAAACTTAACTTAAACTTTTAATTTATACAAGTTTATCACAGAAGCCTTTAAAAAAATTATAATTATGGAAGGGCATTGCTAGAAGATACAGCAACAACTTATTCAGGAAACCAAGCTAAAACAGTCAACCTTGAGTTGCAGGTTTTAGGGTGAATGTGTTATGATTTATGAAGTTGTGTTACATATAGTCTTGCTAACAAAGTTTCACTGCATGTTGAGCATCTTCAACTATTGGTCAGTACTAGAGGTTGGTCTTTAAAAGAAACCATTTAAAAATGCAACAAAACAAAATGATTTTACATAAACAGCATGCATACAAAAGCTGGACAAAGGAAAAAAAAAACAGCTATGGTATCACTTTCATTTTCTATACAACAGTAGACCTACAATTGAGATTTGTTATTCATGTAAGTCCAATGTTTGATATGGGTAAGTCCAGTAATATGTTCAAGAAATGTCTCTTTCTAAAGAAATAGCCAAAAACGTTAGGTTGATTTTTGATACATAATTGGATAAACCTGCTACAGATCAACTTCTGATAAAACCAAAAAAAGGAGAGGAAGACAAATAATACCATCATCATTGAAACAGCCAATGTTAAGCCTATTAAAACCTATCAACAATTCTACCCTTCATCTACATTCAAAAGTACTCAGGCTACTGAGCAATCTATGATGAGATGCTCGACCATCTCCAACAGAGGTACAAGATAAAGAATAAATCAAAATTGTTATATTTTATCACTACCGAGTTCCCCACCTCATAAGGATAAAGCAGTAGTTAAACAACTGCTACACAAACTGAAATGTGTACAGACCAAAGAAAAAACCTTGAATAAATGGTCAACACTTGTGTATCAAAAGAGAATTTAATTTAACACATGAATTGCATAGATGGATGATAATTAATATAGCATAATAAAAACAAAGCATTACAGTATCAAGCTTTATAACATAGGGATAGTTAATACACCTAATCTCCTTCAGACATTACAGCCCAGGAATATCAAATACTATGGCTCTGTGTTAGCCGAGGTCTGAACTAACACAGCGGAAAACTGGTTTCATCACGGACCAAGGTCTGGTGTAGCAAAGCACAAATATCAAGATATAACACTCAAAGCTCAAGGCAAGTCAAGGCCTAGCACCCTGTAACACAAAAAATACAACAATGATCTAGCGATGCCACAAAGCCAAAACTGTAACAACAACGCGCCTTTACATTGTGTCTAGTTAAGGCCACCTAAGTTACTCTTTAACAAGGGGAAAAAAGTGACAGAATGCCAACAGCAAAAAAAGTGTCCTCAAACTAAGGAGTGACGTGTACAAAAGATATATGACAACAAACAAACTCAAAGACTTCTAGGAACATGAACTCCCTTCTAGCCCTGCTATTTTGAACACTTGCACCAGAAGCAAAACCCAACGATGGAAACACTCAATGCCAAGCTCACAACATTATGTGACCCATGAGAATCCCCATAGACACACACAAAACACATTTATTTTAAAATGTTGATTTCTGATTTTGTGTCCTACACCAAAGTAAATAATCAAGACTCCTAATATGATTGTAAAACAATGTTGAATTCAGACATTATAGTCTAGGAAAACATTTTTCTAGACATGCACAAGACTGTCTTATCATCAGAAATTGACTAAATCTGCAAACAAAGCAGTAGATGGGAGTAGAATTTCAAGTCCAGAATAAATTCATTTCCTGGTGAACACTTGTAACAGTGGGGACGCTTAAGCTTCACTGTTTAAAAGTCAACTGAATTATAAGAACAACTGGTAATATTGGTTTTTAAAAAAAAGATAATTGAAAACAATATTTATAATCATAACAAATACAAGGGACAATGAAATTAATTAGCTATTATACAACTGCATGTAGGCCTACAAATACAGATTGCTGTACCACATTTTTTATAAACTGATGAAACCTCCACTATAATAGGAGATTTTTTTTTCAAGTTATAAGGCAACAACATTTAATTATAAAAATTATTTTTTAAAAATTTTCGCAGAAAAAGAAAGGTAGAACAGCAAACCATAAAAAATGGTTAGAAAATGTTCTGTGGAGAAAAAACAAACAAGATACAGATATTATGTTGTACATACATTTTTAATTCCCTGAATCATTATTTGTGTTGTTTATATGTTTCAGAAGTTCCTTCACATTTGAAGATTATTACAACCTAACCCAAGGACAGTATGAGATTTTGAAGCTGGACCATTGAGACTATCAAATAACAGTTTAGAGTGCATAGAACATAACATGTTCAGTGACAAATATTTTGGTAATTATTTTGGACTTTGCAAGTTTGGGTATTTAGGATTTTCAATAACACCCTCACCAAATTTAAATTCTAGAAACTCTTTGACACTATTTGGTGCACTAGCATTGAGACCAGCAAATTCTATTTTAGTTAATGGCTGTAAAAATCTTTCTGGAAACTCCACATCTTGTCTATGGGTTGGAAGCCAAGTGTCTTTAGTCATGATGCCATTCTTGGAGTAAAATGGGTGAATATCCACGTGAAGATGGTTTACTGCAGAATACTGCACCCGATAGAAATCACCTTCATTAGCTTTTTCCCACACAAACCCTTCACTGTCTATGTAGGACTCTGATTGGGCCTTGACCAGTTCAGGACATTGTTTGATTTCCTCTCTGTATATCCCTATGTCCACATCATAGTCCCATGGTATGATATCTTTCAAACGTGCAGCTCCCAATAAACTCCCTCCTTCCAGCCAGTATTTCACAAGGCAATTGTCTAATACCTTAAAAACATGTGCCGCCGTTTCTCTAAGGGCTTTCAGGCAGCATGGAGGTGTCCATCTGCCTTCATATAAGTATTCCGGCATATCATTTGCTATTGTACCAAAACATCGTGGACTGTCTTTATCACAACCAAAATATCTATGCATTTTATTTACTGAAATTTCATGCTTTATCCCAACACTTGTATAAAAATCTACGAGCCTTTCTGATTCTGATTTTTTATGCTTCCAGCTAATATGGGGATCAGAATACAGTTTTGATACAACTTCCAATTTTTCACCTTTTGCTATTTTCACTCTCCAGCCAGCTATTTTGGCTTGGATATAGAAAGTCAAAGGGAAAGGGCGAGAGAATGGTTCAGGAAGTGATTTGAAAGACTTAGTTTCCATTAATAATGCATGTGCACCATTCACTTGTGGGCAGTGATACAAATTAGCAGATGAGCTGAAGTTACTGTAGTAAACTATTGTCCATGTTTTATAATCAAAATCAAATGTATTACATGAAAGACTGTCTTCTTTAATAGGAATGGCTACAGCTTTGGTAATTTTTTTGCTATGTAAAATCTGGACAAAATGTTGTATTTGCTGGAGATTCCTAATTTTAACACCGTCTGGAAGTAACAAAACATACTGTGTATTCACAAACTGTAAAGGGCAAGCACTGGTATAGTTTTTATTCAAGTCCTTTGACAGAGTAATAATCTGTGCATACTCTGAATCTAATTTTACTGGGGGGTATGGTAAACGATTAGATATTATTAATACAGGAACATGCCCTAAAGATTGTTTAATAAGATCAGTTGTTTCAAGAAGTGTATTTTCAAAGTTTTCAAAGTCATGAATTATGATAGAAAGTCTTTCTCCAATATTGTCCAAAGTGATTGCTCCATAGAACTTGGTGCTAAGCTCTCTACTCTTTAAACTCTCTCCAGTTGTAATGTCTAGGTTTCTATACAGCAAAAAGTATAATAACAAAACTATGAAGAAAGCAAAACCAAAGAAGGATTTGTTGAATCGATATTTCCTTCTTAAAGCCATTCTTTTCCTTTCCTTTCAATTAATTCCTCAAAGCACACATGTGCTTTGGTTGTCTACAAGCATCTGGAGGAAAAGAAAAAAAAATTTGTTAAACATATGTCATTTAATACATAAGAACATAATTAAATCTTATACTGTGAATTTTGAAGGGAGGTAAGTCTAATTTCATATACTCAAGACTATAAAAACAAAAAGATCAATTATTTATAATTTTATATTCATGATAATGCACACACAAACAAAATAATTGAAATTAGCTGTCAAACTAGAGAATTTGGGGTCATTTATAATGATATAAAGACATTTTAAAATTTCAAATAATCCATTATCTATCATAAGCCTACATCCACTCAAATTGAACTTAGAGAAAAAGAAATAATCTTTGTATACTTTTCTGTATCAAACACTCCCACCATCATAAGACTTACAAATGTACATTTTAGAAATAGGACATATTTACATATAAACAACATCAAACAACATACAGAACAAAATTAAAATATCAGCCATTCATAAACAATGGTTTGCTTGTTGTTGTTTTTTGTGCACTAATGTCAGCATAAAGTCTATTATCTAAATGTCTGAGTAGTGATGGCAAAAAGTCTATCTATACTTAATACTATAAAGTAGAATGTGAGGTGTATGTATGTGACTTATAGACATCAAAACCGCTTGACCGATCTTGATAAAACTTGGCAGGAATGTTTCTTGGGTACCAACTTAGACCGTAGTGTATGTATTGTAGCCCTAAAACAAAATTAAGACCCTAAAAAAAAAATAAAGTTGTCCGACTCTATTACAGCTATAGTATTTTATGGATCTAGGCCATGTCTACATTGTTGACATGAGAAAAGATCGAAGGATTTAGACCTAGATCTAATTTTAGGAACTACACTTTGCATAGATAGTTTTTTACTTTGACACATGAAAATACAAAAGAAGATCCATTGATTTCATTATAGAATAAAATTAACCTTCAATTTTGTGTTTCAAAAGCATTTTTTACATAAATTAGTTCCTGATATTTGTGACTACAGATTTCCTGGCGAACATTCTTTCATTAGACAATACCGTAATGAATCGCGTACTAAAAATTAATTCGTTTGTTTACTTTATAATCCCATCCCTAGATCTAAAACTCTAATTCAACTCTAAAATGATAAAACTTCTCTTCGCACAGATAGTTTTATACTTTAACACATGAACATACTAATTATAGTCCATTCATTTCATATTTTGATCAAATAAACACTCACATTTGGTTTTTTATAGCATTTTTAATAGACTACATTCGTTTACGAAAGCTGCGAAGTCGGGTTGAGATAGGCCTACATTCATTCATGAATCGCGGACTAAAAATTATTTCGTTTAATTGTTTACTTTATAATCTCATTCATTTAACAAAACTATCGCTCTTTTCGTTTTTAATATATATGAATGTAACGGCTTCGTGTAAACCCATTTTCGCAAAACTAATTTTATTTTCGTAGCGAAAGAGAAAAAACTTGAAAGGATCATTAGCTAACTTTAACATACATCTAAATCCAATTCACTAGATTAGTAAACACAAACTTAGACCCGCAGGCCGCGGGTAATGTCAGGCTAGTTTGATATAAAAGTCATAATGTCCAACTTGATGTCAACAAAATGTCCAACTTGATGTCAACAAAATGTCCACACAAAGGACTTAACATTAATATCAAAATGTCTACATAGAGGCATAGGTGCTGATGATCAGCTCAGGCAACATCTAGGAGATGTTTCTAACAATACTAGCCAGGAGTGTCCATTTTAAATTGATATGTCAATAGCAAGAGCAAAATTAATAGTAATCTCTTGACAAGCTAAATATATATATATATTATAGTTGTACCGGATAGTACTTTATGATATTCGGCCAGAGCCGAATACCTAAGTGTCTTAAAAATAGCTGGTGTTGCTGAACATTTTACGAAACTGTTAAATAACATACCTATATTTGTTGGTATTATTTTTTTCTTTTATATACCTTATTGTTTTAAACTCTGTTACTGATTGATTTATTCAAGCTTAACAGTATTTATAAACAGATTTATCACAAAATAATCTGTGTGGCATGAGCGTGTCTGTGTGTATGTACGAGGCCACCAACTATAAAGGCTGTGTGTGGGAGGGCCAATGTAAAATATGTTAGTATATATTTAACTAGTTACTAAAGTAAACTCTCATAAGTAAAGTGCAATCTGGCTTGTATAGTTGTTGCATGTATGTGTTCAAGAATTTCAGACCAACAACTGGTCATCAGACTTGTAATTTAAAGTCCAAAGACCGCTTCTGGTTCTGGTTTCAATGGCTTAATATTGATAGTAGCTCTTAGTTAATAGTTAGAATCTGAAGCATAGTAGGTCATGTATTCATTAATCCATTAGCGGCAAACGATATTTTATTAACAGCGGGAACATTAGTTAAACCTATTTATAGCTTGAACCTTAGATATTGCAAAGCATAGATTTAATTGTAGTCTGTAGGCCAATTATTGATATTTATGTTTAGATCTACTGTTATATAAATCTAAGAGCATTAGGAAAACCAACTATAGGAGAAAAAAACTCATCCACAACCTCCCTACCAAAGAAAACCATAAATAGACTTTGTGTTCGACTGATTGCAACAACCTGGTCAGATAAACGTAGTGAGCCTAGACATGTAGTCCTAGTGTAGTGTGTATAGTTGATGGTGTTGACCATCATGCTTTTTTTCCTTGGGCATACGCAAAAGTGTTGAGTGGTCAGGCTAAAAAATAACACACTTGCATGGTTAGTCAAGCATATAGATAAATTATATCCGTACACTAGTTACAGAGGTCAAGTGTTTCTTAACATTCCAGCAATTTTTTTCTTTGTTTGCTAGATCTAATTGTGGTGCTTTAGATCAATTTATTTTCTGCGATTTTAAACTTCACAGTAAGATTTTCCTTTATATATTAAGTCAATAGAATTAAACAATGAAATTAGCTTTCTTTCTAAAGATTTTAATACAAGGCAAAAAAATACACACACGCACATCTTTGTTTTATTTTATTGTGCAACGAACGTGTGTTCAGCGCCCTAATTGACATCTCTCCAAGTAAACAAACTTAGTGTCATCATCTAGTGACCTCTAGACAGTGTCAATATGTCCTAACAATTTGCGTTAATCCATTCTGGCTTAAGAATGCTCAATGTCTATCAATACATTAAGTGTCATGGATTAAACAAATAAGAAGTTGGGGGTGTTGAGTCTGTTGAGCCCTCCCTTTAAAGATACCCCTGGTCAGTGTCTTCTATGTTAATATACACAGATCCTTTCTATTTGTATCTACATTAAAATTAGTTCCTAGCTTATTAAACTATTAAATATAATAATTATTAATAATATGCTCTTGGTTTTAGGGTTGCAAAAATTCACTTGTAGGTGTGTTTTATGTCCAACCTCATAATTTACATCTACCTTCAAGTTAGCAATCTTGGTAACAGTGTAAAGGTTTGGCTTGTAGTCCAGCCCCCTAATTGAGACTTAACTCAAAGTAAACAAACTTATTACCGGGTCAACAGTGTAAAATGTGTGGCTTGTGGTCCAGACCCTTGATTGACAACTTATCTCTAAATAAGCTGTTCTTAATTATGTGGGAACAAGAGTCAATTCCACAAGACTTTAAAGATGTCACAATTGTCCATTTATACAAACGAAAAGGAAACCGCCAAATCTGTGAAAACCACAGAGGAATATCTCTTCTCTCTATTGCTGGGAAAATCCTTGCATGCATCCTACTAAATCGGCTCATGGAACACATAGAACATGGTCTACTACCAGAAAGCCAGTGCGGCTTCAGAAAAGAGCGTGGTACCACTGACATGATCTTTGAGGCAAGGCAACTCCAAGAAAAATGTCAAGAACAAAATGCTGACATCTTCTCAATATATGTCGACCTAACAAAGGCATTCGACACTGTTATCAAAGAAGGACTCTGGAAAATTATGTCAAATTATGGCTGTCCACGAAAATTCATAACCATGTTGAGACTATTTCATGATGGCATGAAGGCTATTGTCCAAGAAAGTGGAGAACCATCGGAGCCCTTCAAGTAAGTATCAAATAAGTATCAAACAGGGTAAAACAAGGCTGTGTCCTAGCATCTACACTGTTCAGTATCATGTTCTCTTCTATGCTGACAGATGCATTCACAGATAGAGAAAACATCAGGATAAATACAACATACAGATTTGAGGCGGCTCAAAGCAAAATCAAAAACAAATTCAGCAGTAATCAGGGACTTGCTATTTGCTGCCCTAAATGCCTGCTCTGAAAATGATCTGCAGAGCATTGTCAGTGACTCCTCAAGAGCATGCTCAAACTTTGGCCTTACCATTAACACAAATAAGACTGAAGTCTTATATTTACCTGCTCCTGGGAAAGCCTACTCGGATCCAAGTATCAGAATAAATGGCAATGATATAAATGCAGTGGACAGATTCACATATCTTTGCAGCACACTCTCCAGAAACGGAAAGATTGACAATGAAATCGACCTGCGTATCGCCAAGGCCAGTGCATCCTATGGCAGACTGTGCATCCTATGGCAGACTGTCTAAAAATGTCTGTATCACCACAAATACAAAGCTAGGGATCTATCGAGCCGTCATCCTCCCTACATTGCTCTATACCCCAGAAACATGGACAGTGTACAGAAAACATGCAAAGAAACTGAATCACTTCCACATGACATGTCTAAGAAAAATACTGAATGTCAAATGGCAAGACAAAATACCAGATACTGAAGTCCTTCGAAGAGCTGGTCTGCAAAGCATCCATACAGTCCTGATGCAGTCCCAGCTGCAATTGGCAGGACACGTCTGCAGAATGGAAGACCACCGCATCCCTAAATGACTCGTGTATGGTCAACTAAGCGAAGGAAAGCGATCGCAAGGTGGTCAAAGAAAGCGCTTCAGTGACACCCTCAAAGCTTCTCTGAAGACAATCAGCATAGACTCAGCCACCTGGGAGACTGAGGCACATGACAAAGCATCATGGCGTCGCGCTGTGAAAACTGGTGCTCAGGTTGCTGAGGAAAAGAGAACCACACTGGCAGAAGAAAAACGCCAGAGAAGATTAAACAAAGCCCACGACACTAGCTTCAGCTGGAATAACCTGCCCAGTGTGCGGCCGAACATTCCGGGCTCACATAGGTCTCACCAGCCACATGAGGAGGCATAAAACCCCAGTGCAAAGCCCTCAGCCCCCTGGATGACAAAGTGGTCATCATCGAACCACGATGGACGAACTATAAATAAACAAACTCATACCAGGTTAACCTTGTAGAGGTTTGTTTGAAGTCAAGCCCCCTAATTGAGACTTAACCCAAAGTAAACAAACTTATTACCCAGTCAACAGTGTAAAAGATGTGGCACATCTAGACAAATTATCAGCGTGACATAGTTAAGGAATATTACATGTTTACTAGACCACTCAAAGGTCAAGACAAGCTTTTAAAATGTGCCAGACATCGCTGCTATGTATGTAATTTGAATTTATAATGTAAAGTTTTATTTCTATTTAGATTAACACGCCTTGTCTTTGTACTAAAAGATATTTGGTGCATAGTCATAGTTTTAAAAGCACATTCTTTTATTTGAAACTTAAACGTTAATGTATTTCAGAACTGACACTACTGAATCATGTCCACATTATGATTATTGGTATATTTTTATTGATGTGTAATTTAGTTTGAGGACATTCGAGGATTTCCTTCATTGAGTATTAAACTTCTTGTTCAACATCGTTTATCAGCGTTGACTACCTTTATATTGTTTACCTTTCGCCTGTGTTGTTAAGACATTTAAGTTTGGTGTATCTGTAAAAGACTTATCGCGGAGGCACCTAACTATATTAATAGAAATATAGGTACTACGCTGTAGTTTTTACTATTCGGTAGTGATATTTGACAAGAGCCGAATATCGCCGAATAATGAAAAAATGCTGAATATTCTGCAGAAGCCGGAGCGACTCCGGTGCACATCTTATATATATATAATATAATATATATATAATATAATAATATATGTATAATATATATATTATATATATATGTTACATTTTAAGTGAACATTTTACACCTATAAAAGGAGAATGTAAAAAATAGTAGCTTACAATAAATCATGGTTCTGGTCTAAATGATAAAGAGCTAAATGATGCTAATGAAAAAAATGTTCACATATATATATATATATATATAAAGTGTATAAAAGTTGTATATATATATATATTGTATAAAAGTTGTATATATATATATATATATATATATATATATATTATATATATAGTGTATAAAAGTTGTATATATATATATTTATATATTATATATATAGTGTATAAAAGTTGTATGTATATATATAGTGTATAAAAGTTGTATATATTTATATATATATATATATATATTATGTCACCCACAATGATGTGCTTAAAAAAAAATACCAGGGGACTTAAAATAGCAAGCTACAAAAGGCACCCCATAAATCCTTTGACAACTGAGAATTATTTCTCTCAGCCGACAGACATGGGAAGGGAGCTCTTCACCCCCAGTTCTATCTTAAGGGTTCCACAATGTTACAATGTATGTAACCATCATTTACTTAGCTTTTTTTTTTTTAAAGTGCTACTTTCATGTTTATAGCATGCTCAGCGTGTTATGGTCCAGTCTAATGTGTGGACCAGTGGGGGAAGGGGGTTTCTGGGAGATGCTTTTCCGTGCTGCCTTTAGGTGCTCAGTAAACACAATTCTGCTCCAGTCGGTTGTCGAACCTCGAGTCCCCTTCATAGGCAGCCAAGCCAAGCCAAGTTCAAGAGTATTAGCCTCTCGACTGCTTAGTGCAGACCCCGAGCCCTGGGGGGGCCACTCTATGCCCATGGAGTTCACGCAATTAAGGGGAATGTTTCCAACCCTATCCAGGACTGTCCATTCAGCTAACTGGACACTGATGGCGCTGCCCCCTTTAGGATCAGTGCAACAAATTGTTAGGACTAGGCTGCCATATCTTTTTTTAATTACACCCCATATCTAAGAATACTATTTGCATTAAATGCCTTGACTTACAAAAAAGTTAGTGAGTAATCCAAAGTCAAAGGGAACTAGATCTAGTTTTTGCTACCGTCATAAGCCTTCTATTTCAGTATTTGCTTCCTTCATAATTTAATGGACATTTCCACTAAGATGCAAGGTTGAGGGCGTGGGAGATGAAATTCTCTGTTAAGGGAAGGGGCAACATAATTTTTTAGATAGATCTAGATCTTGATCAATAGAATAACTAGAATTCTTGAGCTATTTAGTCTTAGATAGTATATCTTATTATTATATATATATATCTTATTATTTATCTAACAATACAATTTAAAAATTAGTAACATGAAAATTTTGAAAAAATAATATGATACATTACAATAATGTTAAATTTCAACTGCAGAGGCCAACCCAAAATATAAAATACATAGACCACTAGAATTCACTAGATCTATATAATATTCAAATATTGTCTATTTATAGCCTAGATAGTATAAATATTATTTATATTATATACTATTATTAGTTATTACTTATTAGTCTAGATTCTGTGGGGCATGTGAGTACTTAAAATAAAGTGATTATAAAGTTATACTAAATAGATCTAGTTATTAAATACTTTTATCTACTTGATGAGTTGATCCTAGCAACTAGATATACTAGAACTACTTGAACTAGACTAGACTAGATCTAGATTCTTGACACACATATAATCTAGAAGCTAGATAATAGAATAGTTACAGTAGATATAGACTTAGACAAGTTAGACACTCAGTATTATTAAGACAGATTGTCACAGATCAACTCATACTTACAGTCACACGGTCACAGTAGACACACTGTGGCTGACTGTAGACTGTGACTCGTCGGAGACACCGTGACTGCCGTGAGGTGCAGGTGTCTCAAGTTTGTTTGTTTGTAAAATTTTTTACATGTTTCGGATGTTCCTTCAGAGTTGAAGATAGTTTACTTCCTAGTCCGAACCTCCCGCAGGACGACGGGGGATGGGAGCGGGCAGGGTTTGAACCCTCGACAGTCGATAAATCCGAACGACAGTCCAGCGCGCAAACCGCACGACCAGGCAGCCATCCTGATTACTCCTGCTATCCTTACTGCCTACTCAACTGTTCTACTCATACTAATCTAAATCTAGAGTATTCTAGAGTCTAGACCTAGACTCTATTAGAGTCTAGATCTAGACTAATCGTCTTTAGAATAGAATGTCTACTCTAGATTCTAGATCTAGATCTTCTGATCTAGTAGCCTATATATGATAGAATAACTAGATCTAATCTAGTAATACTTTTAGAATAGATCTATATCTATTTTTCTATTGTTCTAGATCTATATAGGTCTAGATCTATTTTTTTCTAATGAGAATCATGAAATCATCCGTTTTTAAAGTCAAGTTTAGATTCTTTCGTTTCCGTCTTGTTTGCATTTTTTGGTCTAGGTTATAATAGATCTATATTATATATAGGCTCATGAGTCAAGGTCTCCAGATTTTTTCAGTGATGTATTTGGGATCGTCCATTTAGACCTATAAAGTTTAATCGGAAAGAAGAGATGTAAGTCAATGAGTGATCCTAGCTCTGGCAAACTAAAGGTGAAATTGAGTCTGTAGATCTAGTACACACATGCAAAGTTAGCAATAACAACTTGGCCTACAACTACGATACGCTTGGCTGACTAGAATTTGGTACCCATTCGAAAGTCCGCAATTACTATTGGTATTAAAGTATATAGCAGTGGGTTTTCAATGCGTTTGACCCCTGTAGAATATTTGTATTACACAAATAACAAACTAGTGTTTAAGAGGGAAGACATATTAGGAACTCCATTTATTACGTAAACACAAGCGGTGTTGCACTGACGCGCTAGTGTGCAAATGTACATATAATACTATTGTTATAAACCTGGTAGTGGCACAGATGGGGGTAGTGGTGTGTGTGTAGTCAGCCGACGCAAATCGACCCTAGTGCTATTAGAGCATGGAATGGGTTGCCTGAGCTAGCCAGAAAAACCAGTGACTTGGCAGAATTTAAGTCATTGGTAAATATGCATGACTAAATGCATGACGCGTAGGACGTAATCATCTTCTTTTTTGAAGTAACGTCTGTATTATATAAGATAAGATAAGAGTGTCAACACGAAGGTTCGAGTAGGATCGACGTCGTGAACAGAGCTCAGGAGCGTCACGAGGGATGTAGTCATATGACCACCCAGAATGGTCGAGCGACGTTCGGCCCGGTTCTAGAAGGCCAGCAGGGACCCTATATAAAGAGCGAAGGTATCAGAGACCAGTCAGTCACAACTTCCCGTTCTACAGTTCGATACAACGGCTCAGTACAAGTCCGAGACGAGACAGAGAGACCAGTGCAAGAGTTGATACGGCGGAGAGATATTTGTACAGTCTTGTGTTACGTGCTGCCAATTGTACTGTGTTGGCTGTTATTTATTGACATTAAACTATTACGTTATTTTGAAGCCCAGAGTTGTCAAGTTCTTTAAGTTGGTGGTGTCGTTTGGTGCAATTTGCAGCGAGCCTGGATAGGGAGATTCGCAACACTATTTTGTTTCATCTCTCTTCTTTAATTCAGAAAATCTATTTATCAGAATAACTAACAAACTAGTCAACTAAAAAGTCAATTCACAAATCAAGTCTCTTGGGTTTGTTAACTATTCTGCCTGAGCGTGTTACGTAAGGTTCATGTGGTCTAGAGGTGTTAGAAGAAGCAGTGTGTAGTGGCGGCTCAAAATCTAGTGTAGTTTGTAATCTTGAACTCTCTAGATTTAGTGGTTCTGGTTGTTCTGAGATGTCATCTGGAAAGTCATAATTATTGTCAAATCTGTTTGCTTTCTCAGAGGACTTTCTGATGTGTTTTCTGTTTCTTCTGTAGACCTTATTTCCACTTTTGACATTATATGATCTAGGCTTAGAATGCTTCGAAACTACTGTTCCTGGTTTCCACTTAGAATTAAGTTGCATTCTGACTGCCGTTCCGTCTTATAGTGGATTATGACTCTTAACTCCTTTCCTCTTATCATAATAATGTTTCTGAGACTGTTTCTCGGAGTCAAAGTGTTTCTTCACCACCTTGAGATCTGGTGTCGTAGGTGTAAGTATTTCCTCGCTCGAAGGTAACACATTTCTGGGTCGGCGTCCCATGAGTAATTGTGCTGACGACAAATTAATATTACTCAGTGGAGTAGTTCTGTAGTCTAATAGCGACAGAAATTTGTCTTCGGTTTTCTTCCAAAGTTTATTCACTGTCTGAATAGCTCTTTCAGCCTCGCCATTAGATCTCTGAAAATGAGGACTTGACATTTCATGTTCTATTCCGTATGATTTACAGAAATTCAGGAAAACCCTTGAAGCGAACTGTGGCCCGCTATCTGACCTTAACTTCTAGGTATTCCATGGCATGCGAATATACTCTTCTTTGCTTCGATGGTATCTGATGTAGTTTCCTGTGACAGTTCTTTGACATCAATAAACTTTGAGAAGTAGTCAACTAGAAGCACATACTTTTTACCCTCAAAGTTAAACAGATCACACCCAACCATGCTGTATGGAAGGTCTGGTGTCTTGGTAGGCATTAGCGGTTCTGACACATTTTGATTCTGATGTTCAGAACACCTGCTACAATCCCTAACTGCCACTTCAATGTCTGCATTCATTCCTGGCCAAAACATGACTTCTCTGGCTTGCTGCTTACACTTGACTATTCCTAAGTGAGACTTGTGAATCAGATTTAGCATGTATTTACATAAACTTGGTGGCATGACTATTCTCAGACCTTTGTATATAATACCATCCGAAGTTGATAACTGGTCTCAATATGGCCTGACTTCAATTGGAGTTCGCTTCTTGTGTCTGGCCAACCAGTCATAATTACTTCCAGAAGCATTGAAAGTTCCTTGCTTGTACAGTCTTTAATTTCACTGTATTTTGAATCACTTACAGAGATCATATGCACTGAATCATCTGTAAATTCACATGTCTGTGTATCAGTATTTGGTAAATGTGCAAGAGAAAGCGTATCGGAAATAAACATTTCCTTGCCTTTTCTGTAACAGACTTTCAGATCATACCACTGTAGTCTTATTAACATCTTCTGTATTCTCATTGGTGCTGACAGTAGAGGTTTCTTGAAGATTTGCTCCAGAGGTTTGTGATCATTATAAACTGTTACTTCCTTACCAAATATGTAGCAGTGAAATTTGCTTGTACTATACACAATTGAAAGCATTTCCTTCTCAATTTGAGCATATCTTGTTTCTGCATCCTTGAGAGCTCTTGATGCGTATGCAATTATACGACTTTCCTGGAGTAATACTGCTCCCAGTCCATCCTTACTTGCATCACATTCTATCTCTACGTTCTTGTTGACATCATAATATGCCAAAACTGGAGGGTTTGTACAAAGATGTTTTAATTCTTCAAAACTCTTGCTTTGTTCATGATTCAAATTGAAATTCTACATCATCTTAGCTTTCGAATTGGAGCATCTGCTTGACTTAGATTAGGAATAAATTTTGCTAGTTACTGAATTAAACCTAGAAATCTTCTGATTCCATCTTTGTCTAGAGGAGCTGGCATGTCAATAATTGCCTTTATCTTTGCTGGATCTGGTTCTAAACCTTTCTCTGACAAGATATGGCCCATATAAGGTACTCTGTTTTGCCTTTCTTGCACTTGTCATAGTTCAGCTTTAGATTGTACTCCGTTGCTCTATGCATGACTTGTTTCAAAATGTGATCATGATGTTCAACATCTCTACCAGCTACTAGAATGTCGTCTATGATGACATATGCTCCAATTCCTTGAAGCATTTCATCCATAATTCTTTGGTAAATTTCTGGTGCTGATTTGATTCCAAAAGGTAATAGTAACCTTCTATATCTTCCCAGAGGTGTGTTGAAAGTTGTGAGAAATGAAGATTCTCTTTCAAGCTTTATTTGCGTAAACCCTGACTTGGCATCGAGAACTGAGAATATCTTCGAATTTGGAATATTAGTGATCACATCTTCAATAGTTTTCATCGGGTGATGTTCCCGTCTGATTGCTTTATTGAGATCTTTTGAATCACTACATATTCTAACTTTGTCATTCCTGAACGAAACAACCATGGAGCTAACCCATTCAGTAGGTTCATGTACTGGAGTAATAAATCCATCAGCTTGCATTTCTTTAAGTTTTTCTTCCACTTTCTTGCGTAGCGATGCTGCTAAGCGACGTGTTGGATGGATAACTCCTTTAGCATTTTCCTGTAACTGAATCTTGTGTTCTCCTGGCAGTGTTCCAGTTGTTTTCAACATTTCAGGAAATTCTTTTTGTAACTCATCTTTTGCCTTGAACTCTATGCTGTCTATCCGTTGTAGTAGTCCTAAACATTCTGCTGTCACCACTCAAAATGTTCTCTTGGCTAATGTCTACTACCTCAAACCTTGCTTTCACCTCTTGGATATTATTTTTCAAAGGTAGCACCACTGTTCCTAAAGTCTTAATGACGTGATTACTGACTTGACAAGAATGATACATCTTGCACCAGTGTCGATACGAAAATTTAATGTCTTGCCATGCACGACTAGTTTTACAGTCCACTTGTCTTCAACGACATTGATGTTCTCAATATTACCCTTTTTATACTGGCTACTTGAAGTACTAACAGGTACAACATTTTCATCACTGTGGCTGTCATCTTTTACCAGATTGACGTTGCGTCTTTTTCTGCACATTTGAAAGCAGTGGTTTTTCTTTTCGCAGAAATTGCATGTGGTTCCTATTGCTGGACATTTCGTGGTTTTTGCCGCGTTTACTACATAATTTTTCTGAGTTGTCTTTAGACTTCTGCTTGAGTACATTGTGTGGCTGTCTCTTGATTGCTAGAACTTCTTGGCCTCTAAACATTTTCACTAGGTTTTGCGACATCTCATATTGTTGTCCAATTTAAATAGCCTTGCTAAGGGTCAACTTCTGTCCCTGATCAAGTAGTTTTAATTGTACCTTTTCGTGTATGACTCCACTAATGAACAATAAGTATATCATCTGGATTGTCATACTCACAGTCCATAATGAGAAGCTTTAGGTCTTTAACAAAGTTATCCAAACTTTCTTCTTCTACCTGCTTTCTCTGATGTGCTCTAAATCTAGACACTCTTTTATTTTGCCTTTGCCATATATAGTCTTCTATTTTCTTTAATAGCAATTGCGGATCTCCCTCTTCACTATCAGTAATATTTAGAGTTTTGTAAACTTCTCGGCCCTGTTGACCTATCCACATTCCCAGCCATCAGGCTTTTTGTTTACTATCGGCACCAGCTAACGGTCATTTGAAACAAAAGCTCACCTGCTGTTGAAACCTTAAAAACTCTTGATTTTGATCTTTAGCATTCCAATTCAAGATTGGTTGCTCAAAATAAAAAGAAGCCATTATTAGATTAATAAAAATCTTTGTCTGGACAGCTTTTTAAGTTTTACTCTGACACCATGTAGAATATTTGTATTACACAAATAACAAACTAGTGTTTAAGAGGGAAGACATATTAGGAACTCCACTTATTACGTAAACACACGCGGTGTTGTTCTGACGCGCTAGTGTGCAAATGTACATGTAATACTACTAGACATATGTTACCCGCGACCCGCAGGTCTTTATTTGCGCATTACTGTCGATATAGTCACAATTAAACGAAATAATAATGTAATAAGCGAATGTGTCAATGTAAAAATACTGTGAATGAAGCTATCGAATAAAAATAGCTAATAGGCTTAAATCCATTTTTTCAAATTAAAACATTTGCTTGTAGGCCTACATATATTTCATTAAATTTGAGATGAATAGACTTAATTTTGTATGTTCATGTGTTAAAGTATAAAGTAGATCTTGAGGTAGACATAGATCTAAATCTACACTAATCTAGAGTTGAAAATTGGCTTTTATAGAGTTCATTCTGTGTTGCGCATGCGTGACCTTTTTTCATGAATGAATATAGGCCTATCTCAACACGGCTACGCAACTTTAGCGAACAGCGAACGAATGTATTAAAATGCTTTAGAAAAACAAATTTGAATGTTAAATTGATTAAAATATCAAAAGAATGGACAATAATTAGTATGTTTATGTGTTAAAGCACAAAACTATCTTTGCGAAAAGAAGTTTTATCATTTTAGAGTTCAATAAGAGTTTTAGACCTAAACCTAGGAATAGACTCAGTAGAGAGATGTGTTAATGTGTAACCAATTGGTAATGTCTAATGAAAGAATGTTCGCCAGGAAATCTGTAGTCACAGATATCGGGAACTAATTTATGTAAAAAATGCTTTTGAAACATAAAATTGAAGGTTAATTTTATTACATAATGAAATCAATGGATCTTCTTTTGTATTTTCATGTGTCAAAGTAAAAAACTATGTGCGCAAAGTGTATTTCTTAAAATTAGATCTAGGCCTAAATCCTTTCGATCTTTTCTCATGTCAACATTGTTAACCATGGCCTAGATCCATAAAATACTATAGCTGTAATAGAGCCGGACAATTTTTTTTTTTTTTTTTTTTGAGGGTCTTAAGTTTGTTTTAGGGCTACAATACATACACTGCGGTCTAAGTTAGTACCCAAGGAACATTCCTGCCTAGTTTTATCAAGATTGGTCAAGCGGTTTTGATGTCTATAAGTCACATACATACACCTCACATTCTACTTTATTGTATAGATAGACTTTTTGCCATCACTACTCAGACATATAGACTTTTTGCCATCACTACTCAGACATATATACATACATACATACGCCTCACATTCTACTTTATAATATAGATTATGTTGCAACCCCGAAACCTCTTCTGTTTGTCTTAAGCTTAGAGTATTCAATTATGTTTAACTAGAACCTTCCTCCTTTATTTATTTGCAATAAATAAATTAAAAAGGTTACAAAGACAGTTTGTGTGGAAACTGAAAATCGGCCCCCCGAAGTGGTCCATCCAGTCAGGTAAAAAGGCAGGTTTCAAAGACTCAAAAACAAAGATTTATTGCTGCAGGGGTATCAATATTATCAGAATGAAATTCTATCAAAGACAAATGACAGAAAATAATGGAGAAAAAAAGGTTAACAGATCTTGTGTGGTGCCCCAGCGGACCAAAGGATAGGTCAATGTGAAGTTAGATGTGAACCTGGCCTAACTGATGTCTTATAATGAATATCTAATTGATCTGTAAAGGGCCGATCTTATTCCTCAAGAATAAAACATTTCCGTATAAAAAATATGACGGTAGTCAAAATATTATTTTTTTCTTTGGTTAGTTTATTGTTAATTAATTGTTGTTTTAAATAATGTCTGACTTATATGCATACAAAATAAATTTTTTTCTATTTAAAAAAAATAGTAAACGTTTTTTTGTGTAAATATAGTACTTTGTAAAACAGAAATACAAAAACAAAATTTAATAAAATACTCTGAAAGACACAAAAATAAAGGCACATTCCTCGTCCCATATGCTAGGACAAATGTGTACAAATACTCCTTCTTCCCTAGTGCTATTAGAGCATGGAATGGGTTGCCTGAGCTAGCCAGAAAAACCAGTGACTTGGCAGAATTTAAGTCATTGGTTAATATGCATGACGCGTAGGACGTAATCATCTTCTCTTTTGAAGTAACGTCTGAATTATATAAGATAAGAAGCTTATCAATACAAATATAAACAAAAAATTTTGAAAAAAAATCTACAACCATTTGCATAAATGTGTTAAAAAATATGGTAGATATGCGTCTACCCCCAGGGGTGGGCAACCTTTTTGTATTGAGGGCAGCGTTACAAAACAAATAGGAAATGGCGGGCCGCATATATATATATATATATATATATATATATATATATATATATATATATATATATATATATATATATATATATATATATATATATATACAACTTAGAAAGATACTCTAGCTAACTGTGTATAATGTCTTTTAATTCATATTTACACTGTATTTTATTCACGTTTCTTTTTTTTTTTCCACACCCCACGTTGAGGAATTACAACAACAGCTAGCAACTTTTAAAACCAATTTTACGATTTTTTAAAAACATTGCTGTTGTCTTTTAATATCACATTATCCTCACAAATATACAATTGTACTTAATGTGCAGTATTTTACTTTTTACACTCGTGCATTATGTTCCGGAACTAGCTTACTTGTTGTTACCCTTGTGACTGCGGTTAAATCACAGTCAGTCAACATCGACCAGTGATTATACTTGTTTAGTTTCCACAACAACAACAACACAAAAAAATACTTGCTCACTGAATGAGACAATAATATATGTTCTGGAAGTTAAAAGTCGGGACGAGCGAAAACTGCCCTTGTGGAGCATCAACAGAGAATGCTGACCATGTCCGTCAATGGTGCATACTAAATCAAGAGACCCGAACAAAACTCTAGCACAAAACCGTACTATATAACAGAGTCTATTCGAAGAACTGTCATCTCAGATATAGGATTACTGTTCTGAATTCTCCAACATGAGGACGAAGAAGAAGAACAAATGTATGTGTACCCAAATAGTGTGAACAGCAGCAAATCTTTTTTTAAGTGTAGAAATACAGCTTCTTGCACCCATAGGACTCCCGTGGAAGTTCTGACTGGAACTTCTCTTTGCTTGGAGTTATGTCCTCTGGAGCTGAATCAGCTTCTAGTGAGGTGATGGTATTGCAAAATGGTTGTTGACGTCTTAAAATTTGCTTTTATAAATTGCACATTTAAGGAATCTAAATAAGTGTTAGATGGAGGAAAACTAGCAAAATCCATTGCAACTGGAGAGCTCTCTGACAGTCACAGAGCTGAAAGGGAAGCACTAACACTAGCTGCTACCATGCTAGCAAATTATCCAAGTTCCCCTCACAGTCAGATTGTCTTACTAACCGATGCGAAAACAACCCTCCAAAGCTTGCAAAACTCTGATTTCTCTTATATTAAAAACCTCAGAACAGCACTTACAAAGCTCAACAACAACAGCAAAAAAGCTGTTATTCAATGGATACCAGCTCATTTGCAATTAAAAGGAAATGAGAAGGCTGGCACACTCGCCAAGAGTGGGAGAACTAACTCACAAATAAACTCTGCACTCTATCCAGAAGAAATGAAGAAATTAATTGTAAATAAAATAAATAAGAAATGGACGAGCTCTCATCCAAATCACAAGAAAGATGACGTTTACTATAAGCTATCCTGACAAGACCAAAGTCTAATCTTTCGACTCAGGACCGGACACAACAGAATGCGACAACACATGTACCGGAAGCTCAGAATTGGAACCAGTGAAATCTGCACATGTGGAGTATCACCAGAGAACGTCCTCCAAAACTGCTCTCTTTACCAAGAGGCCCGTATAAGACATTGACCCCAAATCACCCCAATAGAAAGAAAACTATATGGAGAGCTCCCTGATTTGGAAAACACTGCGCAGTTCATCTCATGTATTGGTCTAGTCATAAGAACACTCCAACATAACAATGAGAACGATGAAGAAGAAGAATAAATAAGTGTTGTACTTTTCATCACAATTAATAGTTTCACCTTTCAGCAAAGGAAAATGACAAAACCTGTTTTCTTTTTCTTGCTTGTAGAAATGGGAAAGCCTTATTTGACAAGATTTAACATGAATTTACATTTCATATGCAAACAACCAATTGCGATAGCACCTATAACAAAATCACAAAATATGTCTTCCACTTATCATTAGAAATATCGGTAACAAAGTCCACGCTACGCTAGCGAAATCATTGGGTTGTTGTGTTTCTTAATCGGAGCTACCTTTGGTTAACAGGCCTAGATCTTTACAGTGCGACTACTGTGGGATGCTCCTTAAAGTTCTGCTACCATTTGACTTTTAAATTATTATATTGAAATTTTATGGAGCTTTGTGCAAACTTTCCTGTTTATAGTTTATGGTTGGGATATTAAAAAAAAAAAAACTCTCAGTCAAAGATCGAGCTCGAACAGTTGTTGCACTTGCCATCTTGTTCCAAGCCTACCCAACACTCAACACAGTTCTTTATAGCATTGAATAAATACTGACCAGAGATAGAGTCCTGAATTGAGTGTATTGATGTATAGCAAATAAGCAAAATCTTGGTTTACTTGAAACTTTTTATAATGAGACAGTTTCAATAATTTATAAAGATATATTTTTAATATATTTGCATTTTTATTTGTAGGTATACACATGATTTCTGTAGCTGTCGGCGGGCCGCATAAAACAATCCGGCGGGCCGCATGTGGCCCGCGGACCGTAATTTGCCCACCCTTGGTCTACCCCAATAAAGATACGAAAGTGTTTGTTATTATTAATAGTGAATAGTTGTAAAAGTAGTGTATTTTTATGAAAAAAAAAACTGCTTGCATAAGTGATTTTAAAAATTAGATTTTTCGCTTTCAGAAAAGAAAAAAGCCGTTGCATCTGAATTTTGAATGGTCTAAAATACTTTGATGTTGGATTTTCACTATCTTTCCTAGTTTACGAGATCTAAACAGGACGGACAGATCAGACAGGCCACACAAAACTAATAGCGTCTTTTCCCCTTTTGGGGGCCGCTAAAAAAAAAACGTCCCCATTTTGACGATACCCTATAAAAAAACTTTTAGCTTGTGAATTCTAGTATCTGTTATGATGAATTGAAATCTTTATCCGTTCCTCTTCTCTCTCTGCAAGCCCCTTTTATTAGCACCCTGCACATTCTAATGCTTCACCATTTAAACTTGTAACTTGCACTTCCCTAGTGCTTATTAGAGCATGGAATGGGTTGCCTGAGCTAGCCAGGAAAACCAGTGACTTAGCAGAATATGCTGTTAATATGCATGACTAAATGCATGACGCGTAGGATGTAATCATCTTTTTTGAAGTAACGTCTGTATTATATAAGATAAGAAGGGTTCTCCATTCTCCTCCCTTACCCGATCATAGACATTGACTTGAATAGGAGCAGTCTGTTCTAGAACACCACACACACACATAATTGGGCCAGTATTCTAGTACCGGTATCAATTTTTCCCTCCCCCAAACAAACAGAAAATAGTCTTAAATACAGTCTCTGAATTTTCTGTAGTTCTCATTTCAGCATTAAAATTTTTAATAAAAGTCTATTTTGCTTTTGTACCCATCCCACAAACCGTAATAAGCAACAACAACAAAAAAAAATCCACCCCCAAACACACTTTTAATATATTAGACCATCAAAGATATTTGTTTGTTTTTTTCCTTTTTTTTTTTTGTTAAGTGTCCACAATGGCGAGTTATGCACCAAATAATTTAAACATTTTTAAAATATGGAAGTCTTATTTTGTGTTGTTAAACATTTATACTTTATAAGACTTAAGATCTTTTGGGGGACATACCGAAAATTAAATACAAAGGTTTAATGGAAAGCTTGCAATTTTTCACAAACTGATGTGTTCAAACTGTGAATCTATCAAAACCGTTTCTTGGCAAGCCCCTATATTTCATGTGACTCTCTTTGGCAGTTGGAGAGATCTCTTGATATAAATTAAGATTCAATAGTTCTATAACAAAAAAAAAAAAAAACTACATGTACATATCTAAACAAATACATCTAACAAAGTGTGTTTTTTGTTATATCAGTTATTTTTATTTATTATGAACATGATGATAGACAAGGAACTGACACAATGAGTAGGGTAATTTGATGCCCTTAGTACAATAATGAACACAAGTATATGAAACAATGACAAACAAAAGTGGTGTACAGACCCAGTAATAAGTTGGTATTGGAGTGAACTATAACAATGGAAACAAGACTCAAACAATAGTGCGATGATCAACTGATCTGCTAATAAGAGACAATCAATCAATCTCCAATTTGTAGATGACCAATTAATCTCCTGACAGTGGATGATCAATAGATCTAATAAGATGACCAACTGCTCTGCTAAAAGTAAATGACCGACCTGATAACAGTTCAATTGATCTTCTAACACAGGATTAACCAACTGACCTAACAACAACTGACCAACATCAACTCCAAACATAATGAGGTACCAGTATGTAGTTGAATAATCACCAGAAACTTTGTTATTTGGGAAACAATAAGTGTCATAATAATATGATAAAGAGATTCATTGAACCATTTTCTTTGATTGACAATGTCATTACTTCAAAGCAAACTAGAAACCCGCATGGAATAAAATCTGAAATAAATCATGTACAAAATAGATCTTAACATTTTTTGTTATTTTTTTTTATTTTAATGTTCAAGCAAGTAGCTGCAACTGATATATGAAGAAAACAGTATTCACAATGCTATAAATTAAAACTTGTTCTTATGCATAGAATCTACTTACAAATAAAAATGCATTTTATCTGGCCCAGTGGTTACGTTAGGTGTCATAGGACAGGGCCCACAACTTAATAAATATCCATAAATTAATACAAATATCTGAAGCCATAATGAAAAAAAAATGAAATAAATAACTTCAAATCCATTAAGTAAAATTATAATAATTTTTCCTACAACATATCAGAGGCAGTTAAAAAAAAATTTAAAAATTCATGTATTCTTAAACATTTCTTTTCTTTCTGCCTTAAAGTGAACTGTTTATATTTATATCTTATCTTATTTAAAAATACAAAGAGGATAGGAACATAATTTTGTATAATATTTAGACTAATTAATAAATAATGAGGTGAATAGTTGGACCAAGTTATGGGTGACTGGTGGGAGGTATAGTAGCTATACTAACAAATATACATAGATGAGGTAGCTTGAACCATGATGCCATGGTTAGAAACCAGTTGCAACACTTATTTATAATGAGAGAGGAGATGTGCATGATATATATATATATATATGCAATAAAACCTGCTTTATTTTTTTTTTTTTTAAATTTCCTAAAGAACAAAAACTGTATGTACCAGTATTTTAATAATACTAATATTTCTGGATATAGTTCCTGTTGTAATGAGTTCTAATTAAATTTAGAAATCAATTTTAGAAAAAATAATTACTAAAGATATCAATCAATTTTAATCTTTACATAAAGCACTGTTATAAAAAAAAACATGTAGAATGATACATACATTACTTTATAATTAGAAAATATGGCCTTCCTAAATCAAGGTTCACTTGAAAAAAATAATTAAAACAAAAATCATCCACTTTTAAGAAAAGCCTCAATACAACAGAATTTCCAAAAAATAAAAATGTTTAAAAATATATATAACTTTAAAAATTATTTCTAACTTTTTACTACGAAGTTGCGGTATTTGAAAAACTTTCTATAAAAACTATAAACCACTGAGAATAGCAGATATGAGTGTAGTTAGAAAATATCTGAATGAAATATAAATATAATAATAACCATAGAACAGGGTCTCCATTAGAAGACTTTAAAAACTGAAGGGGATGGGAGGGCAAAGTGAGGTCTATATAATGTAATGAGACAAAAGGACATACAAAATGTAATACATTTCACACAGGTCTACTTACAAAGTGTGATCAGATCAAAACTCCTGAGATATGGGTAATTTGTTTGTTTGTTGTGGTGTCACAAGTTGACTAAAAACCCTAGCCCACTAATATGGTGAATGAATGAAAAACTATATACAACAACAGCAATGACACACACAAAGAAGTTAACTTTAAAAAAAAAAAAAGAAATTAGAATTACCAGTGATGTGTGATGACACCATGACATGAGTACTCTACTCTGCCTAATTTACTTCCAAGGAGAAAAAAAGTTTGAAGTATGCTTGTATAAGAAACAGCTCCACAAAATATTTCTTCAAGCATTTTTTATTTGCAATTAACCAAAGGTGTGAACCAAATAATGCTTTCTAAATGGACTACAATGACCAAACACAACTATTATTTTGACTAATTCATTTGTTCTATAGAATGAAAACAGTGCTGATTCTCCCACCCACCCCCGCCTCTTTTCCCATGAAAAAAAAAAAACATTTTAAAAAATTGACATTTAAAACAATATAGCCTTGTTAAACAAAAACAAATCATTATTAAAAAAATCACAATTATAACTTGTCTTAATTTAAAAAATTTAAATCTATAACAAAATTAAATTATGTTAAGATTTTTGCTTATAAATATAGAAAGAATTTAATTTAAAGAAGAAAAAAAAAGCTAAATATTCAATGAATTTCATTTCACATACAAATATGATTATGTTGCAGTACAGAACATACAGATATATACTGCTTTATCTATTGCAAGAGGTAGATATTGTGTAGTGTGTCTGCTTGAGATGGCATGTGTGCAGCAGTTAAAAAAAAAAATTAAAAATCTACATGCACACATGTATTTAATAAAAACACAACCAAAACGAAATGTGTTTCACAGTACAACACATGAACAAAATATAAACACTAGTCAACTAAGCTATAATACAAAAAAAACCAACTAAATAAATATAACAAACAGAAAGAAAAAAATATAGTTTTTTGTGTATATATATATATATATATATATATATATATATATATATAAATGTATGTATATAATATATATATGTTATGTTATGTATGTAAATGAACAAAGAAACAAACATATGAAAAACTAATTCAACTGTTACAATATTTTTAAAAGGATCTGACAAATGGGGGGAAAAAAATGAAGAAAGGAAAATCTGCGTGTGCATCTGATCCCTGAGTTGTACAACACGGAGGTAGTTCTCTCGGAGAGATTGGCTCAAATAATAGAGTTTTAATGAAGACTACTGACCCACATGCATTTCCAGGATTTTTAACAGCCCAGACCATTGGTTTGCAAGTTTCAAAATTATCTAAGAATATTTTGTAATATATAAGTCAAATCAACTGAATTATAGATATGGGTCTTATACGGCAATAATACATTCATTAGAGACTAGAAATTGGACCACTAGTAAAGAATATGTTGAGAAAACTAACAATGAAAAAATCCTAAACTAGAAATGATTAACTCTTTCTCTCCATATTATTTTTCACATTCCAATGGAATTTTTTATTTTGCTCATTTGCATTTCACTAATTTGTTTTGTTTAAACTTTAATAACTTTTTTATCAACAGAAAATGTTATATTTGGTATAGAATAAAAAAGGATTGCATGCTCTTTTTACACAACGCAAATTAAAGTTCATAAAACCAAAAATTAATTTAATGGGGTCAAATCGGCCTTGGTATCATCAATTAGGAGAGAAAGAGTTAATATACACACACATTGTTTAAAGAAAACAAAATAGCATAAAATTAATATCAATAAGAGAATATTACCTTCAAGTCCTGCAAATAGACAGACCTCAAAACCTGAAAATGCTGACTAAAACTTAATTTGAAACACTGCATGTTCTTAATTCTTTTGTTTTTAAAGAAAAGCTGACTGTTAGATTATGAGTTCGGCTTAATCTAATGATTATAACTTGCAAAGTGAAACTTTGAGAGGGATTATAAGTAACTGGATAGACATGTTCATTACTTGATTATTAAGTACTGATGAATATGGCTTTTGGACAGGAACACAACTACATATAGAACAAAAATTTAAAAAAAAATTATATAGCTGCTTTAGTTTGGGTCAACAAAGGAGAACAAAGCATTTGACTTGTACAATTGACAATTTTAACACTATTTAAAGACTGCAGAATAGCATTGGGCTAAGGTTTCAAAGAAAATTGTTTGTTTTGTTGAGGCGTTATGGTAATAACAATTTGAATGTAACAAAGAAAATCATTGGGGAAAAGAAAATGTTAAAATGCTGTTTTGTCATTTAATCAAGATTTGCAAGCTACCTGGATAAAAAGTGCACTTAATTTATTCATAAAAAAGTATTTCATTTTTAGGATGAAGTGGAAAAAAAAAAACAACAGAAAAGCTTACAAAAAAAAATTTTACAGATACAAATATGTATTTAAAGAAACAAAAACAGCATATTTAAAATAATTATGTGGTTTTAAATTTTGCATCTGAGAGCTTAGTTTTGTCTTGTTTTTGCAGTATGGTCAATAAAAAGTCCAAAAAGTGTTTTTTTTTAACTGAAAATAAATTCTTTTTTTCTAACATGATTTGAAACATCAATAAATAAAGGTAAGGTGAAAAGAATAACATTCCTATGAATTGAAGACCAACAACATAAGAAGTTGAAACACACAAATTTCAGGTAGAAATCAATGCACACTAATCGCTCCACTATGGGAAATGAATGTCAAAGATTTTCAAAGAGATTCAAAAAAAAAAAAAAAAAGTATATATATTTATATATATATTAAATACAAGCAATCAGCTGCCCCGAAAAAATGAATTGCAACACTGAAAAGTGTAACCTGTCTATGAGTAAATATGATTTGTCATTTATACATACATTGAACAAAGCTCCATTACACATTAAGCTACCAAAGGTAGTGTAAGGAACTGTTGCAGAAATAAATGAATTACCTTATTACGGGAATTCAGAACAAGTACATAAGATCTATTGTAGACAATCTTCAAATTTTGAATAAGGGAATTTTACTTCTTTTACTTCTATTACTCGATCAACTTTTAACTGTATATTTTAAGATCAATTTTTTGTTTGTTTAATTAAACTGAAGCTAACATAGCAATAGCATGCAGAAAACTTACTGCAATTAAGTAAGAGTCTGATACATAGAACTAACATTTTGTTTAATTTTTACATTTCAAAGCTTACAAACATATCTCTTCAATCTTTACCTGGTAAAAAAAAAATATATATTAAAAAAAAATGGTCATACATTATTTTGATGACAGAATAAATTAAAATAATGTGTATGTTACACATCTAAAATATCAGATCGTTTTTTTTTTACTCTTGTAAATAGTAAAAAGAATTTTTTTCCCCAATCCTTTTTTATCCTTATGTAGAAAGTTGAATGAATGTGAGTTCAATCTCAAAGTTTTCAACTTAATTCTAATGTTCCATAAAAAGTTATTTCATTTAAAATAGCCTATATAAGACAATATTCCACACAATTCAATCATTGTTGTTAGCCGTTTCTAAAATGGCCAAGTAAGACAAACTTACTTAAGTCATCACTAAGCTTAAGCTACTCACAATATAGGCAAAACATTCAATGACACAAAGAAAACAGGATTTCCAGAGATAAAATGTTCAAATGCAAAATAAATAGTCGCGATACAAGTTATAAACGTTTTTTAAATTTATTTATGTAGCCATGTTTCATTTGAAGCGTTAACTTTTATTTACAAAACCATGTTTTATTTAATGTCTTTTACATTTATTTATGTAGCCCTGTTCTAATTTGAAGTGTTTATATTTTCTTAAGCATATTAAATGGGGCATAATGTACAGTACTGTACAACTAATTAATATAATTAGAAATTAATCAGAACCAAATTAAATAGATTACTATTTTTTTTATAGAAATTCCTTCCTTAGTTTTGAAAAACATTATAATTAGTTTTGAATAGAAAATTTAAAAAAAAAATTACTGGGTATTTTTCTATGTACATATCTTTCAGTAGTTGGCTCTAACATATTTATGTACAAAATATACAAAAATGATTTCCTTTTTTTTAACCAAAGAAAAAATACAACAGTTCTATTCATTCATGCTACTCTAAAAACATTGCAACAGTAATCAAATAGCAAACAAAATAATGGAAAGGTAATCGTCTTCAAGACAAAGTTTACATTTTTGACAACAACTTTTTAAATATAGCTCAATTAAATGTCTCAATAATGTACATTTCAATTTTTATGACTAAAAAATTATTTTTTTTTTAAATTATTGTTTCTGAAAACCTAAAAAAAAAAGTCGTTTTAAATAAAATGCTTTTAATAAGACAGCATTTTTAAACATTTTTTTTTTACCAAAAGAATAACTCATTCATTCAATTTAGACTAGTGTAAGAGGAGGTATAAGAAAGTAATGCAAGTGAAGGTTGGCATTAAATATAGCTAGCTACAATACAATGACAGGAGTAGCACAATTAAACTTAATACAAAGCCAGTGACCAGCTATGAAGTTCAGAAGAAATTCAAATTATATAGGATAAAAAAAAAAAAGACACCAATTCAAATGCAATTAGTACTCATTTCTGTTACTTAGTGTGAATGTTTAGCTTGCTAAAAAAAAAAAGTTTCAAAATGATATATTTATTGAAAATCTTAAAAAATTCTAATGAACAAACGAAAAAAAAATAAAAATAATAATAATACTGGTTTTTGAGCAACAAGATCTTTCCAGGGTAAAAATTTTGTTTTTAATAGATTTATAAATAACATCTTTTAAATAAAAGTGTTTCTAATAGCTGGGGCCAATTTAAAAACAAGGGATCATCTTTTTATTCATTTCTAATAATAATGCACCCAATGGTTTACAACATGAATCTTATTTTTGTAAGGAGTACCAACTTTTAAATACTTATTTAATACTAATGTATCTTCATCAAATCAAATAGTTTGTTTTCTTGGTCCCAGTCTTTTATTAGTTTCAAAAAGTAGACAGAAAAAGTGAATGTAAAGTCTAGATCTACTTAGCTGTCATTTGCTAAACATAATGCACATGTAAGCTGAAAAAAAAAGCAAAATGTTTTTAATAATCATTGGATGTCGTTTCAGCTAATGACTAATTCAGCTATACAAATCTATATCAATGACTTGTAAGCTACCCTAAAGAATCAAATTAATCTGATAGAAATATAAGCAAAAACAGTGACAGATAAATGCAGAAGAACTACCAAAAAGAAAATAATTTCATCAGTTTGTCAAAATAAACTGAATAAATTCAACATTTTGTCTGTGATAGCTGTCTCTAAACAAACAAATAAAAGAATAAAAAAAACAACAACACTATAAACATAAAAACCAGAAGGTTGAAGATAGTATGAACAAATGCAAACCAGGCAGTTCAAGAATAATAAATACCCATGCATCCGTTTAACAACACTTTGTTTTTTTAAAAATATTTTTAAGGTTTATATTTCATGTCTTAATCTATGCATTACAGCATCAGATTTATAAATAAGGGAAGCATAGAAAACAAGAGTATCAATGAGTGGAAAAAGATGAGTTTTTTTGGGGGGGTTAGGTTCTTATGTTTCAAGTCAAACTAACAAATTAGTTCATCAAAAAGGCAGCATTATGTTTGGCTTTTAACATTTAAAATGTTAACACATGCTAAGTTTGAGTAAAAATATGGCCTAGGCATATATCGTCATTGTTAGTGAGCTAGTCTTTTAACATAATACATGGGTTGGGTTGTATGATGTTTTTTTTGACCATATATAATTCTCCTTTACATTGCTAGGAGACCTGATTTAAGTAATGAGACAACAGAAATATAATACTAAATGTATTTGTAGACAATTTTTGTAGCTGTAAGCTAGAGTGCTGTTTTTTTGAAACAAAAAATCCTTCACAGCTTTAAAACTTCCTTCAATTAAATAAAAATAAGTATGTTAATATATATAGCGAGAGAGATATATATATAAATATTTACAAATATAATAATAATGCATTTGCGCTTATGCCCAAAATGCTGAGGTTCAGAAAGTTGATAAGATCTTAAATTCCAAAAACTTAATTTAGTACACCTTCAATGTTTTATGTTTTGAAGTTTATGGTATCCATGCATTTGTCTTTTTTTTTTCATAGATAAAAGTTACTAGTGAAAGAGTGTTCACTATTGACTCTCTATAATCTTATCAATAAGATGAGGTAAAAGGTTCAGACTGAGGTATAACTCTTGTTTTTTTTTCCATGAGGCTGCGAATTTCCTGAGCAGCTAAATGAGGTATTTTCTGGTTGCGTATTGTCTACATTTTGAGACTTCTACCATCAAGCAATGTTTGGAGGACTCGGTGGCGGACGAGGAGGGGAAAATGCAACTGCTGTTTTACCCTCTAACTGCCTGAATAAGATGCTGCCTAGACCATTCGACAGATTCTCTCCTTCCTCTCTGCTGCTGCTGGTGTTAATGGCCTCTGCTGCGGTAGTTGCTGAAGCTGGGCCTGCTGCCTGTAGATTCTGATGGTGTGGCAGAGTTTGTGAAGAGAGATGGGGTGGAGGAGGAGGTGGTGGTGGTAGATCAGAATGCTGACGCACACCTCGCTGATGCTGGCGATGGCCATTGTGAGGCCTGTTACTGTTGAATAGATTCCTGCTGCTTAAATGTGGTAGCTGCTGAGAAGGTGGAGGTGATACTGACTGGGTAGAAGCCACAAGCACAGCTGAAGGGTTATGGGATATTCTATCTTCCCTTTGTCCAGTTGACCCCAAGTCATTAGACTCAAATAATTGAGGCACACTTGTTCTCAATGACGTACCTGTTTTTGGTGACAGCGAGTGATTTTCGCTGCTCTGGATTCCAATGTGGGATTTCACTTCACTTCCATGACCAGAATCTTGATCATTAGCAGAATCATCATCATAGCAACCCTCTCCCACCTTCTTTTTCTCTTCAATGCAATCCCCCAAAAGCTTAATTGCTGCACCCGTTGAGCTGTCAATAAAAACACCCCCAAATTCATCACCTTGCCTTCCTTTCTCCCAGGTTCTTTGTCTATGTAAGCTGTTTCCCCCAGGTGAACTAGCCAGACTTGAGCCACTCAGATGGTGCTCTCCACATGGCATGCCAGCACGCCTGCACCCTGTTCCACTATCTTCACTGCTGTGATCTCCTTGCTCTTCATCTATTCTATCAATGTCATCTAAAGTTGACATAGGCACCATCTCCATACTATGGCTTCCGGCTGTAGGCACTGGTGTTGTAGTCACCATCAATAACTGCAACTCCTTAAAAATAACAAACACATTTTATAATCTTTGACATAAAAAAATATCTTTTTCATCAACTGTAATTTTTATCATTTATATTTAATTGGGGTAAGATGCATTAGGACATCAGCAACCAGTTTTTAAAACTTTCAGTGCATAGGACATCAGCAACCAGTTTTTAAAACTTTCAAACAAGAAGAGCTTATTGTGTATCATTCAGGAAAGCACAAGCAAGGTGACTTTTATTTTTTAGTGAAAACCAGATGTGCTTAGCTTTTTTTTTTCTGAAAATTTTTGAAAAGATAGTGTTAGTATGTGGTGTATAAAGTCTACCTGAGAAAATGAATATTTTTAAAGCTTGATCTTTTTTAATGTATATTTTAATAATTTTTTGAAAACTTTGTTTAGGATTTAGATTGTAACTTTTCTAACCAGAAATAGGTGTTTTTGGGTTAATGGAAATAAATCCACATTAGGATAATTATTTTCTCTACAGGTACTTTTCATTACAGAAAATGCGTTGGCGATAAAAAATAAGAGAAAATAAAAAAGGAAAGATGTCCTAAAATGAGAAAGTTGTAAGAATCACATATACAAGTACCACAACTCATGCCTTTCACATTTTTTGCTGTTAACTCTCTAGTCCAATTTAAAATAAAAAAAAATAAAAAAGCTGAAGAAAAAAAAAAAAACATCAACTGCCCATCACTTTAAAGATTTTATCATTTGACAGAAATGAGGATTTTATTAAAAAAAGACTAAAACTTTTGCAGATATTACCTCAGAACTAATGCTGCTGTTAGGATCTCCAGATCGTGAAATGACTATTTGACCAGGTGACTTATGGTTTGTTTTTATAATACCATTTGATCGAAGACCATTTTGTATTATCAAACCAGGTGGACCTTTAGAGTCAGACTGCTCATTTTCAGACAACTAAAAAAGAACAGAATAATAAGATAATTTAATATAGCATTTTAGAAAAAAAAAGTTATTGCTTTAAAATAACATAAATAAATCATCATAGCATTAGTTATGTGATTTGTAAGCCTTTTGATAACAGTACATGATCATATAGCATTATGTCAGCACATTATGTGAATCAATGGTGGTTGACAGAATGGTTAAGTATTGTAATACTGAAACCAACTAAATCTAGTAGTGACACAAAATATAATAATCCCTGCCCTCTCATGCACAATAAAATGATAGACAAAGTTTTAAAAACAAATTATTGTAATTACTTTCTGTAACATTGGGGTGGATTCTGGAGAATGACTATTGTCATGACCAAAGTCACCAGAGCCATTGCCTTGAGTAAGGTGAGCATGTCCATTGCCTGGTTTCTGCCCAGATTGGTGATTAGAAAGTGAAGAGATGTGGCCATTGCCTCGATATATTGGAGCATGATTAGAGTTGGGATCCAATTCTCTAGAAGCAGACCTAAAGAATATACAAATCAAAAAAGTCCTTATTTACATCAAATATGGTAGAGCTAATATATATATATATTATATATATAATATATATACACATTACTGATTATGTCTACTGAAATGCAAAATACTATGTCTGCCAATAATAAAGTTATATGTTTCTATCTATGTAAAATACTATATCTGCCAATATGTTTCTATCTCCAGGAACTAAATTATTTTGATTTTCCCCATATGTTTCAAAATGAGTTTTTTGAAATTATTAAGCAGATTGTATGGTTTATTTAGCAAACAGAAGATATATATCAATATAGATTTTCCCTAGCAGCTTTTGAAGAGTAAGTATTAATGAAAATTATTCTTACCTACGCTTCCAACAGTAAACTGACATAAAGATTAAAAGTGCCAGGAGGAAGAGGCCTACTACAATGCCCACTATAAATGTAACACTGCTTTTTTGTTGCACTGATGATATATCAGGAGCTTCTGAAATTGAAATGAGTGCATTGATTTCAAAGTGATTTAGATACAAAAATGGGTCATCCTGTACTAGAATATTTTGTTGAGCTGAAAAATACTTCAGATAAAGAGACAATTATAAACATATAAAAAAATAAACAAAATGTCCAAACCATATAGAGAAAATGCAGAATTAATTTCTAGCTGTAGTAGATGTCAAATAATCAGTACATATAAGGATGAATAATCCTATTTAGATTCTAATAACTAATAATTAGCTGGTCTGATAGCAAAAAAACTTGTTATAGGTACTATTGAAGCTGGTCTGTAATGCATATAAAATTCTTTATTTTATACTACTTAAAGCTTCACATATCCATCATTATTAAAAGTAACAAAACAAAAACAAAAAAAAAACACTAAAAGAAAGACAAACTACTTATCTCATTCAAGGTAAACCACTTTAACTTAAAAAAAAAAAGAAAGCCTATATGTTATAATAAATGTAAACTTTTCATGTAATCCCCAGATTCAATAAATAATGAAGAAATCAGACAAAGCATTTATAAAAAGAAATTTATAAAATCAAACAAGAATATTAAAGTAAATTTCTATTTAGCCTAGGTTAGATGAATATTAAAATGTGTCCTCTGTTTGGGATCCCTCAACTCTAAAAAAAAAACATTGAAAGCATAAAGAAACTAAGCTTAGAGACACTTAAGGACAAAAGTCTAAAGTAAATTAGCAATAAAAACACTGATCTAAAACTTACAATACATTAGTTATTAAATACTCAGACACAAAGACAAAGGGACATTTCTTTTTCTAGGACAAATTCATGTCAAGTGATATTTCTTTACTAGTGCCATTAGATCATGTTTTGCCTGAATCACTTGGTTTACATTAAGTCTCTAATTAATATGTATAACTAGCAGTCAACACACAGATAGCATAGGATAAAATAATCTTTGTTGAAGGACCACCTGTAAATAACAAGAGCCCTTTCCCCCTGTATAGCTTAATAAAAAATGTTGAATATTTCAACTGATTCAACAAATACAAAATTGACTTTCAGTTACAGGTTGATAATAGTAATATATGCAAGTTTAACAACCCTTTTCTGACATTGCCATCATAAACAGCTATGCTTAATTTTACACTGAAACAAGTTGTTTTTTTTTAACTTATTGCACACACACACACAACTTTTCCTCATGATCAGTCAGAAATATCCAGATGGTAGCAACATCAATTTTAGAATGACTTTAATTCACTTTTCTTCCATGGTAACAAAAATATTCAGAAATCAAACATTTTTACACAATTGTTTGTGTGAGTCTCGTGTGGGATTTCTTGAAACAGCTGAGCTGAATTATTTTAAAGAATAATGTGAAGGGAAACAATGAGCTAAGTAGGGGCTCATCCTGGACAATTGAGTTAAAATCACTGTTTGTTAGGTTCTGTTCAAATACTTACCTGTATTCGAGATGGGTGGGACACAGAAATGCACAGTATCGTAACATTTGATTACAACACTTTGGTTGTCAGAGTGCATGCCCTCTCCAGCTGGATTCACAGCAGCCACTTTAAAGAAATAAGTCCCTGGCTCAAGATCAGCTACTGAAGCAGATTGTACTGTTAAAAAAAAAAGTGGTCTTTTACACTAAAATTAATGTTTTGCATCAGCATCATCATATTTCAATAAAACTAATAGATATATTAAATGTGTGAAATGATAGATAACTGATGTTGATTAAGTTGGTACAGTACTTTTTTCCATGCAAGATGAAAAGAAATTGTTTTGAATAATGGCTTTGAAATGTACATGTTAATTTGACCAAATCTTTTAATTTTCAGCCTCCAATGGTACAGCCCCCTGCCCTTCTTTGGTACAAAAGGATGAAATAATTTAATCTAATACAAATCTGATAGATAACATAATTTATAAAAAGAACAAACTTTTTATAATAATTGTTTTTCAATATATCTCCCCCCTTCTCATCCCCCCAAAAAGTTACAATAAGTTTGACTATTTCATGAATGGCTGTGCATTTGTACAGTATGCACTTGAGACATGTCTTCTTGATACTCCTGGATTTGAACCCAACACACAACTATCCACATCATATGGCGGTTTGGGCTTGGATTTAATCCTCTAAAATTCTGAGGGAACATGTCAAACATAAAATGAAAGGTCTGTCTTCCTACTGATCTTGACATGCTTCCCCACCCCCATAAACTAGAGGGGAGGTAACCCAAATTGCCTAGAATGACATCTATCAGTTTCTCTTTTTTTGGTTGGAGGTATATATTCAATAAATATTTTTTTATGTACTAAAAATTGCATTGATTTTTTGTTTAAATTTGTTTTTTGGACAAAATTAAAACCCACAAACTCATTACAATCTTTGTGATATAAAAATAATTACACAAAAACATAAATCTCAAATCTTTTGGACAAAGAGTAAATAACTTAGTTTTACATAAAAAAAATACTTTTAAACAAAAACACACATACAAAACGTAGTTAGGTCTCATTCTTTTTAAAGATATAATAAATGAAATATAATTTAACTAAGACATTTTGTGCCAAATGTCTTGCATTAAAGCGGCACCACACATGAAAACAAATCAGATTAAGTAAACACATACTGTGAAGAAATTAGATTTTTTATTGAGAATGTAAGTATAGCTTAGTAAATTCCACATCAACATATACCAGACAATGTTAAAAGATACCCTCTACCCTTTTTCAAAGCCATCAAAATTTCTTACATACTCATGATATATAAACTTTTATGTTGAGATACTTTTGTTCATATTGTGTTTGAGTAGCAGAAAAAAGTTACATTTTTAAGAGTGTCATGCGCATATGGAGTTGCTTCTTTGCCAGGCGTGTTTCTTTTGAGCATCATAATAGTTTGGGTGTTGTTTCTAAGGGTGCGCCATGTTGGAGGCATTGCTTCTTTTTGTTTTGCTTGGGTAGCAGATTCTTGGCTGGAGCTTTCTGGGTGTTGTTTAGTTTTTTCCCCAGTATTGGCTAAGTTAGGTTAATATAATTTCTTCATTATTTTGTAGCTGTAAAGATAATTGGTATTATAATCATGTGAATGGCGGTCACAAGGAATGCATATTTTTCTTGTTTAGGAACGCAGGCTTGGGACAGTGCTGGAATCAAGCCTGATCTGTAGTTGCATCATGGCATTAGGTTGTGGGCATCGCAAGACCAGATTGGACTAATGTGTGCTTGCTTGTAAACTAGATCTACACTGCATAATTTCAATTAACTTAGGCGCGCTGATGTAGTATTTGATATTTCCATTACTTGTTCTGTTTTAATTACTTAATATATTAACTGGTAGACTGTCAGGGGTGCCCGGGCATTTGAGCCATGGTCAAAGTCACAACCCAGACAATAAGCACATAGAATATTTTAAAATCTTTTAAGTAAAACAAGGTTAGAAACATAATTGATGATGGTGATAACAATCACTTGAATCTTCAAGGGACTGTTGATATAAGGTTATAGACAATGGTTTTAAAGAATTTATTTAATTAGGAGGATAAAAATGTTGACAATGTCCACACCTTTTTTATCTTCTGCAATTTTCTCAGTAATAGTCTTCCAAGACATTTGGGCAGGTTCAGACGTTTCCTTGCTGTACAAAAGATGATAGAATGATATATCTCCATGAGGCTCAGCAGGAGGAAGCCACGTCAACATCACTGATCGAGCATTGATCACTTCAACTGTCACATTGAGTGGTGGTGATGACACTGACAGAAAGAAAACAAAGTTGACTAAGTCTACATATTTGATGTAAGTTAACTAAACACATTTAGGTGTGGCTAAAACATTAAGAATGGGAGTGGACTGATCTCTTTACACCTGTTACCAAATAAAATGGGTCAATATGGCCAAAATCAACATGTTTTGATATAAAGTTATTTTCAGAAGTCAGAAGCTTTTTGGAGAGCTATAGTCATAACAGTGCTGGGAAGTTAAAAATTATATATAAAGTAAGGAGAATCAAGAGTATTTTGGAATCTATTTGTAGATTGTATATTTAAAGTGGCAAAACTGGAAATTTGGAATCTATTATTTATTGTGATTTATTTCAGCACTATCTCTATGGATTTATTATTTAAATTTATTTATACTGTTTCTGTGCTTGGAGTATTGATTTCTTATTTATTTTGTGATAATTTTGTGATTTCAATTTTTTGAGACATCAAAGTATTTAATTTTATAAAGCGGATTTTAGTTTGTTTATCATCACTTCATAAATTCAGTACTGTGGTTGGATACTGTGTCACGAGACTTACTTCTGGAAATACTGATTTGTTTTAATCATAAAATACTCTTAATTAATACTCTTAATTTCTCATTATGACTGAACTCTCAAAAAACAAGAAGCTAAGATATGTCTTTCAATGTGCATTTAGCACATATAATCAGCATACTCATGATACAAGGTAAAATATGTGATACTTACTAGCTTCTTTTGTTTTAACATAAATCTCACTATAAAAGTCATCATCAAAATTCAATGGTTGTACCCTAAACAAATATTTGGTAAAAGACTCCAAATCAGTGATGACTATTAAGTTGTTTTTGCTAAAGGAAAAAAATATATAAAAAATGATTAGATATTTAAAAAATAAAAGAGAAATAAAGCGTTACAGAAACTGACCTAAACAATATTTAAAGTGTTTTTGTTTTGTTTCTTCTTTTAATCTAATCATTCTCTGATTTCTTCAAGTCATTCAATCCCCAAGCCACACCCCTCTGTTTAGAGCAGAAAGTAGGTCTGAATGTCCAGTGGACTGAAAGTTGTTTGTGTAAATGTTTGACAAAGTAAGCCTAGAATAAAATTATCTTATTATCTAAAGCCAATATATTGTTAAGTTGCAAGCCTAAATATAATATAAGCTAATAAAACATGTATAATCTTATGTTTCCCATCCTTAAATTATGAGACAGTTTCAGAGTAAGAAAGGAAATAATTTAGTTTTGTCATTTTTTACATTTATATGCTTTTTTGTTTTGAGTCAATAGAGCTAGGATGTAATCTTAGCTTAAATCTCCCTATCATACTATTTGAAAAACTTTAAATGTTTGCTTTGAGGCTAGAAGTGATCTAGCTCCCTCTGTTACAGGAAGAAATATATTAAGGAAAGGCTTGGGCAAACAAAATTTAATTATGCATTAAAATAAAAACAAAGCTTGTCTTCAAGTCCTAAGATTAAAGAAAAGTGCAGTCTTTCAAGTGGCTATGCAGCCTTCCATGCGTCAAACAGAAATTTAAAAAAAAATAACTTGAAAGGTTTCTTTTTAAAAAGCCTTTAATTATAATAACCAAGAGTATGTCAAAAGGTTTGTTTGCAGCTGTTTTTTTTATCTAAGCTTATATCAAACCACTCTATCTGTTTGTATGATACAATTTTTATATACATTATTTTTCCCTCACCCTATCTCCAATCTTGGATCAAGTTGAAATTTTGCACCATTATTTCTTGTACTTGACAAAACAAGAATCAATCTAAAAAAAATAAACTATTAGTTAATTAATAATTGATAATTAATTATTTTGATTGGTATCAAACAAGGGAGAGATTGTACATGAACATGACAGATCTGACAGTATAAGTTGAATTAGTCCCCTTTATACTTTGAGTAAAGAATTGAAACTAACAATAGATAACTTTGGAACCTATTTTCATCAGCACTTTCCTAGCACAGTGGTGTATATTAGCGTGAGCCCTCAAGTTAGAATTCAAATGTACAACTTTTAGAAAATAAAATACATTTAAAAAGCAGGGTAATCTTCACCTAGATACCCCCTTTCTCTGTCTCTCTCCCCCCCCCCCCCCCTCCCAGCTTGTCCAGACAAGTGATAGGATCATAGTGCATTGAGAAAGCTAAAAGCATGAGACAGTGCTAAACAAACAATCGGTAAAAATATTTATAATTGCACAGATTTATTATTGTTAGTCTAGATCTATTACAAATTTAACTACATGGCTGATCCAAACTAATTTATTCAATTACACTTAATATAAACTGTTTTTTTTTCTTTAAAGTATTTTAAATATTTTTCTTGTTTAATTTTAGGACTCTTTTTGAGCTTCAAAAGTAAAAACTATTTCTTAGAATGACAAGGAATGTCACAAAAGCTGTACGAGGCACAGAATTTGATAATTTATAAGAATGTTACAACCAAAATATTTGATAGATATGCCAAGAAATAAAAGTACCATTAAAAAACTTCTGGACAAGCATTATTTAACTATATCATGCTGACTGAATTAGCACACACATGACTGAAAAATACAAAGCTAAAATTAGGGTGGGAGGCTAAAAAATAAACATGCTCAGTGCAAAGCAAATAATTTTTAACAATTTTAATGTTAAGAGACTTTACTTTTTTTTCCTAAGTGGCTTTCAATACTTTACCACTTTAAATCTCCAAGATAGTAACTTAATGTCAAAGTTACAATTAATAGACATCCAACTAATATTTGAACTACTTTCACGCTTTTACACTAGAGAATAGTGAAAAAACAACAAAATAAACCTGTAAGCTTAAAAAAATTGTCATTATTATGCGCAATTGAGTTGCTGTCTTGTTTTACTAAACACTTATATTCATTTAGAGAAAACCTAAAAGATTTCTACTCAGAAGGGAGTGATCTACAAGTTGCAGGTTTAGTAATGGGGGGTTATGAATGTACGTAATGTATTGTGACCATATTGGTTATATGCATTGCTTGGCCATGTACACTATTTTCTCTTGCCCCTTTTTTTCACTTTAAGATTTGACATTTTAAAAGCTACTGTGCATAGGGTAACAAAATAAAATTAAAAACAAATGATAATTTTATTTGGTCTGTGCCCAACTGTCATATTTAGTTTATTCTCATGTCATCTACATCGGTAATATTCATAATGCCAATAATATTATTATCTATCTAACTCTCTCGATATATTTTCACTGATTAGGTATCTATGTTTCTTAATAGTTCCTTCTACTTAACATTTAATACTATTCTTAATTAAGATTAAAAAAAAATTAATTCCGAGTCCCATCAAGTTTATTATTAAGCTTTTTGTGTAGAAAAAATATAAAAAATATATGTAATTTAAATGTAATCAGTTGTTACCTCTCCAGACATGTCTCAGTAGACTTATCTAGATCAAAAATATGGTAGCAAATTTCATAGCCTGCACGGCTAATATCTGGATGCCACTCTAATGTAACACTATTAGCTGTGACATTGTAAGCACTTATTTTGAAACCTCTTGATTCATTCCCATCAGAGTTTTCTGTGCTACCTGTGGTACAAGACAAAAAAAAGAACATAAATAAAGTTCTTTAAAAAAAAAATAATAATAATAAAAAATTGACTTTTATAAATATTTTATGGTTCAAATTTTTTTTTTTTGCCATTGTTCTGGAAATTTACTACTGATGTTCAAAATTTCATTTGAAAACTACATTTTTATTGTGAAAACAATGTAAATAAATTTATGAATGCTTTTTTAAACTTGGTAGATAGTTCAAAGAAACATCTGATAACAAAAGCAAATGTAATTCTTAAAATGCAAAAAAAAATACTCACCTGGTCCACCATCCAAAGAAGGCATAGTGAATGATGTCCATGCCTGTTGGTCAGACTTTGGAAAACCAGCCTTAGTAACAGCCAGAACAAGCACTTCATATGTGACTGATGGTTCTAAATTAGCTGCAGCAGGAATTTGAAATTCATTTTTAAAAATTCAAAATGAACAAAAAAAATACAACTCATTTCTTTTATTTTGAACTCCAGACTAATGTGCAGCAGGATGGGGGCAAGGATTTTCTTTTATGGGGATTTTCCTTTTTTTTAAGATGTGTCAATATAGAGGAAAAGGATTTTCAATTGAAAATTTTTAAAATTTTATTGATATAATTGTTTATTTAAGTCTATGTTATTTATTTTACTAAATTCTATTATATTTCTACTTTCTTGTAATAACCTGCAATTTTTTTTTACATATCTTTACAAATAAATTATTATATAAGATAAGATAAGAATATCATATTTATTTGATTGAAATATTTATATTCTGACTCTTGCTCCAATTTTTCTCAGCAGTTAAAAACTAATTGCATTATCTTATTAAAAAACACAAATAATTTGTCTTTTAAGAAAATGAAACCAATCTAAAGGCTTTAAAAAAGCTTGATCACAGGTCTCAAGTGTCACATTTGACTGTACCTAGCAGCTACCAAGTACATAGAAACTAACCAGATTAAAGGTCAAGCTGTGTATGTGTAAAGCCATGACCAAAACATGGGTCATTTTTTTTTTTTGCTTAGGGTTAGACTGAAACATTGGGAAGTCCTTGAAGAGATATTAATCCAAAGAAATATGTAGATGATAGAAAAACAAAAAATTCTGAGGGTTGGGAATGATGCATTCATCTAGAAAAGTCTTTCTGGGAGACTATCAAAGGAAAATAAGACAAGCTATTGGGTTCATTAATAATTGATTTGATAGTAATTATTCACTGTTCACTGGGCTTTGTTTACCATTCATAGCTTTTGTCAGTCATGCTATTTTATTTCTTATATGATTTATTTATGTGATGTGTTTCAAGTCAATGTTCACAAATGAAGTATTTATTTTGATGAGTTTGATGATATTTAACTCTCAAAAAATTTGTATTCAACACTGTGTTTTTTTAGTGTGCTACTATTATTATGGCACAACCCAACCTACAAATGTTACGTTACTTTGGAAGATAAAAAGTCTTATAGCAGAGATGCCTACATAGCAAAATGGATATGTGTATTTTGAGGGGCAAATGTGTATTTTCCTAAATATAAAGAAATATACCCAGGAAAGACTAAATCATTCTAGCACGTAACATACGGTGCAGCAATCCAAAAAATTAAAACACAGCATCAAGTTAAATAAGACATTCTGTGCATTTTTCAAAATATACACAATTAATCTTTGTCATAGACGTTTATAGAATATGTTAGACTGTTGCTATTCTTGTCACTTGGCAATGATTTTATGGTCATAATGCCTCTAGTTCCTGATTCCATAATAGCACCAAGAGAAAATTAATTTGAAAGAATGGGACTTTATGCTAGAAGTGAATTTAGACTTCAAACCGTTTTTTGCAGTCAGCAATGAAAGCTTTGGCATCCTCTACAATCACAAAAAAAAAAAAAAAGTTTTGTTTTCAGACAGATAATCTTTATTAGTCATTGAACTGGTTTCTAATATAGAAGCTGGACATTGAACTTGTTTCTAATATAGAAGCTGTGCTATTAAGTCTGCTAAAAATATTAACACTTTAGCTGTTGTAAGATAAAAGCTTTTTATTCTGAGTTCTGATGCTTGAAGTTTTTTTTTAGAAAACATGTACTGAAGGAGGGCACAAAGAATCAAGAATTTAAATATTTTTTTCTGCATAAGCTAAACAATTTCTTTTGTAAATAAACTAAGCCTTCAATGTCCCTGATTTCATTCTTTGAGTTGAAGCTTTAGATCTGCTTACTTTCTGTCATTTTAGAGTCAGCCAGCCAAGGGCACATCAGTTTGATTACCTTTGTCATGCTAAGAGAGATTAACCACCACTTCTTCCATTAAAATCTCTGCCCTTCTCACTTTCATCTCCTGAATTATATCTAGAGGCAGCTTCATTAAGAAGGCTATTTAAAGGTATTTAACAAGTCTACAGATTTCTGTCCTGAATAAGAAATACTAACTCTAAATCTCATACACAACTTTAAATAGCCTTCATAATTCCCAATAAGTTTGAAGAGTCTAGAAATAAACTGACACATTGAAAGCGATAGCATCTACCCTTTATTTCCATCATCAAGATTTAGATCTAGATATCTAGTAATTATTTTTAGTCTATGTGCGTCAGCCCGCGAAAGAAAAAGGTTATTTCTCGTGGTAGATCTAGAATAGTTCATTTCCAGGCATTGTTGCACTGATCTATACGATAAACAACAACTTGTTTTTTTTAATTATTTTTTTTTGCTTTTGCGGGGGAAATGCATATTTTTAGATGATAAACAGTACTCGCGTATTTTTGTGTCCATCTGCTTACAATATACACAAGATGCATACTTGTAGGCAACTCTGTTACTGACCATCTTTCAAGTTAAAAAAAGATATCAAGAAACTTTAAACGAAACCAAAACAACAACAAACAAATGCCATTAAACCCTAATGACATAAAATCAAGCCCAAGTAACATGAAAGTTAACCAGGAAGTATCTTTTAGCTGAAGTGATATTCAACTAAAAACATGACAATAACTTAAAATTAAGTACCAATAAACTATACCCAAGCAGGTAACATTATTACCCTGCAGAAACATACACTTTTATTGGAAATAACATTAAACTGGACCTAGGTAGCATTCGACTAATCCCAAATGACATAGATGAATTAACTAGCTTGAAAAAAATATGAAAAAAACTTTAGAATCTCTTGCTCTATCATTCAAATATGTATTCAGTCAAACCAAATGTAGAAAACATAAAATATTGAACTAAAACAAACATTAAAATGCATTAAATACCTATGATATAAGAAGTCTGATCAGCTGCTACATCATCAGGAAACTCTCCATCCCTGTCTTTTTTACGGTAATAAACTTTATAACCAGTAACAATCCCTCTACTCTGGCTCAGTGTCAATGGTGTCCAACTGACTAACATGGTATTAGGTTTAGGGCTTGAAATAGTGATTGATGGAGCTGCTAGTGGAACTATTTTTGAAACAAAAACAAACAAAAAAACAGCAAACCAATAGAATATAAAAACCATAAAATTCATTTTTATTGTTATCATCAATATAATTTTTTGTATTTACCACTCAAATTTGCAGCCTTTATAAAAAGAAATTGTTACTAAGGAAACTAGGGCACTGAAGTCTGTTGGATTTATCACCAGGACCCAGAAACTTTACGCTTTTGAAAAAGATCTCACCCACTAGTCAGAAATGACTAAAGGCTCTTCCTCCCCACTTCATCCAGATCATTTTGGGCTTTGGTCACTTTGTTAAGTTACAATTATGTCTTTCAGTTCCTTTCTGTTCACCCTTCAATACAGTTTCAGAGACTGATGGCACACTACCTTGAAGAATTCCTTCATGTGACCACAAATTTCATTTATTTTTTACTTGGCAGGGAAGTCTGTTGAATTTCCACTCCAAAGTCTAAAAGACATGAGACATGAATCTCCTAGTCATACTGTAATCTACTGGGAAACAATTTTGTTTTCACTATTGACCTACCCATTTTCTATTCCAGTAAGCCCATTTTCTATTCCACAGATGCTTCTGTAAGGGGGCAATGTTGAGGCCTTAGAAAATGGAATTAGGCACCAGAGTTTATTTATTAATAATACTGTAATGATATTAATTGATTTAAACAAATAGGAATTTCATGATGGAAGACTGCTTCCATTTCAATACAACTAAGAAAAAAATTATTAAAACTATTAGTGTACAGGATATTCAATAAAGCAGAGCAATCCATTTTGTACGGATACATCTTTCCTTTCACATAGCACTAATGCTGACGAAGATTCCCAGCCTGCTTCAAAAATTGTAGATCTATTCATCATTTTAATCCATTTAATTTGTAGACCACCATCTGGAATCCTTCCTCTTAATTTCAATACAGATGGGGTTCTTATGTAGTTGCTGCAGATCTATCAATGAGTGTCCACCATGAACATGTATAGCTCCATCTATTTTTTTATTTAATGTTTGCCACTATATTTTTACCATGTTTTAGCAACAGCAGAGTGTTCTGATTCAAGGAAAAGCAATCAACACCAGTAAATTATTTGAGCGTGTCCAATGTCTCTCAAGACAGGAGCCATATGTGAATATCTATCAGTATCTTTTTAAATGCACTACTAAAAAATATATAGTGTTTTATAAACCTTTACGAAGGTACTAAGAATAAGTTTTTGTTATTTTTTTCACCCTTTGAAACATTAAATTTTGTGTTTCAGTAATATATTTCTTAAGACAACAATTATTTATGTATTGCTAAATGGTCATCAAACTTTATTTGAATTTTAGTTCAAAATGTAGTCTGCTGTCTAATTATGACTTGAAATCCCTGATTATTGGCACTTCAGATGAATGTAAACTTGAACTCTGCCCAACATCATTCCATGCAGTTCTGCAGTAGGTTGGATGGACTAAGGCAACTTTCCAGAAAGAACTTATAAAACAGACAAACTGATAATCTAATATTACAAATTATATCTATCAGCAAAGAAGCAAATGACATACCATCTTCTGGTGTTTTAACATATTGCATCTTTGTAACTAAACTTGAGCCTGATGACGTAAAGGCAGCAATTGATACTGAGTAATTGGTGAAAGGCATCAATCCATGTAACACACAGTACTGAGTTTGACCAGGACACAACTGTTGCTGATTAGGTCGGGAGAGCTCTACAAGAAAAGATGCAAGTCAAGGTTGTTAGGCTTGCAGGGATTCAGATCAATACATTTGTTTTAAACCTCATACCTGATGATACTTTTGCATTTCAAAAAGATCTTCGCATATAAAAAGTTTTATTTTTCCAGTATGCCATTTAGAAGTCTAAATAATGCAAAATTTAAAGAAATGAAAGTCATCATATTAATTCTTATACATAAAAAATGATACTTCTATTGGTTGGTTCTTTAACTGTTAAAAACAAAACATCAACTTACCAACAACCTGATAATTCACAACATAGGTTTTAATGTCTGATGCACCTGGCTGTTGCCATGTCACATTAACAGTTGTAGAGTTTAAGGGAAAAATCTTGACATTGACTGGCTGTGCAGCTGCAGCAGCTAAAATACAAATTAACTCAGTTTAAAATCATGTACCGGTAATAAAAACAACTAGGTAATAAAAACAACTAGCGTCTACACATCAATCTATATAGATGTATACCCTACACAATTATTACTGGTAGAAAACAGGTTAGGCAACAGTACAGCTATATGATCATCTTTTCTTCAGTGGCACACCAAGAAGAGGAGGGGGGGGGGGGGGCAGTCAAAATGTAAGGGGCACCAAAATACTACATATCATTTTAACATCATTTGAGAGTTTCAATGGGACAGGAGAGTTTGACTTGGGAGTTGCTAAGCATAGAGAAGGAACTGGTTGAAAACAATGAACTTTAATGATTTCATGGACAACATATACCATATATTTAAAGCTATTTAAACAAGTAAAATCTTCTTTGTCAGTGAAATTACTTACATGTAAGATAGACATTGCCAAATGCTGAACCTATGTATTGTCCAACAGAGTTTTCTGCCACACAAACATAGTAACCTGAATGTGCAATTTGTTGGAAGTAGAGCACTAGATTGTTCCTTTGAGACTTGAGAAGAAAGAAAATAACATTATTATACAGCACATAAAACAACTATTTGTAAAGTACAAAATTTGCAATAGAGTTTCTAATCAAAGTGTTTAACATACATTGAAATCCTTAGGAAACATGGTCAGATTGTCATCTACATTTGTTCCATTATGATACCAGGTTATGACTGGAGTAGGATTACCCGACACTTTGCAGAACAGATGTTGTGACTTTGAAACAGGAGCTGAATATGATTCTGGACCTTGTTCTACTTTGGGGGGTTCTAAAAGAAAAAAGGTCATAAGTTGTTACTTATTATATTAAAAAAACAATACAGACGAAAAAAAAAAGTTTTATGTCAAACTAAGTCCTTGCGTTGTTGTGAAGCAAACTTGAATGCTTAACTTTGATGGGTGTCAACTAAATTTCATTTCTATATAAAATAATACGATTGACCATTTAAGATTTTTCCTTTGAGTCTCAAAACAAAAGATGAAAGTAAAGCCAAATGTTTCTACTTTGCACAAGAAGGTAAAATACTCTATACAAACCTAAGACATCCAAAATGGCAGTCCTCCTGATTGGTTCACCCTGTGAAGGAATGATGGTGCATTCATAAAGTCCAGCATGGTCAGATGTTACATCCATAAGACGCAGATTTCCAGGACCATAAATATGTTGTGAAGTAAAATTTTGAATTATTTCTGAAAAATCAGTAAAATTGAGAAAACATCAGATAACATTCATAACAAAAAATATTTTAAAAATTAAAAACGTTAAAAAAAAAATAAAGTGCTAATTCAGTTCTAAAGCTATGTTAAGAAACATCTCTTCATGCTTCATACCTTGGAGCAAATTTCAAGTTAAACATAGGATGAACAATTCATTCAATGTATTAACAGTTACATAGTAGATATAAGCTACTATTATTTTGATATAGAAATAAAATTTCCCTTTTAACTAACCGATAGTCTAATATATATTAAAACTTTTTTAAAAGACTGTCAGTAAACAAAGAGTTATAGTACAGACCCACTTCTGTAGTTAACAGCAAATGTAAATTATATGCATGGATAATCTTATAAGGTTGGTGAACTAAATTTAGTCCAGATATTTAAAACAATATTTTAGCAGATTTGGCTTTATTATCAAATCTACAAATCTGAAAATCTTAATCTATTCCAGCAATAAGTTTGTTGACAGAAATGATTGATCTTATAGGAAGAACAAGAACACAAGTTTGATTCCATCATCATGGAGTTGAAGCTCATTCAAATTTTAAGTTGGATTCAGTTAACTGTACATGTTGATATATATATATATATATATATATATATATATATATATATACATATATATATATATATATATACATACATATATATATATACATATACATTATATATATATATATACATATATATATATACATATATATATATATTTAAAATTTCTAAGTCTTATTTTTTTTAAGTCACCATTTTTAGTTAATTACCTTTTTTACAAAGTGTAGCAAAAAGAAATTAATTAAATTAAAACAATAGTAACAGAAATTTGGCTTGTAGGAACATTACATCCAATCCAACAAGAAGAAGCACTATACTTTCTACTAGTTAATACAATGCTGTTGAAGGTAAAAACTAAGTAATATCACCTGGCTTTAACATTTTTGACTGTATTTTCCTCCATGTTATTTTAGGTTTAGGATATCCATCTACTAAACATTCAATGAAGGCAGTTTCTCCAACAACCACAGCAGTATTTAGAGGTGCTGCTAAAATGTCAAGCCTGTTTTCTGTACCTAATAAAAGCACAAGAATCACTTTACAGAAGGTATTGGTGATACATAACAGCAAAGAAGAAAAAATATTCTGCTACTTTTATATCTCAAAAATATATACCTTAGCAAGAAAACGTAGCAGAATTTTCAAATTTTCAACATAAAATTTAGACAATTGTTAGCAGTAATCTGAGCAAAGCTAGTTTTATTTCATTCAGTTATAGGGAACTCAATTTACTTGATTTCACTCTAAGATTGGCTCTTCTACTCTGCTTCCATGAATAGCCTGCATTTTCCTGGACAGTGAATGGTTGAGAGGCTGCTTGGCACCAATAGGTGCCTTCATCAGTCTGCTGAACATCAGAAATTTGCAAAACTCCTGAAGGTAGAACAGTGTACCTAGGGAGTAAAAACAAATTTAAGGTAATACATTCATAGAAGTGAATATTGTGTCCTACAGTTTTTGTCCAGTATAGTACACAAAAATAATTAGAATTTACAAAGAAATGACATAAACCTATATATAACTTCATCAAATGTTAAAAAAATTTTTATCATGTAATAAAAAATAATGTCAATTCAACTGAAGGTGATTTACATAAAGAAATTCTCTGAGCACAACAAAAGTGATTAGCTCTGGTCCATCTAATTGGTTGAAAAAATTTGCTTTCTAACTTTGAAATAAAGTTAAGATTTTTATTACTGAACTTTTGAGTTAGCATCTTTGTTTTGTTCAAGTTGTCCCCTACATTTTATCATCTATATTCACTTTTTTGTGACAGAATCAGATAAACAGTACTTTACATCAAAAGTTCCATACAACTGAGAGGGCTTAAATGAGTAAACAAGTCTGGATATCTAGCCAGGAATGATGCAATATAGAAAAGACTCTAAAAAACAACCAGACTAACACGTAAGAAGAGATGAGTCCCTCATTGCTAACCTTGGATCATGTGCTTCCTTATCATCTTTATGCCATATATATGTTGTACTTGGTTCTGAGGAAATCTTGCATTCAAACCTAGCCACACCACCTTTGTAGGCTTCTGTTGATACTGGCTGCACATGAAATGTCTGAGCAATACCTAAGGCAAAAGAAAGTGACCATGAGTAACCAAGTAGTAAGTTCTAAAATAAAACAACTAACAAATAAAAAACAGTCCTCAAAATCCTTATGTTTGTTTTTTATTTTTTGGAAAGAGATGAAACATAAATAATATTTTTTTCTATTTTACTTTTTTAAATAAGGTCAAGATTATGGCTAAATTATATTGTGTTTAAAATATTTTGTAAGTACAAAACACTTTAACTAATGCATAGCTTGCTAAAAGTCTTATTAGTTCTACAATGTTCTCTTTTGTGTGTGTGTGTGTGTGCGTTGGAGCATGAAAAAATGCAAAGTAAGCAGGTTAAAAAAAAGTATGTTAAGTATGGTAGAGATCACTTTTGTTATTGATTGATCCTAAATAATTCACAATTAGTCCCCAATAATAAGTTGTAACGCTAAAGTATGATGACAGATTGTAAAATGAATGAAATCTTGTTCTTTCAGTAACAGTGAAGCTTGTAGAATGAAACGAGGTTGAAATGATAGTGTTGGCAATAAGACTAGAACAGAATCCAGCCCAACACTCCGACCTAGGCATTGTTGACAAACATGGAGAGAATGGTATTATTACAAGTTGTGGGCGATCTACTAAGAAAAGGAGTACATGTGTTTGGATATGACACCACAACAGACGTACAGGTTCTATTACTCAGCGAGTACAGCTGTTTTACAAACAAAACAAACAAAAACTAACAAGAAGATTAAACAAAATTCACAAGAATACTCTCTAACCCTTTTGACCTAAATAGTGCACGGAAGGGAGAGAAATGACCTTGACAGTTACCGTTCGGAAGAGAAGGGGAGGAGCAACATACCAGAAAAGCGGAGGGATTTCTTTTGTGTGTGTACGTGTGTGCGTTCCCCCCCCCCCCCCCCCCCACACGCTGGTACAGTAACGGTACTGTACGAGCTACTTAAGTAGGGCCGTGCTACTGACTGGTGTAGCTCAAAACACTAGACCTAACCACAACATGAAACTGATGACTTAAGACTTTGGAGGCCACGGTAGAGAAAAAGTGGCGGGAAGGAAGATGGGAGGTTTGCAGGCAGCAAGTTAGCGTAGTTTCTAGCAAGACAGCGCGCATACAAAACTTTACGCTAAGTTGACCTTAACTTCAACGCCGCTATCTGCTTTTGAAAAGAAAATAAGGCGAGGGAGAAGAAACAAAAAACAACCTAGAACTAGTGGGTTGGGAGAGGGCAGCAACGCTTCATTCATGAGTGCACTACTCGGATCAACTTTGAATGGCACTGTTCAAAACACAAGACCAAACTGAACTTGAATGGGCGGAAGGTTTCTCCTTACTACATTCGTCTTACACTGAGGTCTTATGAAAACACTGGAGTTTCAAAGAACACAGAACATGATTGTGTACAGACTGACATTTAAAGGATTAACATTTTTAAATAACTATGTTGAACAAAAAAAAAAAAATTACTAAAGTGGAAGACATGGTATTCTTCAGTGCAACAGAATATCGAGAGGCTAATAGTTGAAATGAATAATGTGCATTCTCATGAGGCCGCATCGCTTTGAATACAGTTTGTTACATATTTAGCAGATCTCGTACGAAGAGGAAAAAAAAAAGAAGGTTACAAAGACAGTTTGTGTGGAAACAAACTCAAAATCGGCCCCCGAAGTGGTCCACCCAGGCAGGTAAAATAGCAGGTTTCAATATTTTCAGAAAGAATATCATATCGAAATTCTATCAAAGGCACATGACAGAGAAGAATGGAGAAAGAATGTTGACAGATCCTGTGTGGTGCCCCAAAGGTCCAGCAGACCAAAGGATAGGCGAAAGTGAATGTGAAGTTAGGTGTGAACCTGGCCTAACTGACGTCTTATAATAAATCTAATTGATCTAATTGTTTTGTAAAGTGTCAATCTCTTATTAAAAGCCTCAAGAAAAAAACATTTCCGTAAAAAAAATAAATTCCTTTAGTTTTGTGTTCTACGCGATAATATGAAAAACTACTTATTAATAGTTGTTTTAAATTATGTCCAACTTACTTGCATAGTAAATGTAGTATTTAGTATGACAGAACTTACATAACTTAGCAATACAATTGTAAAAAGAAAATATTTTTGACCAAAAATCTAAAACCATTAGCATACATGTGTTACAAAAATAGTAAATTAAAATTTCCTTTACTAAAAAAGCCTCCAGTGTTTTTTACTATTAATACTGAATAATTGTAAAAGTGGTGTATTTTCATGAAAAAACTGCTTGCATAATTGATTTTAAAAATTAGATTTTTTTTTTCAGAAAAGAAAAAAGTAGCCGTTGCATCAGAACTTTGAATGATCTATAATATCATGATGTCCCATTTTCATTTTCTCTTCTAGTTGCTGAGATCTAAAACGGGACAGACTGATAGGCAGGCCACACAAAACTAATAGCGTCTTTTCCCCTTTCGGGACCGCTAAAAAGAGATGGTGCTAATGCTATTCGTCAGTAATGTTTAGAAGATCAATCATACAAATTGCAATGGAAACAAAAATATTTTCATAAGCATCATCATGCTAAAATAGATGCAAAGGTTACTTATAGCGGTATTATTAATCAGATATACAAATCTGTAATCAAAGCGTCAAAAATAGTGTGCATTAAATAGTGAGTCGATGAAATGTTGACGCAAAAGAAATGAATAAGAATTGACATTCAACTCAACACATGTCACGTGGACAACTCAGAACCCAACTTCCATGATGATGTGTCTTAATTTCTGATGAAAAGCACTAGAAGAGAAATAGATCGAGACCTCGTAAAGCGTGGTCAAGCATCAAACATTTGTACACACAAAACAGTGGGTTTGTCAGTTGGGCTGGGCATGCTTTGAAGAAATGTTGCAACTAGGCCGGCAGGCTAATGAAGCAAGTCGCTTCTGAAAGTTACTCACACGAAGAATTTTTGTCGCCCGAAACTCTTCATAGGTACATATAGACAGACAGTAGCGAAGAAAACAAAATTAAAAACAGGGGCTGCTATACCATATCATTCGCTTGATGTTTACAAGTTGCCTGGGGCAACCTGGCCTGCTTTAGATCTAGAACACAAATCAAACTGCAAATGTTTACAACTCATTCTTTTCAACAAATTCAACACAAATCTAGGCAACTAACATTTCAATACCATTTGTCACTGGAACCAAATGTACTAATGATTGTAATCTTAAGCCTCAAGTATTACTTTCAATGTTTGCTCTATTTCCAAACAGTGTTCATGTACAATCATGTCAGCATTAGTTTCACGCTCACGATGATAAGCTTTATCTACACTTGGACTAACTAGTTGTATGCTACTAATGGTCTAGATCTAGTATTATCTAAAGAGTCATGGTCAACCACCGTTAGTATACTGCAACAGTATAAATCTTGTCACCATTAAAATGTGATCTCATTTTCCCGGATGTTTCGTTTCAACCGTTTGTATGTGCTTCTAGACGAGACCTCCCATTTTCATCAAGACACACCTCTCCCAATTGTTGGGGGCCAGCAGTCTGGAATCAACAGAAGAGACCAAGGATGATGATGGTGGGGCCGGTTCTAAAAAGTGCACGGGCTATCGATCGATGTAGGCAAGGAAACTGGGTCATTAGTTGAGAAGCTTCCGAGTATTTGCGATCCTAGGATAAGTAGCAGGGTTTGAGAGACTAGATCGTGGGGAGGGGGACGATGCTAGGATAAGTAGCAGCAGGGTTTGAGAGACTAGATTACGGGAAGGGAAGACGATGCTAGGATAAGTAGCAGGGTTTGAGAGACTAGATCGTGGGAAGGGGGGACGATGCTAGGATAAGTAGCAGCAGGGTTTGAGAGACTAGATTGTGGGAAGGGGGGACGATGCTAGGATAAGTAGCAGCAGGGTTTGAGAGACTAGTTCGTGTGGAGGGGGACGATGCTAGGATAAGTAGCAGCAGGGTTTGAGAGACTAGTTCGTGTGGAGGGGGACGATGCTAGGATAAGTAGCAGCAGGGTTTGAGAGACAAGATCGTGGGGAGGTGGACAATGCTAGGATAAGTAGCAGGGTTTGAAGGACTAGATCGTGGGAAGGGGGGAAATGCTAGGATAAGTAGCAGCAGGGTTTGAGAGACTAGATTGTGGGAAGGGGGGACGGACGATGCTAGGATAAGTAGCAGCAGGGTTTGAGAGACTAGATCGTGGGAAGGGGGGACGATGCTAGGATAAGTAGCAGCAGGGTTTGAGAGACTATCTTCTTATCTTATATAATACAGACGTTACTTCAATAAAGAAGATGATTACGTCCTACATTTAGTCATGCATATTAACCAATGACTTAAATTCTGCCAAGTCACTGGTTTTCCTGGCTAGCTCAGGCAACTCATTCCATGCTCTAATAGCACTAGGGAAGAAGGAGTATTTGTACAAATTTGTCCTAGCATATGGGACGAGGAATGTGCCTTTATCTTTGTGTCTTTCAGAGTATTTTATTAAATTTTGTTTTTGTATTTGAAGATTATGGTTCAGTGTTTTTTGTATAATTGCTACTTTACTTTTGAGTCTTCTGTCCTGAAGGCTTTCTAAATTTAGTGATTTTACTATAGGTGTTAGTCTAGTCAAATGTGAATATTCATTTGTTATGAATCTCACTGCTCTATTTTGTGTCTGTTCCAGTTTCTTAATGTTTTCTTGAGTTGAGGGGTCCCAAACGGAGGATGCATATTCTATTATTGGCCTAACCAACTAGATCGTGGGGAGGGGGACGATGCTACTATAAGTAGCAGCAGGGTTTGAGAGACTAGTTCAAGAGGAAGGGGGGTCATTGGTAAGGTGACATAGCATTGGTGGAAATATCAATACAAACGTAGAAGAGACTATAGCATGATAAGCAAAACAATGCCTAAACCTACATATACCGACAACATACATCCACTTATTTCAACAGATGCAATGTCGTTTCTGCTACAACTCAATGACAGCCATATTTCAATGACAGCAACAAGTTGTAACCCAATGACAGTTGAAGTGTTACAGCCAAATATCTATGGCAGTATTTGAGTATTCTAGACACACTTTAAAGATCACTTGTTTCCACCAATTTAAAACATTAAATATTGCACCAAATCATTAGTCCGATCAAAATGAATTGTCACTAGTTTCCCCGATTGAGTTTGAATATTTAGGGAAACAATAAAGACGTAAATGTAAAGGGTGGGGGGGGGGTCTCAGCTTGAGCAAGAAAATATCCAACAGTGTAATGTTTTCCTACCATGGCATCTGACCAGTATTAGTACACTGACCGAATCTCTTATATGGTATCAATATTTCTAATGGTATCCGATGTACACCGAATGCCAAATGTAAACGAGGTATTATATAGCAGACAAAAAAAAACAACAAAAAAAAACATGAATTTATATCTATATCAACTAACTATAATTACGGTCATTTTGTTCGCATTTTGTTTGTTTCTAACCAGCTTAAATTTTGAATATTAAAATGATTGCAAATAAACGGTGGTCCACTTTATGTTTAGATTGAGACCATCCATTAGGACTATTTCTAGCTGTTTATTTTGAGCACTGGTTTAAGAACTAATATACATACATGCGACAAATGCAAGAAAGATGCAGGAGGCAGAACTTAGACTTTTGTGTATAAAGTGAGTCGCGAAGGTTTGTGGAGGATTTAAGTTCATGCTCGGGTGCCATCCGTTCTCAAGCAGTTCATGTAGGACCAAAAAAAAAATTCAATTAAGCTCAATGATGATCTGCTGACTTGTCCATTGAAAATGGCGTATCCCAACTAAACATTTCATTTTTCAAATTGATCATACAAGTGTCACCAAGTTATTGACACAACATAGACAACAACAACAACAAAAGAATGCCTGGCATGTCTTAAGCTGATTTCATAATACCATACTTCCATACTGAACTAGTAGGAACGTGTTGAATGACTAATAGATCTGCATTGCAGAAAATCTAAAACAGATATGCAAGTCATACACATACAATATACACGCATATATATATAAAACACAGAAAAACTCCAAAGGGAAAATGTCACTATGCATTCCAAAGTGTGTCAGGTCTCCGTTCAGTCCAACTAACAAGTCAAGATACTTAGATGTCTATATTGTTTTCACTGTTAGCTTGTAAACACACGGTTTCATCCCACAGACCCCCCCCCCCCCCGTATTCACACAATAGAGTGTGGTGTAGAATTTACGTTAATTCCGCCATAGCCCACGTTGATAGTAGTGCTTTAAACAAATAAACAAAACGGATCAGAACAGTTTTTGGAACAAAAATGTTCATTGAATCAATTGAATGGATTCAATGGTCTGCGCATTGTCTCTACAAAGTTCGAAGAAAAAGACAAGTCGCAAAGTTACCCATTCTCGCTAGGAATTCAATAAGATCGGCAAAGAATTGGTTTCACTTGTCCTTCCAATCAGTCTACTGTTTCGCTCCTGCAACTACACACACGAGAATAGTGAACTGTACAGAACTGAAATAGAAAATACAATGAAAAGACCCTAAACGCGAAGACTTAGACCGCTAGTAAATGCTAATAGTCCCTATAATAACACACACTTGTATCTGCGATGTTGCCGGAAGAGGCCTGTGCCTAGAGCGACCTGCTAGTTTCTCCACCTTTTACAACAATGTCAATGCCAAACTGTTTTTATCGCGCGTATCACGTAGCTAATACCGTAGAGAAGAAGAAAAAAAAGCCCTCTACGCATTATCAGGCATGAATGAAATAATCGAGTGTAACCCACGAGTTTTGAGATTAGGCTAGAGTACACGAAATGGTAATAGGAGAGAAAATAGATCAAGGTGACGTTCTGGATCCCCTGACAAACAAACGGAGCGAATCAAACATGGCCGTGTAGAAGTCTTCCAGGTGTTTGATCGTACACAAGGATGTTTTAATGACATTGGAGGCATGCAAGCTCTTTGCCAAATGATAAAAAAAAAATTAAATGCCTTTATGTCTCCATTTTAACAAACGAAAACAAATCAATAGATCAATTCCTTCCCATAAAAAGTTGTTTTCCCTCTGGAGAATAGATCTGTAAAGTAAAGAAGAACATTAACTTGTAAAGAAAACAAAAGTAAACTGGCCATATATAATTTGAATATCATTATCATGTGAGATGTATTCCTTGGCTGGACACATTATTACCATCTTTTGGATACATTAATAGTTTTTATTGTATATAGATAACGATAGGTAGTGTGTGTTTGTGCTGTTTCTGGTGAATCTAAGTCAAACAGAAAGTTAAGCAAACTATGCACCGCAGTTTGAAAAAAAACTCAGACATTCTTTCTACGCAATACCAAACCAATACAATTCTTCTTTATGTTGATGTCCTAGCCTAGAAAGAAAAAAAAAGGGGGGGGCGCCTCACAATGTGTACTTCAGTTCTGTGGGCGGTGCCGCGGGGAACATCTGGACTGGAATTTGCCCATTTCATAGTGCATGTTTTCGTGATTTCTATTGAGTTGATATAATCTTCGTCTTTAAAAAAAAAGTTAATTACGGCTATGTTTAAAGAAAAAAAAATCTATAATGATAGAACAGATTAACTTTTACAAAACATAAACGTCATGTTTAATGTCGCAAGTCGAATGGATTAGATTCACCTTTAAACATACTTAGCGACAAGAGTGCACACTATAGTGCTATGAAATGTACTTGGTATTTAATTCCCGTGAAAAACTCAAAGAATGGGTCAGGTTCATTGATTACATCCCATCTAGATCTAAGTTGTGTGCGTAGGTACCTCAGGTGTATAGATTAGAACTGTGCATAACACTTGACGGATTTGAATTGATGGGAATAAAAGAAAAACTAGTAGACTCAGAATGACAAATATTCCGAAAAATCAAAATGTAAACAACTAGATGTGAAATACTCTGCAAAAAAACACTCGTCTTGACGTTGCATGAACATCGAGTTACTCTAGAATACACGAAGGCCAGTGTGTTCAAATGACATCGTCCATCTATTTCACAACGAGATGTGGCCAGACACAACCCATGGGACCTGAACAGGAGAAACAGAGAGTGGTCTTCTAAAACAACTACTGACCAATGTCCGTTTTATTTTGAACACAATACGTTAGCTTTTCTGACCGCTATTTTAGTAACGTGTTAAACTGTTGTTCTAACAGAGTGAGCGTTTTCTTTGACATGACATACCCCAGTGTTTAACTTCAACTACACTAGGAATACAAAGAATGAAAGAAAACATGAGACATAGTTTAAAGGCAACGAAGGGCGGCTATTTAAATAATCGATCAGTCAAGAAAATCAAGTCTCTTTCCATGTTCATGTAGACCTAGGGAGATTACTTGGACATCAAATAAAAATAGTGTTGTTTTTAACTTCCATAGACACCCCAGCATCCACTAGTTTTAGGTTAGAGTGTGCATTTATGTAAGCAAACCAAACCCTAACAATTTTCAAAGTAAACTTCAAATCAAATCTCACTTTTGTTGGGTTGAGTACGAGACAATGTCGTTAGAAAGACATACATTAAAATAAACGCTCTACATCTGGTCAACCAGACTCAATCGTAATATTATTACTCAGACCCACACAATTCATCCACAAGTATTAATTCGATTCTCGAGTACATTCGCTTAGTTCAGTTTTTAATCTATGTACAATGAATACATAGGCAATTACCATTGTATGGACCGTGTTTCTTATTATACTAGAGTACATATGAGATGAAATGTGTAATCTTGTCTCTTGTTTCAAGTGCTCAATTGAAGCTTATTAATATTTGATCTAGACAGAAAATAATGGAATAAAAGAGTACAACTGTCAATAAAAGACAACGTGTCAAACACATGTTATAAACGCCTTTTTTAAAGCAGCGTAACACTCAGTCCCTCTCTCTCTTTCGAATTGTAAACTCTGGCACTAAATCCATTTGACCCTCGACCTTATAATGCCAGGATCACTGAGTCATGTGACCTGGCACAGGGCCAGCCTAACCCCCCTCAACCTCAGCAGACCAGGGTCTGTTCGTGCCTTTGGCCGGCCTTCTCGCGTGTGGCCTCTTCATTTTCCGGGAAGTAGTGGGGGTGGCGAACTATTGCCAATGTACAGGTCTCACAACCCTTCTAAGACGGTAACAGAATGATAAATGCTACAGCTCTAGGCTAGTTACCCAACCAACCAATCAGTAAATTTGATTACCGTCATATGACATCCTCAACGATAACTAGTACATCTAACCATTCACAGAAAAGTGCAGAGAGCAGACGACAGAGCACGATGTAATTCAAAAGATAGGACAACGATTGTTTCAACAATTCATTTCCCAACAAACCTTCAAAGTTGATGTACAAATAGTTCCAACACGAGTGGGACGCTGACTGATTCCGCCAATACGTCTACAACAAATGGATGGACAACTACTTACTCTCTTCTTACTTATTAGTCTTGATAAGGACTGTAGTTTTGAGTTCGTTCTGTCACAGCGACTAGCAGTTTGGAATTACATATTTATTTTTTATTTTATTAGTAAATATTATTAATTAGCACTTGCAAGCCTTTTTTTTATCGATGATGACACTTTTGTCATGGGGGGAGGGGGCTGAGGGCTTTGCACTGGGTTATTAGGGGGGGATGACTAAGTGACTTGCGCTGAAAATGTTGATTAAAGTAAAGAGGATTAGTGCAACACGTCGATCTCACTCTCTCGCCCTAATACCCAAACTTTTCCGGAAGCAAGATTAGGTCAAGACGTCCGGGGACGAGTTTGGATGCAGTGGATGACCAGAGACTTTTTGTGTTACCTGTCCTGCTCGCCTTAATGCTCATTATATAGTGCGTTTATTAATAGACATATAAGTGTGTCAACCCGCTCTTTAAAACACTATTTCGCAGAGCATTACATTTACATCAAATGTTCCAGATGACCGGATAACCAATCGCTGATGAATCTTCAGAGATGTTTAAATCTAAACCATGCCGACCAGCACAGTTTTCACACACACACAGTCTGTTCCTGGTCAAATATCTTAGTCCACTCTAGTTTTCAACTCTGTTTTGTTTCACAAATGGCCACGAGAGATCTTTTTTTTCTTTTTGTTTCCCCTGCTTATTTCGTACTAGTATTTCGAATGATACTAAATTGATTCCTTGGTACCTGTTTATACAAAGAACTTCCAAATACCTTTTTTCAAATGAATCATTGTGTGATGTTAAGATAATTTATCGGTCCAAACAAATGGAAATTCAATTTCACTCAAGTGTCCACCTCAACATCACTACTATAACTAGATCTATATAGTATAACTATAGTTAGACAGTTTAGTTAGTCTAGTTATGCACTATAGTAGACTGACTGTGGGCGCACATTTTATAGTGACGACATAGACGTTGAGGTTAGAGATTAGTGTAGACTTTTAGATCAGTCATTGCTAGGCTCTCAAAGGGATAACGTCGTTGTATTGACTGACTCGACTGTGGCCCATTGGGCATAAAAGATTGTTATTTTTTCATCTGGAGTGAACTTAGTCATTGAGCCTTTGATCCTGTTTGTTATTGTATACTGTTTTGTGACGGATTGCATTAGGACTCGCATATGTAAGACACCTTTCAAGGTACGCACGCATCTAGAATTATCAAGGTATTTTGAAATACTTCAAATACAGCTTATTGCACATGCATCCGTTACACTATATAGATTAACATTCACATACGTAACATACACAAATATAACCGTAATTAATAGATTTCAGTGCATTCTTATTGTCCTGTCAACAATTGAATAACATAATAGCCGCCAACATTGTTACATCTACTTCTAGTATCATCCTCTTGCTCTGGGAAGTGGCCGAAGAAATGAAATTTCGTATTTGGTAGTTGGACCAACATTAGAAAACATGGAAGTGAAGAGATGTTTTTAAGAAGCCATATTTATGATCATGTCTAAATGTCTAATGTGTAACTTGAAGCTGCACCACTCATTCACGGCAGTCTGAAAATAATTTCTGCTTGTGTAAGCTGCGAATGATTAGCGAGAGGCCAAATTGCGATTTGAAATTGGATTTGAAACAAGAGTAGGAAAAAAAATGGGTTTGGAGTATACATTTGGTTTATATGTTTGTAAATGAAAGAATTATTTAAATTTTATTAGGGAACCTCTAACTTATCAGGATCTATCTAGCTTGTCGAACTTTTGAAACCTATATAATGAGCCCTTGAATTTAAGACAAAAAAAATAATCATACAAATATACAGAAGGCGATTCAAATCATTATAAATGTATGCGTGCGCATTTCATACGATCAAAAACAATGTGCGCAATTTCATCAACTAACCTTCTTTAGTTACTCTCAGAGTTTGTGTGTTTTTTATTATTATGTGTAGCTATATTTAAGTTACAAATTCATAGAGGGTGGACACGGATCTCAAAAACGGCTCTAACGATTTCCTATAAATTTAACAGTTGATGTATTCGATTAGAAAAGAATTACTTGCTCGTTGGCCACATGGGGAAAACTCTAGTTTAACCGCTATAATTTTTCAATGTATAAAAAAAAGAAATAAAATTTGGCTATAGAAATAAGTCTAGATCTAGATCCAACATCGGTTTTGAAAGGACTATCGCGTTCTTGAAAGGAACATCGCGTTCGGGAATTTCCGAATGTAAGGCATTATTGATTCAAGGGTTTAATAAATTAATGTTCAGGCAAATTTTGCGCTTAGTCTTCTAGATGTAAACGCCTATCATTGGACTGTTATAAAGTGTAGTAGATCTATACATTCGCTAACCAGGATTCTTTCTCAGGGAGGAAGGAGGGGGCGGGGTACAAAATGTTCCACTGTTTTTTTTTTAATGCATCAGTTATTCCGAGTAAAACGATCGCATAAGTTGTATAAAGGAGATAGTCTTTTGAAAAAGTATTTTAACGTTTTTCTTGTTAAAAATATGCTTTTCATGTAGAACGTATCCACTTTAAAATGTTTCAATGATTGTTGCTCTGTATAATTCCAATGAGAGATAGAGGACAGAAACAGAATCAATATATGTTTATTACATGGTCAGTATTTGTTTAAAAAAAAAAAGCCTCGACATTCCAATTCATTCTACAAGCTAAGACGTGACATAATGAATAGCAGGATTCAAAGAAATGAACTGTATCTGGATGGATTTTAACTTGCCACTAGAAACGCTAGGAATTTTATAAAAAATTGATTCATCAGAGTAAACTAATTAATCTGTTGTAAATTAAGCTATTCACTTGCTTAATTCATAGTAAGATAGGCAGTTTTAAAGTGAATCGAACAACTTTTGTAAGGGGTAACATTTATATTAATGTAAGTAATTCTACTCCCTACTAAAAGCGATATAACAGTTCCACTCATTCATCAGTAAGTGATAAAGTAGATGGATAAATTAAGCCGATCAAGTGATTGATTATTTATAAATGAAGCAATTAAAAACAAGCGCTGCACAGTAAACGATTTCAATGCACGATGACAACAAACAAAACGTTCACCAAACGGTGAACATGTCCAAGGTGCTCCACACGACGCTAATGCTCTAGACTCTGTACAATTCAATAAGAAAAGACTACTTCTGTGGGGGACAAAGTGTCTGCATCTACTTTGTTGCGTCGATACGATACTCCCTCTACCGTAGATACAATAGTCTCTCTCTTCGTCTAGATTAACAGAGACTATTTTGATTGTCTACTATTTGCACCTCCCTCCAGCTCCGTTCCAAAAATGCACCAAGACATTCGCTAGTTCGGTTACCAGACTAACAAACAGCTTCTTCAATGGACACAAAAAGGCACTTCGTACATGAAGTTTACAAAATAAATGTATGTTTTCTCCTGAGATTTGACAGAACCAGTGTTGAACTTACTTTCAAGTACATTGAGTGTACACAAAGCTGTAAGTCTACCTGTACTTAACACAAATTGGGGGCGGGGGGGGGGGAGCGCTTAGAGAGATTTCTCTCTATCAGTTTCTGATCTCTACACGTGCTGTTAACGGTTAACACATCAAGTTACTAAGTGTGACATGTGCGGTCATTAGCAATATCCACCACCCTCGCCTCCATGTCTCTACCCTTCCCCCCCCTCACCAAAATTACATTCGCATCACCTCATCCTAAGTCATAAGGTCATAGGGCTTCTTTGCTGGGCTTAAACAACACAGTGAAAAGAAAATCCATCCTAACATTATGAACAAAAGCACACGTCCCTCCCTACCCAACTTTTTTTTCCCCCATTTGGAATGCGTCATACTAAACTTGTCGGAAAAAGAAACTACTCTGTTCACTTCATTGACGTTTCAAGAACCGTACAAGTGTGATGAATTAGAGCTAATAGAAAAGCTTTTGACAGGCTTAACGACATTAAATTAGCTCTATGCTAACGAGAGTATGACACATGCCTTTTCAGTCAAAATAATTCTCAAATGTTTAGTCTAAATCAAATTTTACCGAAACGGCCAACGTGTACACGGATTTTCTGCTTATAAATCATGTCTAAATATAATAAATCATAAATCCAATAATATGTATTGCACATTAAGTAAGCATCATTGGTAAGATTTGCTTCAAACCATGCAAGTGTATTTCAAAACAGTCTGTGCTAATGTGGTGGATAAATTTTCCCCTAACCGGTACATGAACAAATGTCCCATCAAGTAAAGAAGCTGTCGTGACCAGCAAGACGACCAAAAGTCATGCTTCTTCTATGACATCGTTGGACTCAGCGCCAAAGTCATACGACTCTCAAAGTCTGAATGTTTTCAGTGGGTCAAGAACTCGAGGATCGGAGGACACAAAATGCGATTTCTAAAATCAAAATAAACACAAGGGAATTACTTTTGAAAAAAAATTATTTTATTTAAATCTAATGTCAACAATGTGGTTAGTCCTATAAACCAGGTAAATCTAAATAGGTTGTCACCTAAGCGCAGCAATGGTTGCATTAAATTGTCTTAGGAGTCGCATATTTGCTTTTTTTTCCTCAAAAAAAAAAGTGTGCTGTGCTCGGCATGATGCGTTTTTTTTTTGTTAACACTTGCACTGCTTAGGGTTTTGGTCCCAAGGGTAAGATTAGAGCTTTGGATAGATTATTTTTTTTTATTTACTATAACCATAATCTCCTATCTAATTTTCACTGCATACTAGGCTGTGTCATTAGACTTAAGGAAAATATTTATAAAAACAATATGCAGTCATTAAAAGGCAAACCAGTCTTAAAATATTTTTGCCAAAAAAAAAAAAAAAACTCTAAGCCAAAGTATAATTCTAGAAAGTGTACCTAAAACCAGGCATGTTATTTATCTAATTGTCACGGCCATACGTTTAGAGTTGTGTCTTGAACAAATAGACACGTAGAAGAACGGGCTTTATCTAGACTAGATCAAGAAGTAAAGAACTCAACAAAAAATGGAGCCGAGATTATGAAATACCTTAATGAAAGTTATTTATCTTAACCATAGCTCTATAAAGTGTATAAAACATGCATAGATGCTTATTTTATTACATTATATCACTGTACTTGAAGATTTTGTTGATGTTAAACGTTGTGTGCAAACTAATTAATGTTCAATAGAATCTTTCTTTTTATCGCCCGTCTTCTTTTCGGAACGTGTCAAGTGAGGATTCCATGTCTTGTTGTTACAAAGGTGGCAACGTGTTCATTCATTTAGCCAAAACACGCAAGAGCCTTTGTACCGACATCTTAGTACTGATCAAATCAAGTTGGCTAATGCTGGTGTCTCCATTCAACTTTGTAAAATACACGCACCTCTTTTTGATCAGCTTTCTGTTCCTGCCTTCGCCGTTGGGCTCTATTCAATCCACTACAGATTGTATGCTATAAACTTTTGGTATTAACGCTCCAAGACGTCACTAATTAACGAAATGTCATCGCTGCAGCAAAGATAAACATAAGGGACCCCATGTAGCTTGCAAGCTGCATACTTGCCATGCCTACGTACAAACATTTTTCAATAATTTAACAACTAATTAAGTTTACAGACTTTTCCACTTATTAATCAATGCAGCAAGAAATCATTCGAGTAACGTAAGAAATGAGTTAATGCTAAATTTCATAATTTCAATGCTAATGGTGGTAGTAATACTACATATATATGCATTAATTGTTTTATTCCATTAACTAACGAGACTAAAAGTGGTATCAGAAAGTTTACATATTTTTTTTACAAAATATTTTTGAGTACCTAGGATTTAACATCCACACACAAACTGGTGGTGACCCTAACCACTCATGACACACAGAAACTGGTGGAGACCCTAACCACTCATGACACACAGAAACTGGTGGAGACCCTAACCACTCACGACACACAGAAACTGGTGGTGACCCTAACCACTCATGACACACAGAAACTGGTGGAGACCCTGACCACTCATGACACACAGAAACTGGTGGAGACCCTAACCACTCATGACACACAGAAACTGGTGGAGACCCTAACCACTCATGACACACAGAAACTGGTGGAGACCCTAACCACTCATGACACACAGAAACTGGTGCAGACACTCATATTGCACATCTATTCAAACTTTGTTCGTCTTAGTTTTGACACCAACGATAAACAAGGTCGAGTGAGAAAGGGGGGGGGGGGGGGGAACAACAGTGGGAGGTCGAGGGGAAATGGCGCATTTTGTTCAAGTTCAGATCCATGCATTAACAACATTTTGTCCAACAGAAGAGCTAGCCCTGGTGGATCGCCACCCGCCCCTCCCCCTTGTTTCTTTAGGCCAGCCTTACTCTCACACGAGTTATTGATTTCTGTAGTTAAGCAGAAGAAAAGAGGGTTGGAAAAAATTCGACCTTGTCCAACAGCCCAACCAGAATATACAAATGTCCCATTGGACATAATGCACCGTGCCTCTCGAAATGCAATTAGCATACGATGTTACATCACTTAATGAACTAACAGTTCGTGTAAATAAAAAAAACAAGGATGCGTGAGACAAAAACACTGAGTGAAAAGAAAATTTTATATATATATAATATATATATATATATATATATATAGAGAGAGAGAGAGAGAAAGAAAGAGAGATCTCTAGATAGATCTATATCTCAATCAACTACAGACAGTAGCTCAGAAAGTCAACGGCTTCTATCAAATATTTACAACAGAGAAATTCATTCTTCTAAAATATTTTCTTTTATGTGAAAAAAAAAGAAGGGGACGCCCTCTGGTGCTCAAAGTACATTGGATGACATTGTCTTCTAAGCTCGCACGCTGCCTCCCCAAGCAAAGCCAATAAAACTGTGGACTGCTTAGGCTGATGGATTCAGATCTTTAACCAGCGATATGCGCATTATCGAAAACTGGTCATTACCCGACAGTAGGCAGATTGAAAGATCCCAAACGAGTAGTAGTAAAAAAAAAACTAGTGGAATGAGTAATGCGAAGGTTAACCATTATATATCGTTATCGAAAACGGGTTACTGTCCGACTGATAATGTTAAGTTATGTACATTATTTTATAATTTAACCCCCCAAAAAGTAGCAATACAATTAAAATTTCATAATGAATGATAACATAAAAAATGCCACCCAAATGTATATAAAGAGAACTGAATGGAAATCCGGTGTATAAGACCAAAAGATAACGCGCCTGAAAAGATGTAATTTAGAGCCAACAAGATAGGTACAATGTTCATATGGTGTGTACGGCATACTATTGTTGTGTTTGTGATCTACTGGACAAAAAGCTTGATGTCCTCACTGGTGCAACTGATATACACACAAGTGAGACTTTAAGATCGGTAGTTACAGAAACTTGCCTCTGGTACCAGTATGAAGGCGATGACCGTTAAACAAAAAAAAAATCCTCAGCTTATCACAAAATCGTATGTTCCTATATAAATATTTTGTATTTTCTATACAGTCGTTCACTCCTGCAGCAGTAAAACTTACAATCTTGTTATTAATGGTCAAATGTATTGTTGCTGTTTTAGTGTGCAATACTGTTTGAGATATTTATGTGCAGACAATTTTAGCATGTACCATACAATCCAAAATGAATAGACTTTGATATGCTGATTCTATTTTTCAATGATCTAAACTTCAAACATATTTTTGTTTATATTATTTAACTTAATTTATATTTAACTAATCATCTGAATTAACAAGAAAAACAAATCTTTGATCAAAATGTCATTGCCTTAACAAATTGCTTTATCAGACAAATACCTAAACATTGAATAAATACACTTATAAATATATAGAGATAGGGTGATATATTGTAAACAGTTTAAATAAGCATAAAAAACAATGTTAATCTTTGAGGTGATTAATTTTTAGTTAATTGAAGAATTATTTGTTTATACTCAAGTCTAATGTGATTTTACTATTTTAAAAACTTTTTTTTGCTTTAATCAATAACATTAAAAAAAAACACTAAATTCCTAAATACCTCATATATCACCTCTAATTAAACTGGAATATGTTGTTGTTTTTTTCCATGTATTTGTATTTTATTTTCCTTCAAAAAAAAAAATTGATATCTTAAAAAAAAACAAAAAAAACTGCTTACTAAAATATGCTTTAACACAAAAAAAATGTCATAAATTTCTGTGTCTGTCACTTACAGAAGCATAAGGAACAAAACTAATGAAATGAATTGTAATGTTTAAATACTAATTGAAGGGCACACTTACTTGCACTGACCACTTTAACTTTTCTCGCCAAGGTGGCACCTTTAGAAGTATTGACAATGCATTCATATACTCCATCTAGTTTCCTGTTTTTTGTTGTATTTTTTACTCCATGTAATGAAAGAAAACCATTTGGAAGATACAAAGAGCCATTAGGAAAAATACTGAATTGACTGACACGGGGTAAATCCTTAAGTTTTTTCCTTTCAGCATCTCGAACCCTTGCCTTACGACGATTTTCTTCAATCAGTTTGCTATCCTTGCGCCATGTATAATTGTACAACTGAATTGATCCTGTGATATTAACTGAACAATTAATAAGCAAGGGTGCTTTCTGGTCAAGAACTATTATGCGATATGGTGCTGGTACCAAAATCACTTCTGATTCATTTGTAACTCCTAAAAACAAATATTAAATATATATATATATATATTATATAAATATAACTATTTTACTGTGAAACACATAAGCATAACATAAATCATTAAGTTTATTGTTTTTCAAGGATAAAGAAACGTTTTTGTTAAGATTAATTAAAGAATAAAAACACTATATTGTTTTAAATGTAACAAAAAAAAAGTATTTTTTATAAATATTTGTTTTATTATACCTGCTGAAAATGAGTTTAAAACTAATATTTTTTTTTTACTTTTAGGATGAAAACATGAATGAAAATATATCTATATAAACTTGTGGTTTGAAGCTCGAATATTTTTTTTTACTGTTTTTGGTCAATAAAAGAAAATCCTTTTTTAGTAGTCTAAAAAAAAAATGAAATCATGTGACTATATATATGTACAATGAGAATAGTTTGAATCATGTCAATTCTAGTAATTAATTAAGAAGCATGGATATTGTACCATTGCAGAATAGATCTTTTTATTGCACACTGCTAGAGTACTTCTACATTAGGTATTTCTACACATTTTTTAAGAATGAGTTTAGTCCTACTTTTTAAAAATATTATTTGCACTTCTAGTATGGCTTAGCCAAAGCAGGGCGATGAAGCATAACATTATAATAGACATGACTGACGATAGGTATGTTTATGAAATCAGATTCATACTTGAGGCTTGAGATTAAAATTAGCGATGTAAGTTCATTACTGCAAGTGAAAGGATTGCTTTTTATTGATAAATCATAAAGAAATACACTACACTTGAAACAACACCTATATTTTATATAGATTAAGCACATCTGGCCTTTATTATAATTGTTGGTTCTTATCATTGAATTAGTAACTGAATATATTTCAATATATAAACAATCAGTTCTTAATAATTACACTGACAACAATGCCACATAATGTGATACAGAAATAATTAAAATAAAATAATTAAAAAAGATCTAGACTGAAGATAATAGATAATGCCTCGCCTAAAATATTAGCACTACTTTTAGAGGATCTGCTCGATCTAAATTCAAGACCTAGGCTCTAAATCTATTTGAATTCCAAATACTTAGCTCTTGTAAATCTAGATCAAAAACATGTAAGAACTTTAATTATTTTACCATGTTTTTTTTAAACGCATTTTCACAATGAATATTGACATATAGGCTGGTCAATATATAGACCCAAGAAAACAAATATTCATCAATATTTATTTCATTTAATCAAAGACATTACCATTATTTTATATATAATAATATATTTAATATCTCTAGATTTATATATTATATCTGAAGACAATCTTAAAAAAATATAGATTTAGTATTACAAATAAGTGTAATTATTAGATTATTATAGAATAATTACATTCTTCATTTCTAGAATCTTGACTTTTATCTAGATTAGATGTATATAGATTTATAGTAATATTTAGATTCTTGTCTAGCTAGACTATAATTGACTATATCTAGACTAGAGTCTCTAGTCTAGTCTGCAACAACCAGCAGTCAAATCTACTCATCAAGATCTATGTCTATATTAAATATATAGATCTATTCTAGGGCATATCTATGTACTTAAATTAGTTAAATCTAGTATAATCTACTAGATTTTACTAGATCTATCTAGAATCTATAGCCATAGGTCTATACAAGAAATATTATATAATTATAGATCTATAAGTCTAGATCTAGAATTAGAATCTAGATCTAGAATAGTAACTGGATTCTAATTCTAAGTCTTTATAATCGTCAAATCTAGTGACTAGATCTAGATCTAGTCATACTACATAGTATAATTATAGTATAGAAATGCCAGAGCCATAATCTAGACCTAGAATTAGGCTAGTGTAGTAGATTCTAGTAGTAGATTAGATCAATAAGAGCTAAAACATCATTCATCTGTTCGTATTTTTTTCTTCTATAACATTTTTATTGACATAAAAAAAAGGTAAAAAATTGGCATCCCCTCCCATTTTTTAACATAGTCACTAGTGATACACTGGTAGAGTATAGAGACAGAGTAAAGATGTTATTAGACTAAGCAACAGATCTAGGACTGCATTGTAAAAAAAATGCAATTTTTTCAAAAGGTCGTACGATATGGATGGTATTTTTATTGCCTATGACAGAATGTACAGCTATTACAAGTTTAAAAATGTGTCCACTTGGCCTGGTTTCAGGGGGTGCCCTGCTCGGGGCAGGCGCCATGTTGTTTTTCTTCTATGAGCGAGGTCACACTGTTGTGATGAATTTCGGTCATGGAGATGTTTATAAACAAAAGCAGATCAAAAATTGAAACTTACCCTCACAATATACACATGTTATTGTTATCGTAAACAAAAGGCCGAGGTATAAAAGTTCTGAAGCCATATATGAACACACATGAGGGCGATCGGGCACATAAAAAACTGTAAACAAAATATTCGGGCCAATGCTTTGGTCAGAGCATGAATACAAAAAGAAATGCACTACTCACTTAGGAAACTTGCGCACAAAGTTCCTTGTGTCAAATTTAGTCCCTAGTAGGAAATTTGTATATAATGATATTTAATAATAAAATGTTTTTTTTTTCTTTTAACAAAATAAAAACGATTGTTGTACAGTCACCAGTTATATTTTTATTCTTTTTATTAAGCAAATATAAATATTTGCTTTAGCCTCTAATTGATTTTTTTTCTTCTTTTAAACGGAAGTTCTTTGATGTTTCTTTGAAGAAAACGGGGAGGGGGCATCTCTTAATAGTGATAAAGTCAAAACTGGGAGATAATTGTCACGGTGTTTCAAAACAATAACAAAGCGGCATTTTGTTTGTTTATGAATGGCTCAATCATTTGAATGATGAATGAAATGATTGTGTTTGTGTTGTATTTGTAGCATAGTTTCAATGAACGTACATTTGAAATTGAGATTTACCTAACTAAAAATATGTCTATGTGAAAGTTGAGTTTTACTATGGTTGGTGTAGAAGTGTACTGGTATTCTATTTATTAGAAAATGCATCTCAAAATAACCTAATCCATTCGAAATAGCACAAATGGATGTCATGCTAACGTGAAAGAATGCAGTCATGAAGTTTGACCTTTTCTGTTTTTTAAACAATGACGTGTTTATCGTGCTATTGTCAGCTATTTAAGAAATAGTAAAACAGTAGGATATCTGTGTTATCAAAGGCTGACCTACTTATATTTTAAGGGGTGATTATTACTATCACCACAATGACACAACTGTACCACTGTACCACATAGCGGATTCGTCTTTTATTATTTGGAATTGTGTTTCTAATTAATTTATTTTTGTGATGAATTTTTTGATAGTTGTATACTTATTAGCATAATAGTCCTCTATAACTCATCAAAACGGGCTTAGTAAAACACTATCTCAGCGGCACTACAGCCCAAGGAGGGCCCTGGCCTGGTCAAACTCTAGCTTTAGTCTCAATGCCCAAACTTGCTAAATGTCTAGATCTATCTCTTCGGTAATTTTTTTTTCGTGGTCTCCTCATAGGTCTCCATATCATTTGGTTTTGCAGTAGGCTATATCTACGGTGCTACTTTTTCAAATCGCTCAACAAGGCTCAATGTATAGGCACAATAGGCCTATAGCCAAACTGTTGCTATATATATAGAGAGAGAGATAGATAGATACAATCCCACATCCAAAAGGATGGCTGCCTGGTCGTGTAATATGTGCTCTGGAGTGCTATCCCCGCCGTCATGCTAGAGGTTTGGGCTCTAGATTGTAGGCAGTGGCGTCACTAGGTGTAGGTCTTATAACTTTTACTTCTAATGAAATGGAGACGGAGAAAAGAGAAAGCTTCACACAAAAAATTAAGGCTTAATGACTATGACAGGAAATCAAAGACTAAAACTACCAGGCCTTTACTAATTATCATATTTCTCAGACGTAGTATCGCAGTAGTTATCTTGTTTATCCGTGTGGAACTTCATTCACATTTTCTTGAAATTGTATTTTGTGAGAAGAATGCTACCTTTTTTTTTTTCAAAGTTAATGTAGAGTCAGAACCGGATTTAAATGGAAGCCCCGGGGAAAGAGTTTTGTGGAGGCCTCTACACTCTTTCGAAACCTTGAATAAAAATGCACTTATGAATGAAATAATTATATCTAAAAGTATGCTTCATTTTACAAGAAAAAAAATAGAGTACTTGTACATTTAATCTCACTTTCCTTTGTTTGTTTGTTTGTTGTTGTTGTTTTTTTTTTTGTTTAAAATATTTAATATGCATATTTTAGCTTTTAAAAAGTCTATATGTTTGAGTTTGTGGAGGGTAAGGCCCAAGTTGATAGACGCACTGTCGTAAATCCGTGTTGTACCGGTATTTACATATTCCAAGCATGCTACAGCTATAAGTAGACACTTCTTAATTACGACATTGTTTCCACCCTAGGTAAGATTGAAAGTTTTGGTGTTAAAAATTAGAAAAATGCTTTAAAGTATCTGACCCGTCGAAATTCCGATATATTTTTCTCTTTTGTGGAGGCCCCTTTCTTGTGGATTTCACGGGGCTGTAGCCCCGCCTGCCCTCCTTTAAATCCGGCCCTGTGTAGAGTCTATTTCTTTTTGTCCTCTGTGCCTTGATGAACAAAAGCACTCTTGTGTGCAAAGAAACGATTTTATACCAACAGTGTCATCAATCTGCCATTAATGACTGACTCTGTGTGATCAACTCAAATAGCTCAAGAATTGTATTCGATTGAGGAAATAATAAGAGTAAACAACTATCTGATATTTTCCCACTTTGGGCCAATGCCTGCCTGACATAGGACATGACCTCAGAAAGGAGGGCATGTCTTCCTTACGCCGGACGTCTGATAACCCTAGCTCATTGTGACTTGCCCAAAGTAAAATCCTTTTTTTTTTTAATGTCATGTAGATTGTTTTCACATGTTTTCCATATAGGTCTGTTAGTCTATATGCTTTATACTTCAAATGTATATGTAAGTTAGCAGAAGAAAAAATTATTGTATGAAGACTAAAGGCCTTCAAAAAGATCTTCATGTAGGCATATGTCGTCTTCAGGTCTGGAAGGTTGGTTTTAGAGCATCCAAGAAAAAAAGGTATGCCATTGGAGGGCTCATTCTAAAGACAGAGAGGAATGTACGTCAACAGATCATGTGTTCTGCCCCAACGATCCAAAAGACCAAATAGGCGACAGATGAAGGTGATATCCAAGATTAAGAGGCGTTTTGTGCTATGATCTTTTTGGCGGGTTAAAACAAACAACTCTTAATAATAATTATAATGTTTGGCATAATATTTCCACAAGTGAGCAGTGCGAAGCGGAAATATTTGAACTTGTTTTGACAAGCTGTCAACGCACTGACAACAATAAGGTAACCTGTGCAAGGGCGGTGCAAACAGTGTGTATGTAGGTAGGCTTTGGAATCTGCCCCTCGTTTAATGGCCTTGCTTAGACCATAACCTCGTATGAATGTAGACTTAATGTCAGATGGTCTTTATTTAAGATTTTAAAATAATCTATAAGTTTAAAAGCACTGATTCACGCATACATTTACCGTGATTTACGCACCATTCATGTATCACTAGTTCTTCCTCTTTCAGTGGACGAAAATTAGTAAAGAAATCACACAATTTGTATACGAATTTATTAATTATGTTAATAATATATACTAATTATTTATATTTGAACCTATTTTAGATTATTTCGCCCCCCCCCCCTCTAGTATGTTGGCCGATTTGGTGGGATGGGGAGGTGGTGATGGCATCAATCCCCCCCCCCCCCCACCATAAACTTTTGAGGTTTTTAGATATCACAGCTTGTTAACAGAATCAATTAAATAGCTATATAATTAAAACTTGTTATTGATATTTTAACCGATCTTTATACTATGTCGTTCCCTGTTAGCCGATTGGGTGTGGTGGGGGGCGAATACATCTACTGCCCTTCCCACCTAAGCCCTTTTAGTGGGTGGGGACGGTCCTACTTTTATTTAGAAATCATAGTTTGTGAACGAAATTAGTTAAATTACTATATAATTTTTATATTATATCGCTACACTTCTGGTATCTTAGCCGATTCGGTGAGGTGAGGGGAGTAATTGCTTCTACTGCCCTCCCCACTCTAGCCCTCTGAGTAGGGGGGTTGCGGTCCTATTTTTATGGAGAAATCATAGTTAGTGAACAAAATTAGTTGAATATCTATATAATATAAGGTACATATTGATGTTTTAACCCATTTGTATATTATGTCGCACACAGACTCTGGTCTCAAATTTTATCACTGTTAAATATAAAAAAGAGCGAGGATTAACGTTTTCACTCTACCGCCCTCTACCGCCCTCTCCCGTTTCCAGTCGAAAACATGACGTTTTAAAACAGAATAGTCAAATTTGGCGACATAGTTTATGTAATTGCTAACAAATTTATCTTAGTTATTTTAAGAAAGACTTTGTTTTAGAAAATTTAGAATTCATACGAAACTTTTCCTTATAAGAGTAACAATTGAGATGAGTTCTGAACCCAAATATTATTTTCATAGTCACCTTTTTACAACCTTTGCTCAAACTGGTATTTTTCTATTGTGTAAACAATTTTCAGACTATAACTCACAATATATTCTAGAATCGTAAAAATTCAAAAAAAAAATAAATAAATAAATTAGAGTAGAGTCTTATTGGTCCACTTAATTTCACCTCCCACTTCCGAAATTTTTTGTTAAGCGCTTGGAATTATAGTTCTGTAACAAAAACAAAGTTACAAACATGCCTATTGAACAAAATGTCGCTTACAAGTGAGATTTTTTAAAATATTATTTTTCGAATATTTTTATTCTCGGCGGCGATCCTCAAAGCCTTAATCTAAATATGTGGGGAATCTTATCTTTTCAAGGAACAAATCAGTTGTTTTTAGGCCTAAATGTAGTAATGGCCTTTAAATTCATATTAGAATATTTTTCAATTAAAACACTATTTAAAAGGTCCTTTTTTAATAAGATGAATAATGAGCTGTAGATGTCAGGAGAATGCGTTTCTGCAATGAAGAATGCAAGAAAACGCTTTTGGCATCGATGCTTTTTAAATTAAATTTGTTAATGCAGTCAAATATATATATTTGCAGGGGGCGGGCGCGAAAAAATCCCACCCCCGAAAAACAATTCTGGCTACGCCGCCCATGGTAGGACTATATACTAATCGGTTTTGAATGCTAGTCTACAATATAAAATCCTTAGACCTGACCCACTCATTCACTGATCACTTATTCTCCCTCTTATCCTGGACGGTAGAATATGAAAATTTAACTTTTTATTACTTCATCATAGAACAACTAAGCCATATTTATTTCACAATCACAATCGGAGCGATTAAATTTACCCAAAACGATTTTTATTCGCAATAATAACCTAAAATGTTATTAAAAACCAATATTCCAATGCACAAAGTACACAATTCTATTTCCTTCTCTTTAAACTTTTACACTAGATTTACGTTTATTTCTACAAAGATCTGGATCCGATTCTAATTCTCCTCTATATATAGATTGGCCTAATTGCCAGAGTGAATGTGAGGAATTATCCTTAGGTCAGATTATTTGCAGACGATTGCATAATATATAGAACAATAAAAACAACACAAGATACAAAAATTTTACAAAGAGACTTAGATGAATTACAGAAATGGGAATCAAATTGGAGCATGTCTTTCCTCCCAGAAAAACAAAAAACTAAAACAAATTAATTCCACTTAGCCTACGTTATTCATGGTAAACCAGAAACGCAGACTAAAAACGCAAAATACCTAGGTGTTATAATAAATGAAAAACTGTCATGGAATCCCCATATTGATGAAAGTATTTTTTAAAAAATCAAAGCATTAGGGTTTATTAGAGGAAATTTCTATAAGTCAAATAGGAACATAAAACTAAATATTATTTAACCTTGGTTAGGTCAATAATAGAATATGCATCATCTATTTGGGACCCCTCAACTCAGGAAAACATTAAGAAACTGGAACAGACACAAAATAGAGCAGTGAAATTCATAACAAACGAATATTTACTTTGAGTAACACCTTTACTAAAATCACTTAATTTAGAAAGCCTTCAGGATAGAAGACTTAAAAGTAAAGTAGCAATTACAAATAAAACACTGAACCATAATCTTCAAATACAAAAACAAAATTTAATAAAATACTCTGAAAGACACAAAGATAAAGGCACATTCCTCGTTCCATATGCTAGGACCAATTTGTACAAAAGCTCCTTCTTCCCTAGCGCTATTAGAGCATGGAATGGGTTGCCTGAGCTAGTCAGGAAAACAAGTGACTTTGCGGAGTTTAGGTCATGACTAAATGCATGACGCTTAGCACGTAATCATCTTCTTTTTTTGAAGTAACGTCTGTATCATATAAGATAAGATAAGATCAGTGTTATTATGTAATGTGTATTTACAAAGAAAACGTAAGATCTGTATGATAGCGCGCGCGTGTGTGTATGTGTTGAAAATGACCTACTACAGTTTGAAATGTAAGGACTATAGTTAAGATAGTTAACGTTAGTGTGTAGCACAATTTTAGAACGATTTATATAGATCTAGATCTTCAAGTAGGCCTCTGATACTCTAAATAAAAAATCCTAAAAATTTGTCACAGTGAATATAGGCCTAGTGGCCTATTAAATGTGTGTGTTTTGGATATTTTTTTTGGGGGGGGGGGGGAGTGTAATAAGGTTTAGTGAAGATGTGTTATTCTAAAAAAAAAGTTCGTATTTAGATATATATATATATATATATATATATATATATTTAAAGAGTGGACTAAGTTGAGAATAGTGATATTTCAATGATTTATTTATCAATTTATTTATCAATACTTCTATAATTTACGTGTAAAAATGTGTACATTACGTGTAAAAATGTGTACAGTGCTGTGGCATTATTATATGCTAGGATGCAACGGGTGATTCAAAGAAGATTATTCTTTGTTTAAAACTTTTATTTACTGTCTTTTCATTTGATGGAGGCCAAAAAAAAAAAATAAGTGGGGTAACCTATAATTAAGTTCATGGTTGGGAATTAGGCTTTCTACTGGAGGATGCCAAAAAAATATGCGATATAATTGTAATTCTAGCGGTTCCACTAAATATACAAGGACCAAAAAGTGTGTTATTGGGGAAGAGACGTTTCATTTAAAAGTAGTTTATGTACTATGTGTGGGGGGGGGGCGGGGGGGGGGGTAAAATGTAGGCAGACGAGAAGGCTACAACCATAACCATATGCTCAAACTCCTTTAATGTTCTTGAACTTTACATGTCACCTATATATCATTGACTTAACAAAGTGCTTACCGTCTAAAGCAGCAAGCGGTCAAGATTTTATTCAAAGAACTGGCAGACGTATGGTAGATAATGACACATCTCAAAGAGCATATGTTGAATCTCAGGTTATTTGTCAAAAATAAGGCCTACTTTCTACACCAGATGATCGCCAGCGAGAAATTGGCTTGTGAGTACTTTGACATTTGGCATATTAATAATATGACACGCACTAAAGTAATCCAGAGCCTCAACTAACGAACACTGAAATTAAATAGTTAAACGTTCAAAGACCAACACTTGAAGCAAAACAAAAGGGTGTATGCTTATCATGTGAAATGTCTTCTTAAGACAACAAAGTTCTGGGTGACCACTAATATACTGTGAGCAGTGATGGCAAAAGTATTTTTAATTTTTTTTTTAAAAACTTGCGTTTTATGGACGACATAGATAAAGATGGCCTAACTGATTATGTGACGCGCGTATTCAAAATGTTTATTGCTGGTAGCATTGATAATAAATCTAAAATCACATGATAACCAAGAGTGTACATGTCTATCAGCGCAGATGAAGCCTACTTGCTAATGATAAACATATTGACCTAAACATAAAGAAAAGTCTGACTCAATGGTACACTTCAAGTTATAGACTTTTTAGCGTCTGAAGCATGATGCTTTCTTTTAATATTAGGTATCACAACTAGACTATAAACCCAATTACAAACGATATAGTTCGGCCCAGTACACCAAGACCTCCCGACGGACCTTAATATCCTGACGCTGTAAGTTCCGGCCCCCTCCACTCTTCTTCTTTTTTTAAAATGTAGGCCTAATTTACGTCTGATGGTGTTTGGTGCACCCCATGTAGGTAGTAGGGGATTAAAAACTGTGTTATCTGTAGGCTTGAAAACATTAGTAAAAGTTTCCCTTTAAAGACCTTACGATCTTTAGTTTAGATGATGTCAATGTCAGCTGTTTCTTCGGCCAACGGTTAACGAGCATGGTGGTGTCATTGTGGCCAGCACAACGACCAACAATCTTTATTTTTCCCCCAACTAAAATCAGGTACTCATTAGATCTGGGGGGGGGGGGAGGGGGGAATCAGGGGCGCCCAAAAAATCCTGAAATTCCATATCCCAGTCTTCATTGAGATTCGAACTCAGGGCCGCAGGTTCGGAAGCCAAGCGCTTAACCATTATGCCCCTGCGCCCCCGGACGGTTGGAAAACATTACGGAGCATGTTAAACAGCGAAGGCAGCAGTATCAAGACTATTTAACAGGTTGGAAAATCCTGTTTCGCAAAAATATGTTGTTGGAAATGGATCTCAATTAAAATGACAAGATGTCAAACAGGGGCTATTTTATGTATTTCACTTTCACCTTTATAAACTGCTTTATAATTAAAAATTAATTCATCGCGAATGAAAGAAAACAAACGTTTTAGAACTTTGTCTATCGACAGCAATGTCACTTCAATGTGAACTAGCAGAATATTGTTGGACGCATCAAACTCATTAAAACACTTTGAAAACAGTGGACAGTTTAAAACAATTGTGTGACATTCGTTGATGAGTTTTGATGACTTTTGGTGACTCATTCTGTAGCAAAAGTGGAAATCCATACCAACATGCAAGCAAACTAGGAGCAGCATCTTTGCAGACACTACAAACATTTTCCGCAAAAGATTTTATACTGTTTCAGAGATGAACAAATTTCGTCAAATACATCACGAGCTGTAGAAGTATTTTCAATAAGTTTGCAAAAGAGAAACTCATCTTAAAAATCGCCCTCCTCACGTAAACTAGTAATTCTAATCTAATTTGCAACATCTTTGGATTCTTGAAGCTGGATGATGAACATTTGAAGTTGAGTCACATCCTTCATAAGCCTGCATCCGACATCACAAGACAAGTCTTCACTTTCACTCAATACATGGCACCGCGTTTGGAAGCAGATGCCAAGTTGATGGGCAAAACGTTGAAACAGTGGAGAGATTGCCCAGAACCGATACGCATGGAGGAAGCTGGTTGGTGGTTTATGCTCCAGACAGGACCACGGGCAGAGATAAAATATACAACTTCCAGGATTATCTGATCGTTAGATCGTCAGATTTTCTGAGAACAGTGTCATTAGATATGGAGATTGAACTAAATTGAGCAGATCTATCTAATTCGGCTCCAATCATTACTCGAACAATGTATTTGCCCGCTGGCAACAATGTGTTGGCCTCCTTCAGTTATAGAACGACTATGGTTCATCTCGAACACTTTTTGATATATTGCAGGTTAAGGTAGCTTTCGCTATGGTGGTAGAGGATCCGGCCATTTTTCGTATGGCACTCTTTTCGTCCAGAGCTGAGTCTCATGTTTTTTCACATAACAAATGTTATGGGACCGCTGGCAACAATAACTCACCAACAATGATGTGAGGTTTCATAGTTCTAGCCATTCTGAGGGCCACCCATATAAGAAGCTTCAAGGTAGCTTTCGATTTGGTGGTAGAGGATCCGGCCATTTTTCGTATGGCACTCTTTTCGTCCAGAGCTGAGTCCCATGATTTTTCACATAACAAATGTTATGGGACCGCTGGCAACAATAACTCACCAACAATGATGTGAGGTTTCATAGTTCTAGCCATTCTGAGGGCCACCCATATAAGAAGCTTCAACGACTGATATGTCTTGTTTATTGTATTTGCCAGTTAGGCTTTCTTGATTCCGTCCGTTTACATTTTATGTCGTTGTCGGTAAAGCTCGGATGTTTGATATCAAAATGACGTTTCAGATTGTTCAGATTCATTGATTCTGATCATAGAACATCGTTACCAATGACGCATTGCGGTTTCTTAATTCCTGCTGTAACTGTTGAAGTAAAACCATATGGTTAAAAATCATCATTATATTTTATTTTCAGAGGTTATTCCATAATGGTAGTACTATGTATTTTAGCATGGACTATAAAATTATGGCGTATTACTAATCATAAAAAAATCTGGTTTTCAATTACTTGCATAAATCTTCACCATAGTAGTAATAAATCTGATTCCGCAATGGCGTAACGTTGCGTTTCGTCAAAGCGTTTGATGAACAGTCATTTAAACTGTTACAAACACTTATGCTGTGACAATTAAATCGTTTGGAATTATTCTGATTCAGTTGTTTACAACATTTGTTCTCGAATGACAATTATAGCAATAAAAAAAAAGTAGCTACCCATGAACAATTGTGTGCAATGTCAAGTTCTTTGGACGACCAATCTATTTTTTTTTTCCGATGATCATAGGTGACCCCTGGAAAATCGTTATTCAATCCGCCAGTGGAGTCGTGACCTACAGATTGAGAACCTCTGGGCTAGAGTAACACTATTAGTAAAATCACTAAATTTAGAGACACTTCAGGACAGAAGACTACAAAGTAAAGTAGCTATAAAACAATGAACCATAACTTACAAATAGAAAAAGAAAACTAATACAATACTCAGAAAGATAAAGGCACATTTCTTATGGTAGGCCTGCCATTAGAGCATAGAAAGGGTTGCCTGAATCAGCCAGGGAAACGAATGACTTAGCAGAGTTTGTCTCTAATTAACATGTAAGTCAAGATTTACACATTGATACGTGCATGAAGTATCTTCTTTTTGGTAGGAACGTCTGTATAAGATAATATAAGATAATAAAAAAAAGTTTTAATTATAAAGTGTTTAAGTGGATCAAAGGGCTATACTCAGCGTCTAGCATAATTGGTTACTACATAAAATGAAATCTGTTATACACACTGTGTGATCAGTATTAAATATTGATAAAGGGAGAGATATTTGAAAAGTTAAACCTAATGCATTTGAACCAGTAGGCCTATTTCTGGGGATGGATGGAACAAAGATGTATAGGCTAGTTATAATTGGATCATTTGGGGGCAAAGCAATTCACAGATCAGTTCTCCCATGGGTGTTGGCACCAGGAGAGGTCAGAACGAAGACGCAATTATTTCAATTCTGAGATGTGAAGCGGAAGTATTAAAATCTATTCGACCAGTCCACTTTAAAAAAAAAATGCAAACATAAAAAAAAAAAAGACAAAATTGTTGAGGACGCTTATGACGAAACTTTTAATTAATTGGTGAGCCTATCAGCGGACAAACTAAGGTTTCCTTTACATTTCGCGTTATCTTTGCAAGAAACGAAAATGTAGTCGCTATATTTGACTGCAGAGACAGCCACCAGTCCTTTTGTTTTTACTCGCGCTATGTTTTCTCTTTCTATCCTCTTACTTTGCCTTCATGCGATGTAATCACAGAAGTTGTTTTTTGTTTGTTTTCAAATCATCAATATGTGATTGAAGATTTAAAGCGCTCACGGGCTATCGAAAACATGCTTCTACATAAACACTGAATTGTTATGTATCTATTTATTTGTTCCTTTAAAAAACCAAGTTTGTTCGAACGTCTCTTAACTTCCTTCAACAATAAAGATTACTAGTCGACCGGCGACCAACCTTAGGCCACTGCAACCTATGCGATCGCAGTGGGCCCAGCACTATTATAGGACCCGCGCTAATTTTAGGTGTATAAATTATTAAATTAAACCATTTTATAACTTATAACAGATTTCCCGCGGCCTCCTGTCGATTTAACAGATGGTCCTGGAAATCTCCTGAAATTGCAAAATATACGAAAAAGTCCTGGAAATATCCGGAAATTATTTAAAATCTTTTGAAAACTCATACCAATCTCCTGAAATATACAGACGAAATTTGTCTCTTTTTTTTTCACTCTTAAATTTCACAGGATAACTCCCTCCGTCCGAGTTGCAAAAATAAAGGAGTGATCTTTCCATTGTGTCCAAACTCTTGAGCGTGCTCTGTCGCCTCGATAGTTACTACAGAGTAGATTACTCCCCCCACCCCCCCTTTTTTTTAAGGTGAGGTAGAAATAAAAAAAAAAGAGTGATATTGCAACGGTCCTGCCCTGCTATTTTGTGACTACGTGTTCTCCCCCCCCCTCTTGTTTTCTCGTGGACTATCCGCAGAGTGATCTTTCCTTTACTCCTTACTACTTGTTTAAACTGTTGAGGGAAGAAGAGAATTATAAATATAGATTGCGTCCTAGCCTGCAAGACGACAAAAAAATACAGCAGCGGGCAGGAGACGAATGAATATAGGCCTATAACCTCTCTCTCTCTCTCTATATATATATATATATATATATACAGTGTCCGTAAAGTCCGGGCACATAGAGTAGATATTTACAATATAGAATGCGAATTCCGACAGACGCATTGATTATTGCATTGGAAATGATGGAGATCATAATGAAGATGTTATTTAAGTATAGTTCCATGATTTGAATAAAAAGAAATAGTACTGGTTTAAAAAATCGAATTGCTCAGATTGCCTTGTCCAGCTAGGGCTTGCTGATGTCTAAAAATGTCGTTTCTTAGCGACTCCCTATTACTTTGTGTCCTGTCCTAGCTGTCACATCGCAAAAACAAAAAGTGTCATTGAAAATTCGATTTCATTTGATCATCACGTACACCATGCTTGAGTGTAGGTGCAGCAGTACCTACCTTTTTGTCTTCTAAAAATGTATCCTTCTGTTATTTTAATTCAAATATAGGCCGCATATAAGTAGCTTAAGGTCTATATTTTCTATGCATATATATTCATTATTTTTCTACTAAGTTTGTTACGTAAATGATAATAACTGTTTTTATTGGTTTTATTTAAGGTCATTATTGATAATGTGCCTTAGATGAAGGTAGTTGTGTGAAATGGAATTTCCATAACTTGATATACATCATTCATTTCTGTAATCGATATATGTCTGTAAAAATGTTTGAAAAGTTATTTCTGTAAAAAAACTCGAAACGAATCTTTTTTTTTTTTCTCAGAGAAGTGGATCGAAGTTTTCAAAACGAGGCTAGGGTCTCTTTTGTGTGATGTAACCACGTCGATTGTAGCGTAATACATGAGATCTTTCGTTTTCTAATTCTTCATCAAAAGTCGCTTTTGTTCAATGTATTAGTTTCCATTGCGCCCTTGTTTTAAATAAGCATGATTTGGGAGCAAAACTCTATTTAATAATGAAATAAGTAAAGAATCCAGGATGCCATGACATATATTTTGTGAACCAATGATCAGTCCCATAAAGTACCGCTACTAAAGAAATGTTACTTAGTCATGTTTTCACTTATGAGGTGTACCGCCTAGGAGTTTTTCTTTTCAATAGTATTGTTTTATTTTGCCTCTACTTTCACATAGAAAAATTCCATGAAATATAAGATGCTGAGCAGATTAATAATAGATGAATTAGCTAATAATAGATAGCTAATGTTGAATAAACTAATAAGATAGCTTATGTTGATTTTACTAATAATAAGATATCTAATGTTGATTAACCTGCATGGAACGTATTTCCTCATTGACAAACATGTTTCCATCCACTTAAATGTAGAAATAAATTAAATATAGAGCCACGCCCCCTCTCCAGATAGGTGGATTCCTGCTGGATTTTAGTATGTGCAGTCCTCTACCCTTTTCAAGCTTCAATACAAATTCACTTAATATTAACAAACCTAAAAGCATGTCCTATTTGTGAAGAAAGAAATAGAATACTTGTACATTTAATCTCATTTCCCTTATAATTAATATGAATATTTTGTGAAATATTTTATATTTTTTGAAATGTCAAGGTACTGGTACCCATTATGGGAGGAGGCTGGGGAGTTGGCAGGCTTGCACTGATCACATTACATGTCTTTACACATTAGTCAATGGAAGTTTTGGGACTAGTCACTTTACAAGTGTTTCATTTCTATTTCCCTAATGTAGACCATTTACAATTTTGTAAGCATGAAAAAAAGGTAACTTTTAATACTTGCACAGGTACTAAAAGTATTAGTGCAAATGAAATAAGTATTGCTCACTCAGCTTTTGATTCATTGCAAGACAAAGATTTGCAGATTTTTCAGTTCTGTAAATTATAAAAAAAAGTGCTAACTGCTAAATATCTGATAACTTCTCTCTGTTTTGTTAAGTTTGTACTAGATCTTATGTCAGTTGATTACAGCAAACAATATTAACTTATAACACCATGAGAAGACATAAGCCTGAATGTCTTCAGTAGAAATTTTCAGATAATTTATTTATGCAAACAACAGATCAACCACTAAATATTTCTTTGATTATAATTAGACATTACAAAATTTAAAAAAGAGGAAATAACATCCCCAGCTGCTCATAATATTCTAACAGTCAATATAAAAAAACAAACTAACAAATATTTATTATAATCAACAAAAACTATGTGAATCTTAGAAATGTTAGACTGTTCAAGTTTGTGAAAAATTAAAAAGACAATACAGAACTAAAAACATCATTTTTTACAATTTTACTATCGCAACTTAATTATTTTTAGATATTAAAGATAAATATAAAAAAAATTTTCATCACTTTTAATTGATAGACCAGATGAATGGGAATACTGGATCTTGAATAGCTGATATAGGCCGATCTTTATAAGTTGTATTTTTCTTTTTAGAAATGGAATAGATATGTAATAAAGACTATTTTAATATTTAATTAACTACCCAAATACTTTCATGTAATCAAGCAAATGTTTTAGCCTCAGCTAATACAAAATAAAAATTGAACTATGTTTTTCTAATTAAAAAGAAAAAAATTGTAGACTTTTTAAGAAAAAAAAAGAAATTGAATGTAACATCTTTAGAATAAATATTTGTAACCAAAAGATTGAAAAGTGAATTAAATTTAAGTTGTCATGTATTATTTTTTTGATGCAAGGGGAAGTAATTTAATTTATTAACTAATAAAAATGGCCTGTTTTCACCTATGAGTTGTCTTAGCTTAGTTGAAAGAATAAGGATTGTACAACAAAATGTAGATCAATGTTATATATTATACACTATCATGCAAAATGAAAAAGATTTCTTCTTTCATGTGAACATCTGTTCAACAGAATTCAACTATGACGGAGTTTTGTGTTCTTTTTGGTTGCTCCACTTTGTAGTTTCTTCTTATGATTGGACTGGGTCTTGTTCATGTTTTTGTACTTCTGCTGGTCTGTCTTGCTCATTGCAATCTTGTCTCTGCATCCAGTGCCACCTTCCCAATGAGATGAACGGACTTTTGTCATATGTTGACCACAGCTATTGCAAGGTCTGGACCCAGAATAATTCTAATAAAAAAATTAATTCAGTATATTAAAAAACTAAAATGAAATTATTAATTCATAATGTTAACTATGTACCACTAGCAAGAAAAGTTTGCAGCCTAACAATGAAACATGTCTTTTTTTGTCTTCAGATTAAATTTTATTCCTCTATATAAACTCATTCTTCATCTAAATTAGTATTTTTAGCATCTTTCTACATAAAATTGTTATTTACAAGATGATGACATCATCATTAAATTCCATGTCTGCAAATTTTAATTTAGGGAAAAAAGAAGTTAAATAGGACTACCAATTAAGTTTTGTTGGAGAAGCACATAGAACTAAAAGGAGAAAAAACTCACTTTCATTGTTAGGTTAACTCATTTTCAAAAGTGTAGTCTATACATAAATATACACTAGCTAGCACAAAATTACCTGTTCTTTGCAGCAATGCCCACAGATCATTCGAGTGGCCATTATCATTTCATGGTCCTCTTTTTTGTCATGGCAGACATCACAAGGGTAAGCTTTGCCACAACAAGGGAATCTCATCCAGCGATAACTGTGCTTATAATGCTTGCATGTTCCAAACTCAGGTAAAGGATAACCTTCTCGGATGGCTGGATCTTTAGGAGGCTTCTTGACTCTAGTTGTTGGCACTTCAACCACTTCATTGCAAGCTAGCCAAATAGAAAAACTATATATTATAGTGAACATTTTTATAAAGTTTAAATGCATTATTAAAGAAATTTTATGAAATAGGTTTTGGGTTAATGTAGCCAATTACATTTTTTCTCAAATCTGATCTACAGAACTCAACATCATAGTTCAGTTTATTTCCATCATCAAAATTGTGTCACAATGTTGCAAATTTATTGTTCTTCTGTTTAGCATATGTGAAATTAGTTGTAAAAAAATGTGAGCAAGTGTATTCTTGTCACCTTTGACATGAGAAGTTTTAACATTTCTTGGAATGGAAAAGTTTTCTCACAAAGGTTTTGAAATCCAAAGATGTATCAATAATCTAATTCCAAATGTAGTTGGTATGGACTGTAGAGAATGAAACAATGTTTTTTTACAATCATAAAATTCCATTTTCATGAATGCATAGCAATTGATAATGTTTTATTATCATCCTTTCAGATTAATTGATCTTCTACTGTATAATGCTATGTGCGAAGGGTAGGAGTAGCAATATTGAATCATTCACAATTCTATGCTATTAAATACATTATAATAATTATGTCTATATCTGTACCTGTATTGATACCAGAAGGTAAAAGCTGAGTAAACTTCACAGCTTCTGTTGCTAGTTTGAACCTTGCATTACAAGCTTGACACCATCCATCAATCATTTGACCACTAACCATGCCCTAATGATCATAAAATGGTTTCTTTTAAGAAAACTGAATTTTAAAAATAGTAACAATGAAGTACACACAAATAAAAGCTGAAGTAGTAAATATCAACTTCAAACCAAGTACATCAATAAAAAGAAAGGTGAAACTATGCTATAGCAAATCTAATGGATTATATCAACTAAAAAATTGTATAATGGGCTGGAGGATGCTCTAAGTCATAGGGAAATAAAAAGGTCATATTCTATGATTGAACTTACATCTAATTTAGTTTGTTTACTGCAGCCCAAGCAGGTGACCACAATCCTACTATCTTGCAAAATCAAGTCAAAAGCTTGGCATCCATCCACGTCTAAGTATCCCACCACTGATGTGAACTGGTGTATCAGTGATGGCCTGTAGTTGACAAACTGGTTTAGGTTGCACTTCTCACAGTGGATGGACATCACTTTGTTCTGAGGCACTTTCAGCTCAGAATGATACTTGCATCTCTGGCACTGGATGATGAGTTTAAGAGACTCAAACATTATAGCAGAAGCGTTTTCTCTGAGCTGTAAGTGTTGCAGAGTAACCTCTGTGCCTTTCTTGTCAGGATCCAAATTAAGTGATCTTTTAAGGTGGCCTGATGTTTCCTCATCAGAATCAGTTTCTGTTTCGCTGGACTGCTCTTCTTCACTTGTGGCACTCTCCTCCTCACTCATGCTATTCTGCTCAGCTTCCTCGTCAAGATTCTCACTGGACTCACTCTGAGCTTGATATCTGGCTTTGAGTCTAGCCGCTGGAATGAATTCCAATCCCGCTGCTTTGGCAATCAATTCACGTTTCAACTATATCAGGAGAGAAAACAAGAGGAAATAAAATAGAAAACTGAATGAATTTTAGACAATTTTCTTTTAATGCAGAAAACTGTAAAATCTTGCTTTATAACAGGATTCATTTTTTAAATTACCAGTATTTAAAAAAAAAATAAAGTGAGTAAGTTATCTCCCTTCAATTGAGTAAAAGAAAGCTAAAATCATGTAAAGACTTTTACAAAATAAATGTTTCATAAACATCTAACTATAAATAATAACAAACAAAAAATGAGGTTTGATATTATATCTTACCTGTTGAAGTGCTTCAGTGACTAACTCTTCAATATTTCTGTCAAGCCATCGTAAGAAAGGTCTAAAAATAAGTTCCACTTTACCAGCCAAAGTTAATTGTTCAACCTTATGATCTAACCATTCTTTAATGCTCACTTCCAAATATCTAAATATGAAACAAGTTGTAAAAACAATATTTATTATGGCAGATATAAGAATATATGTTCATTAAACTAGTGTTAATTAGCAGCAAAAATGTTCATGGTGCTTTAATTTGCCTTGACAAATTAAAAACAATAATTCACTTACCTTCTCACTGTCTCTGGTAAGTCTTGTTCCACTGGTAATACAATAGTCATCATCTGTAAGTTTATACAAAAAGAATTAATTTTTTATGTCAAGTAACTGCTATAAAAGTAACCATTTTAAATCATATGTATTTTATAGTTATATTGTTTTACAATATAGATATTGAAATCACAAATGTAAACAAAATATTACAAAGAACTACTTACTTTCTTAGGGTAATCTTCTGGTACTTTAAACAGCAACTCAAATTGTGTAATATCAAATGGCTGCAGAAATAAACAAGTGTTGTTTTTTTAAAGACTATTTCTGTAAGCTATAAAACATTTATATCATTTAATTCAATTACCAGCAACCAATAAAATATGTCTTGTATAAAATGAATATATTATTATATACAACATTTTAGAAACATGTCTTACCCAGTCAGGATCAGTTGGTGAAAAAAGCAACTGCATAGTAAATGATTCTTTTTCTTCTAAGATGGTTATCTTTTCCTTGGGAAATCGTTTCTTCATAACTGTTATGTCCACTTCTCGTACTTTAGAGACGCCAAACTCTTCTAGCTCAGAATATTTGAAAATTTGTTTGAAACCAATTGTGCGAGGAGCAGGCTGCCTTTTGATCTCATTGGTGCTGACATTAGGTTTAATGTTTTCTGAATTCAAATATTCTTTAGAACTTACATTGTCAGGCTTTCGATCAATTCTTTTTATGTAAAAATTTGAAGTTCTTCCTTCATGCTCAAATTTACACTTTTGTCCTCTCCAACATCGTCCGGACTTGAAAAATGGGCAAATTTTTCTGCCATTGACTTCATTGTCCTTGACAGTTGCATCATTCTTTTCTATAAATGCACTGTCGGCATTAATGATTGGTTCATTATCTCCATTTAACTCATTTTTTTGATCTGCTTGCTGATTGGTTTTTCTGAAGCGTGGAGGAATATATCCCTCCTGTCTATAGTATGAGCCATCATCATGATGACCTTGTGAAATATGATGAGAGAATCTGCAGTACCGACCATTTCGACAATTTCCATAATTTAAAAAATAACGACAAACAGCTCTTTGATTGTTATCACAAAAAGCGCGCTTCACTTTTCTACCACCATTTCCAATAGGAGTTTGTTTCGATGAAGAACAAAGCAATGTCTCTCCTGCACTAATTGTGGCTTCCTCAGTTTTTACTGTCTGTTCATTTTCTTGCGAAATATTATCAGGTATCGGACACGGGTTAATGTCTAACTGTTGTTCAGCAGTATCTTGACTTTTTACTCTTGGTTCATCTTCATACTTTGAGTCTAGTTTTAATGAAGGAGGTCTGTCACTTGCAATAAGATGTGAAAATCTACAATGTTTACCAAATTTGCATGATTTATTTAAACTATAAAACTTGCAAACAGGTAGTGACATTAGACAATTAGAAGTGTTAACTATTGATTGTTTACACTTAATCTTCAGTGATGAGTCCACAAAAACTGAACTACAGCGGAGCAGATTAGTAGGTAGATCTAGATGAAAGTGAAAAGGTTTTTTAGTCAATGTATTAAGAACTTTAAAAGAGTTCAAAATTCAAGGCAACTAGATCTATAACTATAATAATATAGATTCCTAAAATTAGAATCTATAGATTAGATCTATAATCTAGCTAGACTACTAGATCTATACTCTATAGTGACTATAGTAAAATTTATAGAAATATTAACTCTCTGGACTTGAGTCTTTCTCTGCTCACTCTAGTCTATTACTCAGTCAACTTACTGGCAAGTCCTTTACTTGCCAAGTAGATCACAAGATCTAGCCGCCGTGCGAAAAACACTTAGGTTTAGATTTTATACCTATTGAAGCAAAAGAAATTATACTCTAGCGATATTGCACAACCAAATGCAAGTATAGTCAAATATCTAGATGTAGTTCTCAGGGTCAAAGTTCGAAAAGATTAGGCTATTTTTATACAAATTTACTTTAGTTCTAGTACCGATGACGTCATACCGGAAACTAGAAAGTTTCGAACAATATATATAGACAAACATATAATTTAATTATAATTTGTGTAAAGACATCTTTTTACTTTTTAGTGGACCCCGAAAGGGAAAAGCTGCTATTAATTTTGTGTGGTGTGTCTGTTCGTCCGTTACCTTTAGATCTTAAAAACTAGAAAAAAAAAATCTATTTCATGATATTATAGGTCTTGCAAAGTTCTTGTGCAATGCAACTTTGTATCTTATAAAAGCGAGCCGTTAAATTAATTATTCATTCTTCTCATAAAATATAATACGACTTAGATCAAATAACATTACATAGGCTTAAATGTAACAAAGAGAATATTAAGAAAGTTCATTTTGTGTTTGTTTGGTAACAGTTATACAAAAAATTGTTAATTAAAAAAAAAAGGTGTTATAAATAGCTATGCCTAATATAGCCCTATAGGGCCTACTATTTTATTTATGAAGGCTAAGAATGCACATTATATGTCAATAACAAACACATCTTTTATAATCTACTTTTTATAGAGCCTGGTTCTTGCAGGAATAATTATAATAATAAGTTTATCCCAAAAACGTCTCAAAATGCCCGTATGTCCATATAACCAGTCCGCCTCTGGGTAGAATTATAGCTCTACTTTTTTATCTCCCTCTTCTTACATATTATTGTTTTTTCCACACAAGATCCAGAAGTATCAAGATTGATCAAATGTTATTTTGTTTGTTTATAATCGATCTTCTGACTTATTTATATTAGGCATACATTCAATTTTCTTGCTAAAACGTCGAGAGTAGGGTGTTTTCTTCTTATTTTAATTACTGTAACGCTCAATATTTGTTTGAAATCGCTTTATTGACTCACACAACTGTTAATTTTCTCGCGAAAATGTCTAAAAATATCATTTATCAATAGGCTAATATAGCTAGGTTGTTCCAGATTTAAAAAAAATGACAATCTTATCTTATCTTATATAACACAGATGTTACTTCAGAAAAGAAGATGATTACGTCCTGCGCGTCATGCATCTATTATAGTCATGCATGTTAACCAAATGAGAGTTGATATGTTTACAAGTTGCTTCATGAAACATTTGGCGTAAATGCTATAAAACACACGCAAATGTTCTTGTTTTTGGCCCCCGTGATTCATTCAAACTCTGTGTGCTATTTACAAGGAGGTGTTTTGTTCTAATTAACCAAGCCGTGTGACATGAGCGTAAAGATGTTTACCTTTTACGTAATTTGGAACTAATCGGAAATACATACAAGAATTGCTCGTACTAGAGTATTAGATTTGTTCTATTTTTTTTTTTTAAAGCCATGTGGTTGTTTGAAATCGCTGTTTTGAATTAAATTACATTTACTTAAGGTCCAGAAGTCTCGTTATCGATTCTCGTTTCCAAATGTTAAGAATGCAAATTGGTATGTACATATCATGCATATTTTTAGAATCTAATTGAGATTCATGTTATTAAAAACTTGGGATTATGTATGTTGTTATTTTTTTTTTTGCGACATTGCTTTTTAAGGAAAACAAGAACATGGTTCAAATATTTCTTATCCTTGGGTGGATCCATCAGTGGTCACTTTTGATTTTGTCTATATCTCCACCGTTTACTAGTATACATAGGTCAGTTAGGTCTACTATAGAAACTGAAACCTTTTAATCGTCTTTAAAAATGGTGTATTAGTATATAGTTTTCATATTTAATTCTAAAATCTTAAAGTAAAAGATTGTATACGAAATTGTCTTACAATTCCTAGTCAATACCATTGCCTCCATTTTGTCTCTCTGATTTGTACTGATATATCACCTAGCCACTTGGCCTGGTGCAGTCCATGAAGTGTTATATCTACAGAGACATACAATCACAGATCTTATAAATCAATGAATGAAGTGTAATACTTTGATTGCTGGTCGATAAACAGGCCAAACGATAAGAACACTTTAATGTAAGGACCTCGTGTAAGTGACCCCATGTAAAGAAGTATCAAGTTTGTGCCTTTTTTTTAAAAAGAATAGTTTATACGAATCGGTATCTGACTTTTTTTCTGCAGAGTCTATTAGTTTTTAAAGTCGAGCTATCTACTGCTACTGCTACATATTACAGCTATAAGCCTTACTGACCGTGCTACACACTGAGGGTATGAGCACTACTGACCGACAAAATGCATATTCTGATGTATCTACAGTGCATTATCCTGCTATTAAAAAGTTTTATCTAAAAAAACCTTATGTGCTATTCTTACCGACTTAGATCCTCACGCGTCGTTCGGCGCATTGGGCGGCAAGCTGATTCCACAAAAATCTGTCGCTGGCAATGTCTGGCGCCTCTTCTCACTTGCTCTGAGGACCTCCATGAAAGTGTAGCGCCAAGTTGTACTAAGATGTCCCTGTTTGCGCTTTCCTTGTAATGGCCTCCATGTCATCACAACTCTTATTATGCGTGATTCATTTAGTCGGAGAACATGTCCCGAAAACCTCATGCGACGCTCTGTCACAATCTTACTAAGGGGTCGACTCCCAGTTCGGCATAGATTTCCTTGATTGAGAACCGATCTCTATAACTGACTCCTTAAATCCGTCTTAGCGATCTTTGCTGAGCCACATTTAGTCTTCTTCAATTTCAGCAGATGATTATTCACTGCACTTTATTAATGGAGCCCAGCCACTGGTATAAATTTGTAACCTCTATGGCTACGCGCTTGGAATTAGGTGACTGTAGTTTGCTTTAGATTTTATATCAAAAAGGGAAGTTTTATCGTCATAATCATTTGGTTTGGGGGGAGGGGTAAACTAAATCTGTGGATTTTTTTTAAAAATTCCAAACCCCATTAGCTACGGTCATAGAACTTGGTTACTGTAGTTTGCTTTAGAATAAGTTTTCAGCCTCAAAACTCTCTGTATGGGGGTATTTAAACTCAAAACCTTCAGGAGGGGTTTTAAACTTTAAAAAAAAGCCTATCTATTAAAGATTTTCTCGACAATCTAAACAATGTCAAGGACGCTAAATTGAACTTCACCGTTGCCAACTAAAAGCAAAAAAAAAGTTCTGATTTAATTTTTACACATCTCAATGCATGGCAGTTGATCTTCATTACAAATGATCAAGTCTCCTATTGGTTTTTAAATATGATTTTAGTCAAAGAGTGAAACAGTCCATTGCTTCCTTTTAATTGAAATTATTTTCAAGAGTTTAGAAACTATTCACCTGCAGTGCATACAAGTGCAGAAATATGACCCTAGCAACACTTTCTTTATTTTAAACACCGGATACACCAAAAAGCTAGCTATTTATAGTGCCCCCACCCCATGTATAAACATTTTCAATATCCAAGCCATATACTCCAGATAACTCTGTTGCTCATGTAATGTGGTTTATTCTGTGGCTATGATTCGCCCCATTTAGATCTCTTCCTCTCTACCATACAATCCCACATTGTCATAAACACTCTGGCGCCGACACTGTCAATATGGATGAATGTGTGTTAGTGAATCTCAGGAGTGCTTTTGGTTTAGTTATATCAGTAATTACCTAGCCTACATCGACCCAAAATAAAATCGAAACGCACACACGCACAGTTATCTTAGACAAACAGAGAAAGAAAAAGAAAAGACTAGTTAGAGAGAGAAAGAGAGAGAGAGAGAGAGAGAGAGAGAGAGAAAGGAGGAGGAGGAAAGAAAAAAAGCAAAGAAAATAAATTTAATTAGAAAAAATAAACTCTTGTTAGTTATAGTACAGGGCTCTCCAACTTCATAATGAGGAAGGAAAAAAAAAAAGAGATTTAACGCAGCAAGTTAAAATTTTATCTCGCCTTTTAACCACATCATATTAAGTTTACACCAACCATGCTTTACAGGGAAGTAATCCCAATATCCTCCATGTAGAAGACTATATCCATAATAAGCATCTCTACGACGCTAGATGGCTACAACATGTTACGCTAGCTTCTTTCCACCTTCAAGATTTAAAGAGGCCAGATTAAATAACAATGTGAACAGTTAGCACACTTCACCAAGCCCTTAGATTTTGAAAGTTGAATAGAACACCGCTGTGCCCCAAATAGTTCCAGGCACTGATAGATCGCCAACTGCCATATCCTCCAAAAGCTCTTGCAGAAATCAATAATTGAAAGTGGAGAAATGGAAACAAAAAATCTGTCCGGGCCTTTAGAAAGAAGTACACAAGAAACTAGTGGGCATAACGAGGTTACCAAGGACGCTCAGCTTGTAACTAAGACGGTGTCGTCAGGAAACTTTTACCACCTGTTTAGCAAGGGAAATCGTACTTAGATTGTTCTTGCGAGAGGAAATAAAAATAATAACAAGTAACCGTTGCTCTTTAAATGACGCGCCATTGCAGTTGAAGTTTTACATGTAAATTTCGAAATAATTGTTTCAACTTTGATTTATTTTATATATGGATAGATAACTTGAAAACAAAACAGCAACACACAGACTACAAACCTGCATACACACATACACAACACAGTTTTTACTCGAAAACTTTCTTGTTGATTCTGGATGCTAATCTCAAAGGTAATGTGCAAACATAGATTCTCTGAAATAGTTGGATTACTTTAAGAGAACCAATTCATGTATCAGAGTTTGGTAAGAGGGATTTCTTTTTCCAATTTTAAGATAATGAGATCATATGATTATACCACTAGTCTACTTTCTTGTATCTATTTTAGTTACATGTATGTTTCTTTGGTATCTACTTCCTCAAACTAAAGACTTTGGAATTAACGAAGAGCATATTTCTTGTATAGTTTTACTTTAAACGAAGTATATATTTAATGAAATATCCTATCAGTATAATGTATCTATTATACGTAAGCTTAAAACTCACGTCATGGGTCTATCAAGTCTATGTTATGTATATAGTGACAGTTATACTTCACTATCTAGCTGACATTATTTTGTCAGGTGTCGTAATCGTTTGGGTAACTCTAATTTGCATGAAATTTTCGAACTAAACATAGAATCTACTTTAAATTTTAATTTTAGTTTTGCATTTACATAATGCGTATTCTATTAAAAGTGTTTCATAATATTTTCCATTTATAAACACTATAGCTTCAAATTTAAGTCTAAAATAAAGCGTTTTGTAGGGTCTTTCAGAGTGTGTTGAAAAAAATCGACTTTATTCATCACTAGCCTGACATTACCCGCGGCCTGCGGGTCTAAGTTTGTGTTTACTAATCTAGTGGATTGGATTTAGATGTAACTTAGCTAATGATCCTTTCAAGTTTTTTCTCTTTCGCTACGAAAATAAAATTAGGTTTGCGAAAATGGGTTTACACGAAGCCGATACATTCGTATCTATTAAAAACGAAAAGAGCGATAGCTTTGTGAAATGAATGGGATTATAAAGTGAACAATTAAACGAAATAATTTTTAGTATGCGATTCATGAATGAATATCGATCTAAGCCTATCTCAACTCGGCTTCGCAGTTTTCGTAAACGAATGTAGTCTCTTAAAAATGCTTTAGAAAACCAAATTTGAATGTTTATTTGATCAAAATATGAAATGAATGGACTATAATTAGTATGTTCATGTGTTAAAGTATAAAACTATCTGTGCGAAGAGAAGTTTTATCATCTTAGAGTTGAATTAGAGTTTTAGATCTAGGGATAGGATTATAAAGTAAACAATTAAATGAATTAATTTTTAGTACGCGATTCATTACGGTATTGTCTAATGAAAGAATGTTCGTCAGGAAATCTGTAGTCACAGATATAAGGAACTAATTTATGTAAAAAATGCTTTTGAAACACAAAATTGAAGGTTAATTTTATTCTATAATGAAATCAATGGATCTTCTTTTGTATTTTCATGTGTTGGTACCCAAGAAACATTCCTGCCAAGTTTTATCAAGATTGGTCAAGCGGTTTTGATGTCTATAAGTCGCATACATACATACACCTCACATTCTACTTTATAGTATAGATTGTGCTTAAAAATGCTTTCGTCTGAAAAAAAAAGTACAACTGTGAGTAAAAGTTGAAGCCGTATTTTTTTCATTAGGCCTAATCAACTTGTATGTAAACTTTCAGTAATTCAGCCGAAAAGACACTCATAAAACACGAGAAGCAAGTCTACATATAAGACTAGATCAGACTAACGCTAAATCTATGATTAGACCTAAGACAAAAATCTATAACTAGATTTGAGTCTGAAAAGAAAACTAGATAAGACTAGACCTGACTAGTTTTGTAATACATTAGAATACGTGTTCCCAGAATACATGTCTTGTATTCTAGCGATCTTTTTAGTTTTGTTTATCGTTCATTTTTAATGTTAAATATATTGATAGCAATATATCATTATTAAAAAGTGTATATCAACTTTCTCTGTCTGTCTGGTCAAAAGTTTCTACACGTTGTTTCTTCCAGACCCTATTTCGGATTAAGTTGATATTTTGCACAATGATTTCTTTTATATTACAAAATATGAATTCAATTATGGCATTAACCAATTAGTTAATTAACTATTGGCAATTGATTATTTTGTTTGGTATCTCGAACAAGTGCAAGAAATAGTACTTGACTGTTGTGGTTGTATAAGTTAAATTAGCCAACTTTATTCTGTGTAGATCGCCGCTTAAAAGAATGAAGCTAACAATACATAACTATAAAACCTTCGATTTACATAAGCGATTCCCTTGTATAGTAGTTAGTGGATTGGCTTGAGGAGGCTTTAGCCTTCGAGTTCGAATGATGACAAGGGCACTCCAGCAAGGATTTAAAGTATGCCTCAGTGAGCTTCAACCAAGAAATGACCGATGGATGAGTCTTAGGAAAGAATCATATGATATAAAATGCACAGAAATTTAGAAGAGAAAAGATCACTAAATGGCGCCAAAGTAAACTTTTAGTCTTGCAGACGTGAAAATAACATACACAAGTCACATGACGTAATTTCACTATGTTTAAAAACATACTAAATAATGTTTGAAACTCTAGCTATCTTCTGCTTTTCTGTCAGATCTTTCCTGGTTGTTGTCTATCGCTACCTTAGAAGTAAAAGTAACCAATTATTTTCAATTATTAGTTGTAAATCACTTAATTTAACCCTATTGATAATCCTATTTAATTTTTCTTGAGTAAATTAGTAATATTTCACAAAGGACGTCTCTGTTTACGTGGAGATATTTAAGTCTTCCTTAACGTCATGGTTATCTTTTTTGTAGGCCAACGTTTCTATTTGTATGTGCCTCAGTCTGAAATGACCTGCTCTATTTAAGATTATTTCTGCAGTTATGATTATCAATATTAGATGCAAAGGGAAACTGCGTTTTCTTGTTTTATCTCCAGTATGTATTTATTTATAAGATGCGAAGTATTCATATCCATGACATAGGACTTTTTGCTAGCATATAAGTATGCTTAGCACATTTAGAAGAAGCACGAAAAAGAAAAAAAATGGGAAATGAAAAAGAATAGGTGAGACTCTATTGACATGAGCTAACAGTTCAATGAAGGAAATCCATATAACATGAACAATTGGATGTTTCGCTCAGTAAGAGTTTCAGAGTTGTAGCGCGACCACTGTGTAACAATCATTGCAAATTTAGAGTTTATAATTCTTATAAAAATTAAAACAAAGCCAAAAAAAAAAGTCTAGACTGTCGATATTGCCATTCACATTAATGACAACCAAGAATTTCTATTTTCTTTTCCTTTTTGACCAAGCTTCTATTAACTCTGTCTGTCTGTCTGGGTGGAATCTTGTACACGTTGATGTCTCCCACTTCCCAGTCTCGGATCAAGTTGAAACTTTACACTTTTATTCAGTGTCGATGACAATGAACAAATCAATCAAAAAATTAACCAATTAATTAATCAATTAGTTGTATTTAATTAATTTTATTTTGTATAGAAAATGTACTAGGCGAAGGGGAAATAAGAGACTTATGTTGTTCGCTAAAAATGGGAAAATAACAAGAGATTACTAAAAAAAAACCTTCTATTTTTATGTACTTACATAGCTTAGTGCATAACGCGTCCTTATTCTATAGCCTTAAGCACGAGCAAGTTAACAAAAACTACAACAGCTTTTGAAAAGGCAGCACGGAAACCTTCTCCCAGCTACCCCCACCCCTTCCGCCCCGTCCCAACTGGACCACAAAAGTGATTGGACCATGATAAACTCTGAGCATTCTATAAACATTAAAACAGCGCTAAACTAAAACAATTAATGAACATTTTCACAATCGCATAAATTAACTATTGTTAGTCCAGATCTATTTAAATTAATGAACTGATTGATTCAAATCATTGATGCAATTTCACTCAATATAAGCTTTTATTTTAACTTATAAAATAATTTACTTGTGTTTCAAAATAATTCTTCTACAGGATTTTTTTTTAACTTAGAATTTCTGGATTAAAGGTGAAGAACAGGTAAGATATGAGAAAGTCATTCATACAGATCTTTAAATCTTTCAATAAACCCATTGTGTGAAGTATAATCAACTGTTCTGACTGGCTATGAAGAGATTTGATCAATAACCGTACATACCTATGCCTGAAACAGTCCATTCAACACTCAAAATCTAATCTAGTATCTCAGGCATATTCCCGAGCAATACATGAACTGATAACAAACATTGTTCCGTTTAAAAACTCGTTCGGAGTTAATTGAATTGCCTAATTTTATCTGGAAAAGAGAGAGTATTAATGTTATGCACTACATAATTAAAATAAGTAAAGTATGCCTCTCAGACCTTGAGATCTATATGTAGGGCAGAGAATGAAACTGCAATGTGTTTCTATGTTCAACGGTTAACGATGGGGTGTCATGCGGCCTTTATGTTCCCTTGGAGTGGTCATAACATGTACAAGTATATATTTAATATATACTTAAGAACTATACTTTCTATATACTTTTTTGGTTATAAGACTATTTCTGATGATTCAAGGAGCCTAAACTGAAGATAATGTTTATGTTTAGACCGACCGTGGTTTGTAGGTTACTAAGCTCATGAACACGACGATCACCAAAGAACCTCTGGATCATTCCTTATGGTGTCATATCCATGTTCATTTCTCAATGTTACTTTTCCATAGAGTTAGCCTGCCCCCTTGCTTCTTGGCACTCAAATACTTTTAAGTACTTCAGATCTTGTAAAGATATAAATAGGCAAAACATAATAGAACACAATTCATTATAGGCAAAAACAAATGAATTGAATGTATATCATATATATTTATATTCCACAAAGGCACTTGAAAAACTCATAATTTACTAAATGGACTGTCACATAGAAACGTCATCAGTGGCTTGTTATCGTTGGCGATACTAGTGGATAGTGAATATCTGCTAAGTTAGTGATACCTAAGCTTGCAGTTTTGCTTCGTTCTCCATCCTTCTAAGAATCCTGTTCTCAGGGTACTGCTGTTCTCAGGGTACTGCTGTTCTCAGGGTACTGCTGTTCTCAGGGTACTTCTGCTCTCAAGGTACCCTGTTCTCAGGGTACTGCTGTTCTCGGGGTACTGCTGTTCTCTTAGGGCGTGATTGATCAACGTTTAGACATTAGGGTGATAACCTTCATGTAATGGATTTAGAACTGGGACCCCACATGTATGCTTATGCAATGAGCTATTGTAAATAAAATATGATTATTAATCATAAGAGAATATTACTAATGAAATTACACTGTATTTCTTTCTTCACCAATAGGACACACTTTTAGATCTATAAAATATTAAGCTTGTAGAGGGTAGAACTTCCACACACAAAAAAAAAAAAAAAAAAAAAAAAAACTTCACAGGGCCTTCATTTATAAAAATCCGGTACATATTATATTTCATAATACGTCCGCATTATTTTGTCATGCGCTTTTTAGTAAGGAAATTTCGAGCTGTTTTGTCGGCGCTATTTTGTTGTTTGCTATTGTGTCCGGTAACAATCTTGCGATTTGTAGGCACAACTCATGGAAAGGAAAACCCAGTCAAATGCCCATAGTTGCAATGTGTAGGTACTAACCATGGAAGGATCTCAGAATGCATTATGTTTTTAAATCACAGTTCATCAACCTCTTCTATATCACGTAAAGCCAAAGCGCGAGTGATGAACAAGGGAGAGAACTATTAATGAAAAACAAATTAAAGAACAATGTTTTTTTCACTTGATGAGGGACAATCTAGTCATTATTGGTGGTCTGGGTGTGGCGCAGAAAAACAGCAAGGGAACTAGAAACAAAGGGAGGTAAACAAGTACACCCACTGACAGAAAATGAAGTGTGCCACAAAGAATGTTATGATATCACCTTTACATTCTTTCAAAAAAAAAGCCTAATCAATGAAAATCGTTATGAGCGTGACCAAGGCAAACAAAGGTGTTAGAAGCATTTGTCAATGTCTTTGTTGGATGCGTGTCTTCATTACCGTTAAAGCTTTCTGTTGTGTGGTTGCTAAGGGTCAGATGTTGGCAACCACAATTTCATGTTATTGCACGGAAATACAACTTACCAGGGTGTCATTCGTCTAACCGACAATGTATTAAAGACACCGTGAACCATTAATCACCATTTCTAGAGTAAACTCAAGAAAATATTTTCTTTCGGATATTTCAAATCGTATCGTCTGCATGTTGGGATCGTTGTGTTAATTCTAGTGGGACTTCTGGGTATCGTCATTTTGTGGAACATTACCGTGTGGCCTTTGTTTTACACTACTAGAAGCTCTTAGTTGGATACAATCTTGAGTTATTTTTCAGTTTAATCTAAAGTATCTCCAGGTAGAAATGTCCAAAGGAAAAGCTTTTTTTCCCTTTATGTTAATAAAGCTAAGAACAAAAAATTCCGGCATTTTTAGGGAATAGACGTTTGATATATACAATACATTATAGACATTAGATATATACAATACATTATAGACATTAGATATATACAATACATTATAGACATTAGATATACAATACATTATAGACATGAGATATATACAATACATTATAGACATTAGATATATACAATACATTATAGACATTAGATATATACAATACATTATAGACATTAGATATATACAATACATTATAGACATGAGATATATACAATACATTATAGACATGAGATATATACAATACATTATAGACATTAGATATATACAATACATTATAGACATTAGATATATACAATACATTATAGACATTAGATATGTACAATACATTATAGACATTAGATATACAATACATTATAGACATGAGATATACAATACATTATAGACATGAGATATATACAATACATTATAGACATGAGATATATACAATACATTATAGACATTAGATATACAATACATTATAGACATGAGATATGTACAATACATTATAGACATTAGATATATACAATACTTTAAAAAAAACCTGGTAAATTATAGATACAGTAGAACAGGGGGGGGGGGAAGAAAAAAAACCAAGCAATAGAAAATATAATAGTTTTTAAAAAAAAAAACTTATTTAGGCGAAAGAACGCTAATTATTGCGATTTAATTAATTTTTGGATTGACTCGTGAATCGTCATCGACAATGAATAATTATGCATAATTTCAACTTAATACAAGCATGTGAATTGGGAGAAAAAAACGTGTCAAAGATATTGTTATTGCCTTGCTCTACTTTATAAACAAGCTTAGTCAATAAACAGACATGCGACGTGCCTCTCTGAATGTTTTTCTTCATTACAGGAAGCAAGTGAAGTGTGAGTTCGATGTAGACCCTTGTAACCACGTGATACTTTTGGAGATCGATCTAGTACCCACCATCGAACTTCATCATGGGGTGTGGCGGCTCTAAGAACAATTCAGTCAGTGACGGCAACCCATCAAAGAAACAGCAGGTAAATTATTGATTCACTGTCCTGATAAAACATTCGACCGACCTGCACAGAGTGGGACACGAACGTATACAATATAAATAAGAGAATCAGAATTGACGAATCCTTGGGGGAGGGTACACTGATAGCTCGACATAGACTAGCCTCCCTTGGTTACCGTGATATATGTAGACGTTTATGAAGAAACTCCCATTTTCATTTCAATTGACAGGCTTTAGGAAGATCAAATATTGTTGAACTAGAAAATTGAGAAAATGTTTCGAGATTTATTGATCAAGTTGACAATGATTGTGATATGCGCATCCAGCCCCATTTCCTATCAAGAAATGTACTTTTGGGCTTCGGGAGACTATCTAAATAATTGATGAAAAATTGATGAATTACTCTCTAATTCCTTGCTTTAAAGCTATTCGGATTTTTAAATAAATAATTAATTTAAAACTTTAGTATGTAGACTATTTTTTGTTTAGCTTCTTGCTATAAAAAAGCAATTGTTGTTGAAAACAAAAGACAATTACTTTATTGTACCTCCTAATGAGGGTTAGGGTTAATGATTTAAGATGGAATGCCAAGTGATACGAATGTAATGCTTTTATTATTTAAATACAACGACATTCTGATGAAGTTCTACACACTTCTTTTAATTTCCTGTTATATTGGTACTTAGTTTGAAAACTCTAAAACAAAAGTTGCTCTCCCTACAGGCTGTACATCATGACAAGTCTATCTATCTATGTATCTATGTATCTATGTATCTATGTATGTATGTATGTATGTATGTATGTATGTATGTATGTATGTATGTATGTATCTATCTATCTATCTATCTATCTATCTATCTATCTATCTATCTCCCTATCTATCTCTCTCTCTCTCTCTCTCTCTATCTATCTATCTATCTATCTATCTATCTATCTATCATACATACATACATAAATAAATAAATGCATAAATAAAATCTGTACTTTTTCTCAGTCAACCAATCAGAAGCCAAGTCCCAACAAACATCAAACACAAAATCAGCAAAACTCTCCACGGAAAGACATCAACCAGAACCACGGGTCGCCCGACCACAACAGTACCAACCTCAACTACTACGACTCACCACACCACAGCAACGCCAGTCCGAGGCAAACCAAAACCAGTCAACCGTATCCTCAGTCCAAGTACGCCACTACCAGCAGCTACAATGGTTCAGTGAACGAGGAACAACATTTTCCACAACCTGTAGATAAAAGTTATATGGTAAGCTTTTCAAACAGCACAATAAGCAAAATAATGAGTTCAGAAAGAATATTAACAAGAGTAAAATATTGAGTTCAAATAGCACATTAAAACAAGCACAAAGATAGAGTTCACATTAACATAAGCAAATCAAATGAAAGGAAATTCTATTTCTTCCTATTTCAAAAGTGATTTCTTAAGTCTGTAACAATGTAACTACACATGTGGCTGTCCATGCCAATTCACTGGTGTAAAATAAGTCTTTCGGTCATGGGAAGAGACAAATGGCTTGCCAACATTTTTAAGAAGGTTGTTGTTAATGACAATGACGATGTGAACATTTTCCTCGCCACAACGCTAACACCAAGGAAATGTTCTGCGAACATACATTTTTTAAAGTCATTCTTATCCTAAGTGTAGTTTTTCTATCTCCAGTTATTCTTCAAGAAAAAATACCTCCCATTAAAGTCCAATAATTCGTAAGGGAAATAGGATGTACCCGTAGACCATAATTTGGTTCCTAAGGAGTTAGAATGGGTGTATCATGTATTGGTGATATGTATGAAAACAAACAATTTCATGTTGCTAACTTCACAAAGAGTAAAAAATTTATATTTTGTAAAATATGGATAGTTGCTAGGTCATGTGGCATTCGCTCTGGGCTGTCACGTTTGTGTGGTCAGTCAAATAATTGTATTCTTTAGGCCAGTTCATGGAAATGTTTTTTTTTGTTTTTTTTTAAATCTTGAGGTATTCTAAACAAAAAAATGTTTCCTTAGCATCATTGAAAACATCTGAACTGAAAAGTTTCAAATCTAATTCTAATCCTCTTGCAGCGAAGAGTTCGCGCCGAATTAATCAAAGCAACCAAAGGTAAAGACATTGAAGTTCTAGAAAATGCGATGGAAAAATTTGAGAAAAACAGATGTGAAGACGGAGGTGATTTGACCAGGGCCAGAGAGAGACTTTATTTCCTAAAAAAAAAACGAGGTTTGTCTAAGCCGTTTTTTTTTTTAAAAGCAATTGAAACTTTTTTTTTTTAAATTATTGATCAGGAAAGAAATTTATCTTAAGTTTTATAGTTAAAACTGTAATGTATGAACATGCGTGGAAATTTAACGGACAGGCATCCGCACCCAAAATTTCCTTCAAAGCAATAAAAAAAATCAGCAAAAGTTTTTCTTTTTAGCAGATTAATAAAAATCCCCCCCCCCCCCCCCCCCCAAAAAAAAAGGCTAACAAACTTTTTTTTAAAAGATCATTAAAAGTGTGGTCGTATAACTGTTAATTAAAAGTGTGGTCGTATAACTGTTAATTAAAAGTGTGGTCGTATAACTGTTAATTAAAAGTGTGGTCGTATAACTGTTAATTAAAAGTGTGGTCGTATAACTGTTAATTAAATGTGTGGTCGTATAACTGTTAATTAAATGTGTGGTCGTATAACTGTTAGTAAAACAAATATTACAAATTTTCAGTCTAGATCAATTTTGATTTATTTGGGATCCTTGGGAAGATATAATAAACAATAAAAGAAGTATTATAATAGTACACATGGATATCTGACAGACTAAAACATGGATATCTGACAGACTAAAACATGGATATCTGACAGACTAAAACATGGATATCTGACAGACTAAAACATGGATATCTGACAGACTAAAACATGGATATCTGACAGACTAAAACATGGATATCTGACAGACTAAAACATGGATATCTGACAGACTAAAACATGGATATCTGACAGACTAAAACATGGATATCTGACAGACTAAAACATGGATATCTGACAGACTAAAACCGATTTCTATGATTTTGAAGGTCTAGAATTAGGCCTACATTCTCTACATCCTAGTTAAAGAAGAGCAGGTAAAAAAAAAGTAAAGATGTTTGTTTGTTTGTAAAATGTTTTACATGTTTCGGATGTTCCTTCAGAGTTGAAGATAGTTTACTTCCTAGTCCAAACCTCCCGCAGGACGACGGGGGATGGGAGCGGGCAGGATTTGAACCCTCGACCATCGATAAATCCGAACGACAGTCCAGCGCGCAAACCGCACGACCAGGCAGCTATCCAGATAAAAACGTCCTCTTTAAGATCTAATTACATCTTTTTAATTGTGTCCCTCTGACAGATCTCCGCGATGCAATCCGAAGATGTAACGTTGGGGTTCTGGAGAAGACGATCAAAGACGCCAAGAGTTGCAGGTATTCTAATGATCTCCAGCCTCAGATACACGCCGCTGAGAGGAAGCTTGCACATCTTCGTGAACTGAATCAGTACAGCCACGATATACTCGCAGTAAGTGCATTCACAGTTCTTTACATTGAATAGGCTTACCAACTGCAGACTATATTCATAACATATTTTGGAAGCTAACATAAGACCACAGACGATACTTTGTGGTTATGTGACAATGTCGATGTGTGGCATTGTGGTTGTGTCATGTGTTACACTGTTGCGGTGTGATTAAGATTGACTTAAAAAAAAAACGAAGCCGTATTGTCGATGTAGCACTATATTTAAATTACAAATGTTTCAAATTTATCGTATGAAGATTAGGCTAGTCACTTCATACATTTGCATGTTTCAGATGGACCAGACAACTATCTCGGAGATTCACAGCTACCACAGACCACCGGCCTGTGTCCATGACGTCATGGCCGCATCTTATATGTTGCTAGGGCATGAGGAGTCAACACTGAGGGTAAATGGTTCAAATCTCTTGACATATATGAAAATAAAAAGAACATTACAATTTACTAAATATTTATTACAAGAACTTTCATAATAGGGAGCAAGAATTGGATTAACTAATAACAACTGAGGCTTGAATTAATTATAATTCATATTCAATTTTTAGACTTAATAAAATTATAAGTAAGCTAATGACATTATGGGAAAAGGTCCAAACCATACATCGGCAAAGCTTCTACGAGTTACAGCCCCTCCCCCATTCATATCTTTGTCCACAACTAATATATCATGTTGAACCTATCACAAATAATGAACTTATAGCACGCTTCATGATAGAAAAAAATAATAACTGCCTGTTGTAATGACAACTTGAAGTCAGAAGGCCCTGCCCTGAACCACCGCACCTAAATGAACAGAGGGAAAAATGAATTTATTACATAACACAAAAGCAACATGAGATCAGGACAAATTACATTTTGTAATAACAATGGTATGTTTCCCACCTCCAGGATTGGTCCTACCTTCAAGCCATGTCAGGTCGACTTGGTCGTGACAGCCTCATCCATCAAGTCCAGGACTTCGACTCCAACAACGTGGACGACAAGACGGCCAAGAGAGTCAAAGAGATACTCAATTACCACGACCTGGGCGACGTCCGAGTGGCCAGCAATGGTGCAGCCACATTCCACGTTTGGGTAAGCCAAAGGGGACGTGTAGTAAAGACGGGCAGCCCCTCTTCTCCCTTCTATATAGAAGTACTGACCACCTCCATTAAATAGATGCTTACTACATCTAAATACGTGTTAAAAATATGTCAGTAGTTTTTCCAGTTAACCGTCCCTTAAAATTAAACAAAAAATTAACTAGTAAGAATTAGTTGTAGCCCATCTTTGGGCCAAATGCATTTCCTGCCTGCGTGATCACAGTGCCACGTCACCGATACAAATCGTGTATTCCAATTGAAACTAGTCTCTGTGGCTTCAATATGCACTGAGTCTTGAAGTCAGATTGGCTTGACAGTTTCAATACGTACATCCGCATATATATGTTAAGATGTTAGGCTCAAGAATCCTTTAGTTAGCATTAGTAACGTCCACTACAGAAACGTAGCCTAAACTAGGCCCTTTTGAATAAAGATAACTGAAATGCGTAGTAGTAACATAGGTAGAATTAAAAACTCACCATCCTTCACCATAACAGACCATAAATGCGCAACCCCTAAAATTTGTTTTTCAATCTTGTAATTCGGCAATGCAACTGCTACGCTGGTATTGGGTGGTTGGTACAATCCTATAAGATCGGATGTCAAGTCCGATGACACAACAACCGGATATTGATGTAGATATTTGAATTGATGGAGTACCAATTAAAATTCTCATATTTTAATAATAATAAGATTATTTATATGCTGGGCGAAGTGAATCCCTTAGGTGCAGAAATTTAAACTTATTTCGTAGATTATTATTAGGGTGGTGAAATGAGTAGACTTCAATGAACATATACATGTACAATATTTTAAGTAAAAAAAAAACACAATACAAAATAAACTTGAATAACGAATTCTCATAAAAAAAAATTCAACATTAATTTTACATTTTCCTGCTTCTTATATAGTGAAGACCTAAATATACTTTGAATACCTTCTCAAATATTCTAGACATTGATTATTGCGTAGTTTGATTAAATTATTATGTCCCCTGTACTGTTTTTAGCTATGACCACTTGTATGAATTTGTCCAGTATATAGAATAAGAAATGTGCTTTGTGTCATTTTAAGTATTGTATTAAACTGTGTTTTTGCTTTTGTAATTTAGGATTCAGTGTTTAATGTATTATTGTTACCTATCTTAGAAATTACAGATCGTTCGTGAAATGTTTCTAGTAAATGAAGTCCTCACATTTGGTGTATCATGAGCACATTGTCTTTTCATTCTTATTTTTCTAAATATTTTAGGCGTCCAAAGTAGTTGACAAAATAGAGAAAGACAGGAACAACGAAGAACTTGAGAGAACGAGAGAAGATGACCCAGAGTCGCCCAGGAGGAAGCACGAAGAATTGACGTCCAAACCAAATCACCAGACCTCGCCCGCGGCTAGACGTAGATAGAAGGCATAGGGGAGATAACTTAAATACTTTTAAAAATATCCTGTTGAAATGCACTGTACAGAGTTGTGTCAAGGGGAGAGGACTAAACTAGCGGAACAGTGAATTATTGATTTGTTGAGAAGGCATACGGAGAAATATGGTAATTGTTATTGCATCTTTGAACATTGTGTGAATAGCAGGGGAAATAATGCCAATTACTCCCTACAAACTTTAAATGAGAAATGGTAAAAATATTAGCAAAGATTATTGTACTGTTACAGAGGTTGTATATAACCATTATCCAGCTCCTTAAAAACGTGTAAAAACTATTTTATCTCTTGGACATATAACAGTGGGTGTGTAATTGGCATTCAATGGAAGAAAACAGAAAGCTATGAATGTGAATCGAACTATGTGTTTATAACCTATTCATTGTATTAATGCCAACAACTCCACCGACCGCCTCATTATTCATATCACTGTCACTAGTTGCACTTTCAACAATCTTGAAGTTACTTGGTTGTTAACGTTTCTGCATTCTACCCAATGACTAGCTCATTTTTTTTACAAATATCTACTTTTTAATGCATTAAATAAAAATCCATTTACTCCGTGCTTTGAAAAAAAAATTAAAGAACTGTGATTGGACAAAAAAATGTCTAAGCGTTAAATAGTAGCTCTTATATCTAATTGTATTGTATTATTGTTTAGTTTACAATGTAAAACTTAATTGTATAATTCATGACATGTGCCTTATTGAAGTGTGCGTACATAACTATAAATCTCTCATTTGATTGATGTAACTATGACGAACAAATTGTACATTTACAATTATATCTGTGTATGAATGCTGTTGATAGATAGATTAAGCATTTCATAATGTCTTTTGTTAATACAATTTAAAACGTACTTAAAAAAATTAATGTTTACTTTTAACTTTTGTAATAGTATAATGACAAAAACACATACATACATACACCATGCAAGAGACTCACTGTTTCACACAGACACCATGCAAGAAGTCCACTGTTTCACACAGACACAATGCAAGAAGTCCACTGTTTCACACAGACACCATGCAAGAAGTCCACTGTTTCACACAGACACCATGCAAGAGGAGAACTGTTTCACACAGACACCATGAAAGAGGTCCACTGTTTGACACAGACACCATGCATGAGGTCCACTGTTTCACACAGACACCGTGCTAGAGCGAGACAAATCGCTATAGAAGGCCTGAACGCTGACCTGCGACGTCACAACCTGTGGGCAGTTTAGACCAATAGCTCGTTGTCACGTTGTACAGACATGTGACGTGGCAACGAGCTATTAGTCTAAACTGCACACAAGGTTTTGACATTGTAAGCCATTGTTGTGGATTTCTAAGACGAATGGTCTCGGCTAGAGGTCCACTGTTTCACACAGACACCATGCAAGAGGTCCACTGTTTAACACGATAATTGTGCTTGAGGCCCATTGTTTCAATCAGACACCATGCAAGAGGTCCACTGTTTCACACAGACACCATGCAAGAAGTCCACTGTTTCACACAGACACCATGCAAGAGGTCCACTGTTTCACACAGACACCATGCAAGAAGTCCACTGTTTCACACAGACACCATGCAAGAAGTCCACTGTTTCACATAGACACCATGCAAGAAGTCCAATGTTTCACACAGACACAATGCAAGAGGTCCACGGTTTCACACAGACACCATGCAAGAAGTCCACTGTTTCACACAGACACCATGCAAGAAGTCCACTGTTTCACACAGACACCATGCAAGAAGTCCACTGTTTCACATAGACACCATGCAAGAAGTACAATGTTTCACACAGACACCATGCAAGAGGAGAACTGTTTCACACAGACACGTGCAAGAGGTCCACTGTTTCACACAGACACCGTGCAAGAAGTCCACTGTTTCACATAGACACCATGCAAGAAGTCCAATGTTTCACACAGACACAATGCAAGAAGTTCACTGTTTCACACAGACACCGTGCAAGAGGTCCACTGTTTCACACAGACACCGTGCAAGAAGTCCACTGTTTCACACAGACACCATGCAAGAGGAGAACTGTTTCACACAGACACCATGAAAGAGGTCCACTGTTTGACACAGACACCATGCATGAGGTCCACTGTTTCACACAGACACCGTGCTAGAGCGAGACAAATCGCTATAGAAGGCCTGAACGCTGACCTGCGACGTCACAACCTGTGGGCAGTTTAGACCAATAGCTCGTTGTCACGTTGTACAGACATGTGACGTGGCAACGAGCTATTAGTCTAAACTGCACACAAGGTTTTGACATTGTAAGCCATTGTTGTGGATTTCTAAGACGAATGGTCTCGGCTAGAGGTCCACTGTTTCACACAGACACCATGCAAGAGGTCCACTGTTTAACACGATAATTGTGCTTGAGGCCCATTGTTTCAATCAGACACCATGCAAGAGGTCCACTGTTTCACACAGACACCATGCAAGAAGTCCACTGTTTCACACAGACACCATGCAAGAGGTCCACTGTTTCACACAGACACCATGCAAGAAGTCCACTGTTTCACACAGACACCATGCAAGAAGTCCACTGTTTCACATAGACACCATGCAAGAAGTCCAATGTTTCACACAGACACAATGCAAGAGGTCCACGGTTTCACACAGACACCATGCAAGAAGTCCACTGTTTCACACAGACACCATGCAAGAAGTCCACTGTTTCACACAGACACCATGCAAGAAGTCCACTGTTTCACATAGACACCATGCAAGAAGTACAATGTTTCACACAGACACCATGCAAGAGGAGAACTGTTTCACACAGACACGTGCAAGAGGTCCACTGTTTCACACAGACACCGTGCAAGAAGTCCACTGTTTCACATAGACACCATGCAAGAAGTCCAATGTTTCACACAGACACAATGCAAGAAGTTCACTGTTTCACACAGACACCGTGCAAGAGGTCCACTGTTTCACACAGACACCGTGCAAGAGGTCCACTGTTTCACACAGACACCATGCAAGAAGTTCACTGTTTCACACAGACACAATGCAAGAAGTTCACTGTTTCACACAGACACCATGCAAGAGGTCCACTGTTTCACACAGACACCCTGCAAGAAGTCCACTGTTTCACACAGACACCATGCAAGAGGAGAACTGTTTCACACAGACACGTGCAAGAGGTCCACTGTTTGACACAGACACAATGCAAGAAGTCCACTGTTTCACACAGACACCATGCAAGAAGTCCACTGTTTCACACAGACACCATGCAAGAAGTCCACTGTTTCACACAGACACCATGCAAGAAGTCCACTGTTTCACACAGACACCATGCAAGAAGTCCACTGTTTCACACAGACACCATGCAAGAGGTCCACTGTTTCACACAGACACCGTGCAAGAAGTCCACTGTTTCACACAGACACCATGCAAGAAGTCCACTGTTTCACACAGACACCATGCAAGAAGTCCACTGTTTCACACAGACACCATGCAAGAAGTCCACTGTTTCACACAGACACCATGCAAGAGGAGAACTGTTTCACACAGACACGTGCAAGAGGTCCACTGTTTGACACATACACCATGCAAGAGGTCCACTGTTTCACACAGACACCGTGCAAGAAGTCCACTGTTTCACATAGACACCATGCAAGAAGTTCACTGTTTCACACAGACACCGTGCAAGAGGTCCACTGTTTCACACAGACACCGTGCAAGAGGTCCACTGTTTCACACAGACACCATGCAAGAAGTTCACTGTTTCACACAGACACGTGCAAGAGGTCCACTGTTTCACACAGACACCCTGCAAGAAGTTCACTGTTTCACACAGACACCGTGCTAGAGCGAGACAAATCGCTATAGAAGGCCTGAACGCTGACCTGCTACGTCACAACCTGTGGGCAGTTTAGACCAATAGCTCGTTGTCACGTTTGTACGTTTGTGACGTGGCAACGAGCTATTAGTCTAAACTGCACACAAGGTTTTGACGTTGTAAGCCATTGTTGTGGATTTCTAAGACGAATGGTCTCGGCTAGAGGTCCACTGTTTCACACAGACACCATGCAAGAAGTCCACTGTTTCACATAGACACCATGCAAGAAGTCCAATGTTTCACACAGACACAATGCAAGAGGTCCACGGTTTCACACAGACACCATGCAAGAGGTCCACTGTTTCACACAGACACCATGCAAGAAGTCCACTGTTTCACACAGACACCATGCAAGAAGTCCACTGTTTCACATAGACACCATGCAAGAAGTACAATGTTTCACACAGACACCATGCAAGAGGAGAACTGTTTCACACAGACACGTGCAAGAGGTCCACTGTTTCACACAGACACCGTGCAAGAAGTCCACTGTTTCACATAGACACCATGCAAGAAGTCCAATGTTTCACACAGACACAATGCAAGAAGTTCACTGTTTCACACAGACACCGTGCAAGAGGTCCACTGTTTCACACAGACACCGTGCAAGAGGTCCACTGTTTCACACAGACACCATGCAAGAAGTTCACTGTTTCACACAGACACAATGCAAGAAGTTCACTGTTTCACACAGACACCATGCAAGAGGTCCACTGTTTCACACAGACACCCTGCAAGAAGTCCACTGTTTCACACAGACACCATGCAAGAGGAGAACTGTTTCACACAGACACGTGCAAGAGGTCCACTGTTTGACACAGACACAATGCAAGAAGTCCACTGTTTCACACAGACACCATGCAAGAAGTCCACTGTTTCACACAGACACCATGCAAGAAGTCCACTGTTTCACACAGACACCATGCAAGAAGTCCACTGTTTCACACAGACACCATGCAAGAAGTCCACTGTTTCACACAGACACCATGCAAGAGGTCCACTGTTTCACACAGACACCGTGCAAGAAGTCCACTGTTTCACACAGACACCATGCAAGAAGTCCACTGTTTCACACAGACACCATGCAAGAAGTCCACTGTTTCACACAGACACCATGCAAGAAGTCCACTGTTTCACACAGACACCATGCAAGAGGAGAACTGTTTCACACAGACACGTGCAAGAGGTCCACTGTTTGACACATACACCATGCAAGAGGTCCACTGTTTCACACAGACACCGTGCAAGAAGTCCACTGTTTCACATAGACACCATGCAAGAAGTTCACTGTTTCACACAGACACCGTGCAAGAGGTCCACTGTTTCACACAGACACCGTGCAAGAGGTCCACTGTTTCACACAGACACCATGCAAGAAGTTCACTGTTTCACACAGACACGTGCAAGAGGTCCACTGTTTCACACAGACACCCTGCAAGAAGTTCACTGTTTCACACAGACACCGTGCTAGAGCGAGACAAATCGCTATAGAAGGCCTGAACGCTGACCTGCTACGTCACAACCTGTGGGCAGTTTAGACCAATAGCTCGTTGTCACGTTTGTACGTTTGTGACGTGGCAACGAGCTATTAGTCTAAACTGCACACAAGGTTTTGACGTTGTAAGCCATTGTTGTGGATTTCTAAGACGAATGGTCTCGGCTAGAGGTCCACTGTTTCACACAGACACCATGCTAGAGGTCCACTGTTTTACACAGACACCCAGCTGTGGACCTGCTCTACGATTTTGGTGACGAACATTTTCTGATTTGCATAAAATGAAATCGTCCTAGACACTGTTAGTCTTAGAGAGTAAGATTCATATCACTGACAAAACTTTTCTGTTCATCTTATTCATATGCACAAAGAATGTTCTCTATAAGAGCGCACCTATAAAAATGTCTAAAAATAGGTGTCATTTTTTCTATCATAGCACGGCAACATAATCGAGTTTTAAAAAGCACAGCTTCCAAAACCAAAGGGTTAGAGTTTAAAACCAGGTAGAGGACGGGCTTTTTAATTCGAGATATCTTAGCAGAAAGTTTCGATAGGATACATTTTGTGCCCTATAATACGTAACCTTTCAACTCTTGATTTGTAAATCTGGATGTGAGGCATAACTAGATATTTCTACGTGTTTTTTTAAAATTCAAACTAAAAAAGAAACACTTAAAAAATGAAATGCTAAATGTGATGAACATTATAAAGTGACGTATTATGTCTGTAGACGTGAGCAGAGTGCAAAAACACTTCAATGTTGGAATTTTAATTGTAATTCTAAAGTAAAATGTAGTCAAACACAGTTTAGAACAAATCAATCATCTCTGACCAATCAGTGCCTTGAAATGATCAACTATGGGGATGGAAGAGATCGATGGCTGATCCATTTTAGTTCCCTACGAATCTAGATGCTCGTTGGTTCCCGATCAATGAAATGTATTGGACAATATTGTTTTCTTTTGGTTATGGTTCGATGTTTGGAGACATTGAATGAGACGTGTGGCAATGGATGCAGTCCAACAGACAATGTGGTCAGATTGAGCGGTACTTGGGGATGACTTAGGTGCATGAGATGATTGACTAAGTCATGTGTGTTGTGTTCGTGCGTCGTGTTTAAAAGTCAGTAGTAATAAGTAATAGTAGCTTTAATTTTTTTTAAAGTCTGTTGGAGGACTATTTCATACATTATAAGAAAAGGACATCAACTCCTGATCGATTCCATAGAAACAAAACTTGATTGACAGGTAGATATGACCAACAATTGACAAAATATTTGCGTTTTGTTATATTATTAGAAACAAGTTTCAAGAAGTCAATGACACACATTCTTGTCATGAAATTTGTATTGAAACATACACACAAACTAATCTTAATATTAGTCAATGATTAATACAGTTTTTTTAATTGAAATATCTCGACTAATATTTGAAAATTACTTACTCAATTGTCATGTTCAGCTAGACCTAGAGTGTTATGAAAACTAAACACTGGTTAGTCAGATATCTATATAGGGATATCTACATTGACATATAATCTGGATCAACATATCAATAGACTGATTGATTACTATCAAGGTAGAAAGTAACTCAACAAATATTATGTGATCAACTGGATCTTATTTTTCAGCTACTAGATCTGGCTGGTACATTGCATCAACGAAATATTTTTGGTAGGCGATTAGTTACATTTCTGAAAGCGTTGTCACTCAATGCCTATATTTGCCAGTAGTTGTATCATCGAGCTGGTTAACTCTTTGAGTGCAATGACAAGTTTATCGAGTATTTTAAAGTAATGCTCAGCACGTCCACGCTTTGGTTGGAAGTGTTAGAGCCTTAGAGCTCAGGGATATTTCTGGAGCAACACAATTTTGTCAACGAAAAATAGTTCATTTTATTGAACAGCAAGATCTTTCTAAACACTTTGCCTTGATACAATATAGCACTTCGATAGTTATTTCATACTCACGTAAATGTGAAGACTAACTTAGTGTACTACTCACCTAGTCTAATACTTTGTTCAGCAGGTCCATGTCTGGATTGTCTCCTCTTGTTGTTGTCTGCTGCCTCCTGAACCTGACAGTGACCAACCAACAAGCAGTAAGTCAACATAGTTACTTCATAGTATATCACTAAATGTTTTTTTCTCAAATAGGCGGAACTAATTTTAAATTCTGTCGTTTCTTATTTTCTTATCTTATACTTAACAGACGTTGTTTCAAAAATATTATTACGTCTTACGCGCATCCAAGTGTAGTGCACATTAACCAGAGACCTAAACTCTACTTAATCAGGCAAGCCATCTCATGATCTATTGACACTAGGATAGAAATAGCCCTTGTATAAATTTGTCTCTGAATATGACATAAGAAATGTGTATTTTAGTATGTTGTGTTTTTTGTATTTGTAAGCTATGGTTCAGTGTGTAATCATCACTTGTGGGAAATGTATCATTGCTTGGTCTTCTCCCCTGAACTGTCTCTTGTTATTCAAGTGAAATGTAAATATCCATTTGTAATAAACCTCTCAAGGCCCTGTTTTGTTTGTTTGTTTGTTCTAGTTTCTTTAGCTTTCAATGAATTAGGGGTCTCGATCGGAGAATGCATGTCTCGTTAGCGGGCAAACCAAGGTTTTATGGCATCTCGGTTTTATAGTAGAATAGATCTTCTAAAGTTACTAATTAAACCAAATTTCTTTGATTTTTCAAAAAGTAATTTCGTGAAAATGTGGATTCCTCTATGGCGTTTTTATTTATTATAAATTAAAAAGTTTCTTGTCTTTTATGGCTTACTATTGAAATAAGTGGCCACGTGAAATAACAATCCAATTACAAATAGACCAAGTTCAACAGGAACGAAAATAAAGACTTTGAAAAAGAAACTTAAAAAACCGAAGCTAATCCAAGAGGAAGAACTCCGCACGTACAAGTGTATCTCACAATCATAAAATTAGATATTAAACAAAATAATGAATTACCAATAATTAATTGACTAATTGTTGTTGTTTTTAAATCATGATTATTTTTTTTAGGTACAATAAATAATTGTTTAAAGTTTCAACTTAATCCGATAATGGGTGTAAAAGAAATGTTTACGACTATCTAAGTAGACCAAACCCTAGATATTTAGCCGTATATGTGAATACTGAAGAATAGTTTTCCCTTGTTGGCATCAAACAAAATAATTAATAACATGTAATTAATTGACTAATTTATTAATTTTTTATTGATTCATGTCTTGTTTATGCCAATGAATAAATTGCGCCAGGTTTCACAATGGGTGTGGGTTGAAACATCGAGTATGTACTTTTTGTTTTACCAGACAGACAGAGTTGATGGAAGCTTTGGAAGGGAAACAAATCGATTTTCCGAGTTGTTACCCTTCTAGCAAGTTGAAAATGGAAAATGGCGATCATTTGTAAAATAATGAGTTCTATGCACCATGCATATGCTAATGAGGATCTACATGTGTGTTGTGTATGTGTATGTTGATGTTTTCGGGGTTTGTGTGTGTGTGAGAAAAAAAATAAAAGGAAAAAAAATACGCGAACTGACGACCTTTTAAATTAAGCCTCGTTCTAGAATCCTTAGAAAAACACGTGATCATTTTCATTTGGTTAAAAGCTTTTTCTTTTTTCTTAGAGTTCGGAGTTTCTATAAAAGAATGAAATCAACTAATACAATTTGGTTGACACTCCTTTTCATTAGTTGTAACTTTTTAGTTCTAGCTTGCACATAATAACACTAGTTTGTACTTGAGAAGATTTGGGTTTCTATTTGAAAGCTCCGTTTCCATATGAATAATATTTTGGCTTGTATTTCATTAACAGTTTGGTTTTGTATTTGTAAATATTCTGGCTTTAACCCAGCACTTCTGTTTTCAGTCGTGAAAGTATTTCATGAGTTGATTGAAATCAAGATTTGGTTGGACATTGAAGGGGAGACTAGAAGGAACAGAGACAAAACAACAACACATAGGATGGGGGGGGGGGAGAGATGGAGGGGGGGGAAGAGAGATGGAGGGGGGAGAATAGAGATGGAGGGGGGAAGAGAGATGGAGGGGGGAGAAGAGAGATGGAGGGGGGAGAAGAGAGATGGAGGGGGGAAGAGAGATGGAGGGGGGAGAAGAGAGATGGAGGGGGAGAAGAGAGATGGAGGGGGGAGAAGAGAGATGGAGAGGTGAGAAGAGAGATGGAGGGGGGAGAAGAGAGATGGAGGGGGGAAGAGAGATGGAGGGGGGGAGAAGAGAGATGGAGAGGGGGAGAAGAGAGATGGAGAGGGGGAGAAGAGAGATGGAGGGGGAGAAGAGAGATGGAGAGGGGGAGAAGAGAGATGGAGGGGGGGAGAAGAGAGATGGAGGGGGGAGAAGAGAGATGGAGGGGGAACGAGAGATGGAGGGGGGAGAAGAGAGATGGAGGGGGGGGGGAGAAGAGAGATGGAGGGTTCATGGAAAGAAAGAAAATAAAATATTGGAACACATAAAATGAAATAATTGTTCATTTATGATATATTCTTAGTATTATTTTTACTATTTTACTTTGAGATGAGAAATAACAAAAAATAAAGATGTAGAAGATAAAGAATAGAAAGAGAAAGAGAGAAAGGGCGAGTGAAAGACAGTTGAGGGAGAATGAGAAAAAGGGAAAGAGAGTGAGAGAGAGAAAGAACTGGATTATTTATTTTTATCTAGAATGTGCTTATGTGTCAGCGTAGAGTGGGTTTACTGAAAAAGTAACTATTCACTCCTTATATCTAGAGTTGACTAGAATTATATTTGTAACCTCACATCACACAATCTGTCCAGGTGTCCACCACAGCGCAGTCCACTACAGACAGTGGACCAAGTGGGATTGAGAAGCAAGTGCTGGGACCTTTAAGAGTTTGGCATATAGTGGCCATTGTGTGTACCGTTGTTCTGACAGGATGTAAGTTCAGCTTCAAACAAACAAAACAAAGGAAATATTTTTTTAAAAGTTTAAGAAAATACTTTTTTAAAGGGAAAGAACCCCAAATTTATAGAAACATTACATCAATACCTTTTTCAATATCAAACAAAATACCACTTTTTAATTAATTAATTGATTACTTTTTTGATAGAATTTTGTACTTGGGAACTATGAATAATTCTGCAAAGTTTCAGCTTGATCCGAGAATGGGAAGTGGGAGAAATAACGTGTTAAAAATTTGTACCCTACTGCCACAAACACAAAGTTGGTAAAAGCTTTGTAAAAATGCATAGTGTTAAATTTAATAAAGAGGTAGGGTCTTCATAGAAATAGTAAACAAGAAATGATACTTGAGGTCTTAATGGCTGCTTAGCTAAACAAAACAATGTGTGGGTCATACCGAGACCAAGCGTTAGAGAAGGCCTGAACACTCACCTGCGACGTCACAAGCTGTGGGCAGCTTAGACCATTAGCTGGTTGCCACGTCACAGGTCTGTACGACTTGGCGATGAGCTATTGGTTGCAGGTCAGTCTCACCGGGACCCAACCTCGAGCCCCCACTCCGCTATCAAGCTCCTCTAGATGTACTCGTGAATAACATAAAATATAAAATACAATGCACCCAAACTACTCATGCCTGAAGTTTTAATCGGCTTCGAAAGCAAAAGATCAGACTTCAAAACCATCTTCCAGTTCACAATGAAATAGTTCTTATCTCCGGTTATGATGGAGGAAATTAGTAATGTATTCAGTTTTATTTGTTTTACACGTTCCGGATTATCATTTCGAATTGAAAATATAGCATCCTATACCAAACCTTCTAGTGGACATCGGGGGATGGCGGAGGGCAGGATTCGAACACGGGACAATCGAGAAGACAGTCCAGAGCGCATACCACACTATCATCAGCCAACTTTTCAAGATCAGTGTTGTCAGTCTGTCGTAATTTATATGAGGGTCCTAATAGGTTTCGTATTTAGACCTACATTTTTACATTTTACAGGCAGTGAGCTTAAATATACTGATCTATTACAATGTTAAAGTTTATCTTGCCAGCATTCTTTTTAAGCAAGCTTTTGATATGTTCAATTTGTAGTGGTGATATTTTGTTACTGCTATGACTATCGCATACCAAGAAGTCGGACAGAGATTGAAGAGAATCACAAGAAAAGACAGATGAACAAGAAATACTTATTTCTGTTGGAAAAGAGACCTGATGATGTATTGATGAAACCAAAGGGTAATGCAAACGCTGAGTATTTATTGTTTATAATTTGTAAATTACAAACCAGAGTCTGCAAAGTTTTAAACACACATTGCTTAAGACAAGTGTCCAATATTCTTTCTGATTCACTTATCCTATTAATCTTAAAGATATCTTAATTAACTTTCTTTTTAGAAAAAAAAGGCACCTTTAAAGAAAAAAAATGTGAGTGAGTGCTACCCACGAATGTCGCAATAGGTTTCGATATCTGAAATAATAATGAAATTAATAACTTGTCGTTCATATCAATAATGGCGGTTGGTCGTTGTGCTGACCAGACGACACCCTCGATAACTATCATCCATTGAAACAGATGACCTTTACGTCATCTGTCGTAAAGATCTCAAGGGCTGTAATAGGGAACTTTACTTAACATATCATTACTAAGAATAAACGATTGGATGTGACGAACTATATTTAATGTTAATGAATTATTATTATCTATGTTATAAATTGTATTTACCGTGGTACCATCAATAAATGCCTAACTTTGAAATTAATTAGTCAAAGTGAAAAACGTTTCAAAGTTTCAAACTCTCTTAGCAGCAGACGTGAATATATAATGAGAATTTTTCATAACAAAAGTACGAGAGGAAGGCAGCCGCTCGTTCATGGACGTCCATGCGTAACAAAAACCCGTAAAGTAACCTTGACCCACAATGGATATGAGAATTCCTTAACCCTTTCTGTTTGCAGAACGTAGATACCGTAGATTATAAGAAACTAATTAATGGAATGCAAAACTATAAAGCGTTATGACGTAATCAAAATCATTTTGAGAGAAAACGTTTCATATATGTTTTGAATTATGACGTCAACCAAACCATTTCATTGTTTACAAAATGACAGTTTCAGAGATTTGACCTAAACAAGTAAAATAAGTTTGCAACACAACTCCAACTTTAAATAATTTAGATATAGATCAATAAAAGAAAAATGGTCTCTTATCATTGCAATGGGGAGACCAGATGCAAAAGGGATATTACTGACACAATAAAATTGTTAGCTACCGAGTTCCATATGCAGAACATTGGGTTTTAACGCTAGATGAGTCACAATAACATTGTAACAATTAATGAAGTGAACTTGTAACATAATGTATTGTAACGCCTCGCGAGTTAATATGCAAAGTTTCAATATTATCAAAGTCGTCAAAATAAATAATAGTTTTTTTTTTGGCTCATTACGAAAGTTTGAGTAAATAGTAGGACTTGAATATGTTGAATATTTTGTTTGTTCGTGGGTTTTAACTTCGACAGCATTGTGTTTACTTCAACAGATCCTCCAGTTCCACCATTGCACACGAGAACCACTGCTTCCAAAACTATCGGCTCCAGCAATACAAGACCTAATGCAACCAACAATGTAAGAGCCGCTGCTCAGAAGAAAGCACCCAACACCAGGAGTGACGCTTTGAACAAAGTCCGCAACGCAGTCAGGGCCACCTCCCACAGCAAATCCGCAACCGAGAGCAACGCCAGGTCGATCAGGTCTAGAGAAGACCCAGATTACTTCAGCAGCGCTGTGAAACCGAGACCCAAAACAGGTCTTGAGACGCCGCTGGCCTCGCACCCAAAAGATCTGTTGTCTCTGATGAACCAGATGAAGAAAAAGCCAGCCGCAGTCAGGCAGGATTAAAAAGACCAACGATTTTTGACGCCTATGTTATAATGAACGTGGTTGTTTAGAGACTGATTAGTTTCATCTATAGCGTTTAGGACATAGTGGCAATGCCGAGATGGACAATTATAGTCAAGCTGAATATTCATTTGTTTGGACCATTAAAACTATCTTTCCTTACACACAAGAGAACATTGAGTGTAATCTAAATCTAGTTTTACGACATTAAACGTAAAAAAGAAAATGATCTTGCTGTCGTAGTAACACACTGGAGACAAGGAGACTTTCCAACATTGACATTCACTGGACAGTACTGAGTCTGGACAGTACTGAGTCTGGACAGTACTTAGACTGGATAGTACTTGTAGAAAATAAGTGTTGCTCAATGCAACGTTTGGTGCTTAAGAAACTAATCTCATGTCCGAGTCTTGCAGGAAAGGGAATATAAAAAAATGGCGGGATATAAATTCCAAGCTATCTTGTAAACAAACTTACAAAGACAGTTTGTGTGGAAACGCAAACACAAAATCGGCCCCTGAAGTGGTCCACCCAGGAAGGTAAAAAGGCAGGTTTCAATATTTTCAAAAAGGAAATTCTATCGTGACCTCCGCGAAGGCGCCGGTTCTATCACAGAAAAATGACAGAGAAGAATGGAGAAAGAAGGTTGACAGATCTTGTGTGGTACCCCAATTGTCCAGCAGACCAAGGGATAGGGAAAAATGAAGGCAAAGTTAGATGTGAACCTGGCCTAACTGAAGTCATATACTGAATATCTAATTGATCTGTTTTGCAAAGGGTCAATCTCTTATTCAAATCTTCAAGAAAAAAAACATTTCTGTAAAAAAACCAGAAACACCTTTAGTTAAGTGTCTTGAGCAAACGTTAGCGCGCTGCAGTTCATGCGATAATATGATAAACTACTTATTAATTGTTGTTTTAAATTATGTTCCATGAGAGAGAGAGAGAGAGAGAGAGAGAGAGAGAGTGTGTGGGTCGTTCAAATTCAAGTTAAAAATCTAAATGGGAGGGCATTACTATTCGCCAAAAAAATGAGGTGCGATCCAAATAATGAGAGATAAGGGATAAAGAAGGAGAGAGAGCTAGAAGAAGTGGAAAAGAGAGAGAGGTAGAGAGAAAGAGAGAGAGAAAGAGAGAGAGAAAGAGAGAGAGAAAGAGAGAGAGAAAGAGAGAGCAGTTCCAATTCAACGTAACAGATACTAGACTTCATAGGCTAAAAGGCACGTTAAAGGGGACCGTTCAAATGACAGCCGTTTTAGTCGAAGAGCAAAAACAAAAAGGAAGAAAGGTACAAGGCAAAATTAACAGTGTCGAGCCTGAGAACAAATCAACAGAGGCGTAGCCGGTGTGTAAACAGTGTAATGCTAGTATTTACATAATTCTTAAATTCATGGATCATTTTGTTAAGTTTTTCTTATAATAAAGTAGATACTCTATTTAATTTATTGATTGATTTTAAGTAATAATATCGATTTATTGCTGATTTCGTTTTTCCATGCCCCCCCCCCCAAAAAAAAAAATATTTGTAATCTCAGTCCAAGACGGGACTTAAGCTCTTCTGGTCCTCAAATGTACTGGACATAATTGTACAGAACTGCTGGCAGGATCTGTGTGTAAAGGAACAAGTCAATACTGCCTGGTCAATTATTTGCTAGAGTTCGCCCTGGCAGTATGTTGGTCAGATTGATCTGGTTTCTGTTTCAATTGGACTGCTCTTGCTCGGAAGCTGATGTTTTCCATTTGAAAATTAAAAGAAGGGGAGAGAAGTAGGCTCAAATTCGAGAAATTACATTTCTCAAACATAATGGTCGACACACGCATTGAGAGAGAGACAGAGAGAAAGAGAGAGAGAGAGAGAATGATCTGTACCATAATACGAAAAAGCATTGCATTTCACTAACATTATGGCCGACAAGCTCATTCAGAGAGAGAGAGAGAGAGAGAGAGAGGAGAAATGCCTGATTTATACCACAATATCAAAAGATGTAAAAGCAGTTCAATTTTGGCAGTTATAATATCAGAAGATAATGTAAATCTAAAAACAATACCCTAAAGGACAACAACAAAGCTTATATTGAGTGTAGTTGTATCAATTAGTTTGGATCAGTCATATCATTTAATTTGTAATAGATCTTTTCTAGGCTAGCAATAATAAATCTGTTTTTTGTTTAGAGCAATTTCATGCTTAAATAACTGTGCAAAATTTCAGCTTGATCCGAGAATGGGTGTGGGAGAAATAACGTGTACAAACTTTTTACCAGACAGACAAGTGAGTTGATATAAGCTTTGTAATAACAAAATGAACATGAGAATCGCATCTATGGATCGCTGAGAACAAGATGGACAGCTCAGGAATACATTTTTACCTACGGAATGAAAAAATATAATCAGAAATTATTGAAAAAAAAATTAATCTACGTTTAATAAAACAAAAATAAATAGTCTCTACATGTCTAGGAACAAAAAAAAATATACTCTATAATACAACATGTGCACTAACAGAATAGCATATATTAATACACAAAGCAAAACTCTCAAAAAGAACAAAAATCAAAATGAAACTGCTTGTTGGTAGTTCTGTTTAGTTTTATTTTTTAATTAGTTCTTTGCATGGACAAATAGATCAAGAAAACCAATTCCAATTTTGTTTATAAAACTACTAAAAATAATATTGAATTGTATATGTCTTCCGTACAGCATGATGTTATCATGTTAGTATTAAGGAACAAAGCACATAATGACATGATAGTATAGCTCCGGATCTTAACAAACTTCTTAATACAGATGTCTCTTGATCACATGACCACTGTGTGATGTATTTCTTTAGTAACATGCTAGAGATGTTGCAATACATACTATTTAGGTCGACATGAACTGTCTAGCTTTGACTTTAAAAATAGATCGAGAATTAAATTGTAAATGCTAAGGAATGACCTAGACGTACAGTTCTTTAAGAATAATCAAGGTCATCGTCTCTCTATAACCATTGTAGCCTACATACTTCTTATTAACCTAAAATAATGACATTCAACATTAGACAAATGTCTTCGTGTCGGCAGTGTTAACGTTTCTAGAGCTCCGGTAGTAACACTCCATGTCAACAAGTAACCATTGATTAATATTCGTTTGGAAAGCAAATAAGTGAATGAAGCAAATATGTAAGAAATTAGTTTCTCTATCAAGTTAGGTAAATGGCTGTAAGAACATCCCTCTTTTCCCAGTGTCAGTCAGTCAGTTCCATAGTATTGTCTCTGACCCATTTATCCAGTGCAAGCCTGACACTGACATCCGGTGATTTCCTTGACCCATATTTTGTGCTGGTAGTCGGGGTAAATTTTCCCATTATGGACACAGATTGGTAGGTAAACCTCTTTTGTGGTGGTGGATGTCTCTTTACAGCAGCGACAGTTCTAGGAGGAGAGAATGAAAGCTTGTTTGTAACAAAAACAATTCATATACACATGATAATACTTAAGTAAAAAATAAACTTCGTCTATCAGACCTTGCGTTTTACTGGACAGATATTTTTTCTAACGAGGGTGTCATATGGCCAGCACAAAGACCAACCGACTTTACTTTTCCCCAACTAATGTCAACTATCCATTAGAGCTGGGTGGACTCTAGCGCGTCCTAGAGATCCCGAAATAAAAAATACCAGAATTCACCAGGGGGGGCACAAATGAGTGTCCAAAATTTGTTTTTTAAATAAATTAATAATACGCCACTGTCATATAATCTTGCTTTTCACGTTTTTATATAAGTCAGTGACCCTGTTGTATGTAAGGTGAATGGTATCTGTTTCCAGTAGAGTTTACCCAAGATAAATCACGAAGTTTGGCATCATCATGGTTCACTATAACAGGAGAAATTTAAAACCGATCTTGGCTCCTCCTCTCTCCACACTTGGGATGTCTGTTTTGTTTTGCATGTGTACTGTTAGGCATCCAAAAAGACATCTAGTGCATTGAGCAAATCTGGAGTTGGTTTTACCAAATGGTAGAAACATGATAGACTGACAGACCATGAAGAAGGAGTCCACCACAGACAAGCTCTTTTGAAGTGGAAGTTAGAAGAAGAAAAGCTTAAAGCAGCACCAGATGAACTGTCTCATGTTTCATGCGCACTTTTTGAAAAAGGAGAGCAATACAAGAGAAGAAGCTACGTCGGCAGTTTCCTTGCATCTCGACAAAATCATCAAGCTGTTGGAGAAACTTTCTGCATCAACAACTGAAAGAATGGACACTAGAATAAGTGCACAGAATCTTCTTCATGCCCTGGAAAATATGAATTTTTTGCTTATCTGGACCTCAGGTCAAATCTCCTGCGCTTATTTAGTATAGTTCAGAAGAAGCTACTAATGTCTGACTGCACATACGGGAAGCTTGTAAAGAAATTAAAACCCTTTCATGCTTTCTGCCAAAATGATGAGAAACGGACGAAACTGATCAGCCAATCCATCGAAAAGCAAAAGAAAGTTGTGAATGCTGTGGATTTCTTTCCTGTAATCAAAGTAACCAAAAGAAAGAAAAGACTTGAGTTCTGATATAGAACTGCAATTTAAACGTGTTGCGACAGAAGTGCTGGACAGACTTCATATGGAGCTGAAGGACAGATTACAAAGGCTGAAAAACCATGTGAACACCTTTGGGTTTCTTCTTGAACCAACACACCTCTTGGAGTCTATGGATGATGACACGCTGATGAAAAACTGTTATTATTTCCTGTTTGATGAAATACAGGCAAATCGCTTGTTGAATGTCAATGATGCACGATAACTTTTCATCAACAAACCAGTGCCACAATCACACATATTGAGGAAGCTGGCTGCATATGGTAATGATGTGTGCTCAAACGTTGCAATACTGCTCACTCAGGCCACTTCCATTGTGTCATGGGAGAGATCATTCTCAAAGCTCAGGTTCATTAAGAGCTATCTCAGGAGCACAAAGACGACAAAAAAAAAAGGCTTAGCAGCATGGCTTCTATGTCCGTGGAGTCACAACTACTAGACAATATCGATATAGATGATGTTATAGATGCCTTTGCTGTACAGAAAGCACGACGTGAAGCGATATCAATTGAGATTAGTCACTTGTGCATTATTTCGCCAATAAACAACGACATTATTCATTAAAAGATTCTTAATGATTATTTCTTGTTAATTTTACTGCTATACTGTACCAATTAGAATGTAGGCTTATATTTATTTAGTACATTATCTCATGTCATGATGTAGAATTTCAAAATGCAAGGGGCCCCCAAAGAGGTCAATCCCCGGGCCCCCAAATCCCTAACTACGCCCCTGGCTCTATCCTCAACACCTAAAGCTGAATCTCCAACACACTAACAGTAGACCAGCAGAGCCAGTATTAATGCGACTAATGCTAGATGGGTTGGACAATTTCACAACTAAATTGTACCTTTTTAAATCCTGGGTGAGTGGTGACGCTAGGCGATACGCTACTCTCGCAAGTTCCTTCACATTTGTTCAGCGTGACGTCACCGCTGCAGACAACAGGCACTGGGTAGCCCAGGTTTAGGGCTGTAGTGACACGAGCGATGGGAACTGTACTTTGCTGGCGAGAGAAGAGATAGATCTAGATGGAAGATGGTGTATTGCTTTTCATAGGGTCGAGCTTAGACACTGTCCACAGCAAATTATGATGACGAAATTCATAAAATATATACATTGATTTCAGTGGGGAGGGGGACGACGAACATACTAAGTATTAATAAAACACAAAATCAATTATCTCCAATATTCTTGGAACAAATATGGCAAATATTCAAATTCATGGACAAATATGTCATGGGCTTCTATGTTATAACGAGACTAGGATGATTGGTCTCGGCTAGAGTCTGCTTAGTATTTGGTTGAAGATATAGATATTCATCTGCGATTTGATAATTGCGTGTCCAATTATCCTGTGCTATTAAACATACGGTAGAAAAAAATTTATCGAGAACAATTCTTATCAGCTTGCAAAGTCTTCATGGGTTGAGGAAAAACATGAAGTGTGGACACAGGACCTTAAAAACGGCTCTAACAATTTTACTAGAAATTTGACAGCTTGAGTATATATTTTGGGAAAAAATACAGGAAAAAAATCGGGTTTGGCCATTATAATTTTTTTTAAAAATATTATCTTCTTAAAATTAGATTTCGTCAGGAGATCTAGAAGATCTATAATGTCATTTGAAATGTCCGATTAGATTCACTAAAGCAGTGTTTCCCAAACTGTGTTCCGCGCAACCCGCGAGGCCTAAATAGGTGTTTCACGAACTACTGGAGTAATTAATTAGTAGGAAACCACTGAATTCATCTCTGTAAATAAAATAAGCAAAATGATCCGCTAAATACTCAGAATGTGTGAAGTGTTTAGTTCAAGAAAAAAGTTTTGGGAAACACAGCACAAAAGAATGAAGTAAACGTCCAGACTAAAATGTGCGCACCGACCTAAGAATCTGCTTTTCCCTGAATGGTTAATCTCAGTCTATTTATTTACTAGCAGTACGCACCGGCTACCCCAGTTGATTTGTTTCCAGGCTTTTATTGTTTAGTAGGGCCGGAACGCTTCTTTTGAATCTTAATAAACGGTCTTAATTTTAACAATCAACCTAACATACTTTTTTAGCCCTGAATTAGTGTAACTGTTACAATGAAATTTCAGGGCCCCCTCTCTCTTTCGTTCTCTGAAACCCCAATTTTTGTTTTTCCTGCACATCGTAATTTCTCCCACATAAACTTTTTACTTGATTTGGAAAGACCCGCTTCCCAATACGCCCCCGACACATACACGCTCTTACATTTTGGGCTCGTTTAGTCTCACTTTTACATATCCACTCTCCCTCTCCCCGGCCAACAACAAAAAGTCCTTCCTACACATTCCCGTCCCCCTTGCTTCATTTCTCTTGGTATTTTGTTCTCTAAATAAAAAGCAATATTAATTCGGTTTTATTAATTGTAATCACTTATTTAACCCAATTTGAAATGACAATATAGATTTATCTTTTCAATGCTATTAGAATTTGATTTTTTTTTTACAGTGTTACAAAGTACCATTACTTGCAGTCTTGCACTCTCTCTCTCTCTCTCCCCTCACACTCTCTCTCTTGAAAAAAAGAAAAAAGACTTCAGATCTCTAGATCTATCTTATAAATACTATTAGAATTGGTTTTGTTTTTATTTAGTATAGTTCCATGTTTAGACCGCGTCTAAAAGGAAGTGGATATGACGTCAGGCTTATTAAAAAAGAAGTAGAGAAACGAAATATATTGTTTTTAAAAAACGGAAGTCGTGATATTTAAAAAATGTTGACTGCGGCCTTTTGGGAAAATACCGAAAATAAGATACAAAGGTTTGATTGAGCTTGCGTTTTTTTGCGAATGGCGGTCGTCAGGTAGCGAATCTGTTCTTAGTAAGCATCTAGGAGGTAAGAAGAACCTGTGTACGAAATTTGATGCAGATACGTACGATACTATAAGAGATCTCGTGATCGATGAGTCAGTCAGTGGTAGTTTACATATCTATATAATAGATTGGTGCTGGAGAAGTAGAAGCAGATTAGGTGCTTCTAGGTACATAATTTCCCATGATACCCATGTGTGGTTAAAAACTAACTGAATCCATCATATCTCTAGTCTAGTCTAACATGATAATGAACAGATCATCTAACACATTGACACACAAGACTTGAATATTAAGTCCTTTCAATCAAGGAGCTTTAAAAAAAAACACAATGTCTTCCTATATTATAAAAAGTTTACTTACCAGTAACTGGCAATCGTCATTACTTGAAGTGAAAACTAGGTGTGGAAACAAACTTAGGCTGACCAATACTGTCCAGAAATGGGCCAGGTCACTGTAACTGAAGACCATGTCTGGAACAAGAACAAAGGAAGGTGTCAGAACTAGAAACATTTGGTCAGAACTACAACTTGTAGCTCGTTGACCTCAAGGAAACAAACTTATGAACTTGTGTTGATGTTTTCTTCTAATTTGAAGTATTATGAGTTTAAGAATCAAAATAAACAATTTTATAATATACAAAATGTAGACAAAGTGAAAAATCAATAGAAATTTCATTAAATCGCAGTCATCGAGATTTCAATAAGTATATTTGAAAAAAACAACTTATAACATACTCACTAAAAACACAAAAGGATTTTTAAAAAAAATCTTTGAACTATGACCATAGAAGAATGTGAAACAATTTCCAAGTAATATCTTTTACTTTGTTTTTAGTAGATCAGTTAAAGTTTACCGTTTGGTTGAGATCTTTCTACGACAGTTTATTCAACAGTTCCTCGACGAATCAAAAAAAAAATGTTGCTCACTAAGGAACTCTTTGTTAGCGCGGACTGATTTAGACTTGAGAATGACGCATTAGTCCGGGCGTCTAGACGTTAAGATGAGAGGTCAGAATTAGAAAGTTTATTGAAACCTGAGTTAATTGTAGACCAATGATTGGAGAATTACGTCAACTGGGTGGAGCTAAGAGCCAGCATGGAGTCCCAGATAATGCGAAGCTTTGAAAACTTTGCTGATTCCATGCCATCATAAAATTAATGTACTCTATAGTCTGTTTTAACTTTGTACAAATACTCCTTCTTCCCTAGTGCTATTAGAGCATGGAATGGGTTGCCTGAGCTGGCCAGAAAAACCAGTGACTTGGCAGAATTTAAGTCATTGGTTAATATGCATGACTAAATGCATGACGCGTAGGACGTAATCATCTTCTTTTTTGAAGTAACGTCTGTATTATATAAGATAAAAAACTGTACGGTAGCTTGACTAAAATTAGTTACCTCGGCCTGCACGTAGTTGTGATTTGCTATTTGAATTGTTATATGAAGCTAATGATAATTTTAATACTACATTAACTTTTCTGTTGGTGGCGTGAAATGGGGAGAAAAAAGTGTGGTTCTATCAAAAACCAATCAAAGAGTCTGAACTTTGACATTTGCAGTTGAAGAACGAAATAAGACGAAACAGAAAATGCCGCGCGTCTTCACCTTAATGTCGTGAAAGCAATATGAAGGCCTCTACTGTTCTATTGTCATAAAAACCTATACAAACAAGCCTACAATTACAGATGCCTACACTAACAAGTCAATCATCAATAAAGTCTACCATCAAATAATCCTACCATTACACAAGTCTACATTAACACGTCTACCATCACACAATCCTACACAAACAAGATCTGTGGTCTCCCCAGACCATAGGTTGCACGTCACAGGCCTACTGTGTTCAGGTCTACTATGATTGGTCTCACTTCAGTTACCAACAAAAATAAATGTTTATAAAGCAGTGGTTCTCACCAAACTTGTGTAATGCTCTAAGACATGGTTACTCTACAGAAGGCTTCCTCAGACGCTTTTATAAATGGGCTTACACTGGCAGGACTAACTTACAAATAATCATGTTCTGGGGGGGGGGGGGGGGCGGGGATGATTATAGAAGTACTACATAACAATTTACAGCTTTTTGAGGACCAATGAAAGGCTTTTATATAAGCCTCTGGTGGACAACGACTTTGTCTCCATCAGATGTGGAAAAATACGCAGTTCACTACTGAGTTTGAGAAGTCATATGAAACACTAAACTTCTCCTTAGTAGTCGGAATCCATGACAATGCCATTACTGTTATTATTACAATATGTCAACACTACATTTTCCTTCACTAACAATACCATGCTTACATGCTCTCATCCAAATCACAAGAAAAGATGACGCTTACTATAAGCTATCCCGACAAGATCAACGTCTAATCTTTAGACTTACGACCGGACACAACAGAATGCGACAACAACACATGTACCGGAAGCTCAAAAATTGGAACCAGTGAGTTCTGCCCATGTGGAGTGTCACCAGATAATGCCGACCACGTCCTCCAAAACTGCTCTCTTTACCAAGAGGCCCGTACAAAAAACACTGGCCCCAAAACACCCTAATAGAAAAGAAAACTATATGGAAAAAGCTCCCTGATTTTGGAAACCACTGCACAGTTCATCTCTTTATTAGTCTAGTCATCTGAACACTCTAACATAAAAAAAACGAGAACGAAGAAGAAGAAGAAGTAAAATTAATAATATCCCTACAACATGGGCGTAGCCAGGATTTTTTTCGGGGGGGGGGGGGAAGGTTGGGGGACAGACTCTGAGGTATCTACAGTGCATTTTTCTGCTATTAAAAATTTTTATTTCAAAAACCTAATGTGCTATTCATACTGACTTAGACCCTCCCGCGCCGTTCGGCGCATTTGCCGTCAAGCTGTTTCCACAAAACTCTGTCACTGGTAATGTCTGAAGCCTCTTGCCACCTGCTCTGAGGACCTCCATGAATGTGTGGCGCCAAGTTGTACTTAACAGAATGTCATCGCAACTCTTATTATGTGTAATTCATTTTGTCGGAGAACATGTCCCGCAAACCTCATGCGACGCTCTGTCACAATCTTACTAAGGGGTTGACTCCCAGTTCGGCATAGGATTTCCTTGATTCAGACCCGATCTCTATAACTGACTCCTAAAATCTGTCTTAGCCATCTTTGTTGAGCCATATGAAGTGTTTTTCAATTTCGCAGATGACTATTCACTGAACTTTATTAATTGAGCCCCGCGCATTGTAGAAATGTGTAACCTCTCTTGAATACGCTCTTGGAATTAGGTAGCTCTTGGAATTAGGTGACTGTAGTTTGCTTTAGATTTTATATCGAAAAGGGAAGTTTTATCGTCAAAATCATCTGTCGGGGGTTTTAAACTAAAAAATCTCTGGAGTTGTTTTTTTTTAATTCAAAAACCCCATTTAGCTAAGGTCATAGACTTTGGTAACTGTAGTTTGCTTTAGAATAATATTGAAGATAGAGGTTTTCTACCTCAAAACGCTCTGTAAGGGGATTTTAAACTCAAAACCATCTGGAGGTGTTTTAAACTTAAAAAAAACCCATCTATAGTAGAGGGATTTAAACTCAAAACCCCTAATTGGCTTGGCTACGCCCAAATAATTTTAGCGTGTAATTTTTTTTATATTGAAGAAGTATTTTTTAGCATCGAACCCCTCTGAAGGGGGGTTTAACTCAAAACCCCTTTTGGCAACGCTCATAGAATTTTGAGTGCGTAATTTGATTTTTTTTTACATTGAAGATATATTTTTAGCTTCAAACCACGCTGGAAGGGAGTTTAAACTCAAAACCTCTTTGGCAACGCTCATAGATTTTAGAGTGTGTAATTTGCATTTTTTCTTTAGAGAAAGGGTATTTTTAGCTTTAAAATCCACTGGAGGGGAGTTTTAACTCAAAACCCCTTTGACTACACTAATAAAATTTTGAGTGTATAATTTGTTTTGTTTTTATTATTAAAGAGATATTTTTTTTTTACCTTCAAACGCCTGTGAAGAGGGGTTTAAACTCAAAATTGAGTCAAAACCCATTTATCTACGCTCATAACATTTGAGTGCGTAATTAGCTTTTTTTTTTATATTTAAGAGGTATTTTTTTAGCTTCATAGCCTACTGAAGAAGGTGGGGGGTGGGGTTAAACTCAAACCCCCTTTAAAATTGTGAGTGTGTAATTTGCTTTTTTTTTATATTGAAGAGGGGGTTTATTGTACATTTTGGAGGGGTTTTTAAAATCAAAATCTTCCCTAACTGTGCTCTTGGAATTTGGGAATTGTCGTTTGCATTTTTTTTTTGGTTTTATTTTATAGAAGAGGGGGATGTAACTGCTAAAACCCCTGGTAGGGGGTTTTAAACTAAATGAACCCTTGGCTGTGCTGGGGCGAGTGATGGTTTAGTATTAAAATCTTACCTAAAATAAAAAAATCAAAGCAAAAAATCAGTCACTAAATTCCGATCCCCTCCCCTGCAGGGGGGGGGGAATTTCATTTCGGGGGGATTTGAAACCCCCACCCCCTGGCTACGCCCATGCCATACAATAATATGTTAACGGTCATGTCAATGAAAAAGTCTCCCAATCGGGCAAAAGCCAGGGAGGAATGGAGAGAGATAGTCAACATATCATGTGTGGTGTCCCCACAGTTGAAGGTTACTAGCAAGTAGGAGAAAAACAGAGAAATGTTGAGATAGTATCTAATACAAATGTTGAGATAGTATCTAATACAAATGTTGAGATAGTATCTAATACAAATGTTGAGATAGTATCTAATACAAATGTTGAGATAGTATCTAATACAAATGTTGAGATAGTATCTAATACAAATGCTGAGATAGTATCTAATACAAATGTTGAGATAGTATCTAATACAAATGTTGAGATAGTATCTAATACAAATGTTGAGATAGTATCTAATACAAATGTTGAGATAGTATCTAATACAAATGTTGAGATAGTATCTAATACAAATGTTGAGATAGTATCTAATACAAATGTTGAGATAGTATCTAATACAAATGTTGAGATAGTATCTAATACAAATGTTGAGATAGTATCTAATACAAATGTTGAGATAGTATCTAATACAAATGTTGAGATAGTATCTAATACAAATGTTGAGATAGTATCTAATACAAATGTTGAGATAGTATCTAATACAAATGTAGTGACTTCAGCAATCTGACAGCTTTCAAATCCATTAGTCTTTGACTAAACGAACACACTGAAAAAAAATATATCTGCGTTATGAAATTCCATTTAATCAACGTTAACAATAATTAACGTCTTTATTGATAGAATTGAAACTTTTACTCGTCACAAAATGTAAGAGAAATCACTAGGTCAAAGGTCAATATGAAATAGTCAAATGAAAACAAAATGTAGTTCCAGATTTAACACCTAATATTTGTCTTTATGTCTGTGGCTTAATATTTACAAATAAACAAAAAATCTGGGCTATCATAAATAAGAAGAAATATAAAACAATATCAGCACCAACAGAATAACATACATTAATACCACAGTAAATATTTACTGCTATATCTCTCGATACTGCAGGATTTATGTCACTTTCTATAAAAAAATACCACTAATTAATGAACTAATTAATTATTTTTTATTAATTTATGTGTTTTCTTCGACAATAAATAATTGTGCAAAGTCTCAACTTTATCTGAAAATTGGATGTGGGAGAAAAAAGTGTAAAAGAATCCTGACAGACAGACAGAGCGTGTAAATAAAAGCTTTATGAAAACAACACAAAACTATACAACTACCACAAAGTATTTATTTTTCATGTGAATTGTTAGAAATAAAACAAAACCTCACAGTGTGTTTCTTTGTTGAAACTTCCACTTGAAGTGATTTTGGAAAGTGTTTTCAATTCAGTCGTAACAAAGTAATGTGTAACAGATTTGTTAATTCAATTAGATTCTATATTTCAAGAGTAAAAAATTACAAATCGGTCACATATAAGCTAGATACATCATCTTGTAATTTATAAATGCTCCTTAAAGAAATCTTTGTACATTTATTGACTTAGTGTATGTTCCATAGAGATTAAGTGTCTAGAACTCAGACTATATGTCCCACAATCGAAATGCACTTGACAAAGAAAGGGAAGATTCATTTCTAGTTTTTTTTCCATGCTTTTCAGTGTTTCTTACTGTAATCTAGGTCACCTTGTTGTCATTTGAGAAATTGATTCTCTCAGGGCTGTCGTCTGGTCCGGTTGTGACAATGAGCTATGTTTCGAAGGTCAGACCTCATTAGTGACATAGCAATTTGAAACTTTAACTAGAAAAAATTCCCCCCACACAAAAACATGTTTTACAACGTAATGTGATTTCACTCTCAATTCTGCTAACGGCAAACTATCATCAGGCCTGACTCATGAAATCCTTCACCAACTGAAAGTCTTTTAAATTAAAATTTGTTAATTAAGGTAAAAAAAAATGTGTAGTAGATCTAGTTTGTTTAGTAAATTGGTTACAGATTCTAAAACTGAGTCATTATACAACAAAAAATGTTTACATAAACTTTTAAACATTAATCATGGACAAAAAGCACATAAATGAAATTGGTTTAAAGATGCTCCTTCCAAGAGTATTCTAATAAAACACTCTGGAAACTCACTTGAACTTCAGTACTTCTAGATCTATCCGATATTTCGAAATCCCATGCTCAAACCACGTGACAGTTTTACACAACTCTCCACAAAGAGAAATAAAAATGCTTGTCCCGAAGCTAAATGTATTTGGTTCAGGAATTGAAGGAGAGTTATCTGCTCGGCGGAGACAACGAGCCAGCAGCCGATTGTTAAGGTTATACATTATCAATGAGCTCTGAAACACATCTTCAATCAAATGTTTTGCTTTAAACAAATAAAGGCGTTTTAAATAATGAAAACGTCTTGATTACTTTATTCACAAAGCACAAAACTGAAAAAAAAATGCAATGGAACTGATATCAATGATTGCTACACTCATCATAATCAACGCAATATAAGCACACGTAGACCTTTGTTAAATTTTTTTTTTTTGTTTTTTTTTTTAAAGACATCGAATCTTTTTTTCAAAGAGGAGAGCGGGGGGTATCTCGAAAAGTTTTCCGAGCTGTCTTTAAAAGCAATTTTTTTAAAAAGTTGCTCGAGTCTGAATTCAAAATCGAGCCATCGTGAAGGATAGCCTATATGCTAACCACTCAACTATTCAGGTATTTATAAAGATAGAAGGTTTTATAGACTATAGGTTGAACATTTATAGCGAACGACCTAATTCTCTTCACAAGGCTTATCTACCCTAAGCTTAGTACATTTTTTATATAAACCTATTTTATTAATTACGACTAATTGATAGTTGATTTTTTAATTGATTCGTGTGTTGTCATTGATAATGAACAACGGTGCAAATTTTCAACTAGAGCTGAGAATGGGAAGTGGGAGAAAAAACTTGAAGTTCCACCCAGACAGACAGACAGAGTGAATAAGCTTTGTAAAAATAGAGTTACATTTTACTTTGACTAGTTTGTTACGTTGAGCAGAACATACGCGACGGGGACAGCCTTTCTTCAAACTGGTGTGTCTGGAGCTACAAGCCAATGACCGACATATATCGACACCTGGGGGTTTACGAGACAAGGGTTTCGATAATTGGAGGCACTAGGCGAAGTGAATTTTATAGTCCCAAATGAATTTTGTTTTAAATGAAAAAGAAACAAAAGAAACAGCGAAAAAGTAAAATTAAGCAATTTATTAAGAACCTTCCAGTCTATATCTAAATCTAAATTAAATTTGCGCTATCTCTCTAAAACGTTTTTTTTTAGTTCTGTGCGAGGTTCCCACCAATTGGAGGCCCTAGGCGGCTACCTAGTTAGACTATGCCGGTCCTGCTCAGGCAATCATGGTCATTGCAAAATATATTTTAAAAAAACACACAAAAAAACATTAGTTGTTGATGAGCTTTGATTCGTTACATGAATTCTTCCCAGCTAGTACCAAGTATATCTCCACATTTCAAACTGTACTACAAACTATTTTTGGATTTTCACCCAAACGTTGTCGTGTTGACATCTGCTCGATTTCAACGATTTCTTAGTTGTCAAATATTTGTAATTGGTTGCTCGCGTGAAGGATTAATAGCCCGATGAACTATTGGAACTCTTCAAAGGAGGAGAGCGAGAATTTAGCTTCTGCAGATCTTCATACTCCGACAGAGCGAGTCAACAACAAACAAATTTTCATTAGTCCTATCTTGCTACTTTCAACTACATACACAAGAACGTCTCAGCTCTAGTTTGGTCTTTCATGGTTCTCTTACAATTTCAGATCGACGAGTGAACGCTGTAAACAAAAATGTGTTCAATGCTTTCAAGACATAGAAAAAAAAAGATAACTAGCACAATTAAACAAAAACTTAAAAAAAACAACAAACAAAGCTTATCTGAAGGAGGAGATTTCCTTCCTTAAATCTAAATCTACCAATAATGTACAAGTTATTTCCTTTATTCGATATCAATCAAAATAATTAAATATCAATTATTAATTGAAAAAATGAATATTTTTTGTTTATTGATTCATGTTTTGTTAAGTACAATTGTTTAAAGTATCAATTTGATCGGAGAATGCGTGAGGGAGGAATAGCATTAACAATTATCTAAGGGGACTAAACCCAACAAATTTAGCTATATCTGTGAATACTGAAGTATTAGTGTCCTTTGTTGCTACTAAACAAAATAAAAATGAATTATCAGTAATTAATTGTCTAATTAGTTATATTTTTAAAATTGATTTATGTGTTGTCTATGTTAATGAATAATTGTGTGAAATTTCAACTTAATCCGAGAATGGGTGTGGAAGAAATAATGTGTACACACTTTTGACCAGACAGACAGAGTGAGTTGATATAAGCTTTTTAAAAAAAAAAAGAAAATGTATTTATAATAAAGTCTTAAGAAACAACAAGCAAATACAATTGTGATCAGTTAATTCCTTAAATGGTGATGTTTGAAAATGTACCCTTATTTCATAGGGAAAACATTTGACGCACGTCGCTCTGGTTTATTAATCATTTTGCTTGGTTATGAAAGAAGAATGATACAATTTAAAAAAAAAATGTATTACATTTTTGTTATCAAATGGCCGCAGAGGACGAAGAGGTCACAATGCTCTTTTTTTTTTTGGTCTTTATATCCTTTACCTTTTTTTTTTTACTCGTTTTTTTTTAAACTTTCTACTTTTTTTTGTTTAGTATTTGAGAATGTTGGTCTGTGGGTGGGCCGCACACTGTCTGCAGTGGGCTGTACACACGACCTCGTGGGAATCAAAAAGAAATGAAATGTACCAAATTACGGACATACCACAAGAGTGTGTTGGGCAGTGAGAGACAGAAAGAGAAAAGGGAGAGAAGTAAAAAAAAGAAGTAGAGGGATAGAGACCAGAGAGGAGAGGAAGAAAGAAAAGAGAGAGAGAGAGAGAGAAAGGGAGTTTGAGAAAATGAAATAAAGAAAAAAGAGAGCAACAAACAGAAAGAGAAAGAGAAAGAAATGTAAACTCTAGCTATCAATGAATGAAGAACATGACAATGGAGACTGAAGACTAATGGCAATGAGGAAAGACTAAATGAGATGAATGCACACAAGTGAGACAAAGACTAAATGAGATGAATGCACACAAGTGAGACAAAGATTTCACGGTATAGTGCATCACGCTGGTACTAAGAACCAAATAATGAAAACATGAACAGGATGTCTGCAATCCTGTTTCCTTCTATGTCAACTCCCAAGAGAAAATCTATTTATAGAAGTCTTCATACACGTCAAAACAAACTCGAGAGAAAATATTCAACACAATCCTTTTACACTTTGTTGCTTTTTATCCCATGAAGATTGATTCAATATTTAAGTCTCTATAGTGCTGTCCAGGTAACTACAGACAAGCTTACGTTTGGTAGTCTTACAGACAAATTTACGTTTAGTAGTCTTACAGACAAGTTTACATTTAGTAGTCTTACAGACAAGTTTACATTTAGTAGTCTTACAGACAAGTTTACATTTAGTAGTCTTACAGACAAGTTTACATTTAGTAGTCTTACAGACAAGTTTACATTTAGTAGTCTTCCAGACAAGTTTACATTTAGTAGTCTTACAGACAAGCTTACGTTTAGTAGTCTTACAGACACGTTTACGTTTAGTAGTCTTTCAGACAAGCTAAATTTCTGCAATCTAAGGTACCTACAAACTAAACCTTTGCAATCTATGGTACCTACAAGTTAAGCATCTGCAATCTAGGGTTACTGAGAAGTTCAACTTCTGCAGTCTAAGGTACCTATAAAAAAAAAAACTTCTACGATTTGGTAGTGCAAGAGAAACATTTGTTCTATACAGGTTCTGTATGTAACACAAAGAGTTTGTGACATTATTGGAGCCAAGGTCTGTTGATAACACTGATATCACGAGCTCAGAGTTTTTAGCTGCACTGATAGAGAGAGTACAAACAAATTTAGTTATAATTAACTTTTAATGAAGAAAATTTATAATTAGAAAATCATATGTCTGTTGTAAGAGTGAAAATAAGGGGGGATAAAGTCATATGCCAGACACCAGTACAAAAAGGTTGTCTTATCACCTCTACACTTAATCTACAAAGATTATGTTATATAATCTACCTTTTACTGTAAAGGAGGTATTGTTTTTAATTTTTTCTTAAACAATGACCCGAGTTCATTGTTACTGTTCAATCTGATACATTGATATAACTAGAGAATAAAAAACATATTTAAACTGATCGAATGTTTTGATGATGTTGTAAGGAGAGGGTAGCTCATCTCTGAATATCTTAGAGCATTTCTTCTTGTGTCTATAAATTCTTTATTTCGAGAAACATTTTCACCCGAATAGGTCGCACCTAAAAGTAGAACCTCGCTGTGCTTCGGAGCAACTTGCTTACCAATAAAACTTAGCAATGCTTTGTTTCCCTTAGACTGTTTATTTAGTGTTTGGCTCTTAAATTGTGAATAAAAAATGATATGGTCCGTTTAAATAGATGTCAACATTTGAAAGGAAACAACCAAGAAAGGACATATTAACTTCTCGTGGAAGACTTCAATGGCTAGCCACTAATTACAAAGAGAGAACCCAGTGTTTAGAAATGACATGAAATGACCACTTCGGTGACTTCTTCTTTCGAAACGTATTGATTTAGTGTAGGGACTGTCCACGCCAGACAATAAATAACAGATTAGTTACTGGTGCACCTGACGTCTTCAACGCCTACCTCTTCTTCAAGCTGAATATAATAGTGTCTCTTGTACAACGGGCCAGACAATGTCACGAGCTGATGATACAGTTAGGGTTCTTGGTGACGTTCTACACATAAATTTATTATGTTATAAAAGATGAAAATACCCAACACTGACATGAGCTTCAAATTTACTTGATAAATAGAAGAAATGCACTCTTTTTCATCACTACACTTGTTGAGTAATAAATAAAAAGTCTGAAATAGACTAGCGAAGCTAGGGTTGGTTCTGAAGAAAGTGGAGTAGTCTTTGGTTTGCTAGCAAGATGTCAACTAAAAGGAATACAATAATTTAACGTAATTAAAAAACAAATTGGCACAAACAAGGTTACAAAGACAGTTTGTGTGGAAACGCAAACTCAAAATCGGCTCCCGAAGTGGTCCACCTAAGCAGGTAAAAAGGCAGGTTTCAATATTTTCAGGAAGAACATCAGAATGAAATTATATCAAAGACAAATGACAGAGACGAATGGAGAAAGAAGGTTGACGGATCTTGTGTGGTGCCCCAGCAGACCTAAGGATAGGTGAACGTGAATGTGAAGTTAGATGTGAACCTGGCCTAACTGATGTCTTATAATGAATATCTAATTGGTCTAATTTTTTGTAAAAGATCAATCTCTTATTCAAATCCACAAGAAAAAAAAATACGTTACTGCGTATTTAATCCACCTTAGGGCGGCAGTTCACTTATTAACTTATTAACTACTTATTAATTGTGTTTTAAAATATGTCCCACTTATATGCTTACTAAATAGATTTTTTTCTCTTTAAAAAAAATTAAACATTTTTTCTAAATGTAGCAGTTAGTAGGACAGAACTTATATAACTTGTCAATACAAATGTAATTTAAAAAAAAAATCTTTTTACAAAAAATATTAAACCATTTGCATAAATGTGTTATAAATATGGTGGGAGTATATCTCCCCGCCTAATGAGCCTCCCGTATTTATTACTATTAATAGTGAATAGTTGTAAAAGTGGTGTATTTATATGAAAAAAGCATGTAAAATAGTCCTATAAAGCAGATAAAAAAAATTATGGCAACTTTGCTCAAACGTAAAGATTTAATTTAGGTAAGTTCTACAATTTTAAAAAATCATTTTATATAAATTCATAATACTTCTAAAGGACATATCAGGGGTAAAAGTATCACTGTAAACACCGAACAGATTTGCATTTCTAACAAGCTGTTTCGTATGCGGACACATACACACACACATCAAAAGGATTTTTCGACAAAGTAAACAATAAATATCAAGAACTATCGGGATGACAGTCCAAAGCGCATACTAAACCACCAGTTCTATTGCTCTGTTCCAAAATATCAATAACACAGGTCTATACGTTTGTAGACAATATTCAAGTTTTTCCTAGTAATGCATTGCTTTCGGCAAAGAAATGGATTAATGATCAAAATGTGAATGTTATTTCAACGAAGAATTTGTGTATAAAACTGTAAAATGAATTCAATGATTTTAGATTAAATTGTGAAACTTTCATTTGGAAGAAACTGACCTCTCAGCCTTAAGATTAAACGCAGAAGGGAAATGATGAGTCTAAAAGTAGATACAAGAAATTTAGGCATTTTGATAATGCTCTGATAATCAGTTGAAAAGGGTTAATGTAGTTTACTGTTTTTTAGGATTAATTTTTTTAAAAGTTTTTGGCTTTAGATTATATAATGGTTATATATGTTTATGTAGATGTTTTTTGTGTGTACATGTGTGAGTAAAAACTGAAACGACTTTGCTCCATCTATTTTGGTATCATCCTTCAACATTGAGACAACCTTCAATATATTGTCCACTACTGCTCTATCTCTGTGCTTGTCGATCACTTGTCCACTGCTAGTATGTCTCTGTGCTTGTCCATCACTTGTCCACTGATGGTATGTCTCTGTCCTTGTCCATCACTTGTCCAATGCTGGTATGTCTCTGTGTTTGTCCATCACTTGTCCACTACTGGTATGTCTCTGTGTTTGTCGATCACTTGTCCACTACTGGTATGTCTCTGTGTCCATCACTTGTCTCTGTAAGGAAGACAAACTGCTCTCGTTATGCGCTCAACCCCACCTCCCTCCCATCCTCCTGTCAACACATTTTTCCTCTAAAGCCCTTCAACACACTGGCACGGTCTACGCTCAGGGGATTCCACGCCCTCACACAGACCCTCACACACCCTCCCAGTTATACAGGGTATCGATCAGAGAACAAAATTTTCTTCTTTCTCAATTCAATTTAAAGAAGAAAAAAAACAACAAAAAGAGTGTTTTACAAAAATGGCTTTACGGAGGAGGAGGAGGAGGTGGGTGGGGGGGGGCGGACTGGAGTGGAAGTGGAGCCAAAGAAAGATGGGCAAAAATAAAACTAATAGAATGAAAGAGAGGGGGGGGGGGGGAAACGAGGCGAGAGAATGTGTGGGCGGGACAGTGCCAAAATCTCTGGTGAGAAATGAAGACTCGAGATAGCCTCACCCGAGTGGACAGGGCATTTCTAAATTAATGTTCAAGTTTTTATTTAAGTTATTATGACACTTTCTATTAGAAACATTTGAGTGTTGATTTAATTTTTTTTTAAATAAATGTCTTCTTTCGTACGTGTCTTGTGTTTATCATTAAGTTGATATTTATGTTTATAGGGACATTTATATTTAGGCAGAATTAGGCATAGGTGTTTTTAGCTAAAAAAAAAAAAAAAAAAAAAAAAAGAAACAAGAATAGAGAGGAGATAAGTGTAGGGCGCAGAGACATTCTGATATAAACAAAAGATACAAACTTTTTAGATATATCAATTAATTCAGACAAATAGACCAATAAAAAGTTTCAGGATTAAGACCGAATAAGATAAGATTCATGTTTATAATTGTTAGTAATATATATCTACTGCATCCATTAAGATGGAGTCAAACACAAACACACGAGATCTTACACACCAATTTTTAAAAATACTAACGGCATAAAACTATATCTCAAATAGATGAAATGTTCTTGGAGATTTTAACGATTAATTTTAAACATAGAAATGTCTTTGTTTAAACTTTAGTTTAAAAAATCTAGCTTACATTCTTCAAGCAATAAAATTTTAACATATAAAAAGAAGAGAACGCGATGGAAAACCGAGGAGGCGATAAAATGGAAACCTCAAGGAAAAGTTGAGAAAGTAAAAAGGCGTGGGAGAAATTTTGAAATAAACAAAAAGTAGGTCAAGGGCTCGATACTAAAACATTACTGCTGCCAACAACTAAATAGTTGAAAATGAGATTGTGCTATAAGCTTAGTCTTGCGTTTATATATTTTTTAAAGACTAACTTTTCTATTAGACCAGTGGTCGGCAACCTGCGACTCTTTAGTTCCATGCGCAAATATTATTTATTTCATAAAAAAAAAAACATTTAAAAATTGTTCTGATTTGTTTATCGAGGATTAGGCACCGATTCTATCTCTAAGCCACATGTACTCGCTTTACAGCGCACCCCTCCCCCATGTCTTGAAATGTAACATATTTGCAGGTGAAAGATTTTCAACATTCTTTTGCCTTATCACTTGATAAACACAAGTCTTGTGGCACAAAAGACACGGCACAAGTAAATCTTTTTTGTCAGGTATATGTCTTCCCAGGGTCCAAAAGAACAAACAAGAGGAGAAGATAGAGCTAATGTCGTGCAAAAATACCTTGAATCGATAGAAATAAAATTGTATGTAAATGTTTTATTGTTTAAATTATATATTTAAATAATAATTAATTATCTAATAATACCATATATATATATATATATATATAATTTGTTGTGAAAAACACTATGTTACGAATCTCACTATCCAGGCTCTCTGCAAACTGCACCATACACCACCAACTTAAAGAACTTGACAACTCAGGGCTCCAAAGTAACGTAACAATTTAATGGTTGAATAAATAACAGCCAATACTGTACAATTGGCAACACATACACTGTACAAATATCTCTCCGATAACACCGTACCGCCGTATCAACTCTTGCACTGGCCTCTCCGTCTCGTTCCGGGCTTGCACTGGGTTCAACAGTTCAGGACTGACTTCATACACTAGGCTCGTTGTGTCGGACTCAATCGCAGACCAAGATCAAGACGCCAGTCGTCTCAACTGTACTTGACAGTACTCCGCACTGAACCGTCGTAATGCTCCGTACAGAACCACACCATTGAACTGTGCTGTAGTCGACTGTGTTCTGAACCCCTGTCGTGAACCTTCTGTCGTGAACCTTCTGTAGTGAACCTTCTATCGTGAACCGTCTTGACTGTGTCACCTCCACTCTTTATATAGGGTCCCTGCTGGCCTTCTAGAACCGGGCAGAACGTCGCTGGACCATTCTGGGTGGTCAGATGACTACAACCCTCGTGACGCTCCTGAGCTCTGTTCACGACGTCGATCCTTCCCGAACCATCATGTTGACACTCGTCTCGGCCGACCGTCGTAACTCGTCACGGTTGACCGCTCCTTTAGCGCTGGCCTGGGGCAATTTACGTCGGCTGACTACACTCACACCACTGCCCCCATTTGTGCCACCACCAGGTTTATAACAACTATTTATATAAAGATAAATAGATGTTTTTTTCTTATGAATAAATGAATTCTTTTTCTAATCAAAAAATATTTTTTATGCGAGTATTATTTATTGTTTGGAAGAAAAAAATTGTGGCTCTTTAAAAAAGTTGAAATTTTGTAAATTTTAATTTTTCGCTCTTCCAACCCAAAAGGTTGCCGACCCCTGTATTAGACGGACTTTTAAACCCTCTCAAATTTTATATTGTTATGTTTTATTAGCAGGATATGCTTAGGTGGTAGATCTCGATATAGAACTTATAGCAATTATTAATACAAATTAAACTGAAGTATGTACAATATGTATTGTTCCGTGTTATTACTAATTTTATTTAAATCAAAGTAGTGGATATTTGGATAAATATTTGATGTTATGAATATTCAATTGACATGTGAAATATTTAGGTTGTTTCCTCAATGATTACTGCTTATTCTGATATTACTTATGACAATTTAAGCTAAAATTTATGACATTTTAAACTAAAACCTATGACATTTTAAACTAAAACCCATGGCATTTTAAGCTAAAACCTATGACATTTAAAACTAAAACCTATGACATTTTAAACTAAAACATATGACATTTTAAACTAAAACCTATGACATTTTAAACTAAAACATATGACATTTTAAACTAAAACATATGACATTTTAAACTAAAACATATGACATTTTAAACTAAAACATATGACATTTTAAACTAAAAATCTATGTGCCCCCCCCCCTTTCTATCCCCAATTTGTGTTTGCCCGTAGGCATCTCCAAATGTCTTATTCTTCCTCTCTCCTCCTTCCCTTTGTGAGAAAATCTTTGTCTAAACACATGACAGAAGCATTTATTTTGCCTTAAAGGACTTAAAAAAATATTTGGTCTCCTAAAGAAATTGGTAGTGTAGCTCAGTAAAAGTATAGAACTGAGAATAACACACATCAGGGGAGCAGGGAACCTGTTGGCATGGCATTGCTAAACTAATGAAGCGGCCAGTAACCTGATACTAAGTTCTCATAATTCCTTATTTCAAGTTATCTCTCCTAATAATACTAAACAAGATTATTAACTTTAAATGTTCATAATTTTCGGTCTAGATAATCTCTAGTTTACTAATTTTGCTCACGTTGGAAGTTGTTTATTCGCTCGAGTTTCAGAGTGGCATCACGAACTGGAGCGCTTTAACGAGTTTAACAATCTTGAGAAAAGTAGTTCATGTTTAACTCTACAAACTCATCAAACTTGTAGATATGTCCGATACTACTTGTTATGGTCACATAAAACTACCATTTTCAGTTTGGTGACATTGGCAAGCACTATGCAGACTTCAAGAACAAGCTGAAAGGACTCAGCATATCTACAGAACTGAAAGTCTACAGTGCTGCAGTCCTTCCTTTACTTTTATAGGTACCAGAGTTCCTGCCCTTATATTCCCCTTCCACCTACACTAAGAAAAGTTAACCAGGTGAACTGGTTTGACCACATAACAGACGTTGAAATCCTACAGTAGTCGCATATGAACAGTATCGACGCCATAGCAAAAAGGCAAAGAAAGCGGTCAGCATGAAAGAACGTAGATCTAAAAAAAAAAAGGCTGAGAAAAGAAGCTAGCACAGCTGCTGCAGAGCCAACCAACCCATGAGATAAGAAGCTAGCACAACTGCTGCAGAGCCAACCAACCCATGAGATAAGAAGCTAGCACAACTGCTGCAGAGCCAACCAACCCATGAGATAAAAAGCTAGCACAACTGCTGCAGAGCCAACCAACCCATGAGATAAAAAGCTAGCACAACTGCTGCAGAGCCAACCAACCCATGAGATAAGAAGCTAGCACAACTGCTGCAGAGCCAACCAACCCATGAGATAAGAAGCTAGCACAACTGCTGCAGAGCCAACCAACCCATGAGATAAAAAGCTAGCACAACTGCTGCAGAGCCAACCAACCCATGAGATAAAAAGCTAGCACAACTGCTGCAGAGCCAACCAACCCATGAGATAAGAAGCTAGCACAACTGCTGCAGAGCCAACCAACCCATGAGATAAGAAGCTAGCACAACTGCTGCAGAGCCAACCAACCCATGAGATAAAAAGCTAGCACAACTGCTGCAGAGCCAACCAACCCATGAGATAAAAAGCTAGCACAACTGCTGCAGAGCCAACCAACCCATGAGATAAGAAGCTAGCACAACTGCTGCAGAGCCAACCAACCCATGAGATAAGAAGCTAGCACAACTGCTGCAGAGCCAACCAACCCATAAGATGTTGCCGGGATTAGACTCTATAGTCACCTTCAAGTTCATTGGAAATGAGAAATATGTGACCACAAAAGTGGAGCTATTTACATAAACTTTGAAGTAGTATTTTAGGACGACCCCCCAGATCCAAAAGATTTCAAATCCAAAAGATTTCATAACCAGATATTTCAGATCAGAAACCGTGACTATCATGACAAACCTGACACAAAAATCCTAGATCGAGAGGCTAGGTTCTGGTGAAATAAAAAGTATTCACAAGCATTTCAATGTTTTAAGAGAATTTCATTGTTCTAATCCATTTTTTTTTAGAAAAGCAATAAGGCATTTTGTTTTTTGTGTCCAAAAAAACATGAAGTAGATCATTTGGCAGGCTATCTGTGACCTACACATTTTGTCACATAGTACACAAATGAACTAAATGAAGATTGAAATTATTTTATGTAAAAATACTCTCAGAGAAAACCTGAAACTAAAAAAATGTTAAGACAAAACAAATTTAGCCAGGTCGGCACTTGCCATCTTTCTCTCAAATGAACGTCTGTTTTACGATCAACAATTAAGTCGGTATGTGTATCCTAGCATTATTAGACCAGGACGATATTAATATAATTAATCTGAGATGAAATCATATTGTTAAACCTAGAAAATGTCACAGATCAGTAGAGATAAAAAAAAAAAACAGGCTGAGAATGAGTATAGTTTTATATTTCACTTTGAAACATAAAATATATTAATGGGGTACAATACAATGTATAAATTATAGTTTTTAAAAGGGGTACTATATCTCCTCTGCGAAATTGAGTTTGTAAAAGAGGGATACTATATTACGTATAAATTACAGTTTTTAAAAGGGGTACAATATAATGCATAAATTACAGTTTTAAGGTGCAAGCTACTAAAACTTGTAACGCTTTTAAGATACAAAAAAAATGTGTATATATTGATAATAGTCTATTAATATCTGATAATGTTCTACATTTGACCTGCTGTCAAAAATAGTATGAAAGAGATCTGGGATTGATTTACAAAATTATAAAATCTTTATCTTGCAAGATTACCTTTTTGAAGACTATATATAAGTTATTTCACTTTAGATATCCAAGGAAGTTATTCTATATTCAAGACCATGGCACAGCCCATTGCTTTAAAGCATTCCACCATAAGGAAATATAATTGTTCCAAAAATGAACGAGAAATGTTGGTCCTGTCTCGCCGAGGGAACAACCCGGAGGACAAGCAAGGGACAACACTCGAGGACCCCATTGACAAGTGACACGAAAAGAGGTAAACTGGTTAAGGGGGAAAATGGGCTTTTGAGAATAGACAATCAATAATTTAGTACAGCGATGACTGCTTCCGGTGTAGACCAAAAAAAAAAACCCTGATAAAATGAATTACATTCAATTATAGAATTACCTTCTTTTTATAATTACACGAGTCATGCAATATCAAGACTTATCGCTCATATACATTTTAAAATGAAGCGTGTAAGTATTACCAACGAATCCTGAACTGACATTTAGACAAGACTGGCCTGGATGTAAAACATTCACCACACACAGCCACGATATGTGCACAGAAATATGTGTATCTTTTTCTAAGAGCTTGGATATGTGTCCATCTAGTCATGAATGCTAATCTGTGACTTGAATTGATCTTGAGACAGACGCTTCTCGTGAAAACAATATGAAAAATCCTATTTAGGAGATGGCATATATATATCTATGTATATACTATCTCTCTCTCTCTCTTTATATATATATATATATCATGGGCGTAGCCAGGATTTTTTTTCGGGGGGGGGGGGGGATTTTTTTCTCCCGACCCCCCTCCCGCGAAAAAAAAATATTTATGTGTGTGTGTGTGCATAATCTTTATTACACTCTGACCATTCTTTCGGAAGACGTTTATTGTGCCCTAGAATAGGTTCTTCCTGGAGTTAGTGGAAAAATTGTAGATTCCCTGCCATTGCCAGCAAGGGGGTCTGGGGGAGCGCTAGGAGCTCCCCCATCGCGGGGCGTAGCCCCGCCGCCAAGCACTATTTCTGGTATTGAAAGCCAACAAAATGCATATTCTGAGGTATCTACAGTGCATTTTCCTGCTATTAAAAAAGTTTTATTTCAAAAACCTAATGTGCTATTCTTAATGACTTATACCCTCCCGCGCCGTTCGCGCATTTGCCGTCAAGATGTTTCCATAAAACTCTGTCACTGATAATGTCTGAAGCCTCTTCCACCTGCTCTGAGGACCTCCATGAATGTGTGGCGCCAAGTTGTACTAGGATGTCATCTTATACGTAATTCATTTTGTCAGAGAACATGTCCCACAAACTCATGCGACGCTCAATCACAATCTTACTAAGGGGTGGACTTCCTTGATTTAGACCCTATCTCTATAACTGACTCCTAAAATATAACTTAGCCATCTTTGTTGAGCCACATTTAGTGTTTTTCAATTTCGGCAGATGACCATTCATTGCACTTTATTAATGGAGCCCCGCCACTGGTAAAAATGTGTAACCTTTCTTGAATACGCTCTTAGAATTAAGTGACTGTAGTTTGCTTTAGATTGTATATCGAAAAGGGAAGTTTTATCGTCAAAATCATATGTTGGGGGTTTTAAACTAAAAAGTCTCTGGAGTTGTTTTTTTTTTAAATTCAAAACCCCATTTAGCTACGGTCATTGAATTTAGTAACTGTAGTTTGCATTAGAATAATATTGAAGATAGACGTTTTCCACCTCAAAACAGTCTGTAGGGGAATTTTAAACTCAAAACCATCTGGAGGGGTTTTAAACTTTAAAAAAAGCCATCTGTAGGAAAGGGGTTTAAACCTAAAAACCTCAATAGGATTGGCTACGCTCAAATAATTTTAGTGAGTAATTTGCTTTTTTATATTGAACAGTTATTTTTTAGCATCGAACCCCTCTGACGGGGGGTTTAAACTCAAAACCCCTTTGGCTACGCTCATAGAATTTTGAGTGCGTAATTTGCTTTTTTTCTTACATTGAAGGTGTGTTTTTTAGCTTCAAACCCCGCTGGCGGGGGGGTTTAAACTCAAAATCCCTTTGGCTACGCTCATAGAATTTTGAGTGCGTAATTTCCTTTTTTATATTGAAGAAGGGGTTTATCGTACAGTTTCCTTAACTGTGCTCTTGGAATTAGGGGATTGTCGTTTGCATTTTTAAAAATTTTTTCTATAGAAGAGAGGGGATTTAACTGCAAAAAACCCTGGTAGGGGGTTTTAAACTCAAAACCCCCTTTGCTGTGCTAGGGCAAGTGATCATTTAGTATTAAAATGTCACCAAAATAGCAAAATTAAAGCAAAAAATCAGTCACTAAATTCCGATTTCCCCCCCCCCCCCCCCACCCCAGAGGGGAGATTTCATTTCGGGGGGGGGGATTGAACCCCAAAAACCCTCCCCTGGATTCCCTAACATATATATATATATATATATATATATATATATATATATATATATATAGAGAGAGAGAGAGAGAGAGAGAGAGAGAGAAATATACAGTGAGACAGAAAGAGATAAAGGTGTATATATAGATTAATATAGATATAGATATATAGATGGCGAAACGACCATGTATCATCTCATGGAAATGAGATGAATGCCTGGGCATTAGCTGTGGTAGGAACGATGTCACCCACACATCAGATATCCCTTCTCCACGCAGCTGATGAATCCAAAAAAGAACGTCGATACAGTCTGGGGTCAGCGGCTTTGCAGGGTGTACCACTGAGTGCTGCAAACCGTCTAAGGGTCGCTGGCTCCTAATTTTTCCTCAGGGTTGATTTTCGAAGTCTTTCCCATGATTGGGTATAGCTGCAAGGCAACAGGGGTTTGAATTCAGAGTTTTCCTTCTCCTATGTTGGTAGCCAGTCATGGCTGACGAGGCCCCTGTGCCCGAAGCTTACTTTTATAATCGCCTTCGTCTCTTCTTCTAATGGTGAAAACAGTTCCGTCAGTATCTGAGCCACACGTGAAAGCCAGGATTTGGCATGGTTGTGAAAGGCTATTTGAGACGCAACCATTTATTACGTAATGGGGTGCTTATATCCATTGCCACTTCCGACATTGACAACCTGGCGGAACGAAGGAGATGACACACGTTGCGACAAACTATGAAGTTTTAAAACAAGCAATAGACTGGAATCCGAAGAGAAAGAGGAAAATGGGCAGGCCTAAACGAACCTGGAGGAAATAGTTTATCAGCGATCCTGAGGATACTGGAACGATATGATGAAGAAAGCTACTGTAATGACACAATAGTAAAATGCGTAGAAGTTGGGTTTAATTGGGTATTTCCTTGGCGCGACAGTACATTTAAAAGTTAGAACGGAAATAAATTAACAACGATTAACTGACGAATGAGGACGAAAGAAAATCGGCTTGTAGGAAAGATACGTCATAAACTGTGCCCTTATTTTGTAATAAAATGTTGTTTTAGTAAAGAACTGGACTTATTCATTATTTACTATTTGTGTTCTGTTGGAGCCTAGTTGGAGGTTGCAATTAAGAACTCGCATATAACATTAGATCTACAAATAATCAACATTTTCTACCTTACAGTCAACTAGATCTATGAACCACCTCAAAACTGCTCAGAACCGACTTCTGTGTAGTTGCAACCTAATGCTCCCCTTGGGGTTGAAGTAATGAAGTCTTTAGGAGACGAAATGATATCACTTATCATAATGATTTTTTTTTTACTTTTATAATTATGTTGTTTTGACCGAATGGACACTCATATATGTATTAATTAATACAATACTTAAAAACAATGCATTTAAAATTACATTTTTTTAGATTGAGAATGGCTGACTGCTACTTAACGAACCCGCCAGGAGATCTTAATATATGCACATTAAACAAGCTAAAATATACAAAATACTGTTTTAAAAATAAATCCTATATAAGTGAAAGTACCACACAATCACTGCCATTTCTATCAATACTGCAAGATTTATTACTCCTTTTTCTATAAAGAAAACAAAATTAATTAATTATTACTTATTGATTCGTGTATTTTCTTCGACAATTGGGCACAATACCAAACTTGATCCGAGAATAGGAAGTGGGAGAAAATAAAAACGTATAAAAGAATCCACCCAAACAGACAGACAGACAGACAGAGTTGATATTAGCTTTGTTAAAAAAAAAGAACAAAAAACGTACAGACTAGTGGTTACCATTTGAGGCCGTCTACAATTCTGATACACTTGACAAGGGCTGCATTGCTTCCAAAAAAAATGAAATAAATAAAAATCCAAAGAATGTGGAATCTCTGAGTCTCTGCAGGTTCATCATGTAATGTGGGTAGAGGTTTCCAAGGGCGGAGAGCACTGTATCACGGGTCGGATGTGGCCGCGGGCTGTAGTTTGCACATCACAGCTGTAGATCATTTGTCAGTGAATGTATAATCTATACAATTCAAATGACATCTTCTAGCATTACTTTTCTAATCTAGACTATTCGTAACTCTTGAAACTATCGCTAGATTCTTAGTTTTTTTCTATTGCATATTTCCCTTGGTCTGTTTTCGCTGAACCTACAACACAATGCATCTAAATTTAACCTTTTTTTTTTGCTTCTTAACATTTCCCGTTATTATGACTTCTAGCTCTTGCGCCAGTGTTCTCCCTTGTGTAGTTCAACTTCTTTCTAGTATTAATATTTTAGTTTCGACGATGCTGCTAAGTTCTCACTCACAGCTCACATATGTCAGGATACCGAATCATATCAATGTTGCAAGGGCAATAATTTATACTTTATTTCAGAATTATTCTTAGCACGAGTTATCTCTTCAGAAAATCTTAACAGTACGTAAGGGCTAATGTATAGATCTACTATAATTTTTAATATTTTGATGCAAGGCCTTTAGATATAGACGTTAATGAATAGGGCCTACACAATCTGTTCAAGATAAAGATTTTCTAGTCCTCTAACCAAATTTAAATATTTTTTTTTTTATATTTCATTTTTTTTTTATTTAGTTATATATTCCAGATCTCTACATACTTCTACCTACAAGATTTCTATATACTTCTACCTACAAGATTTCTATAAACTTCTACCTACAAGATTTCTATAAACTTCTACCTACAAGATTTCTATATACATCTACCTACAAGATTTCTATATACTTCTACCTACAAGATTTCTATATACTTCTACCTACAAGATTTCTATATACTTCTACCTACAAGATTTCTATATACTTCTACCTACAAGATTTCTATATACTTCTACCTACAAGATTTCTATATACTTCTACCTACAAGATTTCTATATACTTCTACCTACAAGATTTCTATATACTTCTACCTACAAGATTTCTATATACTTCTACCTACAAGAACAAAAAAAAAATTGTTATACATATATTTTAATTTGTTTTTATAACTTTGTAAACACAACACCTATATTTGCAGTTTACTTAACGCTTTAAACATAACCCTTTTTTTTTAATGACAATCATACATCTAGAAGTTACATTGTGCATTTGTTTAGAAACGCATTTATTCACGCAAATATTCTCCGTTATAATAGCTGTTACGATAGAATTGGGTGGTTAAAACATAGAAGTACATTCAGACGATAAATCTGTTGACCCAATATTCAATGTATATTTGGTTTAGGTAAAAAAAACCAACAACAACGAAATATAACTGTTTCACTCCTCTAGTAGAAATCATAAAAAATGTGAACACGCACATTAAACACAGGCCATAGGCACGTTAGAGGACCAAGAATCACTAACCCATATACACTAAGATGTAGACTTGAAACTTCAAATTTCTGAATATATCTGAATGTCTTCAACTTCCGATCCCTTAGACCAGTGATTCCCAAAGTGGTTGCAACTACAACGTCATGACCTATATTTGATCAAAACGAATGCATAATCTTGAATGTTTCTTGTGTTTCGTGTGCTGACTTACTCTAGTCAGCAGTCACATTTTACGTAACGAATGAATGTAGCTAAGAACTAAGGTACTAGGAATAATGAAACTAAGAATATGAACGGAACAATAAACATGATGGTGCTGGTGATACGGAGGTGAGAACAAGGTCTGTTGTCTTGTAATCATTATCCAACTGACATAGTAGGGGGCACTTGCTTGCAGGCGGCTTCAGAACGAGATAGCTGGAGCTCACTTACAAAGGCCGTGGGATAAACATTTGAGACAAAAAAAAATCCGCTGCCGAGGACAGGCGTAGGCGGCGAAAAGAAAATCTTGTCCACAAGGGTTATGCCTGCGCTATATGTGGCAACATATGTAGGTCGCAGCTGGGGCTGCGTAGCCACGGGAAATACTGCATTCCTCATCAATTTTCAGACTCGAAGACAATTCTTATTATTATTATTGTCAAATCGACTGTTACTGAACTTCAAAGAATTTGTAAGTCTACAGTCTACAACATAATCATATATGTCTATGGTCTACAATTTTTTTTTGTTTGCAATCATCAGCTTGGCTTTTGTGTTAGTGCTTAAATGTACGCAAGTTACTTATGAAAGAAGTTTCTGCACGTTGAAGTGTGAAAAGACTTGGTTCTAAAGAATCATGACAGAGCACACTTGAAAGTTGGAATGTAAAAAGTTGTTGACTAAGACTCTCTACCAGTACGAGTAATTTGTTACTGAGGGAACCCCAGTATATTGGTAGATATGAATGTATAAATAAGAAAGGCTGTTTCGTTTCTCCCATTTCATGTGTTAGGTTTTACTCTTTTGGTAATATCAAAAACAAATAACTAAGTATTCTATTCAAACAAAGGTACTTAACAGTTTTGTACCAACTGAGAATTCATAAAGCCTCTAAGTCTATCTACAAGTCTATCTACAAGTCTCTCTACATTATTCTACACTTGTATAAGTTAAATGCATTTAAATTACCTTCTCACTGTACATCTTTAATTAACAGCCACTTCCAAAGTTGTCCATAAACAAATTTTAAAGTGAGACAGATTGAGACTCACTGCTAAACATAGCTTGAAAGTGGATCAGATTGAAACAGATTGATACTCGTTAATAGACAAAGCTTGAAAGTTAAACAAATTGTGACTAATTGAGAATCTCTGCTAGACATTGTTTGAAAGTTAAACAGATTGGGAATCTCTGCTAGACATTGTTTGAAAGTTAAATAGATTGGGAATCTCTGTTAGACAGAAGTTGAAAGCTGATCATGACGTCTGCACTGAACTGAACTTATTGGCGCTATTAAAGCGCCTTCAAAAGCATACATAAAACTGTGACAATTTACGACAGTACTCTTGGAGCAGACGCAAACCCTGGTAATAAATGTTGAGGGCTTTATTTTCCTCATAAAAAAGGGCAGGAATAGACATACACAACTGGTAGTGACGTCATAAGAAAACTAAATTTTGTTTTAAATATTTACAGTTTGTTTTTCGCTCAGTCATGGAGTGGACATTGGTCGTAGCAATAACAGTCAAATGAAGCAAATCAAAATGAATGCTGTGATATTCCATCCTATGGCGATAAATAAAATCGTGTCTCTATTTAACAATAATGCGAATGGAATATTGTAGTCCACGTTTTGTACATCAATAACTATAACTTCATTTCACGAGAGTAACCAAATTAAAGGGGAAAAACACAGTTGGTGACGTCATATTATACTGTCATAAATCTTCCGATTGAGCAACGAAAGTTTCGACTTCTGACTAGCAAGACTTTCACCCACGCGATTGCTGGACGACTTTTATGGGCAATCCATAAATGACGTCAATTTCTTTCGACTGATTTTAGCGAGTCCCCGAAAAGGTAATAGACGCTATTAGTTTTGTGTGGTCTGACTGTCTGTCCGTCCGTCCGTCCCGTTTAGATCTCGTAAACTAGAAAAGATATTGAAAATCCGACATCGCAATATTTTAGACCATTGGCTACTTTTTACTTTTCTGAATTTTAATTTTTAAAATCAACTATACAAGCAATTTTTTCATAAAAATACACCATTTTTACAACTATTCACTATTAATAGTAATAAACACGAGAGGCTATTTAGTAAGGGCCCTGCAATTTACCATATTTGAAACACATTTATGCAAACGGTTATAGATTTTTTGTCAATTTTTTTTTGTTTACAATTGTATTGCTAAGTTAAGTAAGTTCGGTCATACTAACTACTACATTTACAATTTACTATTTACTGTTAATAGTAATAAACACGAGAGGCTATTTAGTAAGGGAGATAATTATTTACCATATTTTTTACATATTTATGCAAACGGTTTTAGATTTTTTGTCAAAATATTAATTTTTTTTACAGTTGTATTGCACAGTTAAGTAAGTTCTGTCACACTAACTAATACATTTACAAAAAAAAATTAACTTTTTTTTTAAAGAGAAAAAATCTTTCTAGTATGCATATCCATGGAACATAATTTAAAACAATAATTAATAAGTAGTTTTTCATATTATCGCGTGAACTACACTGCCAATGAATTATGACGGAACACTTAACGTTAGTTAGTCCAATAGTGCAACCTCTTTTTGAGATTCAGAAAATAAAAAGAAGCTAGAAGAGACGCAAAATAAAACCATCGAGCCACGAACGAATTTTCACATTTGACTAGAGGTCACTAGAGTAATGTCAATAGTAGAATCCTTTAGCTTAGAGACACTTCAGGGCAGAAGACTAAACGGCCAAGTAGGAAGAGACCAAAATGTACAACTTACAAATACAAAACCACAATATTGTAGGATCAACTAAACGGCACAAAGATGTTTCTGACTCCATAGGCTAGGACTAATTCTATATTTCAATATTATAACCCATTGACATGCACACGCATATAACAATGTTATATCTAATGAACGCATAGTTAACACAGGGGCGCCCCAGGGGGCTGTGACATCGCCATTGTGGTTCATTTTGTACACGAATGATTTTCAATCCGATAGTTCTTGTTGCTCCTTCGCAAAATTCGCTGATGATGCGGCTCTTCTTGCCCTGCTCTCAGAGAGCTCAGACATAAATGAGTATTTCAAAGAAATAGAACACATTGAAAAATACTGCAAAGATAATTTTTTTATTATTAAATGTAAAAAACAACAACAAAGAAATGATAATCTATTTTCGTAGGGACAAGAAGGAAAATGATATTGTTTCTGTAGCTGGAGAGACCATTGAAATTGTGCAAACCTTTAAATACCTTGGTACTATCCTAGACAATAAACTAAATTTTACTGCAAATACTGATTATATCAGCAAAAAAAGGCAGCAAAGATAACGATTACTAAGAAAACTCCTCGTTTAATGTTAACGAGAAGGCCTTGGCTATATTTTATCACGCTCACATCTGCAATATTTTAAGTTTCAATATCACTGCCTGGTATGGCAATCTGAGCATTAAAAATAAAAATAAACTTTATAGAATCCTAAATGATGCTGGTAAAATCATTGGCAAAAAACAAAACCCATTTGGGCAGCTGTTTGAGACTAACATCTATAAAAAAAAGCTAACAAGATCCTCGAAATAAAGAATCACCCTTTGTGTCAGGATTTTGTGATTTTACCAGATACAAAACACCGATAGCAAAGACAAACAGACACAAACACTCTTTTGTTCCCCTGGCAATCAAATCATTAAATAAGAACAATTTTGAATAGCCTTTGTCACATGTAAACTATGAGTGAGTCTGGTGTGAATGTACACTTTGGTTTCTTATAGTTATAATTTTTTTTGTTTGGTGTAATGCACAAATTGTAAGACAAATTTCCATACGGATAATAAAGATTATTATTATTATTATTATTATTATTATTATTAGTATCAAACTACTATTTTTTTTACAAGATCATATAAAGCTATGAAAAAAAAAGACAATTTTCTATTTTGAAAATCGAACAGTTAATAAACTTTTTGTTTCACTACATGTTTAGTTAGCACTTATATTGTGACGCTGTCTTGAACGAATTCTTGAGATGTACAATGCTAAAAGATTGTTTATGCTCAAATATGCACTCATGTTGTATAGTCATGTAATAAGAAATAAAGTAAAACTGAAGAGTAACCCAAAACAAGGCTTTATTAAACTAGAACGACACATGAACTGACGAAAGAAACTTTGACAGTAACACACTAAATCAATGTTGTGAACACATTTTCACTATGTTACACAAACATAAACAAATCTATATATGTTATTCTCTTCATGGCTCAAGAGTTGGACAAGAAGTAAAAGAAAGATCACTCTTTTATTTCTGCAAGTAGGACGGACTAGAGTTACCCTAAGAAAAAAAAGAGGAGGGGGGAGAACAATTAGTATTCACCCATCACAAAATAGCAGGGCCGGACTTAACCGTTGTGACCAAGAAGTCATGGAAAGATCACTCTTTTTTTTTTAATTTCTATTTCATTTTTGATCTTGCCCCTGTTTTGCTGGTCCAACAGAAAAGACACAGAGCGTTGGTCTGTAACCAATGTGAAGGGTCTGCTAATTAGGTAATGTTGCCATTTTCTCAGGGGTTCTACAATGGCGAATGCTTCCTTTTCGACTGCTGAGTGTCTGCGTTCACTGTTAGTGAGTGTTCTTGAAAAGAAGGCGACAGCACGGCCGCCTTGATTAAGAGTTGCGGCGATCGCGATGTCAGAGGCATCTGTTTCGAGTGTTAGAGGTCGATTATAATCTATCGTCGACACAGAAGCGTTTTCAAGTTCGTGTTTTAGCTGTTTAAAAGCTTCCTTAACTCCGCTTTTGTGATTTCATGTCTTGTGGTGGAGATAGATTTCTCAACTCCTGAAATCTTTCGGGGTCTGGTCTTAACTGCCCTTGAGAGATTTTGTAGCCTAGGAGACACACTTTCTTAGTCGCAATAGCACTTTTATTGTCGTTGAAGGTGATGCCATACTTCTTAGCGGCGTTGAGAAATCTCTGTAGATTCTGGTCGTGGCTACTGAAGTCTCGTCCGCAGATGGTAACGTTATCCACGTAAGCGAACGTATCCTGAAGCCCTTCCTCCTCAAACGAACGCCTCGAACGCCCTGTACTGCTTTCATCCTCCCTGTTAGGTATCTGGTGGTAAGCGCTTTTGAGGTCGAACGTACTGTACATTGAGTATTTAGATATTTCCTGTACCAGTTCATCAACTTTTGGCACGGGGTACGCGTCGAGATAAGTGAATCGATTGATGGTTTGACTATAGTCAATAAACATTTTCTTTTTGTGCCTTTCAAAATAAATTGTAATAAGAAATAAAGAAACACTGAAGAGTAACCTAAATCAAGGCTTTATTAAACTAGAACGACACATGGACTGACGAAAGAGACTTTCACAGTAGCGCACTAAATCAATGTTGTGAACACATTCTCACCACGTTACACAAACATAAACAAATAGTAACGATTTCACCACAAGTTATAATTTAATTTATATATATATATATATATATATATATATATATATATATATATATATATATATATATATATATATATATATATATATAAATGCTTTGTAAAAAAAATAATATCAAAGCTATTCTAATGGAAAGGGGGAGGAGATTAGCTGATCTCCGTCTCCACAGGTCTGCAAAACCAAAAATTCTCGACCTGTATGGTGACATGTATACACTACGCAAAACAGCAGAATTTCTGTCAGGGGCTTTTGCAAGAGAGGATTTGCCCTCATTCAAATGGAGTTGGATGATGATGATGATAATAATGGAAAGAATTTCGGCACTTACAACTATATCACTCAATAATGTAGAAGTTATTTTTCTTATTCGATATCAGCAAAATAAATAAATACGAACAAATGACTAATTGGTTAAATTTTTAATTGATTCATGTTTTGTTAGGTACAATAAATAATTGCTAGAGGTTTAATTTGATCTAATAGTGTGTGGTGGAGAAATCACGTGTTCAATTCTCTAAGGAAACGAAAACCTACATATTTAGCTATATCTGTGAAGACTGAACGAATTAATTCCCCATGTTGGTATCAAACAAAGTAATTAATTACCAGTAATTAATTGAAATATTGGTTAATTTTTTAAATTGATTCATGTCTTTTCTATGCCAATGAAGAAGTTTCAACTTGATCCAAAAATGGGTGTTGGAGAAATAATGTGTACAAACTTGATATAAGCTTTGTAAAAAAATTGTTTTACATACTTGTGTTACTAATAGTCACGACTTCATAACAAATGTATATGCAAATTTTACTTTTTTAATGACATCGACTTAACAGACGACTTACCAAACGACTTACCAGACGACTTACCAGACGACTTACCAGACGACTTACCAGAAGTTAAATATTTCTGGAACTCTTCCGTCCTTCAATTGTTGTTAGGCGTTAGAGTTCTTCAAAGATGTTTTATTGGTGATTGCTGGGTCAACTCATGAAAACAATTTCAATGTTGTCTGTTCCGAACTCTTTCTACCTCTTGTAAGTCCTGACAATAATAATGGCAATGTCTCTCCATTACGAAGATTAAGCATGAGTGCAGTGAGTGCAGAGTGTTTCGCATTGCCCATACAAACATACAACCCAGTTGTGACCTGCTTATTTTTCCATACCTGATGCAGACAAAGCCGTTCTCCGTCGCGGGTCTATTTAAGTTTTCTCCTAAATCAACTTTTCTTTTTGCCTTTAATGTGTGCTTCGGGGAAGACCGAGTTTTGTTATATAACGAAAGCATACATTGGTGGTGGTGCGGGGGGGGGGGGGGGGGGAGTCAACCGCACGGTTCGGAGTGTAGCGGGCGCCAAAATGGGTATCATATTATTACAATATCCTATATTTCTGTCACTATTGATAGTTCGTTTGTTAACTTCGGTTACATTATATGCTAGTTCTGTATTGCTCACTGGTCACTTTACTTTTGTAAATATGTATTTCGTTAACTATTGGGAGGTGGTGGTGGGCGCCGATAAGCCTCGCTGTCCCGGGCGCCTGTCATCCTCGATACAGACTGCAAAGTAAAGTTGTTAGAGAACCTATTTTGTGAGTCGTGACTGTAAGTAAGAGAATACATAGAGTTAATGAAAATATGAATGCCATTCAGCAGAAGTGATATTTCGAATGCCCTGAGAGACATAAGACACCAAGCGCCAACTTAATAGAATAAAATAATTATTTTTAAAAATGAATTCGTGATCAAGTTAAATGAAAAAGTAGCAATCAATAGGCCTACTTAGCTTCCGCTATGACGATATGGGCAACCAGAGTCCTACCCTCCTCTCGGTATTAGGCCAACCCCATAAATGAATCGTGATTGGTCAGCCTACTCCTTAGTCCCTCAGAGTTTACAATTATTTTCGTAGTTCATGCTCTACATACAAGTCCAATTTTACTTTAAGTTAGTGGTTTGATCTATTACATTTAGTGCTAAATCTTTATTCTTTTTGTATTTGTAAAGGTGTATATTGCTAGAAATATTACGAGTGGTAGTATTTGACTTGACTGTCATTTGACTATATTTACAAAGATACTAGGCTTGACTAGATTTAGAATAGAGTCTAGACTTTACTACATTTAGAATAGAGACTAGACTTGACTACATTTAGAATAAAGATTAGACTTGACTTTATTTAAGTATAGATACTAGACTCGAGTCCATCCACAGCCGTCCTGAGGAATGTTTGGGCATAGATCCAGTTCTGATGGAGCCATGTAAAACAAACGAAGTAGAATCTATCTAAATCTTTATACTTTTCACAAGTTCCCAGATAAAATTTAATTTCATTGCTTTCTGAAAAGTAATTGTCTTTTTTTATATTAATGTAGAAGAATTTTTAGCATCTTGCTAAGTTTTTTTTTTTTTCTTTCTATTTCCTTTCTATTGAATCTCATTGACTGATTAGGTTTCAACCCTACCAGGCGATGTGATAAGGTCATGGGGGGGGGGGGGGGGGGGGGGAAAAGAATCAGTTTATTAAGTTCGTGTTTGTTTGTTTGTTTGTTTGTTTGTTTGTTGTTTCGTTTATTATTTCTATTTGGGACTCACAGAAGCGATAATTCTGAAGTCCAATGTTCAAAGCCTAATGTACCTCATTCTTTTTACCAATTTGGTCTTTTTGTACTGGGTCTTTCTATTTCATCGAGTTGACGTGCTGATTGGATCAACAATGACAAGTACAAGATTAAAACAAACAAACGTTTTCAAGATTTAGTTTCTTTCCACAGGGTATTAAAATGGGTTTTTAAGATAATAAAAATTGTAGTAAACATTGCAAAATAATAATTTATAGCATTGGTCTCTTTCAATCTTGTTTAATTTACATATAGTTTTTTTTTTAAGTATTAGCATTTGAAATGCTTGAAACTGACAAACATTTGAATTTTTCAGTCTTAGAATTTAAAGAATTCTTTCTCTTACAATTAGTTTCATAGAATTTTAAAGGAAAAAAACAGATTTAAAATTAATTTAGTGCCAATGCTGGTGGGGCTAGGAAAGAAATTTTTTTCAGTATTTAAGAGTTGAAATCAAGTCAATCACCTTTTTTAAAAAAAAACGAAACTTTTAAATGAGTTAATTTTTAAAAAGTTAATTTATTTGCATCTTAATATAGAACTATCTTTAAATAGATACAAAAATAAATAGATTTTGTATTGAGTCTCTTGCAACCGCAACTATTTTCGTACTATTTTTTTATTCATGAATATTCAACTAAAAGCTGAAATAAAAAGATTTTTTTTTATTCTAAAGCTTGATTGAAATGTTTGAAATAGACATTCGGACGTTGGTCTAGAGTTTCACTTAAGAGAACAATGATTCCCCTGGGATCAAATATAATCTTCTCATTATCAGATCATGAGTCATGAAATTTGAAAGAAGGTTAATCTATAAACAGAAAAGTGACGTAAAAATAAAGCAGACGTCATCTAGTGTTTTTTAAGACCTTCAGGGGAAAAAGACTAAAACAAGTCACGTCTGCTAGATCTATCTGAAACACGGCGTTAAATTACTCTGCAAGAACTTGAAGCAGGAACGAAGACCACAAAGTAAAGTAGTTAAAATAAATAAATACAGAACTAGATCTTACAAAGTCAAAAACGCAACCTAATAGAAGTAAAATATAAGAATACTTTAAAAAAAAGGTTCATATTGATGGAAATTGTATCCATTGTTATCAATCAAGTCATGTCATTAATTTCTAGTAGATCTGGATCAACAATAATCAATGTATGCGATTGGAAATATTTTTATTAAATGTTTTTTTAAATGCAACTCTCCTGCTTCTAGCTTGCTCAAAGCGCTATGGTCCATTCTCTTTTGTCGGTTCCTGGTCATTTCATCCCCAGTCACTTCTTCCAAAAATAAACAATGTGAAAGACGCCATAATGAAAGATGATTGCTGTCTAATAAATTAAAAAAAACAACAACTTTGTGCAAAAAGTAAAAGTTCTTAGAAATGAGATTCTACAGGGCTGAAAAGTGTACACAAAGTGTTCTATGCTTTAGTTTAATACTTCGCATATTAATACCTTTGTATTCTCTACACCTCAGGGCCGGTCCTACAGAATGCGTGGCCCTATGCGAAACGGATAGCGCGGGGCCTAGTCTGTGTAGGTATAAGGATAATAAGTGAAAATTAAGAATTTTTGTTAAAAAATAAATTCGTCATTGCATTTTATTCATACTTTACTAAGTGAAAAATCATGTTCAAATTAACTTTACGAGCCAACTTCAATAGAAGGTAGTTTTCCAACAAAAAGTCGATAAACATTCAGATCTGACTTTTAGATTTACTAACGACTCGCAAAATATTGGTTTTGATTTTTTTTAAAGAAATCAAAGATAGATTTAGAACTATATTTACATGCCAGTGACTATTACAGTAAGTTAACTTTTGGGAATTCCCTATTATGATTTAAATTCGTCTTATTATTTTGATGAAATCAAAGTTGGCAATGCAGTTTTTTTTTAACTCGATTAGTATTTGGCGTTTTCTATATTTAATGACACCCAAAAATAACAATTTTGTCTTATTTTCAGGACATTTTTATTATTTTTAAGGATAATTTAATAATTTCAGATTTTCATGACTTGGTTTTCGTATGCTTTGAACTTTTATGAGATTTCCCGAAGCTCCGGGAAAATCAGGAGGCCAAGGAAACCCTTTTATAAGTTATAATGGTTTAATAACTTTAAGTTAATAATCTACAACTAGTGTTAGCGCGGGGCCTATGAAAGGTTAGTGCCCTAAGGCCGGCCCTGCACCGGATACACCAATTTGACTTCACGAATGATAACTTCCTATGTATGTCTTAAATAGATTGTGACTAGATGCACATTTTGATACATATGATGTATAGCTGATAGATAAGGAGCTGAATTAGATTTGGTCGTATTGGATCACACAAAACACGTGCGCGAGTCTAGGTAGACAGTGTCTATATAAAACACACTTTTATGTTAATTTATGTGCACTCTGGCCTGTAGTCCCAAGGTACCCTGTTCGAACACTGGCCACCATCATTACCCACCATCCTACGGGAGGCTTGGGCTAGGTTCTGATAATCTTCAATTCTGAAGGAACATCTGAAACATGTAGAACTAAAAAAACAACAGATTCACTCGCACAAACACAGACAAACTCACTCGCACAAACACAGACAAACTCACTCGCACAAACACAGACAAACTCACACGCACATAAATAGCACAACTCATATTTCATATTTTTTAAAGTAGATTTAGTTTCGTCCTTCCCAGCAATATCTTTAGCATAAGAAGACGTCCACAATAAGACGTCCACAATAAGACAGCTATTTCGTGATCATTGTTTACTAATACGATATCAGGGTAAAAATAAATTCACGATTTTTTTTGTTTACAAAATATTTTACCTGGGAGCGACAGCACTGTCTGAATGACACATCTTCTGCATCGACCTGGATCACACGGTCAAGCAGGATTCATCGTGACGAGATAATCTTCAAGTGGTTTTGAACCAATGTAGCAGACGAGTTGTTGTTTTTTTTTCCATTCTACTGTAAAGATTTGGGACCTAAGTCTTCACGCAGATCAACGATGTGTTACATCATAAGACTAGTCCAAATCCTTTTTTTTCGTCTGCTCAGGACTTCATCTCCCCCCCCCCCCCTTCCTTTTGTTTCGCTGAACTCATTGTTTGAAGAAAACATTTGTACAATTCATCGCTCACCTCCCTTTGTTATTTCAGAAAGTCAGAAGTAATATTTTGTAATGTTTTATGTGCACTGTGCATGAAATTTTACGTTAATATTCAAAAAGCTACCTTATTGGTAAGTGGACTACTAAATGGACCACATGGTGATCCAGTGGTCTACTAATGCACCACACGGTCTAGTGGTCAACTAATGCACCACACAGTCTAGTGGTCTACTAATGCACCACACGGTCTAGTGGTCTACTAATGCACCACACGGTCTAGTGGACCACTAACTGCACCACACGGTCTAGTGGTCTACTAATTGTACCACACTGTCCAGATGGGAAAAAACAACAACACTACATTCGCTTTAGCAGAGACGCTCTATCAAACAAATCGTTTTAGAAGGCTAGATTACTGACCTGTGACGTCGTAACATGTGGGCAGTTTAGAATGCACAAGACTCTCTACATGTTATTGTTATTTTAAAAAAATAAATTAATAACAAATAGTGTCTAACACGTTCATTATTCTAATTGTCGAATATTTCCATAATATGTCGACTTCATCTTTTTTTTTTTTTTACAAAGCTTATAGCAACTCTGTCTCTCTCTCTGTTTGTCTGTCTGGTGAAAAGTTTGTACACGTTATTTCCCCCACACCCAATGTCGGATCAAGTTAAAGTTTTGCACAATTACTTTTTGTACCTGACAAATCAAGAGTCAATTTAAAAAAATAACCAATTAATTAATTAACTATTGGTAATTAATTATTTTTTTTGGTATCAAACAAAGGAAAAATATTATACTTGATAGATGTGGTGGTATAAGTTGAATTAGTAGCCTACCCTTGAGGTGGCTTGAGCCCTGAGGGAACAAGTTTTTTTTATAACAAATTAAGCTACATGACTAATCTAAACTAATTGATACAATGGACCTCATTCACCTATCATAAACAAACAACATTTAGCCACACGATTATATATATCTTCTATACAAATTATGTAATCCTTAGTGGTTGTCACGTGATACGTATTTTTCATTGTTTTATCAATATTATGACGTGGCTAAATGTGTTTATTTACGATTGGTGAATGAGGTCCATTACAATTAATATAAGCTTTTTATATATATATATTTTATGTTTTTCTTTGTTTTGTTTTTTTCATTCAACACACATTTGCACCACCGTTATTCACACCACGCTATGCAATTATTTTTTTTTTAATTTCCGACCAACTTCCAACTTTTGACAAAATTCTTTGGACATTTTATTTTACGTTTCCATCTATTAAGATCATAGAGTACTCTGATAGTAGAAACTGATATAAAACAATAATAATGTATCATGATTCTAAGAGTATGTCAAAATTCTTTCAATCTGGAGATACGAAACAGTTATCATCATTCATTTGACAGACAATGACAAACTACAATACAACTGTGTAAGGCCTACTGAAAACCAAATGTAACAATATCTAGATCTAATAGTTTTCTCTTAATATTGACCTTTTGATGACCTTTACTAAACAACTCTTTGGTCACCATGCTCGCAGCGTCCTAACCACCCACCGAACCAAAGTTTTTAACAAACAATAAAAAAAAAAAACCTTTTAGTTTATTGTCTGTGTCAAAAGATTTGTGTATTATCGGAATTCGTGTGGGAGTTATCGTGACCTGATGTAGGATGACGTATGAGGGGAGGGGGGGGCCACACCGCTTCGGAGAGACGACAAATTTGATTGGTAGAACAAAGCCCGCGCTGAACTATAAAAACAAGAACGATCTGGCCTCGCAAAACATTCCTTAAATGAAGACATAGTCTAGAAAAGTTTTTAAATCTCGACTTGTAGATCTATAGATTTTTGGTCTTGTGATAGCTAGACAAAGTTTGTATTAGATTGCTGTAAACACACGAGGACATTGTCTCAAGGGATTGGGAAATTAAAGCGTTGGTTGAAAAAAAAAAAAGGACAAATCTCAAAAGTCGATGAAGCGTGGGCTCTGTATGGCGTGTAGTCACTTCATCATACTGATGCCCTTACTACTGCAACTAGCCAGCACGATACTGGGCTCACCGTTTCAGCGCCAGCATGGCCATCAACTGAACGTTGTAAACAGGATCGAACCTGCACACTCGGACCCAGCTCAACTTTCAGCGACGACCAACCATCCCATGAACCAACCCGTGAACCAACCCGCCACCACTGTGAAACCTAGAACCACTAACGTACACAAGAGACGAGACGCTACATACATCGGGTCTCGTTGTTGCTATATCGATGTTCTGTGTATACGTAGCTGTTCGCAACGAGAGAGGCCTCGACAGAGGCAGAAGAAGCCTCGAGGAATGTTCAGGAAATAAAACTTAAAAAAAAAAGTCCATATGCAATAATTTCAGCCAGATCATCAGTTTTCTTTAAGCTCGGAGATCTGAATTGTTTCAGGAAATTAATTTAGTTCAAAGAAACACTCAGTCATCGATGCATTTCGTATTTTTAAAGAACTCTTTTCTTTGTGTGCCGTTTGGTTCTGGTACGTTATCCTACTACTCTCAACGTCTCCTCATTGGATTGGACTCCAGTAGTGATCAGCAAGGACTTACTTACTTTATTGATATAGATAGTTGAAAAACTGAGTGAAACCAGCCTCGAGAGAAACAAAAATTAACAGAAGTTTTAAGACACGTGATCATTCGAAACTAACGACAACCTTTGACATTTTGAATTATCTTGCTAGCAGAAATTTTTTTTAACTTTTTGATTCGTAACAACAAGCAGATTGGATTTTTCCAGAACAATTTTGTGAATTCTTGCTTATATTGGTATTATTGTTAGATCTAACTATTCACTATGATATCTTACGTTTTAATTGACTTATTTAATAATGAATGGGAGAAAAGTTGTTTTAAATCGATCAAGAAAATAATAGTTTTAAATAAAATCGATAAATCCTTAATTATCAATGGTAAATAAATATTGATTACTAGTAGATTGAGTGTTTTCAATAACTTTTTTTTTCAAGCAAGTCTGAAACTTGTAAGAATAAAAGAATCACTGTTCTAGTATTTGGCCATCGAGAATTGTTCTCATCTAAATTTCCTAAGTTCATTTTCATTCTTACATCTTGGCGACATTAAATTGATATTTTTCTTTGAAGATTTATTTTCTAAAAAAAAAGAAAGGATTTTTAAAACGCAATATTGCATTATCATTACAAAACATAAAAGAAAAAATATATGCCATTTTTAAAGACTAAATTAAGCTGTATACACTAATACATATATAAATGTATGTATATAGTTATATGGCTTTCCTTTGAGTCATGCGCAAAACCTTTGTCTATAAATATGTTAATGTATATATTTGTATTATTTTAATACATTTCTATCCACCATTTTTTCGTGGCTTAAACATGACAATGTGTTTCCGTTGACAATGTTTTTATTTATTTATTTATTACAATGTTATACAACGTTTTTCTAATAAAATAATTGTCTAGACACTTTTTGTAAATGTGTTCAGTTTTTTTTTTTTGTGTTGTTTGCATTAGTGCTAAGGTTTTTTTTTTTTTTCTTTTTTAAATAATTGTATGATATCATAACGTATTCCTGGGTTGAACTTAATTTGTCGGTATTTACTAGACACAATTTGATATAATTCTGTTTGATATAAATCTACAATGAGAATCATGCTACGACTGCAGAAAAGAGTGTGGGGACCTTGCTGACTATTAGTAACAAAGCCATAGTCTGCTGGACCTGTGTGTTGAGCTTTCTGTTATACGGTAGTGAATCATAGTCAACCTATTATTGGCAGAGGGGAAAGCTGAAGACCTTCCAACTCTGATGCTAAAGGCTGATTTTTAAAATAAGGTGGCAGAATAGAATAGCCAATGAGGAAGTGCTGCAAAGAGCAGGTTGGCAGTTGCGGAGGATTACCAGCTCCCGTCGCCTCATCGTGGCACCTCCGTGGAAACGTCCGCCCGGGGAAGAACGAGAGCTAACATGGCTCCCAGTGAGCTACCACTGTATGCTCTAGCAAGTATACCTGCAAGTGGTGGGGATGTGAGACATGGCTCCCAGTGAGCTACCACTGTATGCTCTAGCCAGTGTACCTGCACGTGGTGGGGGTGTGAGACATGGCTCCCGGTGAGCTACCACTGTATGCTCTAGCCAGTAAACCTGCACGTGGTGGGGGTGTGAGACATGGCTCCCGGTGAGCTACCACTGTATGCTCTAGCCAGTGTACCTGCACGTAGTGGGGATGTGAGACATGGCTCCCAGTGAGCTACCACTGTATGCTCTAGTGAGTGTACCTGTACGTGGTGGGGATGTGAGACATGGCTCCCAGTGAGCTACCACTGTATGCTCTAACGAGTGTACCTGTACGTGGTGGGGATGTGAGACAAGGCTCCCAGTGAGCTACCACTGTATGCTCTAGCAAGTGTACCTGCACGTGGTGGGGATGTGAGACATGGCTCCCAGTGAGCTACCACTGTATGCTCTAGCGAGTGTACTTGCACGTGGTGGGGATGTGAGAAAGGCTTGCTAACCAGTCCGAAACCCCCATCGCTCCGTTCCCCAACGGGCCAATGCGATTGGTGATGGTCCCCTCACGGGTGCGATGGGACAGTGTAGGCATAAGGAGAGCTCACGTGGAGCTTGGTCCTCTGGCCCCGCATGAGAGGAGGACCTCGTGTCGGGGCTTGGAGGACCGTGCAACATGACAAGCCGGGTGTGACTACATGATCACCTAGTTGCAGGGGACTCCTGACAGAGGAGTTGGTGAAGAGCTAATTTCTCATCCTGGCCACGGGATAAAAGTCACATGGTTTATAAAGGGTATGCGGTCATCTCGAACCATAAAGAATATCTGATTCAGATTGCCAGGTCATCAACAGCAGCAGACGCCTTGGCTGGCTTGGTCATGCTCACAGAATGCAACAAGATCGACTTCCACAAGACATTCTGTATGGTGATCTAACAGAAGGCAAGAGAGCCGCTGTTCACCCACTTTTAAGGTATACTGATGTATGCAAACGCGGCATAAAGCTCTTCAGAATCAACACTAACAACTTGGGGAAAAAGTGGCACTGGATAGATCCACATGGGGAGCAAGCATAAAGGAAGGGTCCTGGATTGCAGATAACATACACAACAGAAGTACAAAGAAGGTGAAAGTGCAACAGCTTCTTGTGATTACAGATGCCCAACCTGTGATCGCAGCTGTGTATCAAGGATTGGCCTCTTTAGTCACATGAATAGTTGCAAAGGGAAAAAATGATCTCTCGAGACGTCAAATGCCAAACAGAGATCTACGTAATTTGTAGGTACATTCTAATGTCAGGTGTTGCAAGAAAGTTTACATTAATGATCATACATTTGCGAGAACGAGTAGTGTATAATTAACGCACCAGGGGGATGTGACATCGCCATTGTGGCTCATTTTGAACACTAATGATTTTCAATCCGATAATTATTTTTGTTCCTTCACAAATTTCGCTGATGATGCGGCTCTTCTTGCCCTGCTCTCAGAGAGCTCAGACGTAGATGAGTATTTCAGAGAAATAGAACACATTGAAAAATAATGTAAAAATAATTTTTTTATATTAAATGTAAAAAAAAAAAACAACAACAAAGAAATGATAATCAATTGTCGTAAGGAAAAAAAGGAAATTGATATTGTTTCTGTAGCAAGAGAGACCATTGAAATAGTGCAAACTTTTAAATACCTTGGTACTATCTTAAACAATAAATTAAATTTTACTGCAATTGCGGATTATATCAGCAAATAAGGGCATCAAAGATTACGATTACTAAGAAAAATGGCCTCATTTAATGTTAGCGAAAGGGCCTTAGCGATGTTTTATCATGCTCACATCTAGAATATTTTAAGTTTTAATATTACTGCTTGGTATGGCAATCTGAACTTTAAAAATAAAAATAAACTTCATAGTATCCTAAATGCTGCTGGTAAAGTCATTGGCAAAAAACAAACCCCATTTGGGCAGCTGCTTGAGACAAACATCCATAAAAAAAAGTTAAAAAGATTCTAGAAATAAAAAATCACCCTTTGAGTCAGGACTTTGTGATTTTACCATCAAAAAAGACATACAAGACACCGATAGCAAAGATAAAAACAGAAAAAAAAAACTCTTTTGTTCCCGTGGCAATCAAATCATTAAATAGAAACTATCTGATATAAACTTTTCGCATGTAAATTATGAATGAGTCTGGTGTGAATGTATATTTTGATTTTCTTAGTTCTAATGTTTTGTTTGGTGTAATGCACAAATTATAAAACAGATTTCCTTATGGATAATAAAGATTATTATTATTATTATAAAAGGAAAATTAGTAAAATAAAATAAATAATAATTTAAAGATCAACAAGATGACAAGTTGGAGAAATAACGAGTACAAGACAGACAGACAGACGGACGGAATGAGTTGATGTAAGCTTCGTAACAATAAAACTTTTTTCATAGCAGTATTTTATTGCGAGCTGGACAGGTGGGGTAGCGCGTGAGATATAGATAGACAAAGGAAATTAAAGCACGAACCTATATCATGCAAACATCCAACCATAAAACACAGAATAAACAAACACTTACACAGCTTAAACAAACACTTACACAGAATAAACAAACACTTATAATCTCGCAAATCAACATTAGAAAGTAATACCTGGACTCTGCGAGACTTTATTAGCAACGTATAACAATGTTAGCTATTTCAATACATCAAAGTCTGGAAGATTCCAATCGTGATTATCTCTTTCAATGTTGCTAGCCTTTATTTTATTTATTTATTTATTTTTTGCGATATGAGAGAATCTATTGATGACACCTATCATGATTTACCACTGACAGTAGAAATAAAATAAATGTGAATCTATCAATTTAATAACTGTAGAGCAGAGTTGCCTACAAGTACGCATCTTGCGTATTTAGTACGCTAATGGACACGGAAATACGCGAGTGCGGTTTGGAATCTGAAAATACGCATCTTCCCTCTGAAGCAAAAAAAAAAAAAAAAATTATATAAATTGACTATTATTAGATCTACCACGAGATTGTATCACTTAAATGTTTACTAGGGGCGGCCTTAAAATCCCAAAATAAAATTCAAAACATAGTTTTCACACTGCCACGTGCTGATTCTGTTGGGTTGTTGTGGTAACTGGTCCTGTCTGCGGTGAATTAACTTCTATTGTAAAGTTCTCTTTATTAATTCACTGTTGTGTTTATTATATTTCTAAGTCGAAAGAGAACATGATGCCAGATCATGTCTCAGTGGTTCAAGAGCAGTTACATAAATAATTTAGTGTTCCTGGCACAAGTCTAGAGCATAAAATTGAAATAGTTTCAGAAGCTCAGGAATGTCTTATACAAACTAGAAAATCTTAATGAAAATGTTGCTATTTAATGTACATAATCCAGATCAGGCTTTAAAACGTCACAGAAACAATAATTCTTACTTTAAGCACCTAAGAATTTTTTTGAAAACATTTGGCATGTTGAATAGAAGTAGAAGAAAGATGGGAAAAATAGAGCAAAGTTTCAATTCAAAGCTTCAAACTGAGTGGGAATTGATTGATTAGTTCTAATTCATCTAGACTTGATCTAGAACTAGAGATATTTTACGATGTCAGGCACGTATAATAGAATTGACGTAAATCTAGAGTTAGAATTAAGATCTAGATGTAAATAGATCTAGATTATTCTAGCTTTAGATCTCGATATAAATCTAAATCTAATTCTAGTTTATATTATAGAACAATTTCAAGCATCAGAAACCAGAACACATAGCTTTATCTCAATAGCTATTCAGCAAACTAAATTGCCTCAGCTTTTATATTAGAAACAAATTCAGTGACTAATTAGGATTATATGCCTGGAAAAAAAATCTTTAAAATGTTTGTTATTAGTGACTGTAGAGGATGCCGTAACTTTCATTGCTAACTCTGCAAAGATTGGTCTGAAAGAAGAAAACTTGAATTCTTTCAAAATGTGATAAAATATTTCGAGTGTCTATACACCTTGTAAAGAAATTGCTTATAAACAAAAATAATAGTATAAAATTAGATGTCACTGATCCAGCTAAGCAAACCATTACATCTGGTGTATGTCTCATTTCACTTGTAACAAAAATTCCCATTCTTTTTTTAATGAAATACTGTTTCCGCTATAATGGAATGTGGAATACACTAGAGGCATTATGATCATAAAATCATTGCCAAGTGACAAGAACGGAATCATTCTAACATATGATAGATAAGTCTATGATAAAAGTGTACACATTTTGACAAATGTACAAAATGTTTTATATAACTTATGGTGTATTAACTTTAGGATTGCTGCATTTCGTGTATATAACGTGCTTAAATGATTTTTAGTCTTTCCTGAATATATTTCTTAATATTTAGGGAAAATACGCATTTTGCCACCCAAAATACGCATTTCTATTTTAACATGTAGGCATCTCTGCTATATAGCAATGATAGTTATTTTCAAAACGAGAGAAAGGTGAAACTAAACCATTGTAAAATGTCTATATTAAGAACTATTGTTGTAACTCCACCTGATGACATAAGGATTCAATTTTTACAGGCCAAGTGATCACAAACAAGAAGAGCAGGTCTGAATGTCCCAGACTGCATCTCGTATGACCAAGAAATTCTAATTAGCACACATCTTAGTGCTGATTGTAATATTTTGAAATAGTCGCTTTTGAAACGTGATTGTATTAAAATATTTTTTAAGCACTTCGCATATGTATAAAATATATTTGCTTACAGTTGTTACGAGCAGATGCGACTCTTAATCATACACCAACAGACTCATCTATAATAGATTATGAAGACTTTAATCTTGATTAACAACAATAACATGTTAATTACAAGTTCGTTTACATTCCTCCATTCTTTGTCATTCTTTTCTCTACCCTCCCCTTTCGCAACACTTCACATTCACACTATGCTGCGCACCTAACACTCCCCTTTTAACACTTCACATTCACACTATGCTGCGCACCTAACACTCCCCTTTTAACACTTCACATTCACACTATGCTGCGCACCTAACACTCCCCTTTTAACACTTCACATTCACACTATGCTGCGCACCTAACACTCCCCTTTTAACACTTCACATTCACACTATGCTGCGCACTTAACACTCCCCTTTTAACACTTCACATTCACACTATGCTGCGCACCTAACACTCCCCTTTGGTCTATCAGCCTGTTTTCCCAAACATTACAGTCAACAATTTGAAATTCTAACTTCTCAATAACATGTATAAGAAACACAAGGATCCTAACAAAGTACATATTAATTATACCAACATTTTCTACATTCTTCTCTTGTGTCTCTACAATCACCCTCATTCCAGCCGCTACCCAATAGTTAAAAAGAAAATAACAAGTCTATCTTGCTCTATACATAGTATTTTTTCTACACCCTTTGTCTTCATCTCATTGTTTCTTATCAACAACATATAAACTAACTCACCACACTCATAATACCCTAGATTTAAACCCAAATAACTAACTCACCACACTCATAATACCCTAGATTTAAACCCAAATAACTAACTCATCACTCTCATAATACCCTAGATTTAAACCCAACTAACTAATTCACCACACTCATAATACCCTAGATTTAAACCCAAATAACTAACTCACCAAACTCATAATACCCTAGATTTAAACCCAATGTGTATTTACTTCTTAGTATCATCAGGCCTATAAACTGATTCTAGTCTTGACATTTTTTTTTAGGTATTTCTATTACACCATTTCATTATTTTCTCACAAATATAATTTTAATAGGATAATTATAATCAAACAAAATCAAAACAAAATAAAATACATTGCACAAAATCTACGTATCTACTTTCCACTACTTATACTCTTTTTACATTGGGGTCCAGAGAGCGAAAAAAAAAAGAGAAAAAGTGAAGGAAAGAGAGTGGGCCTTGGACTTTCATTATAACAGATACACTAAGTCATGAGCTAAAAATGTAAACTGTGGCCCGTTTATAAAATAAAAAATAAAACAATAAAAAAAAAGTGTGTTCGGCCATAATAAACAATATAAAGCCTGGGAACAAATCAACGGGCGTAGCCGGTGTGCCTACTGCTAGTTTGTTATAAAACACGACCATATAACAACTTCATTTCAATGAAAGTCTAAATACAATACACTTAGTGGAGATTTTCAAACATGGAGATAAATTCATAATAATATTAATAATACAAGTACTCACCACAAGAGTCTCGAGTCTACGGATCATCTGCTGTACTGGGATAGGCCTATTTTGACTGACAAAACGGTAGATTTTAATCGCCCTGATTTGCTGCTCATTGATAAAAAAGAAAAAGCCGCTACCATTATTGACATCGCCGTACCACTATCTCATAATTTAAAAAAACTGAGCTGGAAAAACAACGAAAATATGGGAACCTTGGCTTGGAGATTAACCGTTTATGGAAATTATCTAAAACAACAATATTCCACATTGTTATATCAACCGAGGGGATAATAACAACTGACCTCACAAATACCTTCAAAGCCCTTTACATTCCTAAGAACATTCTCGTTGCATGTCAGAGAGCGGTACTTCTGCAGACCTGCCTCATCACCAGAAAATTACTCGGTGGAAACTGATAAAGGGACTACGATGAATTTTGTTTCCCTTTAACGAAACTCGACCCTGGCTTCGCCAGAGAATGAATACTCGTTCTTTTCTAACATAATAATAATAATAATAATAAGGTTATACCTGCCCAGGAAGGATGAAGGTCGTGGATTGCAGAACATCTTCAAATTGTGGAAAATGCAAGATTTAAAAATACGATCAAAACTGCACGCCTCCAGCAATGAACTAGTTTCCTTCCGACGCAAATACGACTCCGAAGCAACCCCTCTGATCCTGCACAATGCTGATGTCAATATCGGTTTGGACGACGTCGGGCATAAGATTCGCCAATGGGAAGAAAAAAAACTTCATGGAAAATTTCCGGCTTTATTAGATGGCGACAACATTGACAAAGCTGCTTCCTAAACATGGCTTTAAAGCAGGTCATCTCTACCCTGAAACAGAAGGCTTTGTTGCAGCAATACAGGACAGAGTAATTAGGACAAAAAATTACGAGAAACATATACTTAAACTCAATGTTGTCGACAAATGACGAAAATGTGGAAATATGGGTGAGTCGATTGAGCACATTATGGCAGGATGTTCAGCCCTATCAGAATCAGCCTAGCTAGGTCGCCATAACCAAGTTGCAAAGCTAATACACCAACACTTGACTTTGACACACAATTTGATCGGTAAGGGTACTCCTCTTTATTACAAATACTCACCGCAAGAGGTTCTCAAATTTACTGAACATCTGCTGTACTGGGATAGGCCTATCCCGACCGACAAGACGGTAGCTTTTAATCGCCCTGATCTGCTGTTAATTGATAAGAAAGAAAAAAACGCTACCATTATCGACATCGTCGTACCACTGTCTCATAATTTTGAGAAAAACTGAGATAGAAAAACAAAGAAAATATGGGAACCTAGGCTTGGAGATTAAGCGTTTTTGTAAGTTATCTAATATAACAATATACCCCATTGTTATATTAACCGAGGGGATTATACCAACTGACCTCACGGGTAACTTCAAGGCCCTTTACATTCCTGGGAACATCCTCGTTGCCTGTCAGAGGGCGGTACTGCTGCAGACCTGCCTCATCACCAGAAAATTACTCGGTGGAAACTGATAAAGGGACTACGATGAATTTTGTTTCTCTTTAACGAAACCCGACCCTAGCAGCGCCCGAGAATGAATACTCGTTCTTTTCTAACATAATAATAATAATAGGCCTATTTGGAACGACAAAACGGTAGATTCTGCACAAAATACGGAAGTAATGATAAGCGAAGTATTTTAAGAAACCATGATTTGTGTGATGGTCCAATCACTTTTGTGGACCAGATTGGAGGGAGGGGGAAGGCGGAGAGTTTTGGAAGAAGTTTTCCGTGCTGCCTTTTAGAAGAGCTTTTATCTTTTTAAGTTGCTGAGTCTGAGTTTGAACTCGAGGTCTCGAACGTCCAGGATGGGAGACTCAGACTATAGAATTAGCCACGGAGTTATACTAGTACGGTGCTTATAAAAATAGAAGGTTTTATTCTTATCTATTGTTAGTTTCAAATTTTTGCAATAGGCCTATTATTACTCATTATCTCCCTCTTTTCTTTGTACAACAAAAGTAATTTATTACGACTAATTCATTAACTAATTGGTTCATTTTTTTTATTGATTCATTTGTTGTCATCGATAATGAATACTTGTGTAATACTTGTCTAAAATTCCAACTTGATCCGAAAATGGGAAGTGGTAGAAATAATGTGTAAAGATTCCAGCCCAGACAGAGTGGGTTGATATAATAACTTTGCACACAATATCTCAAGGTGGACAGTTATTGAAAATAGTTCAATTCAAGTTTGAAAGCACGAACTTAGTATTTTGTTTGCAAAACCTTTGAAAATCAATCTTTTGGTGAAAGGTTAGAGTTGGTTTTGACTGGCGCTGCTTAATCTGGACATGTCCTGTTTCTACTATCATGTTTAGTACAAGTTTGTGAAGTCATTCTAACTAATAGGTTTTAAAAGCCAGGGGAGTTAATTTCCTACTGCACTTAACTGCTCAAAGAGTAAGCTTAGATTGCTTTGTCATCAACCCCTCTCCCCGCCCCTCAATTACTCTAAACATATTACTAGAAGCTACCAACGTATCTGATGTTAGCTAGTCTTGCTGGAAGTTTTAATTGTCTAGTAAGTGTAATTGAAGATAGCTTGACATATCATGATTTTTGACGTCCGCAATTTCTTCACCGTTACATCAGCTGGGAAAGTGAAACAGTCAATTTTCTAGATCATCTAGAGGTAAAACTCATTGGAACCTGAAAGTAAAATGACATTCGTTGTCGTGACATTGATTCGTTGTCGTGACATTGATTCATTGACGTGACATTGATTCATTGACGTGACATTGATTCATTGACGTAACATTGATTCATAGTCATTCATTAGTTGATTTAATTTAATGCTATTATTATATTATATTTTGATGCTTTTTTTAAGGGGGGTAATGGGAGTTGGTTGAGTGGTAAGCGCCTGGCTTCCAAACTGAGGGTCTTGGGTTCAAATCTCGGTGAAGGCTAGACTTTTTCTTTTTGGACTCCACAGGGTCTCAAATGGATAGTTGGAGAAAGAAATAAAGGTTGGTCATTGCGATGGCCACATGAAATCCTCGTTAAACCGTTGGCCATCTGCTCTATAGATTACAAGGTCTGAAAGAGATACTTGACTTGACTTACTTTACTTGGTTTACTTGGGGTATGCCGGTAATGTCATTCTGAGTTGAGCCCTTTTGTTAAGTTTAAACATGGAGAAACATTAAATATCAGTCATACAAATAAGGAACTTCCTAATTATTTCTTTTAAGTAAATCTTTAGTCACTAAATTTTGAACTGTCTTCACGACAGTCCTGAGTTTGGGCTAATCTCCTGCTCTTTCTGCTGTCCTGCAGGAGGATCAGGTTTGGGCGTTATAATCTTCTCCTATGCTTAATTCTTCTCCCTACGAATCACAAACGTTACTTCAAAAGAGAAGATTACGTCCTACGCAATTCATGTATCAATCTAAGCATGCATGTTAATCACTGCCAAGTCCGCTAAGTTGTTGGTTTTCAGGAATTCAGGAACCCATTCCTAGCACTAAATGGTACTAGGGAAGAAGGAGCATCTGTATGAATGTATCCTAGCATAGAAAATAAAAAATGTGCCTTCATCTTTGTGTCTTTCTCAGTATTTTATTAGGTTTTGTTTCTAGGAAAATCGTTAGAGACGTTTTCGAGATCAGTGACCAGATTTTAGCCTCTACCTTCCACCAAGTTCTGACTGAATTGAGGTATTGTAATAACATAATGAAACTCATAAAAGGTGTTCATAAGTGCTTAAGCGGAGGGAGTTATTCTTTTGTACATAAAAAGTTCCCCCTTAAGACCTTCCGATCTATAGTGCAGATGATGTTAAGGTCATCTATTACTTTCCCAAAAGTCCAGTACCCATTAGAGTTGGGTGAACTTAGGGGTGCCCTAAAGATCCGAAAATTAAAAATCCCAGTCTTCGACTTTTGAAAAATGGCTTATTTATCTTAGCAGTTAAAAAAGATTAGGTTAAATTTCTGTATTGTGTAACTTTACGCATTTATTTATTGTGCTTAACAATCCATGAATCAATAAAAAAAAAAAAAGTAAACCAATTAATTATTAATTATTGGTATTAAAATTATTTTGTTTGGCACTGAAAAAGGGAAAAAAGTTAAGATATTTGGCTGTAAATGTGGAGTTATTTCCCTTAAACGTTTTGAACACGTTTTTTTTCTTCCAGAAATAAAACATTAAAGAAAACACAAACCACCAAGTGTAACTTATAGAAACAATTTATTGTGAAAACTCCCACAGCCACCAGCGCACCAAGTCCATTATATAAATATTACATACATCATAGAGTTTGTAGCATGTTCAGAGAGAAACTAAAATGATGGATTTAATTTGTATATCAACCATGATTCTTTATCAACAATAGTTTTAGCTTTCATACAACTCTGTACATATGGGCTCATGTTGAGACTGGACTAGTTGAAACATCAACATGAGAACAAAATTTGTGAAAGTAGGAAACGTTGAAGCACACTGAAATGAAGTAAACTTTGTTTTGTAGTTGTAGATCTAGTATAAAAGAAATGAAACAATTTAAAAACAATATTTATGCAAATGTTTAAACCATATCATAAGTTCAATAATTTTGTGGAACTCATTCTGAGCTATTTTTTAATATACATTTTATCTTTCATTCATTATAAAAAAACAAATAACAACCTACAAACTGATCAATGCCATTCATTGGTCTCTTCACATACACTGCCATCTCAACTATACAGACCTATACAGATCAATCTGTGCAATGCATTGATGATGAGGAACATTCTTAACACAGGGATTTCCTAAACTATCAAGATAAATGAACATACAACTAGATGAATGATGATACAGAAAGTGTTATCAATAAGATTTTTAGATGCTAAACACAATTTACTATGGGGGCACAGTGGCTGAGTGGTTAAGCACTTAGCTTTCAAATTTCTGGTCCTGGGTTTGAATCTCGATGATTATTGAGATTGTGAATTCTGAATTTTTTAGAGTCCCCCAACTCTAATGAGTACCTGACTTTAGTTGGAGAAAGTAAAGGCAGTTGGTCGTTGAGCTGGCCACATGACCCCCTGCTCGTTAACTGCTAGACAAAGAAACAGATGACCTGATCATCTGCCTTATAGAACTTTACTTTTTTTTTATAAACACAATTACTACTTTTATGTATAAGTATGTTTATTTTGTTATTAGTACAGGCCACCAGTTTATAATGACATTTTATTCAAATTTGATAGATTTTAAAAAACAAAACATGTGTACATATACAATGATTGGTTTCAAAATGTTATGATGCAGTCAGTTACATTGTTTGAAGCTACATTTAGTTTTATAGTATTTGAATTCATTGTTGTATCCATAGTCTTTTAATCTATTCTTAGTTTTTAAGTCTTCATGGGGTAGGAGAAGACCATACAGAGACTTCAGAATAACTTTTGACATTTTTATACTACAAAGTATTCAACATAAAGCCAGCTAGATAATGTTGATCAATGAATACAAACACTGGTCAAGACGGCTGCCTAGTAAGTGCGCTTGACTGTTGTTCGGTTGTCTTGATGGTCCCAGGTTCATACCCTCCCCTCTGCCATCCCCCCTCATCCTGCGGGAGGTTTGAACTAGGAAGTAGATTATCTTCAATTCAGAAGGAACATCTAAAACATGTCAAACATTTTACAAACTCAAATTGAGAATAAGAGCAAAGAGCCTATGACAACAGTTTCCTTAAAACCTGGGCATTTCACACATTGAACACATAGTTGCAATAGTTCTTAATGGCATTATGAAGAGATGTGATAAAGGATACATTGTAACATGGGCAAGTTCAAGCCTTAACATGGATCTCTTCTCTGATAGGCATATTTAAAGAATACCTTTGAGTCTAATTTAATAGGACCAGTTTAACTTCTAAGATTATATCTCCCTAGTAGTTGGTTCTGCAGATCTTATCTTCTTATCTTATAATACAGACATTACTTCAAAAAAGAAGTTGATTACATCCTACGCGTCATGCATATTAACCAATGACTTAAATTCTGCCAAGTCACTGGTTTTCCTGGCTAGCTTAGGCAACCCATTCCATGCTCTAATAGCACTAGGGAAGAAGGAGTATTTGTACAAATTTGTCCTAGCATATGGGACGAAGAATGTGCCTTTATCTTTGTGTCTTTCAGAGTATTTTATTAAATTTTGTTTTTGTATTTGAAGATTATGGTTCAGTGTTTTATGTATAATTGCTACTTTACTTTTGAGCCTTCTGTCCTGAAGGCTTTCTAAATTTAGTGATTTTACTAAAGGTGTTACTCTAGTTAAGTGTGAATATTTGTTTGTTATGAATCTCACTGCTCTATTTTGTGTCTGTTCCAGTTTCTTAATGTTATCTTGCGTTGAGGGGTCCCAAACGGAGGATGCATATTCTATTATTGGCCTAACCAAGGTTAAACATTTTAGTTTTATAACAGGCAAGACTCTACTAGAAACCAAAGTTTAAAGGTAAAATGGAAAGTCAACATTTATTGTGTTCTAATCACATCACAAGTAATTGTGTTTTATGATTTAGAATGTTGTATCTGAGGTTTTCAATATATCGTTATCAACTAAACATGAGATCAATCATTTCTAAAATAATTGTAAGCTTTCTAATAATTAGCATGTTTGCTCCTTCAAACTAGTTGTGAAGTTAGACTAAAAGTTTTCTAAAAAATTAACCAGAAAAGGTGAATAACATTTTGAATAAACTGCTTAAGTACATGTAAAACTTTCAGTTTCTAAAGTTGCCTTTACAAAACTAGTGATCTGAGAAGTAGATGATGTTAAATCAGGTGGTATGTGCTCTGGACTGTTTACCACCATCCCCCCCCCCCCTTTCAAGAGGTTTGGGTTAGGATAATCTTCAACTCTGAAGGAACATATCATAGAAAACAATGGTTAATAAGGATGTAATTTGGCCAGTACAACACTTATTGACAGTAGCGAAATATTTAAATGAACTTTGCTTTATCACGTTTTGCCCAAATGTACACATAGGAAATAAAATGCTTTAGACATAATTTTAAAAATGTAAAGTCATTTTGCTAATTATTTTTAAAAAAGTTTTTAAACCATTATTTATTCATTGAAAAATCCCGCAATATTTTAATGATCATATAAACAAGTTACAGTTTTTAAGCAAGAGTACAGACAAAAACTTACTATATGTGCATGGCTGATAGTCAGACATAAGTAGCTCATCATCAGAACCTTATAAAATCTTCTAATCATAAAATACATTTGTGTAGACTAGAACCCAACGCCTAAAACCGATTCCAACTTCCATACATTTTTGTCATTACTGAAGGAAGTTCTACCTGTATTTACTTGGCCATAGAGCTGAAAGAAATGCTATCTAACACGACAGTCCATGGGATAATATAAAGACTATTATTTTTCATTCTGAATGTCCGGAATGTCAGTTCACTACTGTCAACTATGGGTTCGGAGAAATGAATGAAAACAATAAATAGATCTTCTAGTCAACATCTGAATGTGTAAAAAAGTAATTGCACCACATTGCTTTCTACAAAATTAGGTAACAGTAATAGAATTAAGCCAACATATTAGTGGCTATCTATGAACAATAGGTCTGTGTAGATGCACTAGACTTGACCCTGATGAATTTTCACCTCATTCATTATCAATAAATCAAAATGAAAAAAAAAAAAAAAAAAAAACTCAAATGCAAAGAGTGGTTACATTATAGTCAGAACTGATCAATGCTTATAACATTTTCCATCACAGTAAGAAAAAGCACTTGAGTTTAAAAACAAAGACAAAATGGAACATTAAATAAAAGTGGTGTTAAATACATATAGTTTGGCAAGACTGACATGACCTGCAATATGTGACTTTTGATGAATAAAAAAAAAAGAAATATTAAAAACAAAATCTGTTTGTTCCATTGCAGTCAATAAAGAATGGTGATGGCAGTGGTATTTGTAGACACACTTTATTTATACTTCAACTAAAATCTAGACCATATTCAGTTAAAATATATATTGATTAATGTTGAAAAAAAAAATCTTGACAATTTTTAGTACAAGACCTCTAAATTATGTGTAGTTTTCGCCCTTCAAATAATTGTACAAATTATGTAAATTTTTAATAACAGAAATACTAGACATGTTTTAATCAACATATTTCATGATAAATTAATGGTAAAAATATTACGAACGAAAATTTCATCATTTTCAAAATGAAAAAAAATGTATATTACACATAATGGTTTTCATTGTTAAATATAAAAATGAGAAAATAAAATAATATTTGAAAATAAAGTTTTAAAATAAATGTAGGTGAATAAAGATCACATATTTTATGTCAAAAAAATAATAATGAAATTTTCTTCTTGTAAAAAAACAAACACTTTTTCTAAAACAAAATTATGCATTTGTTTAAAGTGAGACTGTATTGAAACAAAGAAGGTCAAAGAGATACAGCTCACTTATCTAGATAATGTTGCATCGTCCATTTCTGATTGCCATTCTCTGAGCATGTATTGACCACAACATTGTCACCACTTTTTTGTCCCCCAGTGTCCAAACATTTGCCAGAGGCTTGATGCACTATGGTGTTCTTAGACTGGAATTAAACAAATGCAAAAACTGGATCAACAAATTCAGAACCATGAGAACAAATAGGGTTGTTACAGAAGAGTGTTTCATCAATTCCCATGGGAGGTAAATGTACTGAATTTCGGTCAATTAAATGAGATTGGACCAAAAGCGCTCTGAGCATGCTATAAGCATGAAAGTAGCGCTATATAAAAGCTATAATAATAATGTGGACTGTGGGTCAATACTTAATAAAAAATATTATTAAAAAACATTAACACTAGGAGACGAACAAAGACCCTAACCCTAAAGAATAGCAGAGAGGGTGCAGCGCTTCTCATACTGTTTCAAATCAGGAAGCAAAGTAATTTGCATACAATAAAGTTAAAATAATTCTACCATTGCAAAACACAAGAATCAGTATTTAAAAAAAAAAGTGTGTGAAAAACAAAAACTAGAGTGTGGTTTAAATAGCGGATGTTACGTGGAACATTCGATTTTAAATTTAGCTTTTAGGAATATGCCAAAGAAGAAGTCAACACTACCCAAGTCTTTTACAAAAGCATGTTCAAGAAGAACCAAATTTAACATAACCATCTCATTTATATATTACCTTATCATGAATCCATTTCTGGTTCTGTTGTCCAGTACAGGGCCTCAATGAAACTCGACTGCCATCCTGACCTGAGCTATCCAGGCATGCTTCCTCTCTCCTTAACTCATTGGTTAAAGTTAAGGAGAAGACCTAAAACAGAAAGTAGTATGTCTGTCACTTTATATTTTTTGGAATACTTCTTTAAGAATAAGATTTTATAACTAAAAACAAGTAAATGGGTTGTTTCAATTTCACTTACCTGACTTGCACTTCCACCATTCTGACAACTAAACATGCCTACATCAAACACAGTTTTCTCATCTCTCTGTAAAGTGTCCAGACAAATTCCAGAGTCTGGGTTACGAACCTAACCATGAAAAATATATCAAATGTATTTCTCTGACCTAAACATAAAAAATATATCAAATGTATTTCTCTGACCTAACCATGAAAAATATATCAAATGTATTTCTCTGACCTAAACATGAAAAATATATCAAATGTATTTCTCTTAAAAAAAATAGTGAGACCAATTCCTTTTATTAAAAACGTCAAATTTCTAAAAAGACAAAAATAGGTGAACAGAAAAAGAAGCATATTTTTCGAGAAAGGAAAAACAACTTTTTTTTTTCTTTGAATGTGCTACACTGATGCAAAACAAATTTATCAGTATAAATTACATGTGTAAATAAATACAAAGGAAAAAACATGCAGAGAAAAATGTTTTTGAAACTTCTTTAATTAAGGTCTAATAAGTATGTCTGCCAAAAAAAACAACAATTAAATAGACCAAAAGGTCACATTCTTTATGTCTGGTTTATTGCATTAGAAATAAAATTGCGAAAGGGATCTATTGTTTGCAAAATTTTTTACTGCTGACAGAGAAATGTTAAGTAATATTATTGTAAATAATTGCAATTGATTGAAAATATATTTCAGTCCATTTGGGCAGTTGTTTGAGACAAACATCTATAAAAAAGCTAACAAGATCCTCGAAATAAAGAATCACCCTTTGTGTCAGGATTTTGTGATTTTACCATCACAAAAGAGATACAAGACACTGATGGCAAAGACAAACAGACACAAACACTCTTTTGTTCCCCTGGCAATCAAATCATTAAATAAGAACAATCTGATATAAACTTTATCACTTGTAAATTATGAGTGCGTCTGGTGTGAATTTACACTTTGGTTTCTTATAGTTATGTTTTTTGTTTGGTGTAATGCACAAATTGTAAGACAAATTTCCATACGGACAATAAAGATTATTATTATTATTATAGAAAGATATACCTCACCAGTTCACCAATAAAAAAACAAAAAAGTTTTGAATCCAGCATTTGTATGTCAAGTGTTGCATCTTCACATTCCTTAACACTTTTAAAAAATATTTGTTTGTGACAAGAGTAATCAACATGATTAAGTAAACAAAACATCCCAATTGATCTTTAAATAATTTACAAAAATAACAGGTTTAAAATAGATTGCATTACAAAAATTCAGTTTTCGCATAACCAGACTGTACTAATTGAGACATGCAGGTATATGAGATTGCGAAGTTACCCCCATTTATTTTTTTTTTACTGTCATCTAACCAACTTTAAATGTTGAGTTTTTATACTCAATTTTCCCAAACTCCATTTTTTTTTCCTACTGGTGAAGATAGAAGGTGGGGATACTGATTGGTTATAAGAAAAGAGAATTAGATATAAAAATTAAGAAAAAAAAAAAAAGAAAGTACTGATTCAAAGAAAATTGATACAAATATCAAAATAAATATTTAAAAAAAAACCTAACTGTAAGATCATTGACAACAAACTAAGCACATTTAGGTAAAAAAAAACACCCTTTGGGGCACTGATTTAAATTTTTTACCATCACAAAAATAAAAAAGCACAGGAACTCTTTTGTTTCATTGAATGAAATCCAACGTTCTAATGTAAACTTCATGTTATGTATGTTTGAGTAAGTGGTATGAAATATATTTCATTTGCTCTCATTAAAATGTTTTGTTATGTGTAATGCATAATTATAAGATGGAATTTCATCAAGGACATTGAAAGATGTTTTATTAGTAGTATTATTATGAATAATTTTCATTCTCTAGCACTGCCAGGGTCATGCTTCATCAAAGAGAAACAAAATTCATTGTAATCCCTTTAACTGTGTCCACTGAGAGATGTTCTGACGATCTGGCAGGTTTGCAACAGTACTGCCCTTTGACTGATAATGAAGATTCTCCTAGGGCTACGATTGTGTCTGCCAAAAGTCAGTTGTCCTTATTTCCATGGTTGATATAACAACAGGGTGTATTATTATTATTATTATCATGACTATAAAACTTTTTAGGCCTGAGGGTAGAAATTTCAAGGCAGGTATCATGTGTATCACAGCAACATAGAAAAGGTCCATTGTAACTGAGCCTCAATGGCTTCATAATGTGGGAAGAAGAGGGACAAGATAGCACCCTGTCAGAGACTGGATATGGACCTCAGGCTGTAGTTTAAACATCACTGTTCTAACAGATAGTTTACATTCATCCTAGACAAAACTGTTTAACAAACCATGTAGAAGCAAGATATAAGATAGTTCCATTTCCATTTCTCTAATCTTATCTTATCTTATATAATACAGACGTTACTCCAAAAAAGAAGATGATTACATCCTACGCGTCATGCATTTAGTCATGCATATTAACCAATGACTTAAATTCTGCCAAGTCACTGGTTTTCCTGGCTAGCTCAGGCAACCCATTCCATGCTCTAATAGCACTAGGGAAGAAGGAGTATTTGTACAAATTTGTCCTAGCATATGGGACGAGGAATGTGCCTTTATCTTTGTGTCTTTCAGAGTATTTTATTAAATTTTGTTTTTGTATTTGAAGATTATGGTTCAGTGTTTTATGTATAATTGCTACTTTACTTTTGAGTCTTCTGTCCTGAAGGCTTTCTAAATTTAGTGATTTTACTAAAGGTGTTACTCTAGTCAAATGTGAATATTCATTTGTTATGAATCTCACTGCTCTATTTTGTGTCTGTTCCAGTTTCTTAATGTTTTCTTGAGTTGAGGGGTCCCAAACGGAGGATGCATATTCTATTATTGGCCTAACCAAGGTTAAATAACATTTTAGTTTTATGTTCTTATTTGATTTATAGAAATTTCTTTTAATAAATCCTAATGCTTTGTTTGATTTTTTTATAGTTTCATCAATATGTGGATTCCATGACAGTTTTTCATTTATTATAACACCTAGGTATTTTGCGTTTTTAGTCTGTGTTACTGGTTTGCCATGAATAAGATAAGTGGAATTAATTTGTTTTAGTTTTTTTGTTACTCTTAACAACTGACATTTTTCTGGGTGGAAAGACATGCTCCAATTTGATTCCCATTTCTGTAATTCATCTAATTCTCTTTGTAAAATATCTGTGTCTTGTGTTGTTTTTATTGTTCAATATATTATGCAATCATCTGCAAATAATCTGACTTTTGTTCCTGAAGTAACGCAATTTGGTAAATCATTTATGTAAATTAAAAATAGTAGTGGACCCAAAACTGTTCCTTGAGGTACACCTGAGTTTACTGTTATCGGTGTTGATTTAGAGCCATTTATTATTACAGTTTGTTCTCTCCCTATCAGAAAATCTTTAATCCACTGATGCAGTGGACCATTAATGCCAAAATATTTTAATTTTTTAAGCAAACTATGGTGGTGAACTTTGTCAAAAGCCTTAGAAAAATCTAGTAAGATAGCATCTATTTGTTCACTATTATCTAAACCTTTAGAAAAATCATCAATTAGTCCTATTAGTTGTGTTTCACATGATCTATATTTCCTAAAGCCATGTTGGTATGGTGTGAGGAAATTTTGTTTGTCTAAGTGGTTTATGATGTTGCTACATGTTATGTGTTCTAGGATTTTACATATGATGCTGGTAAGTGATACTGGTCTGTAGTTTCCTGGGTCAGATTTTTCTCCTTTTCTAAATAGGGGGATGACATTAGCTTCTTTCCAGTCCTTTGGTACTCTGCCCTGGTTAAGTGAAGCCTGAAAGAGTATTTTGAACACTGGGGCTAGCTCATTGCTTAGTTCTTTGAGTAATCTAGCTGGAATACCATCAGGTCCAGACGCTTTATTTGGCTTGGTGTTGGCTAATAGTTTTTGAATTCCATTTTCTTGTACTACTATATCTTCTATGTTGTCTACTTGGTTCAAATTCAGTAATAGGTCTTTGTCTCCTGCGGCTGAGAATGCTGATGCAAAGTATTTGTTTAGGATGTTTGCTTTAGTTTCATTATCATTATGTATTATGTTATGTTCATCTTTTAATGGCGCTATGCTTGTTGTTTCTATTTTCTTAGACTTAATATATGACCATAGGTTTTTGTTGTTATCGTTAGATATTACATTGTTTATGTATTCACTCTGCAGCTGTCTGCTTACTTTTTGGGTTAAGTGTTTAATTTTTATATACTTTTTTTAAATCTCTTTAAAGCAGTCTTCACTGGGTAAGAAAATTCATCCACTTCTTATTGCTTGTCCACTACGTTGATTGATTAATTTTCTTTGACTTTTATTTCAAGAACTTAATTTCAGGAAACTTCAGATGGTTAGCTTATGACATAGAGACAATTGTAGGGTAGATGGGCAACATACTTTGAGGGAATTCTCAATGAAACTGATGAAAGAAAAATTCAAAATTATAAATTACCACAGACAGGATACTTTTTAGAAGCACACCAAGCAATAGTTCATTATACTTTACAAATAATAAGTACTAGAAGAATCCCAAAGCAGAGCTAATTAAATATGGAACAAACAAGGTACTAAAAGTAAAAATTTGGGATGAAAAAGTAGGCCCACTGAATGGGAAACAGCACTCAGAACTCAAATTAGATTTAGATGCTAAGTGCAAAATATTCTAAATTTTAGAAGACTTCTTATTTGGATTCAGGCCTACAACATTTTTACCAAAAAATCTACTATAAAAATGGTATGAGATGTTAAAGAATTTTTGGAATGAATAATAATAAAACTTAGATACATAAACTAAATAAAGACCCATATATATTGACAGGATAAAAAAATAGAAGATACCATTAGGTTGGTCACTTTAAAAGAATGCCAAAAAAATCATATGGCCAAAATAAAGTAGTAGCAAGGTCATAAGGCAGGAGACCCAAGACTTCAAATAACTTGGTTTGATATTGACAGTATTGGATGGAAAGATTTGTTGAAAGGTTGGACTTTTTTGCCAGTTGGATGAATAGGACTGCTTTTCCTAATAAACATACAAACATATCAACCAATATTTCTGCACACATTTAAATCAGCTTCTTACCATTCCCCAAGCCTTCACGTTTTCATCTGGAATAAATTTTTCAGGATACACATTATCTAAGTACCATTTAAAAGTATGACAATTTAATTTCTTTCTTAGCTCTTTCCTTTCTGATATGTCTCCATAATCAGTGCCCTGAAAAATTTAAAAAAAAAAAAGTACAGTTTTATAAAGATTGAAGGGTAGTCATTAAAAAATAAATTTATTTACAAACATTTATGAAATATAAAATTACAATTGCTGATGTGAATGGATTAGATACTAAAAATTAAAATAATATGCACAATTAAGATATAACTGATATAATGCATTACTCTATTTCATTTTAAGGCCAAAATATTTATTTATTTTTTTTAATTTACAAACCAGTAAATCCTTGCGGTGTGTATAAAATAAACGTTTGTAATCATCCATCCAAACTTCAGCCAGACGCATAGAATTGATACCATGAGTGTCTTTATTACCTAGTATTACAGAAAAACATTTGTTTACAAGCTGATTGTATGTAAAGAAGATATTGAATAGGGTGTGTATCAAACTGGGGTGGCTCATCTATAATTCTCAGAGAGGCCCAGCCAAAGCAGTAGACGGACTTCTCATTACGTATAAAGTCAATAAAAAACAGTGACAAAATTTTTCTCTTTAAAAATGTGTTTTTGTAATTTTTTAAAATTCTAGATACTTTGATAAAAAAAATTTAAAAACTCAATTACTTGTAAGGCTAAAAGATCTGCGTGTGTATGACATAGATAGATAAATATTTCCTTTGCATTATCCAAAAGTCAGTGCATTTGTTAATTTCACATGATACTTGACTTTTGAAAATGTATTTTAAGAGTTTAAAAAAATAGGTAGAAATGAAATAGACCAATTTTTTCTTATACATATTGGAATTCAATATGACAAATATTATACTACAGTGTTGTACTCTTCTTTGTCTATTCAGGCCCTTTTTTCTGTTTAGATTTTTATAAATCTATTAAATAAGTTTTACTTCATTAATTTAAGCTGCAAACATACTTGGTTAGAGCTATAAACTTAAAATATAAATTTGAACAAGTATAAAGTACATTCTGTAAGTTTGTGTTCTAACCAAACTCAAAGTTTACCTGGAAAAGTGTAGGGATGACTAGATCTAAAAATGTGACCCACACGTGAACAAGGTATAAATTCTAACTTTCCACCACACATCCAAACCTGTTCGATTACAAGGTTTAAAAATCATTCCTTTTTATGTATTATTCTTTTGCCATTAAAAAAAATTAATTTGTAACTTTTGACCTGATTAAACAAAATAAACACAAATTGTGTTTCTATCTAAACTGTTTATTTTCAAAGCCTTTTTTACTTGAATGATAGGATTCATTATTAAAAATTTTTTTGATAAAAATAATTATCTTATACTTGCCTAACATTGCAAATTGTTAACTATAAGCTGCTTTTGTCAATACTTTTTTTATACATCAATAGAAAATCAAATAAAACACACACACATTTAATAGTGCTGGTTGTTTACAGTAATATTAACTCATTAAAGGCTGATGCAGTTTTAAGTTTTATTCATAAAATGTAATCTGAATTTATGAAAGAAACATGTTACTAAGTCTTGCATCTATTTTGCAATATTATTTTTTAATAAGAAATTGATAATAAAATGGCACTCACTATGTAGTATTATATATATATAATATAATATATATGAACTTACTATATATATATATAAACTTACTCTAAATGAGATCTCTAAATTTTCACCTCCCCAGACATCCATTCCAGGATCATAAGCACCTATTTCAAAAAAAAATTTCCTATCAGCTGCAAGCAAACCACCTGCCATAGTTGGAGATCTTAAAATAAAAAAAAATATCATCTGTAATTTTACATAATAAGACATATTGTAATAATTTTCATAAAGAAACAAAAGTGTGTTTTTTTTTGTGTTTTTTCCAGCTTTTCAATCACTATCATAAATTCTATTCATTTCATTTGAAATATTTTCTGCTCAAAATAATCTATAATACATCAATCTAATACAAATAAAACATGTCTACAGCTGTAAAAGGCTGAACTTCAAAGTAAATAAGAAGACAATACTATTGATTCTATAAACAAACTAGATCTATCTGTGTAAATCCAAATGTTACTTTTATTTCTTTATTCATTCAACATTCTAGCAAACCAACAGCTGCTTACAACAAAAAATACCAGCATTGAGACTAACAAGGTGTCAATACTAAGTAGAAAAAATATGAGTAGATAGGTTAAAAGAAAACAGAATAGAAAGTCACAGCACAATTTATTTCAATTTTCTTTTTAAAATGGTTAGTACACACAAAAAATTAAGCTTTAATACAAAAAACTAGTATGAAGCAACTTATAAGTAGCAAAGATATATAAAAAACTGAAAAGTTGAAAGTGAATGCAGCATCTAAAAACAAACTAAAGCTCATCTGGTTATTTGCAAGAGAAGAACAAAGTGAATGTAAATAGAATATTGAAAAAAACAAACAGAAACCTAGAAGTATATCTAAGAAAGTCTGGGGAAGCTTTAAGATTTTAAAACCCTAGGCCACAAATACCTTACCGTATTGGTTTAACGTAATCAGGACTTTCAATAGCCCTTGGAGAATCATCAGCCCATATGAAGTGAAGGCTCCAAGAAAAGCCCCCAGTAGTATATCCACCATTACCAGAGTATTCTAATGAGCGGTCATCTATTGCATCTATTATTGGACAGAGAACAGCTGTCCTATCCTCAGCTATTCGACTTACAATTGGTTCAAGCCTAACAATAAAAATAATGCAGTCTAACTTAAAGCTCTTTATTTCTCTTTCTTAACAAACTTGCAATGCCACAAGCCCTAAGTACTCACATTTTGGAACAGGAATGGGTCTTTGTAAACAAATACAATGACAAATGCAATGAACAAATGAACAGTTTTCAACACGATAGCATTAGGATGTTTACCTAATTGGGTCTATCTCGGATTTACGGCGCAGTGACTCTCGTTTAGGGACAGGACGCCAAGAGAAATGAAGGCTCCACCAGAATCCACCGACACTGTAACTGCCAGTGCCTGCATACTGAAGAGTGTCCTTATCAATAAGGTCTATTTCAGGGCAAAGTACTGCAGTGGGGTCCTCTTTTATCCTGCTAAGAATTGGCTCTATCCTGTATGAAAAGGCTTCAGGTGAAATCTATCAAAACAAGCCTAGAGTGTCACTGGCTATTTATTTGTATAGACAAAAAGGTTCATTAGAACTTACAGAAATATTTTTTTTTTTAAATTTTTTAAGTCAAATTCATGCTGACTAAACAATACAACATTCTTTAAACTTTAATAAAGAATAAAGACTTGTGGCATTGTTTTAGTTTGGTAATTAAAAATGATTTTTTTTTTAAAACTTATTGCTAATAATCACAATTTTCAAGTCATTATTGGGACAAGCTACAATTCTTAATAATAATAAAAAATATTTAAAATAAAACAATAATTGATAAATTTTTTTCTTGCAATCAAAAAGTGAAAAACAAAAAAAATCTGAAGTATCCTATACATCTAAAAATCTAATTAATGTGAAATGAATGATAATAATTATTATAGTGAGAAAAAAAAAGTAACATCAAAACTGGATGTTTCTAGAATAAAAGTAACTAACTTAAAAGCAGTGACCCATAAAAACATGTACATACCATCCTGTATTCACTTCACAGTGAGAATCTAAAAATACTAAGACATCTCCAACTGCTGCTTTTGCTCCTGCAATTTTGGCTCTAATAAGTCCAGACCTTTCTTGCGTACGAACAAGACGAACTATGCCATCAGGCCAAGTCGCAGCAATATATTGTTCTAACTTTTCCTTCAGAAAATCTGTATAAAATAATATAAACAAATACTAACAAATATTTATAACTTTTGTTTCCAATGATATAAAACATATTTGTTTACTCAGGGGCGTAGCTAGGAATTTTTCATCGTTTGGGGGGGGGGGGGGGGGGGGGGGGAGAGGCCTTAAGATTTAATTTTTAATGTAAAAACACTCATTTGGGGGCCAGGGTGGATTTTCAAATTCTCCCCCCTCCTCCCCCCCCCCCCCCCCAACCTAGCTACGCTACTGAGTTTACTTTCAATTTTGAAAAATTTAAATGATACAAGTTTATTTATGTGTAGATAAGTATCTGTAGGAAAAGAAAATGTCTTATAGGAGTTAATGATTAATATTATTAAAATAGTTCAGGTTTTTAATTTGCAATGAAATAACATCTACTTAAAAATTGTAGTTTTTTCCAGACAAAGTTCGCAAAAAAAAAAAAGGCTTAAATGACACCATAATTGTTTAAAATACATTTCCTTTTCATTCATTTGCCTAAGGTGTTTAATTATATAAAATTGGTAAACTGGTACCATCTATCTAACTACCTTTGTCAGAGAAATCATCCAGCAAGATGACCTCCTGTAAATATTGTGGGGGGGATCTATTCACTACACTATGTGCAGTGCGCAGAAGTGGAGACCAGGCTTCATTGTGGAATATAATAACCACGCTGGCTTTTGGGAGATCACTGGGATACACTATAGATTTACATCTGAAATATAGAATTGAAAAAAAAAGCAGTAAATAAATAAATAGCAAAACTGAAAAGAAATGTTGTATCAACGTCAAGTAATCAATGTTGGCCAGTTTCACTTGAGCACTTGATCTTCAAAACTGACAGTGGTGATATAAAGTCAATGCAAATGGAAGTCATTAAGTGGGGGAAAATGAGGACAATAAATTGTTTTTTAAATATTTACAATTTTAAAAAAAAATAATTTTTTGATCCAAAGTTAGTTAAGGCATCAATGTAAACACTTCCTAGTATGTACAATCTAATGGGGCATATTTCTGCTAGAGTGAATATATGTTAAACAAATTTTTTACTTAAATTTTAAAATTGAAAATATGAAAGAAGACTTTACACACATATCTATATACTTGTATTTCAATGCTCATCAGCACCTTTTGAGGTTTGCAGTGGTGTCAAGCAGGGATGTGTGCTCGCACCTACTCTGTTTGGCATATTCTTCTCCTGTCTACTGCATTATGCGTACAACGACATAAACGAAGGTGTGTTTCTCCATACAAGATCCTCTGGAAAACTATTTAATTAATCAAGGCTGCGGGCAAAAACCAAGGTTAGTAAGCTACTCGTCAGGGAACTCCTGTATGCTGATGATGCAGCTATTGTGGCTGATTCTGATATTCAGCTACAGTCCCTCGTTGACAAACTATCTGCTGCTTTGCCAGAAGTTCGGCTTAAACATCAGTCAAAGCAAGACTAAGATACTTGTCCAAAACACAAACACTGCACCTCAAGTAAGCATTAATGGCCAACCACTAGAAATTGTTGATCACTTTTGTTACCTTGGCTCCATCATATCCAACAACACTCTACTGGATAAAGACATAAACAACAGGATAGCCAAGGCAATGGCCACCATGTCACGGTTGCAGAAAAGAGTCTGGGACTAGAAGTACTAAAGCCCTAGTCTACAGGACCTGTGTGTTGAGCACCTTGCTGTATGGAAGTGAAACATGGTCAACCTACTAATGGCAGGAAAAAAAGCTGAATGTCTTCCACCTCCGATGCCTAAGGCGGATCTTTAAAATAAGGTGGCAAGATAAGATAAACAATGAGGAAGTGCTACAAAGAGCAGGGTGCAAGGACATCCGCTCTGTTATCGGCAGCAGACGCCTTGGCTGGCTTGGCCACGTTCGTAGAATGCCAGTAGGTCGACTTCCACAGACTTCTAATAGAAGGCAGGACGAGCCGCTGGTCGCCCACTTTTACGTTATACGGATGTATGCAAACGTGACATGAAGCTCTTCAAAATCAACACTGGCAACTGGGAAGAGGTGGCACTGGACAGATCCACATGGAGAGAGCATAAAGGAAGGCTTACAGATTGCAGATGTCATACACAACAGAAGCAGTATGAAGGGTGAAAATGCAACGGCGCCTGGTGATTATATATGCCCAAACTGTGATCTCAGCTGTGTATCAAGAATTGGCCTCTTTAGTCACACAAGAAGTTGCAAAGGGAAAAGATTGTCTCTCGAGACGTAAAATGCTACAGACAGAGAGTATTTCAATGCATGAGATCAATAGCCGCAAAAGAGACTCAAATAGGCCATAAATCTAATTCTATCTTTGACAATTAAAAATTGTATTAACACATTTGAAGCCAATAAACCCTATTTCATTTTTTTTTTTATTGAAGAGCTCTGTCAACACCAGAGCCCCATCTTTCTTAAGCACAACATAATGAATAATTTTCCAACAAATTACCAGTGTACATCACATGATTAAAACAGTATTATTTCACAATTTTGACTTTACCCTTTCCTTCAATGAAACCTCATTGATACATTCTAATAAATGAAGCATATTAATATTTTTTAAAAATTGTCTTTACCTGGGATCTCTGACATCTTTTAGAGATCTCTCTAATGATATCTTATCACTGGCTATTCTATTAAAAGCTTCTTTTTCTATAAGACTGTCTGCCAATTTTTTTTCTTCCCCTTCAAGATATACAGGTTCCCCCTTTTCTCCTGGGCCTTCTCTGTAAGCCTCTGTTTGCTTGTAATGTTGGTACCGAAGATACCTAACAGAATACTGTGCAAGACTTGAAGTGGTGACATTGAAAAAGCCAAAGTAGTATGCTCCTCCTAGTAGCAATAGCAGGAGAACTAAGGAGAACAGTAGTGTTGATCGTCTACGACGGAAAGATCTTGCTAGGCCCATGACCACGTGACAAAAGAGCGTTAAAATATATATTTTAAATATTATGAATCATATTCCATAACAGCACCTAAACAATAAAGTAGAAAAAAAAGATAGTTAAATTACACATCAAATTGTGGTTTTGTTTTAAAGAAATGGAATTTATGTGATAGATCTAGACAAAACCTTTACCACCTTAAACAATAAAAAATGTACATTCAAGAAAAGCTAAGCCTAATAAGCAAATAAAACAATAGTTTTCAAATAATAGCATTTTATTAAACCTTAACAACAGTAATAATAATAATCTACATACACTGAGGAGGCGCGGAGGCTGAGCAGTAAAGTGCTTGGCTTCCAAACCAGGGCTCCCAGGTTTCAATCCTGGCCAAGACTGGGATTTTTATTTCAGGATCTATGGGCACCTCTGAGTTCACCCAGCTCTATTGGATACCTGACATTAATTGGTTTTAAGTATAGGTCGTTGTGCTGGCCACATGACACCCTCATTAACAGTGAGCCACAGCAACAGATGACCTTTACATCATCTGATCAAAAAGATCACAAGGGGAACTTTACTTTTAAGATATATAGAGTCTAAAGACATAAGAGTTGAAGACAAGATTTTAGACTCTAGATCTAGATGTAGGCCTCCTTCTTATTTTATCTTATATGGTACAGACGTTACTTCAAAAAAGAAGATGATTACGTCCTGCATATTAACCAATAATCTAAATTCTGCCAAGTCACTGGTTTTCCTGGCTAGCTCAGGCAACCCATTCCATGCTCTAATAGCGCTAGAGAAGAAAGAGCATTTGTACAAATTTGTCCTAGCATATGGAACGAGGAATGTGCCTTTATCTTTGTGTCTTTCTGAGTATTTTATTGAATTTTGTTTTTGTATTTGAAGATTATGGTTCAGTGTTTCAGATAAATTTTGTTTTTGTATTTGAAGATTATGGTTCAGTGTTTCAGTCCTAATGACTATAGTTCATCTTGTACAACACTTTTTCATGTGAGTGTGGAGCCCCATTTTGGACAGACACTCCCCCCATCCACATATATTACAAGGTTAAGGTGGCTTTCACTTTGGTGGTAGAGGAGCCAGCCATTCTTCATTTGGCACGCTTTTCTAAGAACTATGTTTTTTCGCTGTCCATTGCTTTAATGGTCACCATATCTCTACACGTAGGGCTATGTCTTCCCAATGGGTAGTATCAATATTCACTGCGTTTAGGTCTCGTTTGATTACATCCACATAACGGATGTGGGGAAATAATGATGTTGATTGTGGATTTCTCAGAGAGAAAGCCACATTGATTCTGGATAGACCCGATCACTGAGTTTTTGTAGTCTAGGAAGTCTCACACAAGCAAAGACTTAGCCTACTAATACTAAATTTCCATGTAATTGTTGCAGTCACTTCTGTCACCTTTGCTCTTGTACAGGGTGACAATCTTAGCATCACACAGGTCCTGTGCTACAGCACCTTCTTGCCAACATTTGCAGAGCAGTTCATGAAGAGGTTGGCTTAATGTAGCTTCGCACTGTTTCACAAGATCCAGGGGGATACCATTGCATTCAGGGGCTTTGCCGGCAGCCATTTTGTTTAAGGCTTTTATTTGAGTTCTATAAGGATGGATACTTCATCTAGATCATTCATTGTGGGAAATTGGTTAATAGAGTTAAGGGCTGAGGCAGAGACTGAGCTTAATGTGCGTAGAGTTTGAAGTAATGTTCAACCCATCTCTTTGTATTTGTTTGCTCTTGTCTTTGATTATTTACCCAGTGGTTAATTTAAGAGTTGTTTGGGGAAGGTCAGAGAGCCTTTTTGATTCCTTCATACATCCCTCTTATGTTGTTTGGGCTGCAAGCTGAATATTCTCACTGAGCTCTACCCAGTATTTATTGGCACAGATCCATACTGTCCTCTGCATAGTGGCTCTAGCTTCTTTCTTGCAGGTTAAATTGGGTGGGTTTCACCTTGTATGTAGTGAGTGCATCTCTCTTTGCTCTGATGACAGGTGTAAGTATAGTTGTGTTAAGGGTTGTGACAGGAGTCTTTCTGAACCATTGCACCAAAGTAGAAGTTTTTCTCTTTGATTGAATCTGAGTCATCTAAATAAATTTAGATCCAGATGACTAAATTATTGTTGTAACCCTATTGGTGACATGATAGGGTTAACTGTGTATGGTCAGCTGACTTATGTGACACAGGCCAGTAATACAGTTAAGCATGCTATATCGATGGACCACTGACAAGGGACAGTACTGGTATGAACTTTGCATATGAATATGACCAGTGTTATGGTCATGTGATCAGATGCCTTAGTGGACCAGAAACAGAGTGTGTAAAACAATGCAGTTCAGGACAGGACAGGACCGGGACTGTTATCGGCCATAAAGTCGACCCTGGTGGAGTCCGCAACTGAAACGTACAAGTCCAGGAAGAGACAATAGAGTTTAGTATAGCAGTAGGGTGATGAACAGTGTAACATTTGTGGTAAATTATTATGTTGCCAACTGTGTCATCTTGGCTGTTTTATTTACTCATTATTAAAGTACCAGATTATTTGGAACTCTTGTTGTCAAGTTCTTGAGTTGGTCATTTTATGTGATGAGCAGTGTTTACAGAATTGTTGATTAAGAGAGAGAGAATCGTAGCATTATTAAATGATCCCTAGAATTCTTTGAGTCCTGTGCCAGGCCCCCAACAATTGGAGGCCCTAGACGAATGCCTAGTTTGCCTAAGGCTCGCCCTACTGATCTACTTACTACTAGACTACTAGCAAGACTCATGACATTAGAGTCTCATTAGACTCGTTATTGACATTATTAATAATTATTTTAGTTAATACTCTTTAAAGTCTAAGACTCAAGATTAGACTGAATCTAGACAAGTTACTATTTGTTAATATAATTTATAATTTAGACAATATTAGAATTATTAGATCTACAGACCTAGACAGATCTATGATCTATCATCTAGAAAAATAATCTAGATATTAGTTAAGAAAGATGCTAATATTAATAAAAATATTAAAATAATATAGAAGTTTAAGTTTAACTCGCCAATGTATGAGATCTAGTCTAGGCCATGGGCTCTATTAACTTCTAGATCTATATATTATTATATATATATAATATTATATAGATTATAGATATATATTAATATTATATTATATAAATATATTATATTTTTATTATGACTCTGAGAGTGCAGCATTAGATCTATAATTTATAATGATAGATCATATTCATAGTAAAATGGATTAGGTATACTACAGTGTACAATTATTATATTAATATATTTATATAAATTATAGAATAAGATCTAGAGTCTAGATCTATATTAAGTATTATTAAGTATATTTAATATATAATATTAGATTATTACTAATTTATTAGAGTTATAGATCTATACTACAGCATTATAATAATTATATAATTGTTACAGTATAATTTATCATAATCATATCTCTGTGACTTACAGAACTAGATGACATACTGATACTGTGACATAGTCAGACTTTACTATGCTGTAACTCAGTGTAACTAATAAACTATACTGCTCTAACTCTAGTCTAATGATCTTTACTTTACAGTTTACTAAACTCAGGACAAGTCTATACGACAACTAAATCTAGACATAGATCTATGTCAAATCTACTCATCAGTCTCATCTACATTCAACATTGGTAACCTCAATAACGACTAGATCTTTAATTCTTTTAGAACTACCTCTAGACCTAGAATCTAGATCTGTAGGCTAACTAGTAGAGTGACTAGATCTAGTTCGATAGAGCTACATCTACATGTACTGATGTAGACACCTAGATAATCCAAGTCTTTAGAGATTGATTTTACTTAGATATGACTTTTTCTGTTGAAACCTAGACAAGAGTTAGGTCTATGATTTAGTCCCAAGCAAGACAGCTAATCCTCGCATTTCCTGTGCATCTTAAACCAATAGAGATCTGTGCTTATGTTAAAAGTAGGCCTACATTTTGTTAGATCTAAAGATACACGAGAGCAGCAAAAAAAAAAAAAAATTATCCGCAGGGGGGTGGCTGGGATTTAGTTTTGTGGTTTACCACCTCCCTTTTCTCCCAAAATAACAAAGGCAAAGCCCTCTAATAATAATTTTTTTTAAAATTGAACTACAGTGACCAATCCATTGGCTTATCCAACATCATGCATTAACAGGATACATTTTTAAATAGCCTAATTGTTTTGTTTTTTTATTGCAACAGACATCACATTTATCTTTCATTTTGTTTGTGCGACCCATGTACATTTCGGGAAAATGAAACGAACACGCCCAAAATGAAGACAGGCGCTGATGACGAAAAAGAAAACCGCTTGGTCTGCACGAGATGCGGGAAACTATGCAGGTCGCAACTAGGTTAGCGAAGATATTGTCTATTGTCATAGCGCTTTATGGTATGTAAAGGCAATTTTCCTGCAAATATTTGAATAAGAGAAACTGTTTTTGTTGTTTTTTTCCCCATAACCGAAGAGAGATCTATCCCATAACTCCTCCAACAAACTCATGAAATTCCCGTAGCTTTTTTTTAAAATTCATTTTCAGTTGGAAACTTGCATTTGTGGAATCTTTTATGTCAGTGATACCCAACCTAATTCGACCCGCGGGCCATTTTAATTTCCAACACTTGTCTCGCGGGCCACATGAGCGAAATCTTTATGACACTATTTTGGTAGAAACCTGTGGATTTGATACTTAACTAATTGGTTATTTGACAATTATATTTTTGTTTACAAATCAGAAAACATTTTCGTTTCGCTACTTAAAATGTGAGCAACAGTGTTGGTACCTTTACCACCGACTCATTTTGTGGTCTCTTTTTGGTAAATATTCCCATAGATCCTCCAACCTCTAGGCGTAGTTTAACAATCTTTTATTTGCGACTCAAACCAAGAATGCCGACAAAAAACGTTTTTATGTTGTTGTTTTAGAAGACAGCCACACTTTCTTTATGCAATAAATATGTTGGTTTGTTACCATGTTCAACAAAAAAAAAAGTAAAGATATGTTCACTTTTCCTGGTAGATTCTACATTTAGAGTCCAATTTTATAAACACACAAATGTTAAAATATAGAATCAACATTTTGTAAAATTAATACCACCTCAACATCCCTAATAATAGGCCGCATTTACAGACCACCAAATTCTAGTTTAGGATACATGCAGGAACTATGTAACCAGATTACTACACTTAAAGAGACAAATAAAAATAAATGCAGTTTTTTTGGATTATGGGTGATTTCAACCTACCTGATATAAATTGGAAAACACTAACCATAGATAAACACCAAAACCTTTAGGACATAAATGAGCTTTTCATAGAAACTTTACACAACCTAAGTTTAGATCAAATCATTAAAAAGCCAACTAGATTAAACAACACATTAGATCTTTTCTTAACCAACAGACCTGGATAAGTAGTTGATTATGATATTATCCCTGGTCTATCAGACCCTGAGATCATAAAAATACACAGTCAGATAAAAGCAGTAGCCAATTCAAAACCCAAAAGAAAAATCTTACTCTGGAATAAATGTAACCTAACACAACTACACCAAGCTGCATTAAACTTTCAACAAACATTCTTATTAGAAAAAGATATTAACCAACCTGTAGATGACCTCTGGAATTTCATTAAAAACCATCTTAAAAGCATTATAGAAAATCATATACCAACTAAATACACATTAAACAAAATAAATAAATGCTGGTTTAATAATAGACTAAAGAAGCTTTGTAAACAGAAGGAAAACCTATATAGAAAATTTAAAGAAACTAAGGCAGAAAGAGTTTACAAAAAGTATCTAAATATTAAACACTTAACCCAAAAAGTAAGCAGACAGCTGCAGAGTGAATACATAAACAATGTAATATCTAAAGATAACAACAAAAACCTATGGTCATACATTAAGTCTAGGAAAATGGAAACAACAGGCATAGCGCCATTAAAAGATGAACATAACATAATACATAATGATAATGAAACTAAAGCAAACATCCTAAACAAATACTATGCATCAGCATTCTCAGCCCCAGGAGACAAAGACCTATTATTGAATTAGAACCAAGTAGACAACATAGAAGATATAGTAGTACAAGAAAATGGAATTCAAAAACTATTAGCCAACACCAAGCCAAATAAAGCGTCTGGACCTGATGGTATTCCAGCTAGATTACTCAAAGAACTAAGCAATGAGCTAGCCCCAGTGTTCAAAATACTCTTTCAGGCTTCACTTAACCAGGGCAGAGTACCAAAGGACTGGAAAGAAGCTAATGTCACCCCCTTATTTAGAAAAGGAGAAAAATCTGACCCAGAAAACTACAGACCAGTATCACTTACCAGCATCACATGTAAAATCCTAGAACACATAACATGTAGCAACATCATAAACCACTAAGACAAACAAAATGTCCTTTCACCATACCAACATGGCTTTAGGAAATATAGATCATGTGAAACACAACTAATAGGACTAATTGATGATTTTTCTAAAGGTTTAGATAATAGTGAACAAATAGATGCTATCTTACTAGATTTTTCTAAGGCTTTTGACAAAGTTCACCACCATAGTTTGCTTAAAAAATTAAAATATTTTGGCATTAATGGTCCACTGCATCAGTGGATTAAAGATTTTCTGATAGGGAGAGAACAAACTGTAATAATAAATGGCTCTAAATCAACACCGATAACAGTAAACTCAGGTGTACCTCAAGGAACAGTTTTGGGTCCACTACTATTTTTAATTTACATAAATGATTTACCAAATTGCGTTACTTCAGGAACAAAAGTCAGATTATTTGCAGATGATTGCATAATATATTGAACAATAAAAACAACACAAGACACAGATATTTTACAAAGAGAATTAGATGAATTACAGAAATGGGAATCAAATTGGAGCATGTCTTTCCACCCAGAAAAATGTCAGTTGTTAAGAGTAACAAAAAAACTAAAACAAATTAATTCCACTTATCTTATTCATGGCAAACCAGTAACACAGACTAAAAACGCAAAATACCTAGGTGTTATAATAAATGAAAAACTGTCATGGAATCCACATATTGATGAAACTATAAAAAAATCAAACAAAGCATTAGGATTTATTAAAAGAAATTTCTATAAATCAAATAAGAACATAAAACTAAAATGTTATTTAACCTTGGTTAGGCCAATAATAGAATATGCATCCTCCGTTTGGGACCCCTCAACTCAAGAAAACATTAAGAAACTGGAACAGACACAAAATAGAGCAGTGAGATTCATAACAAATGAATATTCACATTTGACTAGAGTAACACCTTTAGTAAAATCACTAAATTTAGAAAGCCTTCAGGACAGAAGACTCAAAAGTAAAGTAGCAATTATACATAAAACACTGAACCATAATCTTCAAATACAAAAACAAAATTTAATAAAATACTCTGAAAGACACAAAGATAAAGGCACATTCCTCGTCCCATATGCTAGGACAAATTTGTACAAATACTCCTTCTTCCCTAGTGCTATTAGAGCATGGAATGGGTTGCCTGAGCTAGCCAGGAAAACCAGTGACTTGGCAGAATTTAAGTCATTGGTTAATATGCATGACCAAATGCATGACGCATAGAACGTAATCATCTTCTTTTTGGAGTAACGTCTGTATTGTATAAGATAAGAAGATAAGATAAAATCATGATACCAATCCTTCATAGAAAAAGTGAGGACCCAAACGTAGGCAAAGATACATTTTTTTCAACCTTTTTTTTTGTTTGTTTAGGAGGAGTTCTACACTTTGTGCTGACGTTTCGGCGGGCCGGATGGAACCACGTCGCGGGCCGAATCTGGCCCGCGGGCCGTATTTTGTGCATCACTTTTTTAAGGTAACAATTGTAAGAGAATATATACTTTTGTGAGCCAAAGATGTCAGCAAAGCAATTTAAGGGAGGTATAGTAGTTAAAAGATGAAAATTAACATAGCCTATTGGTTTCTTGGGATCAGTTTTGATAAATGTATCACTACATAAGCACGCGCGCTCCTAAAAACTGGTTCCCTTCCAGCTACTCTTTGTCTTGTTGGTCTTGTTCTGAGCAGGCTTTAAATGTTCAGGTATATCCACTTAGATATAGAGAGCCAGGAACCAATGACTTAAACCTACCCTTGTGACTGTCAGATAACGCTGCAAGAAGTGAGTTCTGTTCGGTGTAGGCTAATTGAGATGATCAATAATTTGCCCGTATTTTATATATTCTGTCACGATAAACTTGTTCTCTTCCTCATCTTGAGTTATTAGATTAATACCAAAGAAATCTTTCTCATTTAGTTGGACATCATTATCATGGAAATACTCAGGATCTATCAAACGTCACAGAAATGTCTTCTTTAACGTCTTTTAATTCACCAAAAATGGTCTTTAAAGTATTGTATTTCTTCTTCAGTAAGAATCTTCAAATAGTTGTTGTAAGACATGGCTGAAAGGACAAACATAAATAAAATAAAAAAATAAATACGTGGATTCTTTTATGATATCCTAAGTAGCAATGCTGTTGACAATGCATGTTGTAAATTTATTAACTCAAAAACAAAAAATTACTGATGAAGGGGTTAACGACTGTATAGAAAATACAATAAACATGCATTTATGGGACCCTGCCGGACCAAGTAAAACAATGGACGTTTGGGTCAGGATGTCCAAGGCTGATGAAGGTCTGGCAGGGTCACATTTATGCATTTTTATTGTATATTTATTAAAACAACAACAAAATATTTTTAAAAAAAAGAGTTTTCAGAATATAATTACTTCTACTCAGTGATTAGGTGCCGGTACTCAGTACGTTTTAACACCTTTCCTCGACTTAAGCCCCCCCCCCTGCGCACTTCACTGGGAAATAGAACGTCTTCATATTCAGACTCTATTTCTGTCAGAAAATTTTTGAAAGTTCTGTGATTCAACGCTTTTGTGATTTGATGAAATGTACAGTACGAAGCACAATCATCATCACATGGTCCAGAATCAAAATCTTTCCACAGAGATTTTGTTGGTGAATGATGCAGTGAAGCCGCAGGGGTTCAATTCCATTTGACTCAACAACTTTTTAAATAACTCTTGCTGTCAGTCCGCTATGACATCCAACCCTATTTCTCGCGCCATCAGTAGTCACTCCAACTAATTTATTCCAAGAGCAAGGTCCTCTATGATGGTGGACACTTCTTCTAACAGGTCTTCTCCAGTTGTAGTCCCAAGCATGATCCTCATAGCGGCTAACTTCTCTGTTATTTATATCCAAATTACTGTTTGTGCCGCGAATAAATACCAGATAAGAGTTGCGCAGTATCAGTTATGTCAGTAGACTCGTCAGCGACAATAGAAAACATTTCGAATTCTGCTGCTGTCTTTTAATTGTGAATGGAGATTTTCACACATATCTTCCACTCACCTCGTAATTGTCATACGAGAAAGGCTGACAGCTTCTTATTTTCAGGACACAGTTCTTCCATCACTGCTAGCAAGCACTTTTTTACACATTCGCCAGCGGAAAAAGTCTTCATTGCTCTACTTAAGATGTGAGCAAATCTGTAACTGGCCCTTATCACCGACTCATTTTCTTGTCTCTTTTTGTTAATTATTCTCGTCAATCCCCCAATCTCTAGTCGTAACTTGGCAATCTTGTTTTCGCTGCTTAAACCAAGAATGCCACCATAAGTGTTTATGTGTTTGGTTTCATGATGCCTTTAAATGTTATGTTCTTTAAAAACAGCCACACATTCTTTACAAATCAAACATGTTGGCTTACTATAATATTCCACAAAAAAGTAAAGATCTGTTCCACTCCTACATTCAGAGTCCACTTTTTGTTTCTTAGGCTCCTCCCATCTCATAAATCACAAACGTACCAATCACTACGGTACCAATCGCTTTGATGTCAAAAGAACACGACCCAAAAAGATGCATTAATGATGCTCTGTGTTGCACACACAAGCTGTCAAAAACACGGCTAGCTCAATACAATAATGAAATTTTCCAAGAATTACAAATAGCTGTCAAGTTTTATCGCCAATGAAAAAAAAAAACAAAAAAAACAGCACTTGTGTTCTTACAATCAAAAAAATATTTAAAAAAAAATAAATTTAATATGAATTTTAGAATACCAAAACATAAAAATTCAATGAATGAGTAAAAATCCGAAATCAAAGAGAATATTTTTTTTAACATTATAATGTTTTAAATTTTTTTCTTTTACATTTTGTTCCAATGTTTTGGCGGGCCGGATAGAAGCATGTCGCGTGCCCGATCTGTCCGAGGGCCGTAGTTTGGGCAACACTGGTCTAAATTATTATGATGTTGGATTTTCACTATCTTTTCTAATTTAGGATATCTAAACGGGACGGACAGATAGACGGACAGACATTCCACACAAAACTAATAGCGTCCTTTCCCCTTTCGGGGGCCGCTAAAAACATACATCAGAGACGTTCCTGAAAAAAAAAATTAGGCCTATGTCATATAAATATCCATGTGTTAATGTAGAACTTCATGTTAATAAAATACTTAAAAATCTACTAAGTCATGTGTTTTCCAAGAAGACTTGTCAACTTAATAATTGTTAAAAGGGAAATAAACAGAAACATCTTAGCTGGCTTGCATTATTTTTATTATGCTAGTGATATCCCTTGAAAATGAATGCTGGGTATCGCCATCTTGTTTACAACTAGGAGTAACTTACCGACGGAGAATGTAAATTTTATTTCTGTGTTACATTTTCTTCTCCGTGTGGTGCTGTTAATCACTTAATTAGCTGATCTGTTTTCACGCTAGTGCTTTACATTTTTTTCATTGACCGGTTTAGTGCAATATTTAAAAACTTAATAAATGTCTTCAACGAAGAGAAAACAAATCAAAGTAAAGGCGGTGGCGCCGAAGCTCAAGTTATTTCGATCAAATGAACCACTTCTTAGTGTTTTTATGTGGGGAGTAAACCACACAGTAAGTTGAAAAGTTCATGAAGTGTAGATCTAGATCAATGTTATTTTTTAAAATGAGAAATATATTTAGATGTAGATTAGCTTCTAGACTTAGGTCTTACTCTTAGTCTAGAATTTCTAGATCTATTCATCTAGGACGATGTCGATAGGACATTCTTTCATTCTAAAAATCTAAATCTAGCTTAAAAATCTAGGAGCTTTTAAAATCTAATCTAGATAGTCTAACACTACTAACAGGCTGCCAAAATTTTTATGTTTGAATGTTTATAGCTCTGTAATGGTTAGTCCTAGGAAAAAAAAACTGTAAGCATCTTCATATAAACTCGTCATCCATTTGTCAATAAAATTAGATATATATATATATATATATTGTCATTGTTTTGTTATGCTATGCATAGTTACTGTAAAATATGATGTTGAAAAGAGTCAGGTCAATGAGGTCCAGCACTAACATTAACGAACACCATTCCCCATTTTGTAACATCACACTTGGTTTAAAAGTTTAACGTCTATGACAAAACAAAATCAAGTTAGAAAATGTCATACAAAATAAATTAAACCCGAAATGTTCATTTCCTTGCCTTGAGTTACATTCCTTTCTTTGACATGCATTTTCAACATTAAAATAGCGTTCGTTAGTGTCATTGATAATGATAAAGAGCTTTCGTTCATGTCATTGATAGTGACAAATGAATATTATGGAACACCCCATATTTATACTAAGGCTATGACATTTGTGTGTTTTGAGGCCTCTTTAAAAGCATTTTAGATAGGTCATGTTTAGCTGATACTTGAATTTTCTTAAAAATCTCCTTAACCCCAGACCTACCCTCCTTCTGTCCTAGACTTAAAAAAATGACATTGCCATACCAGTGCTCTTTGAACGCATGTAAAATTCTTGTTTTTCAGAGTAAAGGAAACCAAATTTTTCTGAACTATAAAAAAATGGAGCATGATAAAAAAAAATATAATAGTTTCATAATTGCTTTCAAAATAAAGGCTCTTTTTAACAAATATTGTGGGGTGTTCACTAATATCAGAAAATAGGGGTGTTCAGAAGACGAAAATTACTCTATATCTAAATCATTTACTCTAAGCATATAATAAAACATTTTAAAAAGACATTCTCAAGACTTATTGCTTATCTATGCTAGGTGAGGATAATTACCAACTTTAGTTTTAAAATTATAACTAAACTGAGAAAGATCTAAGTTTAACTTTTATACTTAAAATCTAAATCAAACTTTAAGAACTATTATTATAATAGACTTTTGAATTGATAAATAAATCTTTTTTGTGGGTATCCCCATTTAGATAGATAGTATATTATAGTTATTAAAGCATTTTTTTTTAAATAAAAAAATTGAATATTTCTAGTATTGTCTTTTTGATGTAGATTTAGTGTTTAAAGGAATCTAGATTCATTTCTAAGATTACTTTTAACAAGATCCTAGTTGGACTTGCTATGATCCATTCTTGTTTTTTTTTTGGACCTTCAGACTACACATGTACATGGCTTTGGTCTGCTTAATCACCTCTACCCTTTCAGACCTATTAGTTAGTTTTGTTTTCTTCTAAGTCTGGACTGCCAAATAGGTCTTTTCTCATATTGTCAAACTATCTGTAATCTGATTTCTTTATTTATGGGATTTGGTATTAAATACCACATTCAAACAACTAAATTGTACCATTTTTTATTCTGATGACCTAACTTTTATAGTCTTCCTTTTTTGTTTTCTGCATCTGTTGTAAGGTCTTGATGATACATAATATTTTGATTGTTTCATATACCTTATCAAATAAGTAATCAATGTTTTAAATTATTTACTATCAAATTAGTTTAAAAGTGTTTAAAATTCTACTTTTAAGATCCTGCTTATTTTTTTCACCAGCAAAATGCATTTTTTAAAAAAAAACAGGAAGCTTGATTAGTGATAAAATTTTGCTTTGTGGTGTCTTAGATTAATTTGACAGAAACTATATTTAGATTATTCTTAAAACATATTGAAAAAGGTGTATATATATCTATCTATGTGTATGTATGTCTTAATGTACTATTACACAATTTAATCATATATTACTACTTCCAATGCAAAATGAGGTTTATAGTAGGGATTTAAAAACATACAAATTAAAGTTAATCTTTTCTTAATGCAAAACAAAAAATACAACTATTCATCCTAAGAAATTCAAAGCATGAAAAAAAACATCAGCTTTTTGAGTGGAAAAAAAAACCCAACCTTACTCACTTCTCTTCTCCAAAACAATGGATTTAAATCAGTTTAAACTAATATTTGATTGGCTGATAAAAGGAGTCCAGATTCGTCCTTTTTCTGCCACCTTTGCTAACTTCCCTGATGTCAGAGGCTCAGTGACTTGCTTTCTTTTAACTCCATGTTGATACACATTTGAACAGGTCAAATATTGTAATCAATTTAGCTTTTTTTTTAATAGAACCTAATCCTGCTCTTGACTTCCTGACTGGTCTCTCTTAAGTGTCCCTGTTTCTCCCACCAGTTCATCCTAACTTTGAGATGGCATTGCAAGAGGTTTCAATTGTTTACCTGCCTGAAGAGGAATGAGCTGGCATTGCAAGAGGTTTCAATTGTTTACCTGCCTGAAGAGGAATTGAGCTGGCATTGCAAGAAGTTTCAATTGTTTACCTGCCTGAAGAGGAATTGAGCTGGCATTACAAGAGGTTTCAATTGTTTACCTGCATGAAGAGGAATGAGCTGGCATTGCAAGAGGTTTCAATTGTTTACCTGCCTGAAGAGGAATGAGCTGGCATTACAAGAGGTTTCAATTGTTTACCTGCATGAAGAGGAATGAGCTGGCATTGCAAGAGGTTTCAATTGTTTACCTGCCTGAAGAGGAATGAGCTGGCATTGCAAGAGGTTTCAATTGTTTACCTGCCTGAAGAGGAATGAGCTGGCATTGCAAGAGGTTTCAATTGTTTACCTGCCTGAAGAAGAATGAGCTGGCATTGCAAGAGGTTTCAATTGTTTACCTGCATGAAGACGAATGAGGCTCAAACCAAGATAAATTAGGTCTACACCAGACTAGAAAATTTAATTAGCGAGTCATTTTTTTCCCTTAAGTATATTCATAAACTGTCAATTTTCTAGGAAAATCGTTTGGCTGTCTTCAAATTACCCGTCCACCTATTTAATTTTAAAGATTTTTTGTATAAACTGTCACTCTTGTTCATATTTGTTGTTGATGGTCAGTGATTTGGAGCACCAAACTGCTGGTAGACAAGTAAACTGATGTAGGCGTATTATATTTTAACTTTTAAAACATGAAATAACTTGAATAACATCTTTGTGATCAAAACTAAATAGAACTTTTATTACAATATAGAAACCAATTCAACTTGAGATGAAAGGAAACAAACTGATATTGAGACAAATCTAAACTCATGATAAAAACACGCCTTTACACTCTGGGATCTTGAAGTCGTCAGGAGTACTTAACACAGCTTACGACAGTGCCACTTATCTTGCATCATTCTAACATTAAATTAATGCTCTCTCTCTTTCTCTCTCTCTCTCTCTTTTTCCCCTTCCCTCTCCTCTAACTAACAATAAATATTCCCTATCCATATCACCTAGGAAACACACACATGCACACTTAGCATCGTCTATAATCTCTATATTCTATTTCGTCAATTCATTGGTTTTTACTGATAACCATTGTTGTTTTTTAATCTAAAGATTTTTCTTGGAAATATTTGCCGAGTTGTGGCAGGCGTGTCCTTGTCGAAATAGAAGAAAATTATAAGATTGTACATCCCCACCAAGAATAAAATGAATTTTAAAAAAGCAAGAACTGTATATTGAGATCATCTTAGTTATTATTTCACATAGAAGAACAGTTCAGTTTCTTTTTTTTTTTTTTCGGTAGATAGAATCAGCGGTGTTTCAGTCCCCGGTCGGCCATTATCATAAAATACCCATGAATTTAATCATATATTTGAATGTTTGTTGTTGCAAGTTGTAATCTATTTTTGCCTATTAGATTAGTCAAATTAGAAAGGTTATTATAATGGTTGGTCATGACAATAACAAGTCACTTTTTCTAAAAGGTACATGTCTATATTTTAAATGAAACTTAGCTTACACATTTTTAAACAAAAACCCAGGGTGTCATATCATACAAATTAAAAACCTGGTTAAAGAGCTTCTAGCAAATAGACGAACAGCACTCATTAATCCATGGACGGCTAAACTGCATAGTACCAGCCCGATTTCTATTTATTTCGTTTGCTAACAAATTTGTTCTTGTTGACGAACTTACAGATATTTCTGTTTGGAGATGTAGACAAAGAATTAGTGGTAAAAAAGTTAAAGTGGAGATTTAAAAAAAAAAACCTAATGTACATAAATCCGATTTCCCATTGGCTTTAAAAGCACATTTCTTGCTTGTTAGTTCCTGTATTTAGTTCTATATGTGAATGCAATTCTCCTGCTCTTCTCTGTTATGTGTCTACCTGGGATGCATTATCAAAAGCTAATGTAGACATATCGATGACCGCGATGGCAGTGATTTTTGTGTGCTCACGTGGAAGCGATCCACTCATCCCGCACCACTGGTCATCATTGCACGCTCGGAAATACACAACATCATGATAGTTCCTCCCGTCCAACAGGGTGTGTGTGTGGTGGCAGCAATTGATTTGTTATAAAAGAAAAGCAACTCTGCATAATGTAACCTATTTATTCCTATTTGAAGAGGTTCCACTGGTTATTAAACTGTACAATTACATGGATTTCTTTTTGGTTACAATGCATGGTACTCGCACTGCTCCATAGATCCAGATTTCTATAATTAATAAGAATTTCATTTAATGTATGTAACGACTAACAGAATAGTGGTTCTCACATTATGGTGAAGCGCTTTTTTTTTTATTTCAAGTGGTTTAATTGAAAGAGTTTTCTGTATCAACTTAGAGACTAGAGAGGAGTGCAATGCTTTTGGTTGTGTTTGTAACAAGAATAAAGGAACTAGTTGACATAGTAGAGATCATGAGGGTTTCACGAGTCTTTCAAGCTTAGAGACTTTGCTCTAAAAGGTGTTTATTTTTGTATTATTATTATTCATTATAATCTTCGCAAAGGTATTCTCTCATTTCAAATAAAAAAAAAAAAAGGAAATGAGGTGTATGAGAGGGTAATAGTTATAGTTGCTTGCTGGTTTCCACTTACCTCCATTTGAAGCATTGTATTTTTACGTGTTACACCAGTGGCAGCGTGGACCACTTTGATTTGTCTCTGAAAGAGGCGCTAGGAGATGTGACCAGAGTAGTTTACTATGGACTTCAAGTTACTTGTGGTGAACAATGTCAGGCCTCCAGAGGAGAAATGTCGATTTTTATTAGTAGCAGTCCTTGCTGCTGGTGGCTGTTGTCTTGAATGCTCAAAAGGGTTTTAGAACCTCCTTCCTCCTATTCCCCTACTTCTCCTCCCTACCCAGACTGTCTGTAGTGGGAGAACTCGACTCTAGTTTCACCCGACCCTGAGCTGTCTGGCTTGTATTTAACCAGGGCACCGATTGATTTAGATTTGAATACGTTCTGTTGTTTTCGTGATCTTGTGATCTTACATGTTAAAAAGTGAGATTACTAGGGGATGGCGATGCCAGAACAAGAACCGACATAGGGTTAACGTAATACGACCGGATACTTTGAAGTTTGGATTCAATGGCTGTTAATCGTTGAACTTTAGAAATAAATGTCAATAAATGCTGTTTAAATCCCTTGTTAGTTGACAGGGAACAACCCGAGAAGCTCCCAAATTGTGAGAAATACTATATTTAGCATGATCCTGTCCCGTAATCGTTGTTCTCTGCTTCAAACAGATGTTCACGGAAACATTTTTATTTCCCTTGCCCTAACGATTTGTGTTTGTCACCTTCCATAAAACACAAACTTCTGTCGCTTGGGATTAAATGTACTTGTTACTATTACAGACATGGTACAGTCTTGGCATTAGGTTAGACTTGGTATCGTATTTAATTAGACTTTGTATCGTATTTAGTTAGACTTGGTATCGTATTGAACTAGACTTGGCACTAGGTTAGACTTGGTATCGTGTAGAATTAGACTTGGTGAATCGTGTAGAATTAGACTTGGCATTAAGTTAAACTTGGTATCGTATTGAATTAGTTTTGTTTTGACTAGATACCATTGTAGTCTGTCTTAAATTTGTTCTCCTTATCCAAATATGGAACGTGCACCAGCTGTGCTGCTCTCTAATTCTCTACCTCAAGGAGTTTGGTATTCCTACACCTTCTACCGAAGGCTCAGATCGATCTGTCTCTTTAGACCATGCATTCCATTAATGACTCGCTCAATTTTTTTTTTCTTTGAAAGAATTGATCGGAGTACAATGAAATGATCATATTATGTTTAGGTTGAAAAAAACAAGACCAAAACAAAAAAAAAGCCTCCGTCTTATTGATTACTCTGCGGCGCATAAATGTTTCTTTATTCTATGCGAAATGCCAAGATATTTGTGATCACCATAGCCCTGGGAGAAGATGTTTGATATTTTGTTCCTGGTTCTTCTCTTTCATCGATGTATGATCATACCCCCACCCCCCACTGTTGGTTCGTTTTTCTGTCTCCCTCCCCCCTCTTGCCTTGTTACGATTACCAGGTTATCGGCGAAGACTTCTGACAATTTCTCTCGTGTTTCAGTTTATTGATTTACTGCTCAGATAATTGTCTTCCTAGTGGCACTGTGCACGAGGTACCGGAATCAACCAAGTTGTCGGGATTTCTGGGTATTTTTGACCTACCACAAATCTGACATTTTGAAAGCGTCTGCTATGAGGCGCTCACCTATCAGACTGTTTTGATAATATAATGTTAGCAGCCAAACTCACAGACCTCATTCAGAACGAGATCCTTCAAATAGGGCACAATAACAAATATAACAAATGACTACGCAGTTCGAGGCTCGGTTGACTTGACATTACGTCTGTAACTACAATACTATAGGGCAAGCACCGTCTAAGTGTTTCTGCTAACGAGTATCAAGGGGTGGGGGACTCATCGAATCGTCACGTTTTCAGACATCATTGGAAGAGTCGAGTTCCAGGCCAGAAGACACGATGTATCATAAATGTGGCTACTTGAGTACGGTACATTGGTGAATGTTACAGAACAATGTATGGGCTTAGGGTTACCTGCCGGCGGATGTAGTTTATTGTGAGTCATCTTCGTGGAGGAAGTGTTTTGCCTTTCAAAAAAATTCTGTATGTGTGTTTTTGCATAAAATGTCACACTAAGAAAAGAATTTTAGATGCATATCATTTATTGACACCTACCCCCACCCCCATAATATTATATTTTTTCATCTGACAAGTTTTAGTCATGTACACTCTAACCTTCTGGAAACCTAAAACTATAAAGATGTCTGGTAGAAGTGAGCTAGACTAATGAAGATACATACCAACGATTTCATTCTGTTGAATGGTGTGACTGGCTCCCGATTCAAGTTAAGACTTCATTCTGTTGTTCTGTCCTTTATGAACTTTAAGTAGACAGAAGTGCACCCCCTCCCATTGTTTTGTTGTCGTTCATTAAAGTGTACATGTCAGTCCTCTTGCCTCTCGATCTCACTCCCATGTGGGGCACTCCTTGTTACCTGATCATGTTCACAGCAATTGTCCTGGTTTCGTTGGTAAACGTTCAAACCTTCTTCCTATCGAATATTTGGCTCCACTAAAGCTGTCAACAGTTTAACCGGCATTAACTGCTACATTCATTTCCCCCCCTCCCTTTTTTTTTTCATTTCTTTTTTTTTTTTTTGTTTCGTTCTCCCTGTGCATTGGCTGTGGCGTAAACTAAACTATCTCGTTGCCAAGCGTTGAGTTGAGCCACTATTTCCTTCTTTTTTCCCCTGTAAACATTATTGTTTAAAACCTTCGACATAGATTCGACGTTGAAATAGTTGGGCTTGCCAAAACCGTTTTTTTTTTTGGTCTAACTCGCTCAGCCATCTGATCTATTGGTAAAAAAAAATAATAGTTCTCTAAGTACCGGTAGTCAAGATACAAGTTCCATAATACTGAACTCAAGTTAAGTGGGTATGGCACAAAGTGCACTCACTAATTAGGCTAACACAAAGAATGAAGAGATTAAGTGGCTAAGAGTTTGTTAGATATTTATCTACTTGGAATGGTTTTGTTTTAGAAGAAGTTTACCCCGATACTTGAATATTGAGAACGCATTTTACTTGTTATATTTTTGATATCATAATGATGGAGTCCCAACACTCAAACAAAAAAAAATTGAACTAGAAGGACTGATTGATTGATAATCTAAGAGTACAAGAAAGAACTATCAATACCAAGGTAATTAACAATAGTTTCATTTATGGTAACCAATTTAGAGTTGATAACAAATGCAAAGCGATTCTTTAAATTTTTTCTCTGCACAATTTCATTATTGAACAAACTTGTCAACCACCCATGTGTTATTAGCATGTAGTGATTTAGATCAGGTGTCAGCTCACCAAGTTTTAGCATGTAGTGCTTTGGATCAGGCGTGGGCAAAGACTTCCTTCGTAATGCCCTATTGAAAACTTTATTGCTATCGAGGCAATTCACGCGCCTAATCAGCTTAACAGCGTTTGAAAATATTGACCATTTGACCTTTCATTCTATTTCACGTTCGCATTATTGTATACATAGATCTATACTTTACAGTTTACAATAGTTCAAAATTCATTCAACATAATAAAAATGGTCACATTTAATGTTGAAGATATTCAGCGCTGTTGTATAACGGATGAAGTAGAAGTATGTGTAGTCTTGAACAGACTTGTACTTCCAGTCAGAGCATTAGTGGTTACTCTGAATCTATACTTACTATACAGTTTTCAACAGCATTCCATATGTTCTCTAGCCTGTGTTGTGTCTTACTGGAGCTCAACACTAATTAACTCTTCGTAAGGTGGAAACGATTGATAATTCCCTGTGTAATACCAAGACTTGTCTGCGTTTTATACACTGGAGTTTTCGCTAGAGAGTCGACGTGATCCTTCTCCAGAAATGCCGTGGAGTGTAAATTTTGACTTGATGAACTCGCGATCAGAAAAAGAGTTTGACAACCTGTTTCTCTCTTTCTGTTCTTCAAATTTCACCCGAAATCTAAATGTTTTGGTTCGTAGTGTATTTTGAATGTGTCGTATCTTTACACATGACCACAGAGTACAGACTCACGGCATTGTTAAGTATAGACCTATGTTTTTACAAAGCTTATATCAACTTTGTCTGGTAACTAATTTGTATACGTTATTTCTCCACACCCAATCTCGGATCAAACGGAAATTTTGCACACTTATTTCTTTAACATGCCAACACAAGAATCAATACAAAACAAGGTTACAAAGACAGTTTGTGTGGAAACACAAACTCACAATCGGCCCCCGAAGTGGTCCACCCAGGCAGATAAAAGGCAGGTATCAATATTTTCGGAAAGAACATCAGAATTAAATTCGATCAAAGACACATGATAGAGAAGAATGGAGAACTTTGAAAGGACAAAAATATCATGATGTCGGATTTACACTAACTTTTCTAGTTTACGAGATCTAAACGGGACAGACATTTCACACAAAACTAATAGCGTCTTTTCCCCTTTCGGGGGCCGCTAAAAAAACAATTTGTTAATTAACTATTAATAATAAATTATTTTGGTTTATATCTCGAACAAGGGAAAACAATTTTCTTGACATAAAGTGGTGGAGGTTGAATTAGTTCGAGACTATAGATTAGTCACCCCCCCCCCCTTTTTTTTATAGTAAAAGAAATGTAAATTACTATTAAACCTATTTTTACAAGCAATTCTTTGGCACAGTGGTTACCTTATTGGCGATTTCGAATTCAGGTCGCTCACTTTTTTAAAAAATAAATACATTTAATAGCGACGACCCAGATACCCCCTTAATCAGCCTTTTTTTTCCTCCAACTGATCCAGGCAAGTGATAGGATCATAGCGCATTTAAAAAGCTAAAAGCATGAAATTACATTAAACAAAAACTATTGTTAAAAATATTTCTAATCGCACTGATTTATTGTTTTTAGTCTAATTCTCTAGATCTATTACAAATTTAATTACATAACTGATCCAAACTAATTGATACAACTACACATATTATAAGCTTTTTTTTATTATTATTATTTGGCTTCTTTTATTTTTAATGTGTAAAAAATCTCCGTTTCCTAAATATCACAAGATTTGGAATTAAATAAAAAGAGGATTTTGCCACGAGGGCCACACAGTATAATCTGGCTGGCCTTGTCGTTGCCGACCTCAGATGTAGAGTACGGTACTGTACTAGGAAGTCCATCTGTTGCTAATTAATGGACAGCAATATAATTCACTTCATTTCTGTCAGATGTAAACACAAGATGAACTGTTGACTAAGTATAGGCCCTATAGATCTGCGCACTTCATGACCCAGAACAAGAAATGATGTGCCATTTAAACCCGTATTGGCAATGCATTGAATTAGACTGGATTTTGCCCCCCCCCCCCTTTTTTTTTTAAAAAAAACAACTGTATAAGACTTGTTCATTTGGGTCGCGGCTACTTTTGGTCTTCCAATATCAGATCTATTTGTTCAGTGTCATTAACACACTCTTAGATAAACTTAACTGCTTTTCCACAAACAAAAACTTTAGTAGGCACTAACGTTGCAGGCAGTTATTGCCAAGATTTTAGCATTAGCGTTCTATTTCATGGTGATTACTCCTACTTGATGGTGTTTAGAGAGGAATTGAGTTCACGTGTGTGGGTTGGCTCAAGATGTAGATATGCTCAAGAAAGGCCAGAGTTCGGCCAGGTAGTGTCTGTTACTAAATTGCCACCTTGACCTGGAGGTGTCTTTCTAATTGTTCTCTGTGGAGCAGTCAGCAATTAGATGCGAACGTTCGTGGCGTCAATGTTCTACCAGTCGGTGGGTTGACTAACACTGATCGATAAGTTTTAAGCCGCTTGATTAAATTGATCATAGTCTTATGTCAAAGCCCTGGTAGTTGCTGCACAGTTTGAAATAGTTGAAGATTTATTGTCTAAAACTGGCTTCTTTAGACTAAGTCGTATACACATACACTAAAGCCTGTCTTATAGGTCTTATAAACATTGTGTTGTTACTGCTTGTTATAATCTATACATACCAATGAACTATCGAAAAGTATCCATGTCTCTGTTTGGAGAGCTGTGACGTCAGAATGTCCCATAGATCTTCTCACGTTCATAAATGGATCGAGAGGTACATGCTGCTATATGGGAAAAAAAAAGGGGGGGGGGCATATTCGTGGATTATTTTTACCCCCTCATAAACATTGGTGGACAGAATTCATGAGGTCACATAACTGAAGGACATACATTGGATAATATGAAATGAATATGTCGCAGTGTTCTATCTAATTAGAATAATTATTTTTCTGCTTGATTTTATTCGTCACACCATTTTCCTGATATCCAAATGTGCCCACGTCTATCTGACGTCCTCCAGTTGAACTGCTAGCAAAGATTCATTCAGTAGCACTATACCATACACACTCCAACATTCACTCTAAGACATAGTGACTAGATGAATGCAGCTAATACCATTCCATGGGTTGGCCTTCTGCTCACTGTGTGGGTCTCTTATTATACATTCATAGTTGTACTACCAAGCATTATTGCCATCCTGATAACAGTTTGACTAATTAGTGTTGTTCTAACGATCCACGGTCCAGTTATATAACAATTAGAGAAACTGATGGGCCGAGGTTCTAAAAAAAATGGGGGGAGGGGGTGCCTACAGGGTTAACAGAGAGATTTTGTCAGGTTCTATTGAACGTTGGATAGCGCTAACCGACCTATACAATTATACGTTTTTGTTTCTTTTCTGTAGAACTCGATAGTCTTTGTTTTGTAACATTATTGATGTGCATGTCTCGAGGTTGTTTTACTTTGGGGAGCTTCGAGTCGATTTTTGTCATTGAATAGAATAGAAAAAAAAAATAAAGCTATACAATCCATTGAACAGAGTTATATTTCTTTAGGGAGTTTTGTAATGATTATGTACATTAAATCAAGCTCTGGACATTATAAATAAGTTAAATGTAAACGTTGATTCATTCCTGGCTGTTCCGATGTGTTTCTGTGTGTTGGTAAGCACTGACCAGTGAGAGTTTGAGAAATGTAATGTTTTCCAACTGTTGATAATGTTGTCTGAGTCTTTTTTTTTCCCCTCTTCCTTTATCTTTTAAAAAAGGGGGTAGGGGACTGTGCTATGTTTTGATAGTCACAGAGCTTCTTCTCTTCTCTGGTTGGCACTTACTTTGAGACAATCACACCTATTCTGTTCATTTAGTCAGTATTTTACAATTAGTTTGTAATATGAGATATACATAGGCTGCCCTACAATCACATGCTCTGATATATAATCTAATATGTCTGTAAATGGGCAGATTTCTTGTTTTTATAATTTTCTCTTAAGCAAATTTGATTTTTAGTTTTTAATAATTACTTGTATTATTATTAGCATAATCAAGAGCTTATAATCATTCTCTAGCACTGCCATGCAAGACTCAAAAAAAAAGTAGTCTCCCTTTAACAATGTCAACTGAGAATGTTCTATTAATGTGTTGGGTCTGCAGCAGTGCCATTCTGACAGCTAATTAAACTTTCTCTCAGTAATGTTCAGTACCTTGAAAACAGGCCTTGGAGGTCTTTTGTTTCCGTGTCTTTAGTTGATTTTACAATACAATAGTGTCATTTTAAGCGGCCCCCGAAAGGGGAAAAGTCGCTATTAGTTTTGTGCGAAATGTCTGTCCGTCCGTCCCGTTTAGAGCTCGTAAACTAGAAAAGATATTGAAAATCCGACATCACAATATTTTAGACCATTCAAAGTTCTGATGCAACGGCTACTTTTTTTTTTCTGAAAGCAAAAAATCTAATTTTTAAAATCAGTTATGTAAGCAGTTTTTTAAAGATAAAAAGCTAATTTGTATGCATTGTAAGTTAGACCTAATTTAAAACGAATAGTAATCTTATAAAGTTCAATTTTCTAAACTTTTTTTTTAAAGCGGAATTTTTAAATTTTTTTTTGAGGATTCGAATAAGAGATTTAGTCTTTTCAAAACAATTAGATCAAATATAAGACATCAGTTAGGCCAGGGGAGACGCAGTGGCTGAGTGGTAAAGCGCTTGGCTTCCAAACCGGGGTTCCTGGGTTCGAATCCTGGTGAAGACTGGGATTTTTAATTTTGGAATCTTTGGGCACCTCTGAGTCCACTCAGCTCTAATGGGTACCTAACATTAGTTGGGTAAAAGTAAAGGCAGTTGGTCGTTGTGCTGGCTACATGACACCCTCGTTAACCATAGGCCACAAAACAGATGAACTTTACATCATCTGCCCTATAGACCACAAGGTCTGAAAGGGGAACTAGTTAGGCCAGGTTCACATCTAACTTTACATTCACTTTCACTTATCCTTTGATCTGCGGGACCCTTGGGGCACTACATAAGATCTGTTAACCTTCTTTCTCCATTCTTATCTCTCATTTGCCTTTGATATAATTTCATTCGGATGTTCTTTCTGAAAATATTGAAGCTTGCCTGGGTGGACCACTTCGGGGGCCGATTTTGAGTTTGTGTTTCCACACAAACTGTCTTTTGTAACCTTGTATTTCTTGTGTTGCTTAATGTCCAAGCATACTTTACCATATAGTGTCCTTTTATTTTTATTTTTTCTTCACTTTTATTACTTTTCATTTGTTATTATTATTAAGTGTAAAATTGCTTTAGTAGATTTGGAAACTATGGGCTAAGTGGCGTTGATAAACAGCAGTACTTAGTGAGGTCTAAAAGTGAGACATGCTAGTTTGCAAGTATTGTTCAGTTTAAATAATAACTTAGCTTCTTATTTTAAAGCATTCAATACTATATATGTCTTTGTTGCATCCTATGACTAGTTATGTATAAAGATATCCTAGCAGCCATGAACAGTTTCATCATTTTCTTACGAAGTTTTACTTTGTTAATGAGCGTGTTGTCAACCTTTTTTTTTTTTCATTCCTGATGGTAAGAAGAAAATCTCAACATATTAAACAATATTAAAAAAAAAAAATAGAAAGAAGAACAACAAATTGTGTGTTATATAGACCTTACTCAGCTGTATTCAGTCTCAATTTACCAGTTGAGCCTTTTAAGTAATTTTGTGACAGATGGACAGACAGACAGCACCAACCAACAGAAAAGAGCTTTTGAAAGCTTTTTTTTTCCCGTTTTGTTTGTGAACATGTATTTGTGTATGTTCTGTGTATTTGTATCTAGATCAAGTGTATTCTAGTATGTTCTGTGTATTCTAGTATGTTCTGTGTAATCTAGATGTGTGTTCTAGTCATTTGAACTCTACTCTCTGCTTCTTCTTGCCAGGTTAATGAGCTCAACAATGTTAATTTACGAGTCATGTTGATGCCTGATGATTTTAAGTCCTACAGTAAAATCAGAGTTGACAACCATATGTATAACAAGTAAGTATACTCTCTTCATTCCTTAGAGCTCACTTTACTTCCTTAAATGCTTCAGTCTATACTAGTGGGCTTCTAATGGGGTCGCTAAAGTGTATACTGTGGCTCTTTGGCTCAGCAAAAAAAAAGCTTAAAATGAAAAAAAAATAAAAATAAATAAACAATAAACAAATTAGCATCAACTTAGAAGTCTCCTAATAAAGTTTTTTAACAATTTATTACCAATGAATGTTAGAAAAAAGAATTTTATCCTAAGTTTCTAAACTAAACTATTTAATTTTACAACAGGCAAATAAAAACGAATGTAGGTTTATGTTCTGATTGACTTGTCTGTGTGCAGTTCTTTCAATAAAGAACTTGTTCCTTTATTTGTATCAAAATATCTTTGATTTGCAGTCACTGCGAAGGTTGAAAATGCCATGAAAAGTTCAGCATCTATTTGGTCCAGATTGAAAAAAAAAAGTGAAATCCTGTAGAATGTTTCAAGTTTTGCTTAAATCAAAGTCTGGCTTATAGAACAAAATCTTAAAACTTGTTTCCCAAGTAATAGAAATGCAATGCTTGATAGATGACATTTGTTTGTCAGTGTAACTCCTTAAGACGCAGTGCAGGAAGCTCTTTATTTAATTGAACTTTGTTATATATTTCAAATGTGTGCCTCTAAATCACCTGTAAAATCAAAAGATTTCTATGATGAATGTTTCTTTTGAGGTTCATGAATTCTCTAGTAAAGAAAAAAAGTAAAGTTCCCCTTTCAGAGTCAGATGATGTAAAGGTCAACTGTTTATGTAGCTCACTGTTAACCGTCTTTACTTTTCCCCAACTAAAATTAGGTACACATTATAGCTTTGTGGACTCAGAGGCGACCTAAAGATTCCGAAACTTAAAACCCAGTCTTTACCAGGATTCAAACCTGCGAATCCCAGTTTGGAAGCCAAATGCTTTACCAGTCAGCCACCATAAGTTCTCTAGTGCTCTACATTTGTTGCATGTTTGTGTTCAGGACTTCTATGTGTAATTTAAAACATATTTGAAAAGGTTTTGGAAATTTGATATGGCAAGGTACAACTTTGTTGATAGATGAATGAAGCTAGCTTGTGAAGAAAGGTTTATCTAGAAACCATAAATACAGTATTTGAAAAGGCTGCACTTGAAAATGAATGGAGACAGGTATCATAAATCTTCAAGATACTTTTAAAGCACTTTAAACATTTCAACTCTTGAAGTAGCAAGTATTCTTGGTCATTGACAAGAAGATTTCTCTTTTTGGCAGAGCAACACTTCCTTGACTGATTTATGAAAACACAGTTGTTGGAATTATGTATCCTATTTAATGATCCTATTAAAACATGGATCTGTTGTCCAGCTCACTTCCAAAATATTTCTTTTTTATTAACCTTGTACATGAGACTTTAAACATTGCATTAACAGTTGTTTAATTCTTCACCCCCCCCACCCCACCCCACCCCCCCCCCCCCCCCCCCCCCAATTGTGTTATTTTCTGATTTCCCTCTTATATCATACAAATCTAATGTCAACTGACATTGGGATCACTGTAAGTCTTGATTAGAGTTAGTACCAAAGAACCTGATGTTAAGTTCCCTACATCCAAGGCTCTAGTAACACTCTCCTTGCTTTGTACTTCATTGCATTGAACCCATTGGCCATCTTTTTTATTTCAGAGATTATTTTTTTTTTAAATGCATTTGATAGCAGCGGTTCTCAAATTGAAATATGATTTGAAATAATAATTACTGTTGTTAATTGTTAACATTATTATGGGATTATGTGATTGTTGCCTTTTAATAATTCTACTTTAATTTTATTTAATAATATCTTCTGTACTTTAACTTAATATGTAGCTTGGTGTTATTTATACTGCTGCATTGTTTTTACAGTGGAGTGTAAAATAAAAACATAAAATGAAAAAAAAAAAGTAAGATTTAGCTCAATATTTTTTATATTTATGCATTTCCCACAATCCTTAGTGTTATATACCATCAGAGGTATATCCCGAGCTAAGAAAAACTGTAATAGAAATTGATATTTGCATATTTGGTAGGGTAATGCCTTTTTTGTAAATTGTAATTTAAAAGGATACCACTTTCTTCTTTACAGAGATAACATGCCAAGTAGGTTTAAAGTCAAAGAATATTGTCCTATTGTGTTCAGAAATTTGAGAGAAAGATTTGGATTAGATGACAATGATTACATGGTAAGTTGGTTGAACTTAAACAAAACAAAACATTCTTACACCTCTTGTATTTTTATTTTATTTTACTTTATTATTTTGTTTTTTAAGTTTGTGTTTTGTATGTCTAAAATTATGTAAAAATTTAAATTTGACCAAAAAAATATGCAAAAGAAAAAAAAAAAGGAAAAAGACACTTTTTCAATCAGTGTATTTGAAATTAATTAGCATCTGGTAGCTTTTCAATATTTCAGCATACGTTGACGACTTGCTCAATCTTGTTTCAATGCTGTTTTTCTTCACAGAATTCTTTATCAAAGCAGCAGCCTATATCCTGTGACTCCCCTGGTAGAAGTGGAGCTCGTATGTTAATGTCCAGGGACAAAAGGTTTTTCATCAAAACTCTTGTGTCTGAGGAGGTAGAAATGATGCATCACCTACTTAAACAATACCACCAGGTTAGATGTGATCATTGCATCAATAGAAAAGTAATCTGCTTGCTGGTTTTTTTTTCTTTTGCTATCATCCATGTAATTTTAATATCTTGATAGAATTTTTAAAAAGTTAAAAAAAAAAAGATTTACAAATAATAAAAAAAAAAAATTCATATTGCAGTGTAAAGTATAAAAAAAAATTATTTTCTTTTGTTGAGGCCATGAGCCTATGTAACAACATTTTTTGGATTGACTTTTGAATGGCTGTAGTGGTCAATTAATTGTTGTGTTTCAGTATATTGTGGAGTGTCATGCTCAGACGTTACTGCCCCAGTATTTAGCCATGTACAGGATAACAGTCAATGATGTTGAGACCTACGTTGTAGTCATGCGCAATATCTTCAGTCCTCGATTGTCAATACATAAAAAATATGACTTAAAGGTAAAGTGGCCAAATTGGTTGTACTCCCAATTGGTACAGGTGCTCTTTGAGTTACAAACTTGTTTGTTTTAACCTGAAAGTGTTTTTAAAGGGCTGATCCCTAAGCAAAAGCATTTTGGATGATGACTGCAAAATGGGAGCTACAAATTCTGTTAAAATAAATATTCAAATGAAAAAAATCATTTTAAATAGTATTTGATGTAAGTAGAAAAATGTCAAATAAATTATACTGACATCTTTCATGAAATCTTTCATGACGATCTTAGAGACATATAGAGATGAGATATGGAAGCAGGGTGTTTGCGAGTTGACTTGGTCCCGGGCTATATATTATTTATTTTGCCATGGAGCCCTCTCTCTTTAATGACTGGGCCCAGCCTCTGTATAATTGAGAATCACTTCTTTCTCCACCCCCCTTCCCTCCCTTCTCTCCCTTAACAATTAGTCTTCTTTACACTATCTGGCTTGACCTCTGCATTAAAGTTATTTTTAAAGTATGGTACTTTTTTACATCTTGCTCCAAAACCCCCCCCCCCTTAAAAAACTTTTAATTTTCTAATTTTTTTACATCTAATTAGCATGGCCTGCTTTATAACACTATCCATCTCAACTATTTGGGCCACTTTTTACCAATGAATTCATTTGCTGGTACCATTAATCCCCACCCCTGCCTTAAGGAATAGTATTCCTGAGTATTCATTGACTTTTCTGATCTTCATTGAAATATTTCAAAAGCTCTCTGATGCTTTTAGGCATGAACCTTATTTAATATTGCATCCTATGCATCAAACACTCACATATTCTTTTTGTCCAGAACCAAACACTGTCCTAACATTCCTAATTAAATCATGCCTTCCAGTTTCTAGTAATATCCTTCTGCTTGGCCACCAAAAGTTTTATTGTTTATAACATGACAGAAAACGTTTGGGTTTTTTTTTAAAAAAAAAAACTAAACTACTCAACCAAACAATCTTACCTCTAGAAAGTATTACAAATTATATAGATATTTTGTTAACTTTTCAAATAATTTCTTCTACAAAAAGGATTTACACTTCTGTTTGTTTATTTCAGGGTTCAACAGTTGATAGAAAAGCCAGTGATAAAGAAAGGGTAAGCTATAAGACATTATAGAACTGATGACTGAACACACATTTTTTTGTAAATAGTAGTCACTGCCAATGTTTCTGTCTTTGTTCCAGTTAAAATCTTTGCCTACCTTTAAAGACAATGATTTCCTCAATGATGGTGCTAAAATTTGTATTGGTCCAGAGCAGAAAAAAAAATTGTTGGAGACACTTCAAAGTGATGTTGATGTGAGTAGTTTGGTCTAATACATATACAGTTATAATGAAGTCAACATGGTGTTCCATTGGGGTGCAACTTTTTAGTTATAATATGTTTTAAAGCATTTGTTAGTCAGCTCTAAGTTATTGACTTTTGTCTTTTCACTGAATTTTTTGTATCTTTCCACTGAATTGTGTATCTTCTAATGTTTTCATAATTCTTTCATGTTTTGTAAATAAATTGTTACTAATGAAATCAGCCTATTACTAGGGGTATTTGGGTTGTTTTCTTGATGCATATTCTGTGATTTTTTTAAAAACTTTATTTCTTGCATGCATTAACTGTTGGACAAAGTATGACAAGAAGGAATATGAAGTGCATGCAAGCTACTCACAACACATAACTTGTATGCTTACAGTAATGTACACACTCCTATGCTCCACAGTTTTTGAGCAGCCTTCACCTCATGGACTACAGTCTTATTGTGGGTATCCATGACAGAGACCAAGAAGATGAAGTTGGAATCAGTTTTGCCATGCCCTCTGGTGCTGATGAAGAGGAGCCTGAAGATGATGATGCTGAGGGTGGAGCCTCCAGTGCTGGAGCAGGAGACCAGGGGGTAGTACTTTCTCCTAGTTGCTCTAATCCTTTTCTTGTTTATTTTTTAAAGACTTGAAATGTTAGTTGAAGTACTAGCTACATATTATATAGTCTTGACTTATGGTGGGTTTATTGTGTTTATTGAAGGTCCACAGTAGGCATAAATGTGCATTTTAGAAGATTAGCATTCCCTGTGCTGTGAAATGTCAACTCATTTACACAGTACAACTTTTCATTAATTGAGTATACAAAGTATTAGTGTTACTTGGAATTCATAGTAAGGAAGCTATAAATTCACACATAGACATGGCTGAGGTAGCAAGGTGTCTCGCAAAAGGAGGACATGTTGTCCTTTTTCTGGTTGCGTTCTCAGTCTGTCAGGCATAGGCCTTAAGGTTGAAAATGTCCTGCTTTCATTGTCTTTTATTATCCAGCAATCAAATCCTTCTTACTATTCATATTATACCAAACACAAACTCAGTCAAAAAATATTGTTATGCATACTACCTTAAGAAATGAGTTATTGATGTGAAAGACATTCAGTAACTTGAAATCATTTTTAGGAAAGAGAGATGACACTTTTTTTTTTACATTATTCTTTATGGACATTGGAGTTCCTTTATTTAAGGCTGTTCAGATGAGACATCTGACTCAGAGCTCCTCAAGATCTGTTTTTTATTTCTGATTAATGCACAGTCGCAGCACACTGGACAAGAAAGAAACTAAGCATTCTTCTCACATAGCACAATTTGAAGAAAATGTTTTACATCCACACATATGCTTGCAGGAACGAGCTAAGCGTTGGCCTAAGTGAAGTGGTGACCGAATGCCTTGAGATTGTGCGGGGCACATAGACATGTTGAAACATGCTGCACCATGCCATAACATGGAAGTTGAAAAGAGGAGAGCAAAAAACATGTCCATGTCTTAGAAGACTTAAAATCCATAGGTGCTAGCTAATGAAGAAGCTGTGGAAGTTGCCTGCGACTGATCTCCTGAGAGAGCTTGCCACTCTATTGGCCAAACAGTGCTGAAGGATCTATAAGTCCTTTCTCCTCCTTTTTTACATTCTTTGGACATGCAGGCGTCTAGTAACCAAAGACATGGCATTGTAAAAATGTGCTAAAAAGTGTTATGCATGACTTGCTCTTTACTGATTTGAAAATACTCTTCTTATAGACTAAAGGAAACATTTTTTTAAAATTACTGGTTCAAATCCCATCTTCTGGATTATCAGCTGAACAATCCACCATTCTGGCTGTCTTAAGATTAACCACATCTGTAATTACATTTTGTCTGTTTACTGACTAAATGGCTCCGGCATCTTAATGAGTCAAAATCAAAACATTTTAAATTATTGAAATTTAAATTATTATAATTATTATTAAATCAAAGAAAAAATGTCAAGATAGAACTGCATGTCATTTAGTATTTTTTTTTTTATTGTCATGATTATTTACTCTCAATATGGTTTCATTTTAAAACGGGATACATTTTTTTAAAAATATAGCTCATTTTCATGTTAACATTATTATAGACGCCTGAGTGAGTCATCAAGTTGTATAAGTACAATGGCAGTAATTCAGTTTATTTTTATTCACGTTTGTTATCTCCAAATGTGTGAATACATTGATCTAACCACTATCAGTATCTGGCTGTTGATAAACTCAAATGTAGGTTACATAACTTCTTCTTTAAATCATTTGTCATGTACCAGGCCATAGATGGGAAGGAACTCTATTTCTTTTACTACACTACAGTATTGATGTTCTCAAATCTGACTCTAATCAGTGCTAAGTCAAAGCAATTAAAGAACCACAGATTTTATACATTCTTTAGTACATATTTTGTTTTCTTCACTTAGTTCTGGCTAGCTCACAAAAGTAGGCTTTATTCTTTTGGCTCAAATAGAGAATGTCTTATCTCTTTTAGATGGATAATGAGGATGAACAAGATGGTGGCCCCAGTCCCCCTGACTCCCCCCAGCCTGTCACCCCTATGCCTCAGTTTACTGGAGAGCTTGATCCAGATTTGGAACGTTATGCTGTTGTAAGTAATGAAGGTAAGGCTCTGTTGTTCAAGAGTTTCAGTCAACTATTTTATTTTCTCAGTGAATCATTGATTACAAAAATCAAGTACTGTACTATTGACTATTCATTTCAATAAAAACTCACATTGCTATTGACCTGTTTACATAAAAGTAAACCGGTACTTATATTTTTCTTAGAATATAATTTTCATTTTTCATGCAATTTTTACCCAATGGCCATTGCCAGGATTTGGATTTTGCTTTATGATCACTTACTGAAAAAGAAAAACATTAAAAAATACTTTTAAAAAGAAAAAAAAAAAAAAAAGCTTATATTAAACGTATGTGTTTCAGTGAGTTTGGATCAGTCATGTCATTCAATTTGTTAAAGATCTACACTGTGTCCACCCAGCTCTAAAATGTACCTGACACTAGTTGGGGAAAGTAATGGCAGTTTGTCGTTGTGCTGGCCTCATGACACTCGTTAATCCATAAATAACAAGAAGCAATACAAACTTGTGTTCAACTCAAACAAGATTGTGATAGAGAACAAACATTGGCCCACTCAGCACAAGTTTATTCAGAGGTGCACTAACAAAAATACTCGTGTTCTACTGTCATACAGGTTGCAATGCAACTTTTGCATCATCTGCCCTTATAGATTGCAAGGTCTGAAAGGGGAATTTACTTTAGTTGCAAACTGAAATCTAACAGGATTTTGATTATTTATATCATTTATTGTTAGTAAATGTGCTTAAGTAAATTCTATTATTATTTTTTGTAAAACTATCAGGTTTTCCTTGTCCTGATTGCAGTAGAAGTGGAACAAGACAGTTTGCCAGCTTACAGAAAAATATTTGACTTTTAAAAATTGACATTACAAAAAAAAAAAAGAGACATTATAAATTCTGCATTCAAATGATTGTGTACAAAGCTTATACGAAGTCACTCTATCTGGGCGACAATTTTATACATTATTTCTCCCACTTGCCAGTCTTGGACCAAGTTGAAATTTTGGATAATTATTCATTAGTACTTGAATGGCTCAGTAGCTAGCACATTAGCTTTCCATCGTGGAGTTTCGAGAGCTCGAGTTTTTTTCTCTTTTAAATGAAAAGGCAGTGTTGAAACTTTCTCCCATGATTGGACCATAGGGCACTAAGCTTGCATTTGCAAGAAACATGAAAGTTGCGCCAAAGAAAAACAATTGATAAAATATTTTCAATCGCACTAATTTATTTTTATTAGTTTATATCTATAAAACTAATTACAAGATTGATTCAAAATATTTGATACAGTTTCACTAATAATAAGCTTTGTTTTTCAAAAAGAATTTTTATATTTTACTTCTTTATAAATTTATAATAGGTTGACATTTTCTATAATTTAATTAAATCTTGTCTTGTAATTGTGTTATTCAAGTACAAAATGTATGTCTGTGAACATGGTTTCCTGGACTTCCTAGTCCATATACCTTTTGTCCACCTTGTATATGAAGTCTAGTTTTAAGTGGATTTGACATTTTTTTACATTCTTTTAATCAACTCATGAAAACACTTTTTTGTTTTGTTGCAGAGAGTGGCAAGCGTGAGATCTACTTCATGGCAGTCATAGACATACTCACAAAGTACGGCATGAAGAAGCGTACTGCTCAGGCAGCCAAGACTGTCAAACATGGCGCTGGGGCAGAAATCTCCACAGTGCATCCAGAACAGTATGCAAAACGATTCATGGACTTCATAACTAAATGTGTTGAGTGAGCTAGGATTTTGTTTTGATGCACTAATAGTGGAAACCTGGATGGAGACATAATTGAACCTTGATATCGTCTAGTAGAGCTTTAATATTTATACAAAGTGTTAGAGACTTTTGTTTGATGGCCTCAAGATAGAATACTATTTGATTTCAACATTACTGAGCTCTGGAGGACGATTTCTTTCTGCCCTTCTCTTGCTCGCCCTTTCTGCCCTTCTCTTGCTCGCCCTTTCTAAAGAACTTCTACTTCCTGTCTAGTCATGTGACCATAGTGTGTCTTGTCCATTAAAACATGCAGACAACAAACAGTACACAGCTGGTCTTGTGTGTGTTGTTTATGGTGACTGAGCAGATAAATCAGCAGGATCTAAATGTAACTATGTACCATTATACCCTTTCTTTCTCCCTTTTCCTATTTGTAGTGAAGAACTTAACGCCTAGTGCTATTGCTGCAAGTGAATTGATTGTGTAGAAATCAATGTAGTTTTATAACCAAGTCATCAGGTTGGAATAAAATATCAAACAGTGGAACATCAAAATTGAAGAATGTTGTATACATTTAATGAAAGCGAGTGTTAAAACTAGAAGCCTATGTTAACATTAGTGTTGACTGATAAGTCTGACCTCCACTCTCAGCTTGGACTTGTAGAGTGCATGGACACATTTTGATGTTCAGACTACATGTAGCACAATGCTGTGTAGTGTTTTCAACTCACTGACTCTTCACTAAAGATGTTTGGTTGGAAGGTTTGACTGAATGTTGCATTGCAACCTGTATGACAGTAGAACACGAGTATTTTTGTTATTGCACCTCTGAATAAACTTGTGCTGAGTGGGCCAATGTTTGTTCTTTATCACAATCTTGTTTGAGTTGAACACAAGTTTGTATTGCTTCTTGTTATTTATGGATTCTGTTGGCTTGTAGTGTCATGACTCTTCACTTTCTTGTCACAGTCTTGTTACAATGTAGCACATCATGTTCTCATCTCACTTGATACATTGAAAGCAAACAACACAATGTCTCTCTAGCCAAATCTAAATGTAAACTAACCAAGATGACAATACAATCAGTATTAAAACCATTGGTCATAGTTGTAGTGTCTTGAACACTGTACTTTATATTAATAGGTAGTGTAAACATGACCAAATGTTCAGATTGTCCAGCCATATCAATGCAGAGACTCATATGACACATGCACACATTCAACAAGAAAACTGATACCATAAATGCCATTTGTTGAGCATGACCCCAACTTGAGAGTGAATAGACCTGGATTGTGTTAAGGTTTGACTTTAGTTTGAAGTGTCAAGTACTAGGAGCCATGTGAAACATTGGATCGTGGCAATGTTTGACTTAGTTTGATGTGTCCAGTACTAGGAGCCATGTGAAACATTGGATTGTGGTAATGTTTGACTTAGTTTGATGTGTCCAGTGCTAGGAGCCATGTGAAACATTGGATTGTGGTAATGTTGGCTTAGTTTGATGTGTCCAGTGCTAGGAGCCATGTGAAACATTGGATTGTGGTAATGTTTGGCTTAGTTTGATGTGTCCAGTGCTAGGACATGTCTTTCTCCAAACAGTTTCATGGCTAATGCCTTCTCTATAATTCAGCAATTACAGCTGTCATTAGTCAATGTGAATTTAAAAAATACCACCACAAGATATGTGTTTGATTGTAGATCTATTTTATGAACTGTCTATACACAAAAAAAAAGGGGGGGGGGCTATTCTCTTGGATTTTGTAGAATTGGAAATGTAATGTCAGAAGTTTATGACTGCATTGAGAATATAGCCATTGTGTATCTAGAACATAATTCATTGAGTTTATTCTTCAGTTGGGACAAAGTTTTGACTTTGATATTTGCAGCTTCAGACTAGTCAGTGTTGCTGTCTACATTGCCTCTAGATGGCTTACAATCTGATGTTTACTTTTGTGAATTACAGAAACTGATCATGAGGTGTAACCCTAGTTTCATAGTGTCTGTAACCAAGTCTTAGTTGAGTTTGATCAAAGCGTACCCATTAGAATACTCTTGGAATGTAAGGGCATAGGTTGTGCTGGGAGTTCATTTTATCTTGCGGTACCAGATCACTCTCCTCATGCCATATGCCTCTAAAAACTTCATAAGTTGATTTTATGAATGATTTAATTTCTTGTTTGTATTGTGTACATCCTGTGGGAAGTTTGGTTTGTTTGGATCAAAAAGTTCTGTGATGATAATCTACTACTAAATGTTGACAAAAGCTGATTTCTAGCCAGAAGCAAAAAATGTTGGTTCAAAAGAATTCTAGAACTTTCCATTGCATTGTCTTGTCACAATCAAATATTGAGTTTTAAGGAACGACCAGGTAAATACTAGCTTGGACTCCCCAACTTGTGACTTGACTGGTGTTCCTGATGTTGTCTGCTAGTAGTGGTGCTGTTTAGCCTCTGTTCTAGGATTGTAAGGACACAGCCCACCACTACTCAACACACACACACACTTATTTTTAAAGGAGACTGTTCCAAGATGTGCAAAGCATTGAGTGCAGGTGACGACACTTCTGCTGGTGGTGAAGGGAGGGTGCTGATAGAACTTTCAAAACAAAAGTCCTAACTTTATGTCAAGTCTACCCCAAAGATTTGTTTTTCTACAAGGACAATGGTGCAATGGCATTTGTCATGTTCATATTACTCATCATCTAAGACAATACATAATAACACTATAGACCTCAATTTTTCTTACATAGGCAAGTGTTTGCATGTGTGACTTGTGAGAGAGACTAATCTACATTGTAGTTCTTAGTGAGTCAAATCAGAACAAAGTGTTTCAAGGTAATTGTCTAGATCACAAACCAGTTCTTTGAAGATGTCACATGATTTACTAGTTTCCTTTGTGTCATTATAAATTAATTTTTGTATCGATATTCTTGTAACATTGTTATTGCAACTGTCTGTAAGAAATGTTACTGAATGTTACTTTTGACTAGTTACTTTTTTTTTCTTTTTGAATTTTGTTTTTGTATATTTGCCTTTCACATTTTGTTTTGTTGGTTTGTGAAATTTTGTTGTACTTTTGTTTAACTTTTATTTGACTATTTATTTGACTTTAATTTTGTTGACCAATGGCGCCTGTGATTCTGTGTGTCAATATCGAGCTGTGCTGTAAAACAGCCTTCAATAGGTCAGGGGTCTATCTGGTACTTTTGGGAAAGATCAGAACATCTGGACATGTGTTTGAATGCAGTATGTCTGGGTGTCATAATTCTTCACTTAGATGCCATTAACCTTAATACAATAGCAGCACATCAAATGGTTGACTTTTGTTAGTTTGACAGGATAATATTATAGACTTCATTTGAAGAAGAGTATGTAGTCAGTCCACTTTCACCAGATGGTATCCGACTAGTGAAAGAGACTGTAAATGTCTATTGAGTAGCTCCACGTTGGAGCCATGCTTCTCCTTTCGTTCTTCTCACAAAGCCATTTGCATCAATCTGAAACACACACAGTGGTACTAGGTGAATGGCATGGTATGGAATAAATAATGGATTTCATAGAAAGTTATCGCCCTTGGTTTAGAAAAAAAAAAATCATCTATCTGAAATAACTAACAATTCACCTAGCAATCAACTGAAGTCTTAAAGAAAGTGGTATTATATCTGATATCTTTGTCTAGCGCTAGTCCAGTACACAAGATCTGTGTTGTACTACAAAGTAATAGTGTTGAAAGAACTAGAAGACGTCCATGACATTGTTTTTGACTGTCCCATTCGTTGAAAGATCTCCAATGAGAAGTTAACAATGCAATCTTCTTGGACCAGCAAGTTACTGGCTCTCCTATTTCACGTGACTTTTAGTATCGAACTGGGACATTGATTGGCGCGTGTTCATCTAATGGAGTTCAACTTCAAGGACTTGACTGAAATATTCGACTAGAGTATCCAACAGAAGTCAGGCATCTGGTAGCGGTGTCATTTTGTTTGAAGTTTTCTTGTTGTTTTAAATTCAGTAGATCTACTGACAACCTCTGTTGTAGTTGGAGCTGGGAGTTTATGGATATGTCTGGTTGCCTGATATTTTGTAACAGTTCAATCAGTTTGGAAACTATGCAGTGGGAAAACCTTTGACGAGCCACTCTATTCTTTGCATCATTTCTGTGAGAGAGAGGGGATTAAGAAACAACAACACTGTATGGTTCTATAGCTTTAGTTCATGTTCTAGATCAGGGGAGATTAAGACTTATTGTATCGTTTCAACTTGGAACTGATTGAAAGGTTTGTGACAGACTTTACCTCCCTTGTATTACTAAATATTTCCTCCTGGCTTTGAGAAAATCCTTGGGTCTGTCGTGTTCTCTCAGTTAATAGTTCAACTCAGAGACTCTACTGTTTGCAATGCTTCTGTATGGTAGCAACATTTGGTCACAGCTAAGAATTGAGAACCCATAAAGATGACAAGATACCCCCCCCCCTCCCAAATCATCTATAGCCTATTGTCCCACACAAGGAGACCGACTTTGGTATGTAAGTATGACTTGTGTATGTGTTGTGTGCGTCTAGTACTCACATATTGCTATACATATATCTATTTATACATCCATTTTATTGAGACCATGTCATAGATGAACACAAAACAATGTGCAATGGACTGAGTCCTCCTGTATGCTCGTAGTCTGCAGTATATGTTGTCCTGTAATGTGTGTCTGTGTGCGTGAGTGGTGTAAAACTCACCTGACATATTTAATCTGTCACAGTTCAGTATTGACATTGTGGTTTATTTCATGCGTGGGTGTGTGTGTGGAAGTAGCACTTGATGTTCTCACCGTCAGGAAGTGACGTCTAATGTATTTCTATTATTGCATGGTTCATTATCTGTTCATTAAATCTATTCACAAACCAACTTCACTTCAACCATTGAGTTTGAATGTTTGTTTGTTTGTCAGCTGTTTATGTAATGTAGAGATTTAAAGTACTACAAAGATATGAACGAATCAAGAATCTCCCATCTATCAGAATGTGCTTGAAACCTGAAAGTTTGAACAGGGCAACAAGAACACCAAGCTGTTAACTCCGTCTTCTTGTAATCTTACTTTCTGGTCGTTTGCTACTGGAGATTTGGAAGAGAGACTAAAAATTGAACGTCACTGTTGCCAACTAAATTTTTTAAAAAAAGGACCTATTGTTTCAATAATGCATCAGTGCGTAGCGCCTATCTTCGTATTATCTCTCCTGTATTGCTTTTAATTAGTTGCCATTAGTTTTTGTAAGCGCTTTGAAAGTCCTTGAGGAAAAGTCTAATACTTCCTCTAGAGTATTTTGTACTACAAACAGAAGAGCTTTAGACTCATTGATTCTGGAGTGTTAAGAATTGCACTAGTATAAAAGTATATAGAACTTCTTGTAGTCCGACAGTTAAGCTGGCCAGCGCACATATCCCATTTGGGGGACGAACGTATGCCAAAAGCAGACTTTTTTTTGGTGAGCTAAAAGGTGGTCGACGTAACAGAGGTGGCCCACAGAAACGCTTTAAAGATCAGCTTAGGCGCCAACCTGCATTAGCTGACATAGAAGAGAGCACCTGGTTGCATGCGGCCTCAGAACAAGACAGCTGGAGATCACTCACAAAGGCCGCGGGATACACATTTGAGACCCAAAGAAAATCAACTTCCAAGGACAGACGCAGACGGCGAAAAACAAATCTTAATCGACCACCTGCGGACAATGGTTATGCTTGCCTTGGATGTGGCAAAATATGTAGGTCACAGCTGGGGCTACTTAGCCACGGGAAATACTGCATTCTTCATTAATCTTCGGACTCGAAGACAAGCCTTAGTATTATTATAACTATGAAATGATCAGATACTTTTCAAAAGAAATAGTTTATCATCACTTCCTTCAGTTTGTACAAAGGAGGCGCCAAAAAGTTTTTTATAATAGTTTTTCCACCACGAATGGAAATGTCCAATAACTCTCGAACACGTCTAGAGGTGCACACTTTATAAGGTTTATAAATGTCCAATAACTCTCGAACACGTCTAGAGGTGCACACATTATAAGGTTTATAAATGTCCAGGAACTCTCGAACACGCCTAGAGGTGCACACATTATAAGGTTTATAAATGTGCAGCGCAAGAAAAATGGATTAGAGTAAATAGAGCTCGCATTAGCGCTAAACAAAAACAGTGGTTAAAACTATTTCTAATCGCACAGAGTTATTGTTGGTCTAGATCTATTACAAATTTAATGACATGACTGATGCAAACTAATGGACACAAACCCACTTCGTAGAAGATTTGTGTGTTTGTCATTGTCTTGTTAAGTTACATAAAGCAAAAGGATATATTTTCGAAACAATAAAAAGCAGTTGTTCAGGGAAAACGCTATTGTGTATCAGTTGGATCTACTATTGCCTTAGCTATATTTTAATGCACAATATTATTAGGACAATTAAATGACATCACAGCATTCCACTTGATGTGGTTTACAGGACAACGTGCTTCTGAAGGACCTACTTTATGAGAAGCATACATGTTGAAAAGGGAAGCACAGTGGTTTCGCCAATGTGCACACGACATTTGACAGTATCATTGTAGTTCTCCTCTAAATACCAGTATTAATTATGGCATTTTTGTTACTGTAAACCAGTGATGCCCAAATTATGGCCCAAATAAGCCAACATATTTGTTTATAAGAAAACATTAAACGTCACTATGAAACCAATATGGCGACATTCTTAGTTTGAGCCGCGACTAAAAGATTGTTACGCCTAGAAATTGGAGAATGTATGAGAGCATTGACTAAACAGAGAGACTGACAATGAGCCGGTGGTAAAGCTCCAACGTTGCTGACATTCTAAGTAGACAAATGAAGAGCCAGTTTCCGACCAATAGACTTCCACTTTGTCATTACTAAACGGAAATACTACATACACAAATAAACTCTAGGTTTTATATAGCGCTACTTTCATGCTAATGGCATGCTCAGAGCGCTATGGTCCAATCTCATTTGTGGACCATTGGGTGGAGGGGATATCTGGGAGAAGCTTTTTTCGTGCTGCCTTTAGGCGCTCAGTAAACACAACTCTGCTCGAGCCCCTTTCACAGGTAGTCAAGCCAAGCCAAGTTTGAGCGTACTTCTCGACCACGCATCCTATGGCTTTCTTATATGTTCAAGTCAATTTCATCTCGTTTTTGTATCTTTTTGGTTATATGGCCCGCGACACGAGTGTCGGATATTAAAATGGACCTCTTGTCGAAATACGTTGGGCATCACTGCTGTAAACAATTCCATTCATAATTTCGATTAATCTACATGATCAAGAAAAAAAAATTGTTTGTTTTTGTATGACCACAAGGTACTTTTTATGTTTGCTACAAGTGAAGTCCCTCGGATCTTCTTTCCCCAGTCTCAAATGATACATTTAAAAATAACTATAAAAAAAAACAAAAAAAAACCCTTAACTGGTATTTAAGTATGTGATAGTATTTCTGAATAATTTTGTATGACAAATGTTCTACTGAGATGTTCTCAAGTTTAAGAAGTCAAATGAGTTACCTCTACAAGAATAAACACAAGGTCATGAGAATTCTGTTCTCAGAAGTAAATTAGCTCTTCTGCACACTTTATCTTCAGTGAGTTCTAATTTTTTTTATTACAATACCTCTGTTTAAGTCACAACTTCATGGAGGGTGGAACCTTGACACGGATCTAAAAAAAAAAGAGGCTCTAACTATTTTTCTATAAATTTAACGGTTGCTGTATGTCGCTAAAAAAACAACCAAAAAAAAACAAACAATTTGTTGGCCACATTGGGAAAACTCTAGTTTGACCGTTATAATTTTTCGAAGTAAAAAAAAATTCAATTGGCTAGAGAACTAGATCTAGGTCTAGATCCAACATCGGTTTTGCAATGATTCAAAAGTTCAATAAATGAATGTTCAGAAATATTTTGCGCATCGTCCTCAACGCCTAGATCTAAAGGCTTATCATTAGAATATTATAAAGTGTATTCTTATCTTATATACTACAGACGTTACTTTAAAAAAGAATATGATTACGTCCTACGCGTCATGCATGCAGTGGGCTAGCAAGCTAACAGTGGGCCCGGGTTCAGGAATATATTGGTGGGCCCCCTCCCCCAATAAGACGAATACAATCTATGACAAAACAATGGAGTAATGTGAATATATCGGTACATTGACCAAAAGACATTCCAATGCGAGCAGTGAAGCTTTTTAATAATCTTATTACATTTGAAGCAGGACTCCAACAAAAATAAAAAGTTTGTACACATTTTGAACAGAATTAAACGAGTTGAAACGGAGTTTCAAATATCTAAAAAAAATGTTTTATGAGTCCAAGTTCCCATTCCACATTTCTAAAACACTTTCAAGCTTTGAAACATTGATACAAACAAGTATCTAGTTATACGTCCATTATTTCACACTATTTCACAGTAAACAGATCGAATATTTATTTATTGAACATTTCTCTGGCCTTCTAAGTAGCAAAGTAAGAAACCAGTGCAAATTTTTCTAAATGCCCAAGCGGCTTCTTCCGATGAAACAATGCCCGGAGGTTATTCTAGTATCCTGTCATATTGGAAGCACCTTCATAGCTTTAGCATCGCAGTTTATTTAAGGATAAATGTGTTGTTTTTTTAATTACTTAGAGCATTTGTTCAGCAAACTCTGCAAACTCTTAAATATGAAAACCTAGAAATGACTATCTAATTTCAATTTCTTTGAATGTTCCGCCATCGGAGATCACTAAAACAGTATCAAGAAAAAAAGAATACGAATTTGATATCAACTTTGTATTTGAGCGCTGCCACCAACGAAAGAGACGAATGGTACAGAATGTGGTTGTGTCCCCTAGAGTACCAGTAGTTGTGTCCCCTAGAGTACCAGTAGTTGTGTCCCCTAGAGTACCAGTGGTTGTGTCCCCTAGAGTACCAGTGGTTGTGTCCCCTAGAGTACCAGTGGTTGTGTCCCCTAGAGTACCAGTAGTTGTGTCCCCTAGAGTACCAGTAGTTGTGTCCCCTAGAGTACCAGTAGTTGTGTCCCCTAGAGTACCAGTGGTTGTGTCCCCTAGAGTACCAGTAGTTGTGTCCCCTAGAGTACCAGTGGTTGTGTCCCCTAGAGTACCAGTGGTTGTGTCCCCTAGAGTACCAGTGGTTGTGTCCCCTAGAGTACCAGTAGTTGTGTCCCCTAGAGTACCAGTGGTTGTGTCCCCTAGAGTACCAGTGGTTGTGTCCCCTAGAGTACCAGTAGTTGTGTCCCCTAGAGTACCAGTAGTTGTGTCCCCTAGAGTACCAGTGGTTGTGTCCCCTAGAGTACCAGTGGTTGTGTCCCCTAGAGTACCAGTAGTTGTGTCCCCTAGAGTACCAGTAGTTGTGTCCCCTAGAGTACCAGTGGTTGTGTCCCCTAGAGTACCAGTGGTTGTGTTCCCTAGAGTACCAGTAGTTGTGTCCCCTAGAGTACCAGTGGTTGTGTCCCCTAGAGTACCAGTGGTTGTGTCCCCTAGAGTACCAGTAGTTGTGTCCCCTAGAGTACCAGTAGTTGTGTCCCCTAGAGTACCAGTGGTTGTGTCCCCTAGAGTACCAGTGGTTGTGTCCCCTAGAGTACCAGTGGTTGTGTCCCCTAGAGTACCAGTAGTTGTGTCCCCTAGAGTACCAGTAGTTGTGTCCCCTAGAGTACCAGTGGTTGTGTCCCCTAGAGTACCAGTAGTTGTGTCCCCTAGAGTACCAGTAGTTGTGTCCCCTAGAGTACCAGTGGTTGTGTCCCCTAGAGTACCAGTGGTTGTGTCCCCTAGAGTACCAGTGGTTGTGTCCCCTAGAGTACCAGTAGTTGTGTCCCCTAGAGTACCAGTGGTTGTGTCCCCTAGAGTACCAGTGGTTGTGTCCCCTAGAGTACCAGTAGTTGTGTCCCCTAGAGTACCAGTAGTTGTGTCCCCTAGAGTACCAGTAGTTGTGTCCCCTAGAGTACCAGTGGTTGTGTCCCCTAGAGTACCAGTGGTTGTGTCCCCTAGAGTACCAGTGGTTGTGTCCCCTAGAGTACCAGTGGTTGTGTCCCCTAGAGTACCAGTGGTTGTGTCCCCTAGAGTACCAGTGGTTGTGTCCCCTAGAGTACCAGTGGTTGTGTCCCCTAGAGTACCAGTGGTTGTGTCCCCTAGAGTACCAGTGGTTGTGTCCCCTAGAGTACCAGTAGTTGTGTCCCCTAGAGTACCAGTAGTTGTGTCCCCTAGAGTACCAGTGGTTGTGTCCCCTAGAGTACCAGTGGTTGTGTCCCCTAGAGTACCAGTAGTTGTGTCCCCTAGAGTACCAGTGGTTGTGTCCCCTAGAGTACCAGTAGTTGTGTCCCCTAGAGTACCAGTGGTTGTGTCCCCTAGAGTACCAGTGGTTGTGTCCCCTAGAGTACCAGTAGTTGTGTCCCCTAGAGTACCAGTGGTTGTGTCCCCTAGAGTACCAGTGGTTGTGTCCCCTAGAGTACCAGTGGTTGTGTCCCCTAGAGTACCAGTAGTTGTGTCCCCTAGAGTACCAGTAGTTGTGTCCCCTAGAGTACCAGTAGTTGTGTCCCCTAGAGTACCAGTAGTTGTGTCCCCTAGAGTATAAGTAGTTGTGTCCCCTAGAGTACCAGTAGTTGTGTCCCCTAGAGTACCAGTAGTTGTGTCCCCTAGAGTACCAGTGGTTGTGTCCCCTAGAGTACCAGTAGTTGTGTCCCCTAGAGTACCAGTGGTTGTGTCCCCTAGAGTACCAGTAGTTGTGTCCCCTAGAGTACCAGTGGTTGTGTCCCCTAGAGTACCAGTAGTTGTGTCCCCTAGAGTACCAGTGGTTGTGTCCCCTAGAGTACCAGTGGTTGTGTCCCCTAGAGTACCAGTGGTTGTGTCCCCTAGAGTACCAGTAGTTGTGTCCCCTAGAGTACCAGTAGTTGTGTCCCCTAGAGTACCAGTGGTTGTGTCCCCTAGAGTACCAGTAGTTGTGTCCCCTAGAGTACCAGTAGTTGTGTCCCCTAGAGTACCAGTAGTTGTGTCCCCTAGAGTACCAGTAGTTGTGTCCCCTAGAGTACCAGTAGTTGTGTCCCCTAGAGTACCAGTAGTTGTGTCCCCTAGAGTACCAGTGGTTGTGTCCCCTAGAGTACCAGTAGTTGTGTCCCCTAGAGTACCAGTGGTTGTGTCCCCTAGAGTACCAGTAGTTGTGTCCCCTAGAGTACCAGTAGTTGTGTCCCCTAGAGTACCAGTGGTTGTGTCCCCTAGAGTACCAGTAGTTGTGTCCCCTAGAGTACCAGTGGTTGTGTCCCCTAGAGTACCAGTAGTTGTGTCCCCTAGAGTACCAGTAGTTTTGCTATCACTGCATTGCCCAACAGATCTATTATCTCGTTTTGAATCTGTCTGACTTTGATTTCCTGACAAATTTAAATATTCATAGCAATTTTCTGAGGTTTTTGTATAAATATATGGTGTTAACTTTCTTCAAGAGCTATGAACCAAGTTTCAACCAAATACTAAGCATTGGTCAGAGACATTATTCCATGATCAATCTAGTTATCTATCTTCTAGATCTTGTTACAAACCTGCACAGGCATGTTCAACTTTAACGAGTCCTATGTTGACACTCAGATGTTTCTTTGTCTTGCTAAATATTTAATGTTATTTTTATTTTGTTTTTGTTTAGATTTTATCTCCTTTTTATTCTGATATAATGATTACATGAACATTTCGTGTACAATATAGAAGACAACAAAACAATGCGATAAAGACTTTCGAGGACGTATCGTCTTGATTGAATGTTTTACACCAGTAATTGCCAAAGTGGTCTATATAGACCCCCAGGGGTCTACGAAGACTTTCAAGGGGTCTACGAAAGTGAAAAAATAAATTGGGGGTCTATGAGATGTCCACGGGGGTCTACGATAATGGATTTCATTTAAGCAGGTCGTGACTTTATTTTTCCCATCCCATTTATGTAATTATTTCATAAACTAATATATGATCTGTACCTTAGTTAATCCTTTAAATAGCCTATTTATCCTGCTATTCAAATAAAAAAAATTTTTTAAATAGCATAATTTTGTCTAAATGTAACTAATGTTTAACAAAGCGAAAAGTAGATTGAAAAGCGTTGATTATAAACAGTTTGGGATCAGCAGCGTTGCAGGTTCTGACAGAGTTTAGTGCAGTGTGTCGCAAGCTAAGGGTCACCAGCTTCTTATTTTTCCTCAGGGTTGACTCCCAAGCCTTTCCCATGATTGGATATAGCTGCAAGGCAGCAGAGGTTTGAATTCAGAGTTTTCCTTCTCATAGGTGTGTAGCCAGCCATGGCTAATGAACCCTTTCTGTCAGAAGCTTACTGGTTTAGGTGACAGTTACTCGCCTTCGCCTCTTCCCCTGTAAGTGAAAACTGTTCCACAGACCCAATATTAGAGCCGCACGTACAAGATCAAGAAATACACTCTTTGCAAACATTTTTAAAATGATACGTATGGCAATTTAATCGATTAATATTTAATGTTTGAAGGAATACTTCATAGAACAAAGTCCTGTGAGAAACATAATGTCCCTAGCAATGGATGATCATTCCTGAAAAAAACAACAACCCATTTCCAGTGTGTTTGGTGATTCCAGTAATAAATATAAATTGTTATTTTATGTGGTTTAAGTTTGAATTTTATCAATAAAATCTCTATAACTTGAAATGCAGCTTTAAATTACTTTGTCACTCTTCGACTCACTACAGTTAGAATTTTTTTTTTTAAATTGCAAAATAAGTTAAGCAGGGGTCTAGCGAAAAACCAGAAAACATGGCAAGGGGTCTACGAGACAAAAAAAGTTTGGGAACCCCTGCGAGTTAAACTGTTTCAAAATTATAAACTTCATCGGATGCAATAGTTTTTAAAACAACAGTTGAAACAGTTCAATGTCTACTAAACATATTACAAATTAGGTTGAGATGTAAGACTAATTTATTTTGTTGTATTCAGTACTGAAGAGATGGCATTACCAACAACACGCAAGACGAAAACGTCAGTTCCAGGTTTACACAACACTTCACGTTAACATTGTTCAGAAACGTCCAAAATGGACCGTCACGTGGTTGTCCAGTGTCCTCTGTTGTAAACGAACGAAGTCCTTGATATTGGGATTCTTTCGGAAGGATCTGTCGTTATTTCCTATTTTAAAAAACCAATGGTTCCAAAAAATATAAATGCTTTTATTAATGCGTTTACCAGCCGACACGCGTGAGCACCTATTGTAACTGTTTTTATGTACCACAAAATGGGTTAATCAACGCATAAAATGTCCCTGTACATCACTCGGTCATTAGGTCCCCCGCTCCCCCCGCTGAAAGGTCCAAAGGAACTTTATTACTATGACCGTTTTTCCCAAATTACAAGCTGACAGACCGGTTTCTGGATAGTAACTCTTCGTCAGCCCCAAGATTGAGGCCATTGCAGCGAGCTCATGAGGAACTTAAAGGACTAGATATAATCTAAGATTAATTATGCTTTCTAGTATATCTGGTCTGGAGATAATTTTCTCCCCAATGAAGTCCCGGGACAACTAATCTCCACCAGTTGACACCGAGATATCCTGGAGTTCTGTTTGACTCATTTTTAATTTTTTTCCCTTTGTTTGAGATTTATAATCAAAGGTTGGACGTGCAGCTTTATTTGTACTACCCTTACGTAGAAGATACAAAACGTTTTTCCCATCCAAGTGACTACGATATCATCAATATTGTTGACAAGTTCAGATCTTTTGGTCTGGCTAGCTGGTCAAAAATTAATATAGAAAAGTCATCTATTATGGGGCTGGGTAAGTGGAAGTTTAAATATACTTAACAGTAGTGGGCAAAATCAAGATTTGTGGTAAAGTTTGGAATAGTAATCTACTTTATTATTCCAAAGACCAGTGGGACAGCATGTATAATAAAACCTGTAATTTTATTAAAATGTATAAGCATACCTCGTCTACCGTTTTAGGGAGGGCGATTTTGATTGATAATATGGTCACTACAAGGGTGGTCTATATGGCGAGTATTATGGAACCTCCTTCCTATTTCATTTTCTTCAAGATGAACCCAATCATTAGAAGCTTCATTTTTAGGAACACGATTAAATATATCCAGCCTAACACTTTGACAGGGTAATTAATTTACAGGATGTTCGAGTTTAGATCAAGGCATTAAGACTTAGAAATCCTAAAGAGTTTCCATTGGCAGTGTATTACTATGGAATCATATTGGGGCGATTACTTACAATTCGGAATGATACCCCACATTATTTTGGTGCACTTATTCATCCATTTTATAGTTCAATTTCGTGAATCTTTTTGAATAATGAATACATAATAAGCTCAAGGAAATTTACACGGCACTAATGTACGCACTAATGGAGAACTTGGGTCGCAGAATCAAATGGGAAAGGTATGAGGTATAACAGTTAAGGATTCCTTTACAATTCTTCATAAGCTCGATGTGCCCAAGGCTAGGAAAAGAAAGTTATTCGTATAATTACATAAAGTAAGAATTTTAGATTACATAATATAAATACAAAACAAAATAAAAACATATTAAGCTTTGAGAAAAAAGAATAATTTGCAGCTCTGTCGAAATTTTAAATAAGTGACAATCAGAACTGTCTCTATTTCTTAATCAAACTCTCCCATCCCCCCCCCCCTCATTCCTGTACTCCTCCCAATAAGTTTATAAACAGACACGGACAAAAAAAAAGAATGGGACGCTATAGAAAAGATTGTCACCTCAAATGCCACCATTAGAGCTACCCAACCATTACAATGTACAATTGAATTGACCTGATGCAAAGTAAATCCTTACATTAAAACTTAAAACACTGATTTTGAAGTTAATAACAATCTTCGTACAAAGTTCAGGATATTTTGAGGGAGCTTTTTAAATTCTATTTCTTTAAATAGGTATTTACAAAAGTGAATTTATTTTTTCCACTTTGGTGTCATCCCCCAAGTTCTCAACAAGTCAAAGAGTCATGGGCCCCAGCGCAGTGGGCCCCTAATGGTTGTGGGCCCAGGTTCATTGAACCCCTTCGCGCCATGGACGCTACGCCACTGCATGCATGTTAACCAATGGCTTAAATTATGCCAAGTCACTGGTTTTCCTGTCTGGCTCAGGCAACCCATTCCATGCTCTAATAGCACTAGGGAATAAGGAGCATTTGTACAAATTTGTCCTAGCATATGGAACGAGGAATTAGCCTTTGTGTCTTTCTGAGTATTTTATTAGATCTGTACATTCGCTGAACAGGATCCTTTCCCGAGGGTAAGGTCCAAAGGGGGCGAGGTAAAATGTTCCATTCTTTTGTAATCTAGCATTCATTAGTTAAGTAAGAGAAATACAAGCGCTCTAGAACTTCCTAGAAAGGAGGGGGGGGGGGATTCTCTTTTTTTTTAAAAGTTATTTTTAATGTTTTTCACAATACCGCTATTCAAGTCAGAACTTCATGGAGAAACCTGGGCGGTTGGATGGACACAGATATCAAAAACGGCTCTAGGGATTTATACTGGATGTAAATTGTTGGGGGAAAAAAATGACCAAAACGTTGGCCATAACGGAAAAATTCTAGGTTGACTTTTATAATTTTTCAAAGTATACAAATAGATAAACATCCAATTTTAAAAACTTTATTTATTTATTTTTTCATCTACTTTTAGATGTAGATCCACTTCAAGTGAGCTTTGCACAGGACTTGTTTGTTTCCCTCTAATACGGATAGGACTACATGAGTTTCTTTCCCCCCCCCCCCTTTTTTTTTTTTTCCATTTCCTCGAGCAATATCACAATATTGGAGTGGTCTACCTGGCACTTGTGTCATGGCATTACCTGGCACTTGTGTCATGGCACTACCTGGGCTACACTCAAGAAAAGTGAAAAAATTTTTAAAAAGTCATTAAAGTGCCAAAGAGTCTACTGCGTACAACTTGATGTAACCAGTGCACAGCAGCTTTTTGTTCTCAGGTAGACTTTTCATCCTTAGTAAAAACCCTCCTCCTACTCCCTTAGCTCAAGCTCCTACTCCCTTAGCTCAAGCTCCTACTCCCTTAGCTCAAGCTCCTACTCCCTTAGCTCAAGCTCCTACTCCCTTAGCTCAAACTCCTACTCCCTTAGCTCAAGCTCCTACTCCCTTAGCTCAAGCCCATTCAAATTAATTAATAATTTATAAACCATCAACGACATGACTTGTGTTTACCCCGGACATGACTTATTTGCCTTGTACATAACTTGTGTTTAACCTGGACATTGTTGTATTTACCCCGGACATTTGTGTTTGTCAGTTTACTCCCGACATGGCACATACGTATCTCGGACATTAGTTGTATACCTAAGGCACGACTGACTTGTGTGCACCAGGTAATTACTTATGTACCTCGTACATAGCTTGTGTGTACCCCGGACATGACTTGGGTATACCCCAGATCTGTCCGCCCATTGCATCAACTTGAGACCTGTTGATCTTGAAGTTTTAATTTAATACGTTACTAACGAAACCTAAACAGTCAGACTTCCTCTTATCACTGGGCATAGAGGAAAGTTCTTTATAGCCAAGGCATTGCAGAAGGAGACAACACATGTTCTGGAAAATGAAAATGGGAACCACTTGGAGTGTCACCAGGGAACGCATATTCTGTCCTTCCAAGCAGCAAACTTTTATCCAAAGGTCAGATCCAGAGAATGACCCCTCCCCATAACAAAAACAACTGTCAGCTGCCTGCAAGCCTCTGCGCAGTTCATATCAGATCTGAACCCTCCAACGTCGATCACGGGTCTGTTAAAAAGAAATCAGGAATGGTTGCAGACTTATTCTTAGAATGTAGAAATAATTGTACGTAAGCAGCAAAGGAAGAGGGGAGGGGGGTTTGTCTGCCTCATCCCTTCTCCGTTCAAGAATCCCCTTGACCTTGATTGATAGACACATAGATAATAGGGGAGTTAATTCTGCTGCTGTCGTTGAAGTAATGGAGTAGATAAAAAAACATGATGTTGATAGTGGAAAACTAAACCCCATCTCTAGTTCCTCCCCCTGCTCACGCCACTAAGTAGACTTCAAATACAACTGCGCGCTGTTTTTAACATTGTTTTTTTTTTCAAAGGAGGTCAAAGATGTGTTCAGTGTGTAGGTGTGTGAACTTTGGTCGAAGCGAAGTAAAAGTCGAATTGTGCGTCCAATCGGAGTTTGAAAAATCAAGATTAAGTGTTTGTATGAGTGTATGTCACGTGTAGGATCGTTTAGCACGTGTCTGAGCGTTGTGGCTAGGTCTGTGTGTGTCTATTTGTGTGGATGTGTGTGTGTGTAGTTTTTATCTCTGACATTGTGTGTTTAAGAGCTAGAATGAGGGCGTTTTTGTTCAGACTGATGCGTTCATGGCGGTATTCTTGTATGCTTGGCCATCTTGAACACTAACTGCAGAAATGAGGAGGATTTTAGCCACGGAATCGAGATGTTCTAGAAAAAACTTAAACCTTCCTGCAGGAACAGTACCAGGGAAATGAAGAAGAGGCAGGCACAGAATGCGACGGGAAGGCATCAAAGAATGAATGGGCTTGCCATTGAGAGATTCTAGTCAAGGTGAAAGACAGAGAGAAATGTGGAAAGACGGTCGAAAGATCATGTGTAGTGCCCCAACGGTCCAACAGACTAAGGGAGGGATGAGATACTGTGAGGACAGCTATTTGAATTTCTATTATGTATGTGAGCATCTAAAGTAAAATAAAAACTTGAATTGTCTGATTCATTGAACTTCTGGGAACCAAACAATCCTGGGCAAATATATGCAAGAAAACAAGTCTCCCAAGAAGAGCCCAAACTCCTCTTTTAATGGAAACACAGATCTTGATCGTGTGTATTGAGTTTAAGCGAGCACAACGTCTGAGGACACTTTAAGGAATGCAAATAGCACTGTCCAGTTTGAATGAAAGAAATTCGATCCGATTTCCGGAAGTGCGAAATATAGAAATATTACATTCAGTTTTCTCTCTTTTTGTTTTCTCAGCCACATACACAGTGTAAAAAAAGAAAAAAAAAAGAAAAATGTAATAATGACATGTAAAATAGACGGATAGAATAAAAACTAAGTTCTGCGAATTATTTTTCTCTTCAATTTCTTTTAAAAACTGGCAAAGAGTGAAGCCGGAAGTGAACAGGGATCGCTGTTGGTCCTTCTCCCATTCACTTTCACTATAAAATCGTAACAAATCTCTCATAACAACCATCGTTACACACATACACACATATACATAGGGGCAGAATGGTGTGTCCTTTTTTGTCACATTAGACTTACAATGTAAATGTCAGTGGCGATTGAAACATTATTTTACTTTTTATAAATCTAAAAAAAAAATACATTTTTTTTGCAAAACACATTTTTAGTGGCTTCCGAAAGGGGAATAGACGCTATTAGTTTTGTGTGGTCTGCTGTCCGCCTGACGGTCCCGTTTAGATCTCGAAAAGATATTGAAAATCCGTCATGAAATTTCAGACCTTTCAAACTTCTGATACAACTGCTATATTTTTTTTTCTGAAAGCGAAAAATTTAATTTTTAAAATCAACTATGCAAGCAGTTTTGTTTTTTCATAAAAATACACCATTTTTAAAACTAGTCACTATTAATAGTAACAAACACGGGCGTCTATTTCGGGGAGATGACAATTAACCATATTGCTAACACATTTATTGAAAATGGTTTTAGATTTTTTGCTAAATAATATTTTTTTTTCAATTGTATTTTTAAGTTAAGTAAGTTTTGTCATATTAATTACTAAACAAAATCTATTTAATATACATTAAAGTGAAACATGATTTAAAACAACAATTAATAAGTTTTTAGTTTTTTTCATATTCTCGGACACCACAACTACGACAGACACATAACTAATGATTTTTTTTTTTTTTTTTTTTTTTTTTTTTTTCAACTGCCTAGAGATTACAAAAAAGTAATTCACCCTCTACAAAACACTGTTATGACAGAGCCAGGTTCACATCTAACTTCATCTTCACTTTCACCTATCTTTTGTTTTGCTGGACTGTTTGGGGTACCACAGAAGATCTGTCGATCTTCTTTCTCCATTCTTCCCTGTCATTTAACTTTGATAGAATTTCATTCTGATATTCTTTCTAATAAATATTGAAACCTGTCTTTTTACCTTCCTGGGTGGACCACTTCGGGGGCCGATTTTGAGTTTGTGTTTCCATACAAACTGTTTTTGTAACCTTGTTTTGAATTAATATTTTTCTAATTCTAATGTTGCTCTAATATATCTTTAATGAACAAATAGAACTGCTTCGCATGTAATGAAATGATGTTGTTATAGTTCACGTCGTGTTTCACTTGATGGATTATTTTCTTCTCCAACAGACTACAGGACAATTGAATGTTACTTCAATAAATATTTGATCCACTGTGGTTGTTACAGACTCTGCCTGAACTGGATGTAAGAATGATAGATCTATGTCTATTGTTGCCACAGCAGAATGGAAAAAAAAAACGTGGCTGTTAATTTAGAACATTTAGACAAGATGTATCCAAAGGAATGGCAGTGTCGATACAGTTTTGGATCACCGTCGTCGCAGGTTCTGCTAGTGTGTAGCACTGGGTGCTGCAAACTGCCTTAGGGTCGCCAGCTCCTGATTTTTCCTCAGGGTTTACTCCTGCGTGGAGAGGAGAGAACTGATGTGTAGGCGACATGGTTCCGACCACAGTTAATGCCAAGGTATTCATCTCATTTCTCATTTCCATTCTGATGATCCATAGTCGCTTCCCGACTGTAGGAGACCCTATATATATATATATATATATATATATATATATATATATATATATATATATATGACAAGAAATGAATTGATTTCAACAGAAACGCTCAATGTTGTATCCACGTAATAAATCAAATTTTGGTGGAACTGGAACCTCTTGTAGACAAACTTAATGTCTTGATCAGCCAGGCATGACCAAAAGTTTGGACTTCAAGACTGGGGGATACTGTAAGGTATACGAGACTCGGTTGTTTCAGGGCACAGTGTCCACGACTTTGACCTTAAACTGCCCCAACACTACATCGTCACGCTTGACCTGAGACAATCAAGGCACAATGAGTGTTGTTCGTGTCAGTGGACCTTCCGGTGCTGGTGGCGGGTCGAACAGATTATATTTAATTGTCACCTTCTACGCGTTTGATGCCGCCCACATATTCCATTGCCTTTCTTTCACCAGTGACTTTCAAACGCTGATTGGGCTTGAGAAAGATTTTCATAGGGCAACAATGAACTATCTGAAAAAACAAACAAACAAATTTTCTGGTCTCTTGGTGTGATCAACCATAATAAAAACATGGATTTCTTTTTTTTTTTTTACATAGCTTATATCAACTTATTTTGTTCGCTGCTTGTCCGCCTGGTAACATGTTTGTACACGTTACTTCACACACACCCAATATCGGATCAAGTTGAAATTGTGCGCAAATTATCTATTGTACCTGACAAAACAGAAATCAACAAAGAAAATAAACCAATTATTTCATTAATTAATGGTAATTATTTTTTTTTTTTGGATATCGAACAAGGGAAAGAAATTGCACTTGACAGATTCGCAACATAGACATCACGTGATAAACGCTGCATTTCGCGGAAAACCGCTTCAATAAAACTTGTGTATTTTATTTTCGGTATTTACCCAACAGAGAGAGAGAGAGAGAGAGAGAGAGAGAGAGAGAGAGAGAGAGATCAAGGAATGATAATGATTGTACTCTTGTGCTTGTATAGATAAAAATATTCTATTATGTGTGGGGAAGGGAAAGGGGGCTTTCAATTGAAGCCTTCGGAAAATCTTTTTGCTTTAGTCCTGAAACTGGTTGTGTGCGCTGTCTAATACCATATAGCGTTTGCCTTATGATTGAAGAATGCAAAAAAACAACAAAATTACCAAAAGGTTATCTAGAGTTCAAGAGCATAAAAGTGAGAGGCTTTGTCCCTTCCTCTGTTAGTTAAAACAGTTCCGCCGGACCCTGCGCCACAATGTGAAGGCCATGAGGTGGACTGATTGTCAGTGGCTATTTGAGACACGTTTTATAGGTAGTGGGCTGCTTATATCCGTTACTACTTTCGGCAATGACAACCTTTCGGAGCCATAAACCATACATAAACAGTATGGGAAAAAATCAACGGGCGTAGCCGGTTTGTAAAGCAGAGGCGGCGCAAGGCACTTGCGATGTGGACAACCGCCTACGGCCACGCTGTCCGATGGGACTCGCGCAGAGACATGGATGTACTAACTAGCAATGCAGACAAGCTCCAGGCATTTACTAACCAATGCGTACGACATGTAATGGGCGCTAAACGCTCAAAGAAAATCTCAAAATTCAGTCAGTGGGAAACAGCTCAGCAAAGACTAATAAAGCAGGAAATCAAAAGAAGCCAATGGGACTGGATTGGCCAGACAATGCGGAGGACTTTTTGTTTTTAAAACAATACCTGTAGGTAGGACTACAGTTAAGACGAGAGAAGCTTTTCAAAATTAAAACTAATAATTAATAGTTATGAAATCTCGCCGACATGTACAGTGATTCATGAAGACTATAATATTTGGCCGTTTTATCTATTGAAGCTGATATAGTCTTAACTTGTAAGAGAAATGATCATACTCTTATACTGGAATTCAGAAAGGCTAGAAGCAGAAAATGTAGTTTTTCTTTTAATGGCATTTTTATTAAATTAATTACTGCACGACGGTCGCATGTGTTTATTATTTAAAATATACATCTGTTTCACAAGTGGGCCTCCAAAATACAAATCGCCCACACCAAATTTAGGTCTTGCACCTCCACTGGTGTAAAGCATCTAGATATTTTATGAAGCCTGCAATAAATGTATATTTTCAAGTTTATGTCGTAAGTGTATACATAATAGGCTACACATATTATGAAGCATGTAATGCATTATAAAGTATGTAGACTGCATATATAAGAAGTGTGCGCATTGTACATATATGTAAAAGCATAAAAAAAAACGTTTCCTGGCATGTCCCGGTATTTCCCCCTCATCCCCACCCATTCCCCTTCAGTACCACAACTCCTTGTAACATTTATTCTTTCAATTTCCTCCCATAAGCCTCCTAGCTCTCCATTTCCGCTTGGTCGGCTCTTCTTTCCAGTGGATCACTCCCCGATTCCAAACTTATATTGTTGTTCATAGTGGCTATATAGCTATGCGACTGACCTATATCGTGTTTTTCTTTTTTTTTTTTTTAGATTGTCCATTCAGACGTCTTGGCTCCCGTTCCCACTAGATAAAAAAAAAAGTGGCTCATCTCCACTATCCCGCAGTGAATTAAGCCAGCCCCGCTCTTATGTAGAAGACATTGAGACGTCCCTCTCTCTCCCTTCCCACCATTGCCTAGCTAGCTCTATTTCTAGCCTCCTGCCTGATAATCATTTCTAGTTTGTTATTCAATGCGTACGTGTGTTTGTTGGCGCGGTATGCAAGCCGATACGATAGCCTCGCACTCAAAGTTCCTCTCTGTCTCTCCAAACCAACAACCCCTCTCCCTGTTTCTCCTAAAAATTTCCTCTACACTTTTTTCCCCCCAGCCCTCCATCTCCCTACACGCTATGTTGTTTCTCTAGTAAGGACAGGCGTTGTCGTGACCCAGAGCTGTGAATGGCTGCCTTATATCACGTGACGAGAACGCAGCCAACGAGAGCGCAGTAACGGCAGACGGCGTATGTCGGTCGCGTTTATTGTTATGTGTCTGTGGTTTCCTTCACTGTGGCCTAGTTTTTTTTTTCCGCTGGAGGCCTAGAGGCTTCAGAGAGTGAGAGAGAGAGAGGAGGAGGAAAAACTTTTTATGTATTTCGTTAGTTGATTTCCATTCCTTGGATTAGTATCATCAGACTGGATTTATCTCACACAATACTCTAACAAGCCTTGACTTGGATAATCATTTATAGAGGTACATGCTACATCTATTGTTTCGCACTTTTAACACATTTATTAATTAGATCTATGTATCTGGATCCAGATTCTATGTAGTATAGTAGAGACTAGTTTTAATACTGTGGTATTCCTGTAATTATACCTGCTCCGTACGATTCCAAGCTAGCGTAGTAGTCCGAAGGTGTTCTGTTGAACACAGTGCGCCCTTACCTGTAAGCTCGACACGTCCCGCTATTTCCTACCGCAAGCACCCTCTAGTCACTGCTATTTTTCTGAAGGCTGTATCTGTTAGTATCACTTACCTTGCAGAAAAACCGACGCATGTCAAGGTGGGACGCCCACCTCCAGGGGCTTAGTATCACTTACCTTGCAGAAAATGGGCATATTGGTTGCCCATATCGTGTGCTGACATTGACGGCATTATGACTGGCTAATGATGGTCTTAATTACTGTGCTGTTATTTGTTTTTACAAGGATGTTATATATTATTTTATTCAAGACAGATCTATGGCTGTATATCGTCCATCTTTCTTGAGATTTTAAAATTTCCATGGTTTTGGGTTTATGTGTTTAATTTACAGGTCTACGCTTTTCTTTTAAATAATTACCTGTGTTTTTTGTTTGAAAGATGGTAGATGCAACTAGCAGAGCACCTTTTATGTAGAGCGTGTACCTGCTTCAGTGTAGCATCTAGTCTAGATTTTAAAATAACATCTCTGCATCTATTCATTGAAATCTAGACATTCTCGACTAAAAAAAGAACAATGAAAAACAAATATACAAAGCAATTAAAACAACAACTAATCATTTCACAAAACAGCAAACAAAATAAAAATAGCACGGATTAAGCAACTTTGTATAAAAATCTTGTTGAGTGCTATCAGATTTAAAAAAGTAATTTGTCAAAAGTGTTCGATCTAGTTCTTCTTCCTGTTGTAGCAAGTAGAACTTCTCAACACACACTTACCCCCACCCCCCTCCTCCCAGTATTAAAAACCAAACACTGTTTCTTTCCTCCTTTCAAGACTGAGGCTGAGTGTGTAGATAAACTGAACACTTTTGATGGTTGTTGGGAAGGTATTGAGTTTAAGTGAATGAAGACAGGGGAGGATATCGGAGGAAAATGTTCATTATGGGTCATCTTACACATTGATAAATCTCTCGAGTTTCTAGATCTTCATGTAGCCTTCTAATTTCAGAATCCAGTCTCAACATGGAGCCATCAGAATCTAGATTTTGTCCAATCTGTTCAGTTTCTTGGTGATCCTCGAATCAAATATATACCTTCTCTCACCTGGTGTCATTTCTCCTCATGTGCTCTGTCTCAGGTCACTCTGTTACGCCTATTTCTCACACTCTCATTCGTGGACACGATAAGATCCAAAGTTTACTATAAAAAGGCATTTTACTGAACACACATTGGTAGCAAGAATCTTTATTAACTTATCTCTTAAAAACGTAACGACATACACTTTACAAGTCTGTCTTGACTACTGCACACAGCTAAAGCTAAAATCAATACATGTTATAAATCATGTATACAAATGTATGCTTGTAATAAGATATCAGGGGGTGGGGGGCATTCGTTTTTACCCGCTTTGAAACATTTTTCCTGCTACTTTGAGCGTGGATATAAAAACACATACACACTTTTGGTAGCAAGCTATTATGTCGTCAGGATGAGAATATTGTTTGTATTAGCGCTAGAGAAATATCCAAATGTTACAGACAACTGAAATCGTTTAAACTTATCATTTAAACATGTTTAAACTCCTCCTCTTACTCAAATGTATTCTTTTTATACTGTACAACGGATTCTGGATTCGACAATATGTGCAAAGGTACATAATGACTTGATAGTTAGTTTTTCTTTTAAAAAACATTGTCCTATATTAAGCTCTGACATAAGAAAAAATTGTCCGTGAAGTTGATATATATGTATATAATATATATGATAAATGTATATATAACTTAGGTCGGATGACCAAGTGACCAGAGTGGGGCTTGGTCTCACTTTATTTTAATTATCGATCACAAATTGACCACGTGATTAAAAAAATGATACTGTTGAAATGTCACGATGATCGATTTCTTGTTCGTTAAAAGTTTCAAACCATAAAATCAATGATGCTGAAGCTTTTCCAACTTCGTAAAAGAAAATTTGGTATTAAGCAATTCTTCACAGAACATCCTTCTAAATAAAGTTCTAGATTGAGATTGTTTCCAGAAATGGTCAGACTTTGAAATCATATTTCTCGGACTAGAACTTGAAATAAAGATGTGTTTCACGGCGGCATTTTATTTTGAACATTCTGCTAAATGCATCGTCAATGTTGTCATTCAAAGCTTGTTTAATTCTAACTCGCGAATACTTACTCCCCAAGGTTAAAAAGGAAAACGCGTTCAATCTAAATTTTGTAATTCATACTCTGGTTTAACAACGAATACTATTCACGCTTGTTACAAAGTTTATATCAACTCCCTATGTCTGTCTGTCGGGTAAAAGTATGTACACTTTATTTCTCCCACACCAATTCTTAAAATCAAGTTGAAACTTCGCACAATTGTTCATTGATTCATGAATCAATAAAAAAAAAGTAAACACTTAATCAATAATTACTGGTAACTAATTATTTTGTTTAATACCAACACGGGATACTAGTCCTTCCGTATTCACATATATGGCTGCATTTATTGGGTTTAGTCCCCTTAAATAATTGTTAACGCAATTTCTCCTTCACCCATTCTCGGATCAAGTTGATATATTAAACAATTATTTATTGTATATAATTATTTATTGGACCTAACAAAACATAAACCAATAACAAAAAATACACAGTCAATTAATTATTGGTAATTAATTATTCTGTTTCATATCGAATAAGGGAAATAGTTTGTACATTATTCATAGATATAGTTTAAAGGGTGTAGTTCTTCCCCATTAAACTTTGTTGTTTTTTTAAAGGATTTGTTATATTTTGATTGTTTTTAAATCACTAAGAAATTGTTTTATGCTCTGAACGAGACTGTGAATAATTTCTGTATATGACACTTGTACTGTGCAATGCTGGTCTTTTGAATCTATTTTAACATGTTCTGAACCTTTTCATAATCTATACTGGCATGTTAATGAGCTTTTATGTTCATATTTTGTCAATGAATTATTTCTAGGATTGTAGGGTTATTAAAAAAAAAAGGTGAATACTATTGAAAAAAATAATTTTAAACAAAAAGACTTCACTGGCTGTTCTTGTGACACACATTTTTGAAGCTTTAACTTTTTTTTAACTGAAATTTTAAGGCGAGTCTACGTTTGGACATTGAATAGCTATACCTGATTGTTCCAATAATGTTTGTACACTGAATATATAACAGTTTTAAATTTTGTAGACTTCGGACACACAGGGATCACTTGGACAATAAGAGCGGAATGGTCGAGGCGTGGGGGAGGTTTAGAAAGGCTGCGTGTTCAAAATAGGAACTAAATCGATTGATTTTGTGTAAATGAAAACGCATTCTGTGCTTACAAAGGGAGACATGTCAAACTTGCCATTACATTTTGTTGATATGAAACTTTATTTAATAAATACGACTGCGAATAGATCTTCATTTTTTTTCTGTCTTTTGTTAATAGATCTTCCGTTTTCCTACGTGTCACTGATAGATCTTTCATTTTTCTTCGTGTTACTGATAGATCTTTAATTTTTCTTCGTGTTACTGATAGATCTTTTATTTTCCTGCATGTTCCTGATAAATCTTTCATTTTCCTGCGTGTTCCTGATAGATCTTTCATTTTCCTGCGTGTTCCTGATAGATCTTTCATTTTTCTTCGTGTTACTGATAGATCTTTAATTTTTCTTCGTGTTACTGATCGATCTTTTATTTTCCTGCATGTTCCTGATAAATCTTTCATTTTCCTGCGTGTTATTGATAGATCTTTCATTTTCCTGCGTGTCACTGATAGATCTTTCATTTTCCTGCGTGTTATTGATAGATCTTTCATTTTCCTGCGTGTTACTGATAGATCTTTCATTTTCCTGCGTGTTGTTGACAGAGCTTCCGTTTTCCTGCGTTATGCTCGGAAAGTTGAAGGTCGTAAAGATAATGCTACAATGCTAAGCCTCTTTGTTTTTTATGTTCTCTGCAATGTTGAGATAATTGTTTTGTGCTATCTTTCGGTCAATCATTTCTTTCCATGGTGTAATTGTAAGAGTGTGTTTATCTATTCACATCAATCGGCTCATTCAAGCACAAGGTCAACAAGGACTTGATAGCACGAAGCAACAAGTTGAGATTTTAAAAAAATTGACGAAACAATTTTATGAAATAAACCAATATAGTATGTGTGTGTGTGTAGAAAACACTGAAAGCTGTATCTGTGTGTTAGTGACGGAAACATATACCTGCACAAATAAACAAAAACTGGAAATGTAAACATCGTATGGAGGTCAAAATAACTATTAGCAGCATTTAGTGATTTATTGAAAGGTCATTTTAGTCTTTACAAGCCAGGTTTATCTTCTCGCTTTTAAATATTTCGAGGCATTCTGAAAGAAAGTCCCCTACCACGTGTGTATTTGAAGCCTGTCACGTTTTGAGTTCTCAAAAGATAGAAAAACAAAAAAACAAAAAACAAGCAAATTGTAACAAAAAACTTTTTGTTTCTCGTTTCACTTTGTTCGCCATTAGTTTCTTTAGTTTATACCAATGGCGTGCACACTGGTTGGTCTCATTGCCCGAGTGCTGGCCTAATTAAGTCTTTTCTTCCTTTCATTATTATTATTACTTACAAATTATTACCTTCTCACTAAAATACTGTACATTAATATGATTACATTAAAAACAAAACAAACAAAAAATCTGCTAGTTAAAAACAAACTTTATAACAGTTTCTCTATGACCAATTATTTTTTTCTACTGAGATATAAATTGTTTTTCTACAACTGTCCTTGGGAAAAATAACACCTTATCAAAGTGATTCATACGAAGCCTGATGATACACTGTCTACGCACTCACCTTGATGTGAGGTTCAACTTAGAGGATCAGGGATACAGGATTAGGGGATGGGAATTCTGGTGGTTGTGAGATGACCTTGATCTCATTTTATTTTCAAGGTAATACGACTCTTAAGGAACTAGGACCTGGGCACACGACTTGTTTTCTTCTTCTCCCTGTTCTTTCTTCTTTCCTTTTTACCACGTACTTTTGTGTTAGGAGAGAATAACGTAGACACGAACTGAACGGGATTGTCCTCATTGTAGTCTTTACATACAGTACCCTTTATGTACAGCAGTCTTTACATACAGTACCCTTTACGTACAGCAGTCTTTACACACAGCAGTCTTTACATACACCACTCTTCACGTACAGCAGTCTTTACACACAGTACCCTTTATGTACAGCAGTCTTTACATACAGTACCCTTTACGTACAGCAGTCTTTACACACAGCAGTCTTTACATACACCACCCTTCACGTACAGCAGTCTTTACATACAGCAGTCTTTACATACACCACCCTTCACGCACAGCAGTTTTTACATACAGCAGTCTTTACATAGAGCAGTCTTTACATAGAGCAGTCGTTACATGCAGCCTTTACATAAGCAGCCTTTACTTACAACATGCATTACATAAAGCAGCCTATACATACAGCAGCCTTAACATGACAGCCACATGTATTTTTTAGGCCTGCAAAACTCAGGCTTCTTTAAACACAAAGAGAGAGAGAGAGCGAGTGTAGTTTTCCCAATACATAGAACAACAAAACAAAAAGTTTGTTTAGCACAATATAATCGAGGGTGAAATCATTGGAGTTTTGAAATCTAAATGTGACAGACGCACAGATAATATAAACACACACACACATACACACACAAACTATTAACTTTTGAAATGTTTGAAGGTCTGTGCACAACTTTAAATAAAAAAAAAAAAGAGTCCATGTTATTAGAGTTTGAGTCAAACACTGAAATACTTGTAGAACATCTGATGTCTATTTGTGTGTTGTGTTGGTCAAGTCTTGTGTTTGAAGTTGCCCACTTAGTTCAAGATTACATTGTATTTGTTTCCTAGGAATCTCTTTTATTTTACATTTTAAAAACATTGAAGTAAATCGAATTTGGTTTTTCGGTATCTGAATTTCAAAGATTCTTTTTCTAGATGTCTATAAACAATGTTAAAAGTTAACCTGTTAAATCAAATTAAAACTATATGAGGGTTTTTTTTAACAAATCAATCATTTTATTCTTTTTTTTTTCATTTAGTGTCAATGTTTGATTTTTTTTTACCATTAGTTGTAAAACCTCAAAGCTCTAGAATTAACTCTTAACTCCAGAACTTACTCTTTCTCCTTACTGTTAACTCCATAAGTTTGTAATTTTGGCAATGTGTATTATAACTCTAATAATATTGTAAATTAGTCATATTGATTCATTTTCCATAATCAACATTGATTTGTGTCCATTACTTGTGCGATTGTACCTTGACATGCTTACAAAACAATTTCTAATAATAATCGACCCAAGAACTTTAAGGAAAGTGTACAGTATCTTTTTTTTTTATCACACTCCTTTTTATTCTCTCTCTCTCCTTCTCTCTGTCTCTCTCTCTCTTTCTCCCTCCCTCTCTCTGTCTTTCTCTCCCTCTCTCTGTCTCTCTCTCCCTCTCTCTCTCTTTGAGACCTTTTTTTAAATACGTTCATTATATCCTTTTGTTGATTTTATTAAAATACTTTCAGTTATTAAAAGTAGCCGTTCTTACAAATACATGTAAAAGATACATTGGCTATACTTAATTATTGTAATCGCTGTAAAAAATAAATAAATTGGCTATACTAATTTATTGCGATCGCTTTATGTAACGATACTGCATAATTCATAACCCACATATAGATAAAACACAGAAAGTCCAAATTATGTACATTTTAAATACCAAACATGAACACAGACACACACACACGTTTTGTTCTAAGTCATGACCTATTTAGTCTGAGTGTGCCACACATGTGTGCTGGCTGTGTGTTATTGAATATTGACGTGTGAAGTGAGATATACGCAAGGGCCCGGCACGGTCTTGGCTCGCTCTGACTAAATAAGATTCCCACCAGGGCCAAAGTCCTGGAGAACTGCTCAACATTATTCAGACAATCGATAGCGCTGCTAGACGTGACCTAGTTTAAAACAAGAGGCTCCAAGGCTTGTGTAGGGAGGAGGACAGTGGTCAGGAAATAGGTCATGAACTCTATACATTGATTAAATATTTACTGACTTGAATTGTAGAAAGACATTAGCAAGGTTTTGATTTTAGTAGGGGACAAACAACCCCAATAATTTATAATTTAAAGTGGTTTGTAGTTTAAAGCATCTAGACACATTGTAGAATGCCTTCTTTTGGCTAGTTTGATTATGAATCTCTACGATATTAAGAATATCCTCCATTTTATTAAACATAATCATTTATGGTAATTAAGATCTGTATATAAAAACAATCTTCCAACGATATTGTGTACGGACTACAAGCCACAGTTTGAACGCTTCCAACGAACACTCATTTAGTGATGTTGAAATCTGGACATTTTTTAAGATTGGAAATTATTTCTTTTTAATTATTATGTGGTCCACAGACGATTGTTAATTTGACAAGCCAACACATTGTAATCTAAATACTGCATGAACATAGCAAAGGGATATTGTCGGTCTTTTTTTTTTTTAATGGTCAGTGAGGATAATATACAGATGTTCAAGGGTTAAACGAAATATTCAAGAACTACATCGATATTGTGTAAATATTTGACCATGTTATTGTCGTGAACATCACAGAATCAACTTCAGAATGAGATTGTTACAGATACTGTTGAAATTATTTGTACATAATATAAGTAGATCGAGGTCTATAGGTAAAGGTCATTTTTAAAGGTCACTTGTTAAATAAAATTAAAAGATAAAAAAAAATGTCAAAGTTAATTGTTGATAATGTAATTTGTATTCTACTCGAAACATGTAGCCTTGACATGTAACATTGACATGTAGCATTGACGTGTAGCCTTGACAGGCTATAGGCTTACATGTAAGGACAACTAGCATGCGCGAGTGATCGGCTTGCATTTAAGGACAAACTAGCATTGACGGACGATGGACTTACACTGGAATGCAATACGGCAATCGATTTTGTGTGTGACATAATGCAGTCAATGCTCAGGTCTGGTGCACAAGTGTCAGGCCTGTTTTCTGTGCATATTAAGGTAAAAAAAAAACTGCAGAAAATGTGTGCCTCTGTATCGACACAACTTAAACGCCGGTAACGCATTGAAATTTACGGGAAATCAATTCTCGGTGTAAACCCAGCGCGTATTATCGATAAAAGGTTCTTTTCCCAAGTCGTTGCGCTGAGCGCTCTCTATATTGTCCTCCAGGTGGATAGAAAAACAACAATACGAATGAAATATGCTAAAAAGGGAGATAAATATTAAATTATTAACATGTGTCCATCTTTCCTTCTGACTAGATAACATTGATGAATTTTAGTGTGGTCGTTGGGTGATCTTTGTTAGAAGAAGACAGAACAAAAGGCATTGGTTATTTCAATGACAATGGTGTTGTTGTTTTTTTTTAAACAAATCTTGATTCTTTCCAACGAATATCTTTAGGCATTGCAGAAATGTTGGTGTAGACAAATATTTACGAAGTGAACTGGTAATAACATCAGTGTAAGTGTTTACTTATATGTACCGGTACGTGTTTAGTGTGACTTGACGTCTGCCCGCTATGTAACGTATGCTGTTAAGTGGTTTGGCCTATCAAAAACTGTGGTTCAGTGATCAATACATGTATGTCGCCCTGACCCGAAGAAATCGGTCTAGCCAGCGGGCTACTTGTGGATACATCGTAGGCCAGTGTGGTGGTCAGATCGTCAACATTCCTCTAATAACCGTGCCTTGTGTTTATTGCTTATTACTAATAAAAGAAACAAAAATAGTTTGTTTTTTTTGTAGTGTTCAGTTTAATTCTAGATTAGGAGCGTACTAGTCAATTGCTTAGACCCAGTCGAAATTGAATTGAAAAACATTTACACTTGTTCTTATTGTTTGACCTCAATGAAATGGTTTGTCTTTCCATTGTTTTGTATCAATAGAAAAGTTGTTTGTCTCTCTAGGAGGCACCAAATACGCTCTCCATCACGTGATTGTACTTTGGCTTGGACAGTAACGTAAACTTAAATTCAGTTTTTTTTTATATTTATTTTTGTGAACTTATATTTATATTAAATTCTGGATTCATTTCGACGTTCTTAGAGTTAATATTGACCAAACGAACTCAATATTTCCACAAACTCTGGACGCATTTGAACTTTGAAATATCGAGATCTCTTCAAAACGTTATTAGACTCTTTCAGTACTTATTAAATGCTTTATAATGTCGCTTGATTATTTTTTTTCCTGATATATTCATTATTGACTTATTTTAAAATAATTTTAAAAAAAACAAACTCTAGAACATTCACTTAAAGGAAGGCGTTGTCTTATGCGGTGAATAGTTAAAAAGGATGAGTGTTTTTTTTTGTTTAAATACTCTTATTGTGCAGCACAGATTGCTCCAATCCACTTTACTCGCTCCACTAGGCGAGTGTAAACATTGCTCTTTAAATAGGCATATGTTGGGTCAAATGAAAGGGGGAAATAACAATAACATAGGTTAAAGATAAGATAAGAACTTTTTGTAGTGGTCCAAACCAATCGAAATTCAGTTTGACTAAAATTGACCACCTCAGCGTAACTACTTACTTAACTCTTAGGGTGTGGCTCGCTCGTGTAACTGTCTCCTATGATGTCCTCTAACAATAGATAATGAGCTTTGAACCTCAGCTCTAGGTTCCTCTTCGCTGACGACAAATGTTTGTGTCGTCATACAACACGTCGGAGTGGCAAATAGGGAAAAACGAAATTATTTTTTAAAGCTTTTTTTTTATGTTGTTGTTATTAATTTTTAATCCCAGTTTCATTGTTTTGATTGGTATGCTGTAACTCTTTTATAGAAAATATCGGGGTAAGCTTATTGTGCATTCAGTTTCCAGTGAGGAGGAGATTTTGTATTCAATGAACAGGAAAGAATATGTAACTAAAATATAATACAAACTTGATTTTATAGGAATTATATATATATATATATATACAGAGAGAGAGAGAGAGTATACATTTAATATAGTCCTCTAAACCTTGGAATAATGTTTTCTCTTTTTAATCCGTCTGTAGTGGTCCGCGAAAGGGGAACAGCCCGCTATTAGTTTTGTGTGGTCTGTCTATTTCTGTCTATACGTCTGTCCGTCCATGCGTACCGTTTAGATCTCAAAAACTAGAAAAGATATTGAAAATCCGATATCAAAATAATTTAGATATTTCAAGAGTTCTGATGCAACGGCTACTTTTTTCTTTTCTTTTTAAATTAACTATGCACGCATTTTATTTTCATAAAAAGACACCATTTCCACAACTATTTAATGTTAATAGCAAACAACACAAGACTTAACTAACATGTACTCTCGAGCTCAGTATATCTTTAACGCATTAATGCAATCTTTAAAAAAAAAATAATGTTATACAAAATGTATTACTAAATTAAGTATTTTCTGTAATTCAAATTTAAAACATTTTAAATAAATTTTTTTATTATAAAGGAGAAAGAATGCATAAGTATGTACATAAGTCGAATATAATTTATAACAATTAATAAGCAATATGTTCTATTATAAAAGTAAGGTGCCTCAGCCACATATACTTATACCTATAACCAATGAAAAAATGCTTATTCCTTGAGACCCTCAATGAGAGATTGGCCCTTTAAAAACCATTAAATCGGTCAGTAAGCCAGGTTCACATTGAACCTCATCTTCACAACTATCAGTTCATTGAATATTAACAATATAATAATAAGCAACATTAATAAATGTCTTTATCCTGTGTTATCCTGTCGTCAGACGGACTACCAATACCACAGTATTGGCAAAACTTTCGAAACGTATATGTCTCTTTTTTTTTTTTTTGTTGTTGTATTGTCGGAGATAGGGGGGGGGGGGGGAGTGGATGACTCGCGAGTTTGTAATCGTGTGTGTTATTCTATTCTAGTCTGTTAGTGGTAACTCTTCCGGTATTGGGTTATTGTGTGGGTTATAGATCAGCGGTGCTGTATTGAAATGAAGCTTTGTGTATAAGGTTATGAGTTGATTCCTTGTATTTCAACGGTTGTGGTTGATAGATTGTACTTCTTAGTCTCTGATAGTCTGAAAATGTTGAAACCTGGGAAGTTCTTCGGTTCGGTTCAATCTAAAGATCGGGCTCGGTTCGATGTTAAAAAAAAAAGATAATAGCAAAACTAAGTCCATGTAATAAGGTTTAAATAAATGGATTAGTTAAAACACTTCAACTTGAAACTTCATATACATACAAAAAATATAATAATGTGCAACGTACTAGCCATGGCGACTTCCAAAATTCCAATTCTAAATTGCTGCAGTCAAAGTTCACAAAACTAGGAAGCAGTAAATGTGATGACTAATGACCTGACGTTGAACCCAGATAAAAGTTAACAGTCACGGCTGTATTTTGTATTTGAGAAAAGTCCGCATTTCTAATGTTTCTAGGTTTAGCCTGGCCCCTCGATCGCTCATTGTGACTCCACACCCTGTGACTTTCACTGACAGTATTTGTAGTAGGAATAGCTAACAACATTTTAACAATCGATGCCTTCGCGGGGATGTTCAAAACATTATTTTCTTTCTCAATTCTCAAGGCAGTCAGTCAAGATCTGTGCTAGATATTTGTCAAGTTCATGTCTCGTGTCAGCATTAGACACGTGAGTCACAGCTGTCTCAAAGTCTGTGGCATTTCACGTCTTGAGAGTACATTATATGATTCAGGGTCAACTTATTCTTTTTGGAAAGAGGCTGTTGAACCGACTGATGGAATCCACCCGAGTGCTTTGATAGCACCTGGTGTGTTGAAGAAGAGCTATTCCTGTCTACCATGTTACACATTTCAATTAACAAATTCACTATCACAAATGACAACTATTTTAAACATGTCTCACTAAGTGAAACCGTTGACCTTTACTCCATCAGCCCTATAGATTGCAAGGTCTGAAAGGGATACTTTACTTTTGTACAATGCCAAGAGAAGTGTTGAAAGCTGGTACAAAGGATAAATAATATTTTGTTCCACCAAGTTGGACACAGAGAGAAGTTACCATTCTGTTTATTTTAGTGTTCTTGTTCCTGATTTTTTTTCCTGCTAGGCACTTCTTTTGAAATCTTGGGTCATATCGGGAACTAAATCAGCACCAGGGGATTTTAGAGCCTTTTTAACAGCTCTGTGTTCTGACCCACACGGCGGCTCATACTAATACCTTTTCAACAGCTCTGTGTTCTGACCCACACGGCGGCCCATACTAATAGTTCACTGAAACAATCCTATACTCTTGCTCCTACTTCAAAGTGACAAGACAATAAAAATTATTGTTCATATGATATGAAATGTATTTTAGGGATGTGCTAATTGCAATATTGCAATCTTGATTCAGTTCGTTTGAAGTAAGGATAGTTCGTTCGGTTCGTACCGATCCGTTTTAAAGTTCCAGTTTGGTTCGGTTCGGTTGTGAGGCTCAGTTCTGGTTCGGCTCGTTTCCCATCTCTACTTTTTATCTGCCTGAGTAGACCATTTCGGGGTCCGAGTTTGTGTTTTCACACAAACTGTCTTAGTAACCTTGTTTTCTTTTCAAAGTCCAATTATTTAATTAAAGAATGCATTTTGGAATATAATGCGTACTGTGGTCTAATTATAGCACTGCGAGGCCATGGTTACTATAAATAGATACCAATTACAAGTACCTTGAAGTAGCATGTCCTCGCGCAGCTGTATGGGAAGAGATCTACAGAATGGGCGCTATCTTTTGACCCATTGACTTTGATTGACCTCTTGACCTTAGCATGTCCACTATATTACGTCGTGTCTCGACGTTGGTAAACGGTCGACTTACAAACATCTGCGCGTGCTAGTGTGTGTGTTAAACACACTGTATTGTATCAACTCAGCAGAAGTGGATTTAATACATCTTACAGTACATGTGTGTATTCATTTGATGTTTTTCTATTTAAAACTTATTCATTGTGTCTTATGTGTGTGTTTAGCTATACTAAAATACTGCTGGCGCATGTTGGAAGTATTTACTTTTATCACAACTTATAGTTTATGACAGTTGTCACTTTTGCCAGCTTATTAAAAGCTTACGTGAAAACGCGAACTTAGAACGTCTGTCTTTCTTAGGGTAAAACCACTAGATCTCGTAGCATTGATCACCTTCGCTTAGTTGGGTCTCCACACATGATCTCGTGACCATCTCTTTCCATTCGTCTCTGTCTTTTGCCCTGATCAGAGTCGCTTTCAATCCATTCTTTAATATTGTCTTCTCATTGCTTTTTTTTTCTCACTGTCTGCCTCTCCTTCTTTTACCTGGTAGGGCCTTCTGTTCTCTGCAGAAAATTATTTGCGAGACATGTGCATCTCGTCGTAAGCGTGCGGTTGAACTGTTTTGGATTTCCTCATTTGTAATGCGATCTTTGCAGGTGATACCTCGATTCCATGTCCAGAATCCTCCGATCTAATTCTGCAGTTAGCGCCCAAGATTCGCAACCATACAAGAAAGTCGCCATGACCAAGGAGCGTATCAGTCTGAGTTTTGTACCGAGATCTATGCCTTTGTCTTTCAAAATTGTCCTAGACTCTGCAAGTGGTGCTGTGTCATTCTGGCAAGTAATTATGGGAGCTTGAAAGCACTACGCCTAACAGCAGAGTTTCTCGCCAAGGCTCTACGGGAGGACTGATCCTTCCAGCCTTGCCACCAATTGGAGTTCATCTCAGGCAAGTAATTCAGGTCTTTTCCCTTCGTCTGACAAACGTGTTGATAACGTTTTAAAAATTGATCTAAATCTGCATCAAATGAAAAGTTCACATAAATTCGAAAGCAGAGATTTGGAAAGAGAAGATTGAAAAGGTTTGTACCACATTGTCTTTTAAACTCCTTGACCTCACAGCTTTTCTGGTTTCGAACCCTGGCTAAAACGATAGGCTTTCTTATTTAGTGTTCTGCATCTTTCATTTTATTTCATTTTATGTTTCATTCTCCCTTTCTCTCTCCTTCCCTTTCTTTCTCTCTCCTTCCCTTTCTTTCTCTCTCATTTCCTTCTCTTCTTCATTTTCTCTCTTCTTCCTTCTCTCTCTCTCTCTCTTACACATGTCCACAAATCTTTCTCCTGCTTTGATTTCTCACTGTTACCTCGAGCCAACAAGAGATATTGCTTGTCTGTTTCGTTATTATTCATTCTTGGAAGTATTTGTATTGTGCAATGACACCCTCTCTTGTGACTATTCTAAGTCTATCAATGCACCAATCTTGCACTAAAGACCTTTTCTATTTTGTACTGAAGTCTCTCCAGGCACAATGCAATCTTACACTTTGCTCTAATAATTCTGCAATGAAGACTTTCTCTGTATACTACTATGGAACTGAAGACTAAATGTTTATTGATGATAATAAACGGAAGTTGTCACAAGATCACTTAAAGATTATTGAATTTTATATGTCTAGGAAACCTGAGACCAACATATTTTACCTCATTTCCCACCAATGGAGGCCATACTTTGCTAGATGTTATGCTTCGTTTTCCAAATCGATGGCGCATTTCTTCCGTGTTTTTTTTGTTTTTTAATTGATTCTCAATTTTATAAATCGCAGTCTTTTTAGATCTCCTACTGTCTATTTAAGAAGTCACTTGTTCCTAAAGCTCTGTCAGTAACTGTAAGCCTGAACTGGTCTTTGAATTGTTTCCTCGTCTTTCTCCTTTTCACCTCTCTCAACCGATGCCCCACCCAAAGCAGCTCTATGTTTCATGTACTTTTGGCTGCCCACATCATTGGAACATCATAAGTTGTCTCTTAACATTTGTATGCATTTAACGGGGGTGAAAGCAACTTTCCTAGAAAAGCAACAACAGTCTTAGACGCTTTCTCTATAATTTCCAGGTGTTATACCATATGGGTATTATATAATCCCGCATTGAAGTATATTTAGGCGTTGTTTGTATAAATGGAAATAAAAATGGTTCAAATGTTTTGTGTTCATATTTATATGTTTTGTGACATTACTGGAACTTGAGTCAGAAGCTAAACGACTAAACATGCACGCACCCACACGCTCTCTCTCTCTCTCTCTCTCTCTCTCTCTCTCTCTCTCTCTCTCTCTCTCTCTCTCTCTCTCTCACACACTCACACACAGTCTAACACTTGACATGAATCATATCCTCATTACTATTCAAACCTATGACAAATCTATTCAACTTGTCTCGTAGGTTGGCTCAGGAAATCTGACGTCACTCCTGACTAGATTATTAAACTGTATGAACTACCGCTACAGTGGCGGAGGAAAGAGTAGGGCGTGAGGGAAGGTCACTCCATCGATAGCCTATGTCAGGGGCGTAGACACTTTTCTTTTCTCCAGGGTATTTCATTTTTAAAGCTGGGCGGAAACTAGTTGTGACATTTCTAAAAACATTCGAAGTTAAATTATTTGAAAAATTAGAGCTATTTACAGGTGAAGATAATCCAACATAATTAATAGACAAATTAGAGCTATTCACAGGTGAAGATAATCCAACATAAGTAATAGACAAATTAGAGCTATTCACAGGTGAAGATAATCCAACATAAGTAATAGACAAATTAGAGCTATTCACAGGTGAAGATAATCCAACATAAGTAATAGACAAATTAGAGCTATTCACAGGTGAAGATAATCCAACATAAGTAATAGACAAATTAAAGCTATTTATAGGTGAAGATAATCCAACATAAGTAATAAACAAATTAGAGCTATTCACAGGTGAAGATAATCCAACATAAGAAATAGACTTTTTTACAAAGCTTCTATCAACTCACTCTGTCTGTCTGTCTAGTAAAATGTTTGTACACGTTATTTCTCCGACACCCAATCTCGGATCAAGCTGAAATTTTGCACACTTATTTCTTTTACCTGACAATGGAAGAATCAATAAAAAAAATAACCAATTAGTTAATTAACTATTTGTAATCGATTATTCTGTTTGGTTAAAAATTTGGAATAAATCCTAATGATACTTTTTTTTTAAGAATGCAATTTAAAACAACTTTGTACAAATACAACCACATTTGTTAATTGTAGCCATATTTTGTATCCAAAAGACATATACAAATAAACTAATTGATTTGGCTATTAAATATCAACTGCTCTCACCACAAGACACACCAGGCTTAGAAAAATTAGTTGATGTATGGATATGTATGGATCTGTTTGGCCATAGCCTTCAAATACAAGATAACGCACTGCACTGGAACTCCCGATCGAAATAAGAAAATAGTGTACTTTAAAACAAAATACTTTAAAAAAAACCTTTTATATTGAGTGATATCGCCTCAATTATTCTGAATCAATCATGTAATTAATTTATAATAGATCTGTACTAACAATACTAAATTTGTGCGATTGGAAATATTTTTGTTACCATAATTGTTTTTGTTTAGCGCAACTTTCATTCTTACAGCATGCTCAGTGTGATATGTTCCAATCACTTCCGTGGAACAGTTTGCGGTAAGGGGAGGGGGGTATCTGGGAGAAGGTTTTTGCGTGCTGCCTTTTCAAAAGCAATTTTTAAAAAAAAGGAAGTTGCTTGAGTCTGAATTTGAACTCGAGCCTCAATAATAGAAGGCCGACATGTTTACCACTAAGCTATTGAAGTACTTTATTAAAGTTGAAGGTTTTATAGTAAGCATACAATTGTTAACAAACGATTCAATTCTATTCCCAAGACCTTTATACCCTTAGCTTAGTGTATTTTATATATTAAACAAAATAAATTAATCACGACTAAATCTATTGGTTCATTTAAAAAATAATGAATTCATGTGTTGTCATCGACAATGAATAATCGTGCAAAGAAAGACACTACTATTTGGGGCTGGCTGACTATGAACTGAACTGAGTGCGTTGAAAGGCATACATTACATGTTTATGAAAATGGATAGCAGTTTTATTCAAAGCCTTTTTTATTTATTCATCAGTACAACCGAGGAATGAACAAGCGGAAACACATGCAACGAGAGTGACAGTATCACTGTTTTGAAATGGTATCTAAAAAGTGTTATCTTTGTTAAAGACCTGTAGTAATTCTAAATATCAGAGCAGTTTCGGTGAAGGACTGATGAAATAAATGATGCAATGTCTGCTAATGTGGGTCCTTATTAAAACCTGTACATCACGTGCACGTGGTACACCCTTCGAAGACTTGGAATCATTAGAGTAGTAAATAGTTTCTTCTTTCAGAATAGTCTTTCATAGAGATGTCAATGTTTATCTAATTAGGAGGGAACTGATTAGCATGAACCACAACGTATTTAGTTATTATATCCCTTAATTCATTTGAAAAAAGACAAACATCTTCTTGGTGCATTTATAGTCACAATAAATCAAACTTACACCAGTATTAATAATTTGCATAATTTCACTCTCTGTAAACGGTGTTGCGTTATACTGTCATAAAGTCTTTATATAAATTGGCAACATGTGAATGTCACTAGCAGTTTTTATTAAAAGAATTCCCATTAAAATGAAAGACTATAAGCCAATTAGTTGAAGATGAAAATCTAAACTACTTTTATATAGTCCAGTTCGTGGGTAAAATAAGTAACATCGTTGGCGCCAAATTGCACGCCACACCCCCTCCCTCCTTAAAAAGAACCAGCTAGTGATTGACAACTCCCAAGATAACAAAACTATCACTCCCCCCCCCCTCTCAGCTGTACTCATCTGGCGCCCAATCAGACATTCCTGGCATAAATATTACTCCCAAATGGAACTATTTATTTTGAAGCAGAAAAGATATTTTTTCTTGGAACTAGTTCATGTTTTACTGCTGTACCAAATACACATAAAGCTATTGATTACAAATACAAAGTTTCAATTTAGTCGGGCTCAAAGTCCAACGCATTTCAACATTTGCTGTTCTAGTTTTATTGTTACTTTTTAATGAGTTCAATCCAAAGCCTATGCAATTTTTAAAAAGACTGCGTATAAATTTTATTTGCCCCCCAGGGGTAGGGTGTTAGGTGATCTAACAACTAACAACTTTCCTAAAATTCCTTAAAATATTTGCTTTCACTTGTAAAATATAATTCTACGACTGCTTTAAGACGGTTATCAGAGACTTAAACTAGTTTTGCGACTTTTACTCAGCTAAACAGAGGCGTAGCTAGGGTGGGGAGGGAGGGGGAAATTTTGAAAATCCCTCCGCCCCCCCCCCCCTTTGAGGTGCCCCCAAATGAGTGTTTTTTACAATAAATATTAAATATTACGCAAAATGCAGGGGCCCCAAAGAGTTAAAGCCCCCCCCGTGCCCCCAAATGATGGCACATTCCTAGCTACGCCACTGCAGCTAAATGAGCTTTTGAAAGTTTTATTTCATTGTCGCCTCCCTGGCACTCCAATGTAATGCAACACTCCATTTTTATGTAATCTAAAAGAGTACTCGTTTGTTAAAATGAATTACGCACATGCCTACAAACAACTATAGAAAGAGCGTTAAAAGTCACTTTGTTTTATTCAGTTTCTCTGTGGGATCTAGATTAACTTTAATTAACAAGATTACAAATGAATTAGACGAATATCTACTTTCTGATCTACAACGCCAGGTCTATGTTTAGATAATAATGACCTCATATTGATTAATTGACATGTAAGTTTTTGTTTAATGCAAATGTGGGAGTACTATTGACCCACAAGTGCGCCTACAAGTTTCAGTGTAACACGAACTCCTATAGTCTCTTTGTAAAAAAAAAAAAATGTCTACAAATGTAAAGTTGTGTAACAAGATAATGTACTTCTTATTGGCTCTATCAGTCTCTGACCAAAAAAGGTTCTATGTCAAGAGTGCTGGAAGATGCAACTTGTTACTTTGGAAGCGAATCTTCTAAAACTTGATGGGAGGAAAAGATAATGGGTCAAGGTAATTGATTGGATGGTGTAAAGTACTGTAGCACCAAAATGCTGTGGGCAAACAGTACAAAACAACGCTATTTAATTGACTGTGGCATGCCTTCTGAGGCCAGTTTAATAAGATTTCAATTAGAAAAAAAAAATCCATTTAAAATGAACATCACACTAAAGCGGTTTTGGTCTTTTTATTGACAGGACCGATTGGGTAGGGCTCTTTTTCGTGGCCGATTAGACGCCAATAAAAAAAATATCTTTGCAATAGAGACACGATTACGTGCTTAATGAGTCAATATTTTGTTTTTTTCTTTTCTTTAGTTGTTTATATGACCTAGTCCTCATCTAGAGTGGGACCTTATCTTGTCTTATCTAGTACAGAAGTTACTTCAAAAAAAGATCATTACGTCTTACGCATTTCATGTGTCAATCTAGTCATACATGTTAATCAATGACTTAAACTCTGCTAAGTCGTTGGTTATCCTGGCTGATTCAGGCAACCCATACCATTCTCTAATGGCACTAAGGAAGAATGAGCACTTGTACGAATTTGTTCTAGCGTATGGAATAAGAAATGTTCCTCTATCTTTGTGTCTTTCTGAGTATTTCATTAGGTTTTGTTTTTCTATTTGTAAATTCTGGTTTAATGTTTTATGTATTATGGCTGCTTTACTTTTTAGTCTTCTGTCCTGGAATGCCTCCACGTTTAGTGATTTTCTAATGGCGTTACTCTAATCCAATTGGAATATTCGTTAAACTCGGTCTGATATTAGCCTTAAAGAAACTACACCGAGTGTTTTTTTTAAAAATAGTTTAATGAATGTCTAATTCATTTGAATATCGACAAACTAATATGTCCTAAAATTAATGACTATTATTTGAATTTAAAAAAAAAACTAACAAAAAAAAACAACTATTTTTTTAAGATATTTATTTTTTTTAAAAAACAAATTTCCAGATGTTTAAATTTTACGGCATATTTTTTTTTCCCTAATAATTATGTTCCCTCCCTCCCCCCACCCCCTCTCTCTCTGCGCTGTATCTTGCCTCTCGAGCCCCCACTTCTGCACACAGTTCAGGTCATTACGAGGTCGCTGCATTCTGAAGCGTTAAATCAGGTTACGTGCGGATGAAGTGTGCCGATTGGATGGGACTGGGTGGGAGAGGGCAGTTATTGCACACGAGGGGTGGGGGAGGCCGCGTGTATGTTTGTCTGGGCAGGCGTGTGTGAGCATGAGAGAGGAAGGTTGGAGTGAGTTAAGAGAGTTATTGCCTTTCAAAAACAACTGCTGTATGTGTGAGGACTGAGTAGTACGAGTGTTAAAATCACAATGATGTTAAACGTCAGCTTTTGGGATTAACTGATTTAAGTCTGATTTAGGTAATAGGATGTTTGAATATTTTGTGCCCCATTTGGCGCTCTTAGACTTGGAAGATCTGTATTTTAAGCGGGTGAGAATTAGCGCGATAACAGGGAACACACGATAGACTGTATTGCCTAATGATAGAAAGTATATTGTGCTACCTAATGACAGACAATAGACTGCACTGCCTAATGACAGACAATAGACTGCACTGCCTAATGACAGACAATAGACTGCACTGCCTAATGACAGACAATAGACTGCACTGCCTAATGATGAACAAGCTGTTAGCTTTGCCGTGCCATAACATATATCTCTTAAATGAAATAGATAGGGTTTTGTGTGTGTGTGTGTTTTCAAATCTACTAACTTATTCTGATGTGATTGTCATGGCTACCTGTAGTAACTTATAGTTGGCTTATTTTTATAAAGTACAGAACTCAAAAAGAACAAAAGACTGCATGTTACATTGACTAGAATCGTATACTTTTGGAATCAGTAAGTAGGAGTGAACAGTTGGTCACGTTCTAAAACATTCCCTTCAGCCTGCACTCTGTATTTTGAAAGTGATGATTGACTCGTGCAGGCCGGTACCACTCATTGAAATAAATGTCGTTCACAGTAGCGCAGAAGTCTGAGAACAACAGGTAGTCGTAGCTTTATTTCGGACTTTCCAACTGCTAGACTGGCTACCCACCAGAGCCCAGTCTGCCCAAATACACCAACCACCCATGTTGACATAAATACTGTGATACATGACATATTACACAGTGGCGGCACCTGAGGGTTGCTAGGATAATGAATAGTGTTACTGTGAATGAGACTGTCGTCTAAAAGCAAGACGAAGACAGGGGTGTTACTCTAAGAAAATAAATGTTTATATCAATGATTCACATCCACAATACAAGACAAATGAACACATCTATTTGGACCTCTTACTACATTACACCTGATTTAAAAGATATGGCCAATCCTCCACGATTTAACCTGGTAGTGATAATCTAGCGAGTCTAACTGGTCAAACAAAACAAATAACACTTATCTGCTTTCACATCGGCGATATTTTCCTGGTCAATCTCGGGTCCAAACTTTTCTCTCGCTAACGTCTGTCTGTCCCGGCGGCATGGCTCATAATAATAATAATTTAAGTTATAGAGGGCTTTTAACAAACATTGAATGTAGGCTCAATGCGCTGTGATAACATTACACACATAAATAACAGAGCTAAAATGATAAACTAATCTAACAAGGTTTTGAACAGATGTACGTCACTTATAAAGTCAGTTACACTTGACTGGTTGATTCTACTGGATTCTGGTTACGTACAAAATGGCTTTCTTCGCAGCGAAAGTTGTGGCTAAAGTTGCAATAGCCTTGAAGAAGGTCATGTTTGACTGCGTTCAACTTTTAATTTGTTGGTTCAATCAAGGACGAGCCGTCCACTTTAGTTGTCACAAGACGCGAGCAGTGTGCTGGCGCCTTTTTCAACTGGTCGTTGTCTATGTTTAATAATTGAGGCCCGACTGTTGACGCTGGAACTATAGTGATTTAATTCTGTCACAATTTTACAGCTCTGATTGTAGCTTTGATGTATTTTGTTTACGCAAATCTTAATAACGTACACATTTAGCACAGGACACCATAGTGCTATTTAAAAAATGTTATGTAGAACTTTATTAAACTTGTTGAATTATCCAAAAATAAAAAACACAATGAAAAACTAAGAAATATAAATGACTGATCAAATAAATGGGTCGTATTAGACTTTGTTTTAGAATCAAGTAAAAATACTCTTTAAGTTAAAGGTAAAAATATCAACTTTAAAATATCAGAAAATCAGAGGCTGGTTATGAAGGAGGTATTGTCTTTTTAAAAAAGTATTTATTCTATTTTGTTTTCTTGTTTACAACACTTCTATTCAAGTCACACTTTCGGAGTGGAACCTGGGCAAAGGGTGAACGCGATTCACGAAAAAAGGTTCTAACGAGTTTCCAGAAATTTTACAGTTGATGTATATCGTGGGCCACACTGGGAAAATTCTACAAACGACAGTTACAATTTTTTAAAGTATAAAAAGAAAATACTTTAAATTTGGCTAGAGAACTAGAAAATCTTTCTCTTGAACATACTCTACGTCCTCGGGTAGTTCCCTCATTCTTTCAAGAGTTTCATACATTCATGTTCAGGAACATTTTGCGTATCGTCCTCCAAGTCTGGATCTAAAGGGCTCATCATTAGAGTATTATAAAGTGATTCGCTTAAGCAGGTTTTTTGCTTTTAATCGGGGGAGAGGTGGATGATGGGGAGAGGTGGATAATGGGGAGAGGTGGATAAGGGAGAGGTGGATGATGGGAAGAGGTGGATGATGGTGAGAGGTAGATAATAAGGAGATGTGGATAATGGGGAGATGTAGATAATGGGGAGCGGGTATAAAAATTTTCCTTACACCTTTTTCAATAGTTATCGACAGAAAAAAAATCTTGATAAGTTTTAAAAATGAGGCTATTGTCTTTAAAAAAAAATTTTTGTTCCAGGAAAAAAAACAAAGTTAAGAACAAGCAAATGTTTTCATAGTAACATTGAACAAGTTATAAAATAATCACCACGAATAGTAGAACTGCACCCAAACCATTGTCTAGCCCAGATACCCTCTTAGATCTGCATACCTAGTAAGCCTGAATGGAACATCTCCCAGCCCTCCCCAAAGATATTATGCCCAAGTGTTTTACTTCCCCTACACTCCCGCAGTCAAAGTAAGGTCAAGATGGTCACTAACTGGAAATATAAACTTGAACAAATCTTTGGCCAACTGATGTCAGCTTTAAGTATCTTAAATGATGTCCCGAAACTACAATTCACAGAGCTCGTGGGTTTTAGCATGCTTGAAACTTGCCGTTAAATAACTTTTCATATTTTGCGACTTTTCATTTGATTTGAAAGTTTTTAATGATTCAGAATAATAACTACATAATTGAAGTGAATTGTGGATCAAATATTAGCGCCAACAAGACTGCCATACCTTGTAACTAATTCATACACAAGAACGTGGGAATACGTTCTGTGTACAAAAACAAATGTGACAGTGTGTTGTTTTTTTTTAAACGCATAACTATTTTTAAAGCTCCATTTGTTTGAAAGAACATTTTAAATTTATTTTAAAAATATATTTAATGTCAAAATAAAATGTTACATTTACTAGAACATTCCATCAAATAACTTGTTACTCTATTGGTCTATTTTCTCAGGTGACGCAGCGAAAGCCTTGATGTACTTTTAAAGAATGACCATGGCTCTTGGACTCGTCACCTGGAGACTCGGCCCCGTCTTGTTTTGAATGTTTGTTTTGAAGACATTTCTCTCCATGCAGCTACAGCAAAATGTGATCTGAGCAACACACGCCGTCTTGTCAACAGTAACCATTTGCGGTTGTCATGGCAACCACGGAGCGGTGACGTCACTGGCCAGAAATAGAAAGTCTTTTTTTTATAGAGGGAAAATATTTCAACCCACTTTTTTTTTTTTTTTTAAAGTTGTGACATTTCAAAACAAAACACAAATGAATCTTGGAAATGAATCTATTTTTAGACTCTCGACTTAAGTGTTCAATAATGTGGGCGATAGCTTGAAAAAGCAATGTCCATTGGTCCTTTGGAGTTTAAAGCCAACAACGCCAAAGATACAAATTGCTATCCTCGGTTGTGAGGGGATGCTGATCGTGAGGATGGTCTAGAGCTCACCACGTCCTGAGGAAAATGTACGGGTCCAAACGTGTTCTCGTCCGGGACTTGAACCCGCACATTTTATGCGCACTGTGTGGTGGCTATCTGATCCAGGCAACGACTGTAATCGAGTGCCTTCATTCCTGTAAGTCTGTATGTCATTTTGTCCGTAAAGTTTTTTTTTCATTTTATTTTTTTTAAGTTTGTAGGTCGTGTCAGAAACGTTTATAATCTAAAGTCTGCATTTCATGTGCCAAAAATGTTTAGAGTTAAAAGTCTGTATGCCATGTGTCAGAAACGCTTAAAGTCTGTCTCTTGGCATGATGTAACATGTCTGGTCACTAATAACCTGTCTTCTACTAAGTCTGTCTCTTGGCATGATGTAACATGTCTGGTCACCTACAGCCTGTCTTCTACTAAGTCTGTCTCTTGGCATAATGTAACATGTCTGGTCACCTACAGCCTGTCTTCTACACAAAAAAAAGGGGGGGGGGGGCTAAGGGAAGACTATTTATGCGAAATTCAAATCACTAAATGTGTAGGAAAGGACACTGGACTCTAGTACTATTCCCAGTTGTTTTTTTTAAGAACATTTTTGCTAATGACGCTCCGCGGACCATACATTATACATTAACGCCCGCCATAGCCAGCTATGGGATATTTGGGGGTGGGGGGAGGTGTGACATTTGAGGCACCTGAACAAGTACGTCTGTAATGGGCTTGCACATCGTTATAGTATACTTGTGCTCAGCAGGACGTCTTGTTGCGGGTTCTGGTCCCCCAGAACAGCATTATAAACAAATTAGATCTAGTTTAATAGGCTTTAATATTTACAGTTAGAATTTATGGGATTTTTTAGTTTTAAATCTGTAATATATGTCGATCTATATCTAATATATTTTAAACTTCATTGATTAAATAATGTATTATTTTAATAACTTTGTAACCATAAATATGTGTAAATATTTTTGCTGACTATATCTCCAGTTTGTCGGACTTGTATAGTGAAATTCTTAGAAACAAGCAAAGTTTGTCCGATCTGTGATGCTCAGATACACAAGACACGGCCTCTACTTAACATCAGGTACGTCATACTGACTGTGCCAATCCAGAGTGAATGTAGGCTTTCATCCGTTCTGTCAAAAAGATTTGAGCAAACATATTTCTCGTTCTTATGTTATCTTGTTAGGGATTTCTATTTATTTATTTATTTTTTGTTCCTAGACCTGATCAGACGCTACAGAGTTTGGTTTACAAGCTCGTACCTGGACTTTTTCAAGGTAATACTTTAATATTTTGTCACTTTTTTAGGGTTAGGGTTAGGTTTTGTGTTTGCCAACAGTATTTGTCTGTTGGTTTTTTATTTCGACAGAAGTAACATTAGAGTAATGGGACAAATCCTATTTGTAAAGATTGAGCCATTTACACCTACTAAAGTATTCTCAATAGAATAAGGAAAAAAAAAACAGTTGTAATATTCTCATTATGCTGGCCACACAATCATTTTGTATACTTCTTCCCTAAACAACGAATACTTAATTTAAACTTGTTCTCTTTTTGTCTTGCCATTTTCATTGTTATTGTAGACCAATGGCCAGTCCCATGAACAAGACAAGATATATTTTTGAACAGTTTAATGTGTATACTAGAACAGGTCAATGTATACTTGCATGTCTCGTGATGTGGTTGTTATTAATTTCTTTGGATGAGAGAGTAGGTAAATATGAAGTTTCTTTCTCTTTCAGATGAAATGAGGCGTCGCCGGGAATTTCATGCGACACTTTCAGAATGTAAGACATTTTTTAAAGTAATAAATCAGATAATGAGCTTTTGTTATACATGTTAATGTTATATATGCTAATGTTATCTATGTTAATGCTATAACCCGCGAGCCCTAATATTTTCTTGCCGGTTTCGGCAGGATGAATCCATGTACATCGTACCTCACACAATACTAGATTGTTCCGTTCAATTTCATTTTCTTTTGTCTGTTTCTGAAATTTAATTTCGAGTATTGGATTTGAAATACATTTAAACATGAATTTTGACTTAGAGTATATTTCGTAAATATTTGGGGTAAATGGAAGTTACTTATGAGTAATATGTTTCTAACACAGACAACGGCCAGGTGTTTGGAAATGTAATTTTATAGTAGGACAATAACATATATTAGATAGTCGAGTACCTATACATTTCTATATAAAATAAAAAAAAATATTTGGTGAAAGAGAAATTGTTAAATTGTATTGCAATATTTGTCACTTAAAAGCGTAATGGTGACACACGTATAAGCTACAGTGGATGTGTGCCATACAGATAGACAGTTTGTTTCTGTACTGTCTGTCCCCCTGTCATGGTCGGAACGGAAAAACAACTAAAAGCGCTTTTGTAAATTGAGCTCGAAATGAGTGCAACGGCTACTTTTGGACTTTTTATTTAAAAGTTTATTTATGTATGCATACATAAAAACTAATATTTACAAATGTTAAAAAAAAGCTTTGTATTCATTCCTACCCGTCGTTCTAACAACGTCACAAAAGTGATAGACTCCTATAAAGTCAAGGAATAATATTTACGGTCTCCTAAAAGTTAATGTTTAGGTCGCTGTTATCAAAACGATGTCAGTTTTGTGTTTAAACTTAGGTATATGGGCACGACTGACCAACTGGAGACGACTACAAGTTTGCGTTTAAAAGAGATCACAATGGACCTCATTCACCAATCGTAAATTAACACATTTAGCCACGTCATAATATTGATAAAACAATAAAAAAAATACCTATCACGTGACAGCCTTTGTGTATTACGTAATTTGTATAAAAGAGATAGAGAATCACGTGGCTAAATGTTGTTTGTTTACGATTGGTGAATGAGGTCCATTAAAATCAAGAGCAACGATAGTTTTTTTCTGTAAGACCTTATGCTCATTGAACTGTACTATTAAATCTAAATTGTGACTTTGTATGAATTTGAAAAGTAATGTCTACCCTGCAGCATTGAATAGTGGTTTGCCTTATGCTTATAGGTGACCTTGAGGACCTGACCTTAGAGGAGAGGGGAGAGGCTAAACTCGAGAGAGAGTACAAACAAGGAGATGACCATGTCAGTTTGATACTACAGATGGCTTATAGGTAGGGGCTTTACTACTTCCTACACCATAGGTAGATGTATTGTGATTAGTAGTGTACATTAAGTTCTTTAGTAATGATTAGTTTATTAAATACATTTCTAAATGAATGAATTGAATCTAGTGCTGAGATACTTTGATATATATACTCTTGATTTTCATGATAGATCCCAGTAAAAAGTCAAGTTTCAGTTACTCGTAGCTTGTGAATAAATGTGTCACATAGACAGTTTGTAGACATTTAGACCTACACTCTGTTCACATTTGTAGTGGAGAGTTCGCATTTCAAAAAATATTCAAACAAATGTAAAGGTGCATAAAGGAATGGTCCCCCTTCCCATACACACACACACTTTTATCTAAATCAACTTTCTCAACGTGTGCGTCTTCCTCCCTTGAAATCTGTATGACATAGAGACATTTGGTCTGCGGCTGGTTTTTTAAAGACTTTTTAAAAAAACATTTGCATCAGAACTAAACTATATTACTTACAAAGTGTTAAACCCATCATTCTGTTATAAACCGGGAAATGTGTCAAACCCATCATTCTGTTATAAACCTGGAAATGTGTCAAACCCAGCATTCTGTTATAAACCGGGAAATGTGTCAAACCCAGCATTCTGTTATAAACCGGGAAATGTGTCAAACCCATCATTCTGTTATAAACCGGGAAATGTGTCAAACCCATCATTCTGTTATAAACCGGGAAATGTGTCAAACCCAGCATTCTGTTATAAACCGGGAAATGTGTCGAACTCAGCATTCTGTTATAAACCGGGAAATGTGTCGAACCCAGCATTCTATTATATGTATCTGACAATCTGAGAAATTAAAAAAAAAAAAACAATAATCGTTATTGTCCGTACATCATAAAATACATCATAAATGTCCTCTCCATGTCATAGAGCAGCTGATTGGATTAGAAGTGAAGGGATCAGTACACTTTAGGACTAATGATCAGTACACTTAAGGACTAAACTAGAAAGAGACTATACAAAAATAGAATCTTAAAGTACAGACCAAGAAAGACAAAGTAAATATCTAAACCAATGGGTTTGTGTTTTTCAAAAACAATGAATTCCAAAAGCTATTCAAGTCTAGCGTCTGCATTACAGATAGTTATGAAGCTTAACGACCTCTCTCTTCAATATTATTTTAAAGCAATTTACAGTCACCAATTTCTTTGAGAATAGGTAAGTGGGGTTTTGAATAATAATTTTAAAAAACTCCAGAGATTTTTAGTTTCAAATCCCCCAACACATGATTTTGACGAAAAAATTCCCTTTTCGATATAAAATATAAAACAAACTAGTCACCTAATTCCAAGAGCGTAGCCAAGAGAGGTTACACATTTCCACCAATGGCTGGGCTTCATTAATAAAGAGCCGTGAATAGTCATCTGCCGAAATTGAAAAATACTAAATATGGCTGAACAAAGATGGCTAAGACAGATTTTAGGAGTCAGTTATAGAGTTCGGGTCTCAATCAAGAAAATACTATGCCGAATCGGGAGTCGACCCCATTGTAAGGTTGTGACAGAGCGTCGCGTGAGGTATGCGGGACATGTTCTCCGATAAAATGAATTACGAATACTAAGAGTTGCGATAACATGGAGGCCATTACAAGGAAAGCGCAAACAGGGACATCCTAGTACAACGTGGCGCCACACTTTCATGGAGGTCCTCAGAGAAGGTGAGAAGAGGCTTCAGACATTGTCAGTGACAGATTTTTGTGGAAACTGCTTGCCGCCAAATGCGTCGAACGGCGCGAGAGGGTCTAAGTAAGTAAGAATAGCACATTAGGTTTTTGAGATAAAACTTTTTAATAGCAATGTAATGCACTTTAGATACCTCAGAATATGCATTTTGTTGGCTTTCAATACCAGAAATAGTGCTTGACTGCGGGTTCGGAAGCCAAGCTCTTTACCACTCTGCCACCACCTTCCGCAGTGCCGTCCTAAAAGAAGATTGCTATGTACTAGGCGTATTCCCTAAAAGAAGATTGCTATGTCCTAGGCGTATTCCCTAAAAGAAGATTGCTATGTCCGAGGCGTATTCCCTAAAAGAAGATTGCTATGTCCTAGGCGTATTCCCTAAAAGAAGATTGCTATGTCCTAGGCGTATTCCCTAAAAGAAGATTGCTATGTCCTAGGCGTATTCACGTTAACCTAGTCGTGCGGCTAAATGTGCTGTCAAAAATAAATTCTTATGATTGCGACTTGAACAACAGATTTGAGATTGGGAGGTAAATGGGGGTGGGGGGAGACTGTAGCAGTGTATCTTGGGACAGACTCTGTAGCAGTGTATCCTGAGACATATGATTTTCTCCTTGTAAAGAAAGACCGTGTCCGTAAATTTTTTTCGCTATCAGCTGTAGGATCTCAACATCTTAGTCCTATACTTCTATGTTACATTCTCCTAGTGTGTGCTGTTTTTGATTTGTAAATTGATACTTTTGTAACTTTGTTACATTCTCCTAGTGCGTGCTGTTATTGATTTGTAAATTGATACTTTTGTTACTTTGTTATGTTTTCTAGTTGGTTACGTTTTCTTTATGTTTCAGGAAGGAGACCAGAAAATCGTTCAAAGTAAGTAGTTCATTATATCAGTCCAACTTTGTTTCAGAAGTCAGCTAACTAGCGACTATAGCATACTAGCCCAAACCATATCCATAACACATGCGTACTAAAACGCTGCCCAATCTGGACACGACTGACGTAGAACTAGGAAGAGTCCCAACGTGTACAGATGAGAGACATCCTTGGCACTAAATAAAAACTTCATCTCTTTGTTTGTCTTTATAAAACTACTTTTAATGAATTGTACTAATTGTAGTCAGTGTCATAGTTCAATCTAGCTTGCTATAGCCTAGACCCAAAGCAGCCTTCTCCACCAACGCAACATTGTAACTTACTCCTGATCTACTTTACTTTCAATTAGTCAAAGCGTGTCGTTTGTTTATTCCTAGGTCAAAGATACTCGCTATCTGCTGTGTCCATCTGAAGTGACCGTCAGACACTTGAAGCGCTTCCTCAGAGCAAAATTTGAATTGGGCGAAAACTTGAAGGTTGGTTCGACTTCGTATTTGTTCATATTATGTTGACTTTGCATTTGTTCATATTACAGTGTTGACTTTGTTCATATTATAGTGTTGACTTTGTTCATATTATAGTGTTGACTTTGTTCATATTATAGTGTTGACTTTGTTCATATTATAGTGTTGACTTTGTTCATATTATAGTGTTGACTTTGTTCATATTATAGTGTTGACTTTGTTCATATTATAGTGTTGACTTTGTTCATATTATAGTGTTGACTTTGTTCATATTATAGTGTTGACTTTGTTCATATTATAGTGTTGACTTTGTTCATATTATAGTGTTGACTTTGTTCATATTATAGTGTTGACTTTGTTCATATTATAGTGTTGACTTTGTTCATATTATAGTGTTGACTTTGTTCATATTATAGAGCTTATACAGCAGACAACTAAGAATCGAAAGCTTATTGCTTGTTTCTGTCTGTAAATGTTTCCTCACAGATTGAAATGTTCAGGGGAGGTGAAGAGCTGACTGACGACTTGATGTTACAAGACATTGCCTTGATCTACTCCTGGCGTGCTGTAAGGCTCACTTTTTCTTTTTCTTTTTTTTTATAGCTCAACAATGAGTCATGTCATGGACTTAATATTAATTGACCTTCATGTAAATCAGAGTTCAAATTCTTTTTGAAGATTTTTGTATGCAATTAATTTATTAATAGGTTAGTTAATAATTATTAAAAAATCAAAAACTATTTTTTATTTAAAATTTTAGTCAACAAAATGATTAATTTTAATTAATTACAATATGTACCGCAATTCAGGAATAAAGTTGCAAATTTAAAATAGTAAGGATTAAAAAAATCAATTTTTTTTAAATTCACTTTTTATTTTCTAAAGAAATGCTTCTTGCTTGTTTGTCTCCAGGAAAGGCCCATGAGAATTTGTTATACAATTACAGAAGATACAAAAGTGACCAAGTCGAAGACCACATTACCCAAAGCAATATCCACACCAATCACTCATGCTTCTACCATATCAAATAACTCCACACAGTCGGTGCCAAGGACTGAGGTCATGGGAAAAAAGTCAACTCTCTTGGTTCAAACTGTTTTAGATGCGCATGCCCCTGATTTGTCACCACCTGTCCTGACGCCCATGGTCACCTGTACCTCCATTGCACCACCTGTCACAGTATTAGCACCCTCTGCAGCTACTTCCTCACCACCATCTGTGTCCACAAAAGGATCAGCAGAGCTAGTGGAACAAGCTCCATTGAAAACAGCACCTGAAATAGCGACACAGTCTGTCACTAGGAAGGCATCAGCTCCTTCCTCACCATCCAGAACTCAGTCGAAGCCAGCCAGCGCTGACCTGAAAAATGTGGTGACTGTCACTTCTAATCAGGTCAGCAATCATTCTGAAACAGGTATTGATCATAATAATTCAGGTGGTGATTGCTATAGTCATAAGGACGCAGTCACGGAAAACAAAGGCAAAAGCTCAGGTCAATATGAGCCTCATTCTAAACTGACCCACCTCCTGCACAGTGTCCAGTCCATCCTCAGCAAGAGCAAAAAGAAAAGTCATCAGAAGGTTGACATTCCTTTGTCTTGGAAGCCTGTTCAGGATGTAAACCAACCAACTGCAACGCCATCATCATCCTGGAAGTCAGAAAGTTTGGAGTCACTGACTCCTAGTTATTCTAAAGTCACTTCTAATGACAAGAACAACGTGATTATAACAGACAAACCAGCCTCGTTAAACTCACTTGGTCAGACGACATCTGGCCGTGACAGATCGCAACCACTTGCTAATGAGACATCATCTAAATGGACTCAGCCAGAAAAACAAGAGTCCAATATAAGAGTGAAAGATAAAGCAGGAAGAAATCTAAGTGATTCTGTTGACCAAACTTTTGCGCTGGATAAACTCCACTCCACTAACCAGTCGGACACTGCTGTTCATCAAATTAACAATCCCACCAGCTCATTCTATCTGACATCGGCAGATTGTCCAGCTTCTATTCACACGTCATCTGAGAGTGACCATCTCTTAAAAAAACAATGTAATGAAGAAAGGAATTATTTCAACGGTTCTGGAGTTGTGCCCACTTTAACCCTCGGAAACAAAAGTCCCACTCCGCCAGTCACTTTTCCAGACAAAACCAGCTCTGACACCACATTCTCCAGTGATCCAGCTGATGACGACAGCATTTTCTCCACCTACATTCCAAAGTTTCAGAGACATCCTAAGTTCACTTCTGTCAAGCGGTCAATCTCTTGTGACCATCAGAGTCCATCCCGTGAGACAGGGGCAAAACATAGCAAATCGCTGACCGTGAGTGATTCTATGGAGAAGAGGAATTGGAAAAAACGGAAGCTCTCTGCTTTGGACATGACCTCTCCAGGGAATCATTCTATCACCCACAACGGCTTTGAGTCAAACCGCCAAAATATTGAGTCAGATCATTTACGTCCTGGTGACTCAATAACACCAAAGCACGACCCATATATGTTCACTTCAGGGGAAACTTGTACCACATCAAGCGTGAATTCTAGAGGTAAACTAGTTGCAAATGTTCATGGATTAAAATCTAGAATAAGTCAGACAGCATTGGGCTCGTCAGCTAGTTCTGTAGTCTTCCCCAGTCCAAAAAATGGACTCATTCCACAAAATACTAAAACGGAATGTCCTGCCAGTATAAACGCTAGCGACTCACCTTTACAAAACTCAAGCAACGAGTCCAGCCCGAAAAAAAGGCATTGTCAAGAAAACGTTACAAATATTGCCACACACACTCAAAACATTGCCACACACGCGCAAAGTAATAACCCTCTTACAAATCTCGTGTCTCGCTCACCCGCTAAAACCACAAAGCTTGGTAAAAAGTGTAAAGAGCAGACGACAGCCTCGGACAAGAAAAACGGGAATTCCCGAAATTCGCATTCTGCCCGCTCCATGGCGGAGATAACTGTGGACATCAGCAGCAGTCCATCGGACGCTTCCAGCGTGACGTCACCGGCAACGGACGTGACGTCACCCGGCACTGAAGACAGGACTGACACGTCTGTCCTAACAGAGCTGACACCGTCCTACGACAGTGACTGTGTCTCCAACTACCAAAGCAGGGGCACACCTCTGGATTTATCCAGCAAAAGAAAGAAATGACAATTGGTCGGAATGTGCCGACAGACTGACAATGAAGTAAACACGTTTTAAAACAGAACAGATTGAACCCTAGTGTTCGAAATATCCAGTGATCTTCGCGTAGTTAAGAAATGTCTGAGGTTTTAAAAAAAATGTCTGAAGTTGAGTCATTGGTAATAATACAAAACTCTAAATGTCATCAGCTTTAAACTTGAAGTCTTTGTCTTTAAGTGTGTCGATTTCCACCTCATAGCGTGAATTGTACAAGTAAAACCAAATAGTCGAAGTCTACACGGTCTATAATCTGGACATATTGATGTCATGTTGAAGTTTTATTTGAAATGTTTGGATTAGTGGTCAGTTATGTCCAGTTTTTGGCCAAATTTGACTTTTTGTTAAGTTTATTTTTTTTTTAATTCTTTGTTTATTGTCTGTGATGTATTTGAACACATGTGCCTTTAACATCGGTGAGACTCACTCTCAGTGAAATTAGTGAATACAGTGGTCTATTTATATGACCCTATGTGGTCCTAACATTGTTTTAAGCGAGCTGTTTATTATCAAAGTGATATTTTTGTTGACTTACTTGTACAGGTGTTGTGGTATTTACGTTGGTCCTAGAGCCCTGTTTGCTGTGAGTCCAGGCAATGACACCAGGTACATGAGTTAGGAAAAGTTGGTTTGTTAACCGTTATCTATAGAAACTGACAATCTTTACTTTAACACGCCATTCGATCACTATACACTTTCTGAGTCTGACGCAGCAGGCTTGTTAGAGGCTGAACATGAAACTTTTTTTTTTTCCTTTTCTAAACGCCATAATACAATCCTCTTTCGATACTTGTGATTATGTATTATATTGCGTTGCGACAACCCAAAGCTCCGTGTCGCTCATGACTAAATCCACACAATCTTCAAGTCATTGGTCTCTGTGCTCTATCTTTACTTCTTATTCGTGGCTGACACAATCACAATCATTCATACACTTCTTCATCCAACCAAGACACAATCACAATCATTCGAACACTTCTTCATCCGACTAAGACACAACCACAATCATTCGGACACTTCTTTATCCAACTAAGACACAATCATTGGGGCACTTAGTTTGCGTTGTGGTGCTTACTTATGTAAGCTTAGTTCTGTGGTTAGTGATGTCAGTTTATGGTTACCTCTCTTGGGGAACTGCCTCTCAAGTTTTTAGGATTTGGAAATTCTGTCAATATCTTGTTAAGACAAGGAGGACATATGTACACAGCTGTACAACTGTAAGATGACATATACACATGCAGTAACCAGTTCTCAAACGCTAAATAAATGGCTATGCTCTTAGTTAAATAATACAGTATACAGTACTCACCAGCGAAATGAAGTGGCTATGTACTTATTCAAAGGGTAAGAATAGATTATCTTCAATTTCTGTCTTCTCATGTTCTTTTTCTTGTTTCAAAGACATTTTTGTTAAATATATAGATCTAAGTTGTATAAAGTGATGGTACTTTAACTACTGGTATATATAGACGTATCTATTACTTCTTAGTATGATGTTGAAAATACTGCGTGATGTAATCAACAATTGTATGTATATAATGTTGGAGACATTGTGTCCCCAGGTTTGTTTGTGAAATTATAACATTTTGATTTTTCTTTTTAATTATATATACACATTGTACATATCATCTGTTGTACACACATCAATGCACACTTCCATCGCTAGATCGTGTTGCCCTGTGTTACCTGTGTACATAACTGTGTACAAATTTTAACTTATTACTCATAATCATCCCATCATGCTCTGCTGTTTTCTTCAGTCTTTCTATTACTTCAATCTTTTCTTTCTATCACATTTAGCCTACACATCTAATTGTGCACCAGACTGTGTCGAACAGGTGAAATTATTGTTATTTATTTTTTGATTATAACTCATTGTTGCTTTACAAAATAATTTGTTTGTACATTGTACAGAGAAGAGACTTGACACGTTTTGAGAACCACTGTTCACTATACACTGTACACTAAGTGCTTGGTGCCTCACTATACTGCGTTAATTGCTGCTATTGTGTACATAGCTATACATCTTATCTTGTCATAGACTATCTCTCCATTAAATCCATCTTCTATTCATCTAATCTCCCTCGCCTCTCTCGTCTAAACACATTTCCCTGTGGCTCACCTTGGTTCTACCTGTTAAATACCTGGTGGAAGACTCGTTTGAAACAGAGAAACTCAAACCTTATGTTTATTTACTTCGGTTTCCGAGAAGCGACAAAAATAAAACAAAACTGTTCCTGCCTTATAGTGTAATGTTGTGGATAACTTTTTTTTCCCATTCATTACGATTTAAAATTGAAAAGAAGAAAGATAAAAAAAAAAAGCTATTTGATTAGAAATGTCTATAAAATATATTGACCACTAAGTGTTTATCTAATCAGAAATTATCCATATACATTTTTTTTTATTTGATCAGAACTTAATTAATTTTGATCTTAATCCAATCATGACACAAATGTTCTTATTGACTCAAACTGAAGAACTCTTTCTCTTTTAACCCAAGCGATGCAACATCTCCTAACGGGGAATGGTAGACACAGGAGGTCCGGGCCAAGTTGTTCATGAATTGTTTGAGTAGTTTGACTTTCCGGTACACGAACATTGATATCCATTTATTCAATGTTCACTAAAGACCTAACTGGCCTGTGTGTATAATTCACCAGATACTTCACATGTAAAGAGTTCTGTGTTATCTCAATGTGGTATTAGTGTGAGGAATCATTGTGTCCATTGATTCATCTATTAGTGTGTTTGGGGACAGTCACTTTATGTTAACATTATCTTGATTGTTCCTTTTATAACTTCACTCGTACCAGCCCTTTTCATATTTCTCTCGGTCTCTCCATCCCTCTTTCCTTTTTCTCCACTTCACTTTTACCCATCATCTCTCTTTCTCTCTTTCTCCCACACATCTCTCTCTCTCTTTCTCCCACATATCTCTTTCTCCCACACATCTCTTTCTCCCACACAACATAAATGCATTTAATGCATCTTGACCTGAGACAGATGTGACCTTCGACTACTCACCCACTACGTTTTCAGCTACATATCTTAGATGACCTCACCTGACCTGGTTAAGATACGTTTACAACTGGTTTACTTAGTCACTATTTCGTTGTATTGTCCTCGAATTCATTGCTATGAAAAAAAAAGGACATTGGCCGGACACCAATTATATTTTAATCGCCTGAACCAACTACACTGCACTGAATTCTGCTGTATGAGAAGACGAAAGATGTACACATTTTGCCTCTACACATGTGCAGAAGTTTCAAGTGCTAGAGATGAAACTTGTTAGTCATTTCTTTGTATGTTTAATCACGAGATTTTCTGACACTATTTGACACAGCGTGTCAATGTAGGGACTCTAGGTCATAGAATGGTGTTATTGAATGAATTTATTAATATTTGACTGTACGTAAAGAGGTGACTTGTACTTACAGATAGTCAGTTGAACAAAAAAAAATAAACTTAAGTTCTTTAAAAAAAAAAACTTGCTTTTTTTTATTTAACGAGTTAGATGTATATATGTATTTATGTATGTATATCAAAAGTATATGGTATGGAAGTCGCAAGAGTCGATTAAAGGATATCTTAATCGACCAACGGTGGACAATGGTTTTGCATGCCCTGGATGTGGCAAAATATGTAGGTTACAGCTAGGGCAGCCACGGGAAATACTGCATTTCTCATTATTCTACGGACTCGAAGACAACCGTTATTATGGTATGGAAGTGCTAGCTAGATTATGGTTGGCGCGAGGGACTTCACTTTACCACACACACACCCAGGTTATTGGCCTAATTCAGACCCTTTCCATTTCACCTCCTTAAGTTACATTTCAATGTACACCAACAGACGTGGTTTGTTTCGGGCAGTTCTGCAGAACTAAAGAGTGTCCTCGTCCCTACGGAATGGTAGAGGGGATGACAGCGGGCAGAGCTCGAACTGGGGACCATAGTAATGACAGTCCGAAACGCAAATCTCGTAATCAGGCAACCACCTCAAAAATACATTTTTTTTAAATTTGTGCCATTATTTATTGTCAAACTAACTAGACATTGACATGTAGCCTAGAAAGGTAAAGAATCGATGTAAAAAGTGTAAAATCTGGTAACAAAAAATTCTGTATATTCTATTTGAAAAATAATATTTATCTAAATATGAAATTTCGCGACTGCTATCAAAATAAATCAAAACCCAATCGGGCTCTCTTAACAGATGCAGAGCTCTAATTGTCAGATGGATAGGAGAAACATTTTCTTTTCTATAATTGCAATGTATTTCTTTTCTCGCTAAATACAAAAGTGTGTGTATATAGACAGGATGGTAGCTAAATAAAATGTGTATATAGACAAGATGGTAGCTAGATAAAATGTTGTGTATATAGACAAGATGATAGCTATATAAAGTATATAGACAAAATGGTTAGCAGGGATAAATAAGCAGTGCTTGATGTCACATTTTTTTTCCCATAAAGTATTGTAAGCGTTATAAATTTTGTCTTGGTTACCATGGTTACAAGTAAAAAAAAAAGTCTCTTGGTAAAATCAATGAAAATTACACATCACATATGAGGTTATTGATTATTGAGGTGAATATGGCGAAATCTCTGTGAAATGGCTTCAGAAGAACGCCTCGGTGAAAAGCATTTAGTTTGTCGAAAGGCCTTTGGGACTACGCCTCAGTGAAAAAGCTTAAGGGACAACGCTTCAGCGCAAGGCCTTTAGGACAACGCCTCAGTGAAAAAAACTTAACGCCTCAGTGCGAGAGATCGGCATCAATGACATGACATCAATGGCATCAATGACATTCCAAATTTAGTTTGTGGAAAGGCCTTTGGGACTACGCCTCAGTGAAAAGCTTAAGGGACAACGCTTCAGCGCAAGGCCTTTAGGACAGTGAAAAAACTTAACGCCTCAGTGCGAGAGATCTGCATCAATGACATTCCATCAATGACATTCCAAATTTAGTTTGTGGAAAGGCCTTTGGGACTACGCCTCAGTGAAAAAGCTTAAGGGACAACGCTTCAGCGCAAGGCCTTTAGGACAACGCCTCAGTGAAAAAACTTAACGCCTCAGTGCGAGAGATCGGCATCAATGACATTCCAAATGTTTTACATCTGAAAAATAAACGATTTTGTTTCCGCTCCCGCCTCCATAACCCCGCCGCCCCCGCCCACAACTCCGATTGAAAATAGAGTTTAAACTAAAGCCTGCTGGTTATTAGGTCAGTGACAAAAGATCCTTTTAAAAAAATCAAAGAAAATAGTATCAAGGGGGTAGCCATCACGAAGCGTGTCTTAACGTTATGCCTGGACATTGTAAACTTTTGATGTTATTTACGAATTGTCTTAAAGACACGCAGTGATAGATTTCTCGTCTGCAGTGAAATGGTTATTATTATATTATTGGTGAGGTCAAGAAAGGTTTGTTACGATGTCGTCGCCTGTCGTTTCATCCTTTCTGTGCAGTTGACGGGAAAAGAAAGGAGCAGGTGTCAATGGTTTGGAATAGACTTCTTCTGGAGCCCAGCCGAAAGAGCTTTAATTGGAATTTTTTTGTCTTGCATACTCCAGAACTAATGGTAACAATGACAGCCCAAGTTCGAATCAGTTACGGTAGGATTGGCGGTTTGGAGGACTTTACGTCGATCTTTGCGTCGTAAGTTGTCACATGCTGAAATTTAGTTAGAGGAGCTTGAATGAATCGTGATTCAGCGAATTCCTACAGATGGTCGGAAGCCCAACATCGTTTTACCACGTCTGGTCGCTAGGGTAACGATGATTACGACATGAGTAGAATGTCGGTGGAATTATCGCCAATGCCATGGTGGAGAAGATATTGTCCCCTGTTGACACACTATTGTAGAGTTCTTGTCCCTTAATTCCAAAAACAATGTGACGTCAATTGATACGTGGACCTAATCAGGAACATGAACTATTGGTATCTGTACTGCATCTATATTGAACAAAGGAAGGACTTTTCCAAATGCATCCAATTCGTCATTACATCTCATTTCTACGTCGGAACCGATCACAGACTTTGGGTCCTTCAGAATGTCCATATCGTTACCGCTGAAAATGTCAAAAAAAAATTTTTTTTAATCAAACTGTAAGACAAAACAAAAGCTCTAAAGTGTTTTAATTGAAGTTTGGTTTAGAAGTAGATACGCCATACATATTAAATTAAGGAATACTTTTACATTAAGAAAAATAAAAATAATCATAGATTGAACAGATTTGAATAAAACTATATCGTCTTATCATTTGTGTACACTGCCGAGGAATCTTGAGTTCAAAAGTCTGTGGGGTCTAGATCTATATTACACTCGTTTGTGGGGTCTAGACTTATTTTCAGGGGCGGACTGGCTATATGAGCATTTGGGCAAATGCCCGAATGCCGGTTCTCAAATGGGCCTAAAGGGCCTCATGAATGCCACTATGGCACGCATTAAATTGTTAAAGGTTTTATAATATTCTCATGTATAAGGGGCTATACGAGCATCATGTTAAAAACATCTTTTACAGATTATAATACTAATTTAATCTAACACATTTTCAAATTTAATGTCATTGCCTACATCCGTATACAGTGCTCTTAGTAGGCTTCATCCTTTTAGGGCCTAAAACATAGCGATTCAAAAGCAACATAAGGTCTATATTTTTTATAAAGATATAGAGGATGCATACGGTTATCGATACATTATAAAAAATGCATACAGTTATCGATACATTATTAAAAAAAATAACTTAATGATTTTGAGAACAGATAGGCCTATAATTGGAGGCCCATCATACGATATACAATTTATTGGCTGTACTGTATAAAAATGCCTGGGCCGATTTTGACATCCAGTCCGCCCCTGTCTATATTACACTCGTTTTGTGGGGTCTAGATCTATATTACACTCAGTGGCGTAGCAAGGTATTCGTGGGCCAGGGTTCAAGAATGTGTTGGTTGCCCCCCCCCCCTCCAAATAAGACATATTTACTGTCCGACAAGAAGAATTGTGTAGTCTGTGTATCCGTAAGTGTGTCAAAAGATGCAAGCAGTTAAGCTTTGTACCTTTTTTTTTGTCAGTAACATTGTCATTACGTTTTCTTCAGCTATTATTCTGTACAATGAATAGTGTCTTGAAACAATGTTTTAAGAGTACATTTTTCCATATAAATTTACATTCCAAAAATATATCTATGTTACAAAAATTAATCTAGTTCTATGTCTATCTGTGTAGCTGACTCCCAAAATCTCAAACAAGGAAATCCTATGCCAAACTGGGAGTCGAACACTTGGTGAGGTTGTGACTGAGCGTCGCATGAGGTTTGCGGGACATGTTCTACGTCAAAATGAATTACGCACACCAAGAGTTGCGATAACATGGAAGCCAAAACAAGGAAAGCGCAAACAGGGACGCCCTCGTATTACTTGGCGACACACCTTCATGGAGGACCTCAAAACAGTGGACACCAGGTGGGAGGAGGCTTCAGACATTGCCAGTGACAGATCTTTATGGAGACAGCTTGCCGCCCAATACGCCGAACGGCGCGGGAGGACCTAAGTCTAAGTCTAAGTAAGTCTATGTCTATCAGTTGACAGTAAATAGGTCTAACATTTATTTATTAAAATTTCATTTTTCTGGCTGTCTCAGTTACAAAGTCAGAAACCTGCTCTGCTTCATACAACTTCTAAAATACTTTTGTTTTAATCAATCGCAACTTTCAGAATGACCGCTCTGCTGACCAACTGTTACGGGCAGAGGGACTCGGGATTGAGGACTGAAAAGGTTGACGAATATGTTATAGTGTAAGATATCTAAAGTGTTTCCTGCAAAATGACTGAAAAAAATATTTCCGCGCTATTTAGTCGACGCTATTCTGTCCGCGCTATTTTGTCGACGCTATTCTGTCCGCGCTATTTTGTCGGGTCACCCTTGATATGTTGTGAGCAAAAATACTCATAAACGTTTTGAAGTAAGTCAAAAAATCTGCAACTTCTTGAACATAGCTGTCGGAATCAGTTAAGACCAAATTTAAGTTGTGGTTAGTGCTGTGAACAATATGCCCAATAGAATGCTTTTGCTAAAATTGCTTTTGCTGAAGCGATTCTTGAAGATTATTGTAGGCCTACTGTCTACTCATATGGGAAGCACCATCATATCATGGCCTCGCAATTTATTTGAAGATAAATGGGGATTTTTTGTATTACTTGTAGTATTTATTCAGCCAATTCTGCAGACTTCTGGTTCTGACAAATATGAGAATCTACTATCTAGAAATGACGCTCTGGTTTCTTTCTCTTTGGGGGTTCCGTCTTCAGAGATAACGAAACAATATTGGCACAGGATGTTCATTGGCTTTAGTGTTACCACCAAGGGCTCACGTGGTCCCTAATTGGTCATTGCCCATGGGCCCAAGCAAAATGAAACCCCTAAGCGCTATGGTTGCTACACCCACGGCTGTTGACCTCTAATGGTCGTTGGCCTGGGTTCATTGAACCCCTTCACGCCATGTGTGCTACGCCACTGGATGTATATCACACCACTAGACAGCTGTCCATTCTCTTAAACACATCATCCGTTTTTCTTTTTTAAGTTTAACTTTTCCAATAGTTCACTCAAATATATTTTATTTTTAACTTACTGTCCAACAAGAAACTTGCCTGCGTAAACAAATACTCTTCATCCATCGCAAAACCTTCCTGACGCTAGACCAGTTACACATGTACAAGACATGTTGAAAATAGTTGATGACGATAGCCGAGCTGGACTGCATGACCTCTGTCTGGGACTCGTAGATTTCATAAGAGTACTTGAAGAATCTGAAGTCTAGTGGTAATTGAGTCTACTCAAAAGAAGAAGAAGAAAAATACAATAATCTTGTTAGTGAAGATATGTTCTCAATTGTTACAAAATAGCGAACAACAAAAAAGCATCGATAAAATAGTAACGACTAAATAGCGAACAACAAAAAAGCACCGATAAAATAGTAACGACTAAATAGCGAACAACAAAGTAGCTTGAAATTTCCGGACGAAATAGCACGCCACAAATAATCAGTACCGGATTGTAGCAAGTGAAGGCCCTGAAAGGATATCCCCGTACCCTGCTCTAGATGTCAAGCATGTGGTAGTTTTGAAGAAAGAAATGTAGTACTTGAACAATTAGAACCTCATTTCCCATTTTGTAATCCTTTCTTATGCATATTTGTGTTAACAATTAGAATTGTTTGAACTATTGGGACCACGGGGAGAGGCTTTGTGTGGCCTTGCCATATAATGATAGGCCTAAGTGTGCTACACATTGAACTAGAAGTAACTCTATGATATATTTCTAAACTACCACTGACTCACTGATTGATCACAAGATCTCTTCAACAGTCCAACTTCTCCGCAGGAAATTTCGTACACACGTTACTTTTACGCCCTAGACGCTCACTAAGAACCCGCCATTTGACAGATTTGCAACCTGACGCCCCTGGTATTCGCAAAAAAAAAATAAAAAAAATAATAAAACTCAAGCTTTCTATGAAACTTTTGTATTTTATTTTTGGTACTTCCCCAAAAGTCCACAGTGTTGTTGTAACAAATACGCTACTTCACGGGCAACACAAAGTGTAGGCTAAGGTTGATCGTTAAAATGTGGCCCGTTTATTACAATTAGAAAAAGAAAGAAAAAAAAAAGGGGGGGGGGGGGTTCCAGCCATAATAAACTTAGGAAGAAATCAACGGGCATAGCTGGTGTGTACTGCTAGTATGATATATATATATATATTTGTTTATTTAATTTGTTCTTCTTTGCCTATTAAAAGGCCCTAAGCCTTTGGGGATATGCCCCCCCCCCTTTTTTTAAGGTAATTTTTCCATTGCTCTTTCTTTAAAATGATTGAAAATATCCTCGTCACCGATTCAGGGGGAGGCAAGCTGTAATTTATGTTACCTGTAGGTAAATCAAACATTGCCTAGTACAAATTGTTTTCTATTATCTTTATATATTTATATTATACCATATTTCTTTTAAATAAAGACAAAATATAATAATAAATATTGGCATTATTTTGTCATCGCTATTTTGTCGTCTCTATTTTATTGGTACTATTTTGCCGTTCACTATTTTTTCCCCAAAGATTTCTAGGGGGAATCGTTGGGACGTTTTTGAAGTACTCGTCTAGTGTCCACCAATGAAGAGATTGCAAGCTAATAGAAGATATTGTCAACAAATTGCAGACCTAAAATGACTCGAGAATATAATGCGGGTGAACATTGGTCATAGGATTGAATTGGCTGCTTTCTTTTCATAAAGACCTATTTCGTCAGTCAGTCAGTTAGAGTAGTTTTACCAGTCAATCAGTCATTCAGTTCATCAGTCAAATAGATCAGTACTACCAGTCAATCAGTTATTCAGTTCATCAGTCAAATAGATCAGTTAGTGAGATCAGTTCAAATAGTCAGTGAGTCAGTAAAATCATTTTTCTAGTCAGTCAGTCAGATCAATTCTACCAGAGTCTCTTCCTCTGTTTCTTTCTCCTCCTCCCCTCTCTCTCTCTCTCTCTCTCTCACACACACACACACACACTCCCTCTGTCTCTATTTCGTCCTCTCTCTCTCTTTCTCATCTCTCTTTCTCTCATTGCACCACCTCATGTACAAGTTTTGTTTTATCTTTGGCTTATTTTGGTTCCTTTGCTTTGAGTAAAACTTCATTTTGAACTCAAGACACACACACACACACACAAACCAAATGGAACTGTTGTTAAGACTTACCAGAATAGGAGCCACTCTGGCGGTCTTTTTCCTGTACGTGAGCTGCACTTCTTCTGTCTTGGTGTTACACAACAGCCAGAGATATCTCATAAAGATGACAAGAATCAAGGCCACGATCAGGGTTAAGAAGTAAATGGTGTAGATCTAGAACAAAAGAGAAATACATTGAAGGACACTCTGTCGTCATGTACACACGTTATTCTTAGCACTACATTTTCGTAGAGCTTGTGTGTTCTCTTCTCTCTCTCTCTCTTTGTTAAGTCTGACTGACGTCTGCTACGTAATATAGCCTAGACTTCTAGTACTGCTTTAGTTTGTTATCGTGTGTTTCAAGATAAAGAGAGGTCTACGGATGATGAAACAAAAAATGTCCCCCACCCAAAAGCAACCTTGAAAATATAATAATTAGTATCTGTTTAATTTACAATTCTCATGGTATCAAGTAAAAAAATATAAATTTTAAAGGTTAGAATGCGTATGAATATGTATACCCATATTTCAATCATTAGAAAGCCAATACCAGCTCACTGAGGCTCACTCTGTCTGTCTAGTACAAAGATTATCTCAAATTACTCTGTCTGTCTAGTACAAAGCTTATCTCAACTCACTCTGTCTAGTACAAAGCTTATCTCAACTCACTCTGTCTGTCTGGTACAAAGCTTATCTCAACTCTGTCTGTCTGGTACAAAGCTTATCTCAACTCACTCTGTCTGTCTGGTACAAAGCTTATCTCAACTCACTCTGTCACTCATTATAATGGTAAAGACGTAGCAATAATAACACAACAAACTTGACTATCAAATCTAATGGACAACAATAACTATTGTTCTTTATAAAATTAAAACTACGCAATTTTTTTTTCTGTTTTTACATTTTTGGGTTTTACTCAATATAGGAACTCCGGAGCTCCTATTGTACGGAATAGGCAACACTAGAAGTGGACAGTTTGTAGCCACGACAGTGTAGTCAACTGTAAGATTTCAAGTAGTCTCGGGGAAAATTCGGGGAAAAAAACAGAAAGTAAACTTGTCGACCCGTCAAAATATGGAATTTTTCTCAATGGTGGTGCCTCTTTATTGTGGAGTCCCCTGGTCAGTAGCCCCCGTCTCATCAGCCCTGAACACAGAAACAAAACATAGATTCATAACATTCTTTTTAAATACTTAATAAAATGAACATTTATATATATATATATACAGAGAGAGAGAGAGAGAGAGAAAGAGAGAGAGAATAGGCATACCATATTTCAAAATGTATCGCCGTCCCACTAAAACATGTCTGTACTAAAACGGTCTCTCTAAGATGTCCAACATTGGTGTGTTATCGAGCCCAGAAGATCAAAATGTGTACTTACCATTTCCGGAGACAGAAGATCAAAATGTGTACTTACCATTTCCGGAGACAGAAGATCAAAATGTGTACTTACCATTTCCGGAGACAGAAGATCAAAATGTGTACTTACCATTTCCGGAGACCGAAGATCAAAATGTGTACTTACCATCTCCGGAGACAGAAGATCAAAATGTGTACTTACCATCTCCGGAGACAGAAGATCAAAATGTGTACTTACCATCTCCGGAGACTGAAGATCAAATGTGTACTTACCATCTCCGGAGACACATGTTCACTTATGATCTCCGTTAACATTCTCCTTGAACTCAGAAAGACTAAGGAAGTCTCGCGCAGCTATAAATAGAAACAAAGACTCCATATAGCGCTTTGGTAGAATAAGATCTAGTTAGCTAGAGGGTACCTCGGCTTAGGGAGACCCCAGTTAGAGCCCACTTGCTACGTTCCTTTTGTTTCTAAAATGAGAAGAGTCTGTAGGAGAACAAAAGAGGGCAGTCTTCTGGGGTAGTGTAAGTACACTTGTCAATATCAATGTAGACACCGCCCTACTGCTCAACAAATCAAGGAGGGAGGGGGGAGCATTTAAAAACTGGCCTATCTTATCTTCTTATCTTATATAATACAGACGTTACTTCAAAAAAGAAGATGATTACGTCCTACGCGTCATACATTTAGTCGTGCATATTAACCAATGACCTAAATTCTGCTAAGTCACTGGTTTTCCTGGCTAGCTCAGGCAACCCATTCCATGCTCTGATAGCACTAGGGAAGAAAGAGCATTTGTACAGATTTGTCCTAGCATATGGAACGGAGAATGTGCCTCTATCTTTGTCTCTTTCTGAGTATTTTAGTAGATTTTGTTTTTGTATTTGAAAATTATGGTTCAGTGTTTTATGTATAATTGCTACTTTACTTTTGCGTCTAAAGGTGTTACTCTAGTCAAATATGAATATGCGCTTGTTTAGTTTGTTATGAATCTCACTGCTCTATTTTGTGTCTGTTCCAGTTTCTTAATGGTTTCTTGAGTTGAGGGGTCCCAAACAGAGGATGCATATTCTATTATTGGCCTAACCAAGGTTAAATAACATTCTAATTGTATGTTCTTATTTGATTTATAGAAATTTCATAAACCCTAATGCTTTGTTTCGATTTTTTGATAGTTTCATCAATATGGGGATTCCGTGACTGTTTTTTGTTTATTATGTTTATATGTTTCAACTTAGCTGAAAGTAGCTAGCACATTAATAACATGGACATTCTTTGCCAAAGTTCATGGCATGAAATATTCTTTGTCCAAACAATATTAGTTCAACGTCAAAGTCTGTGTAGCTAGGTCCTGTATCTTTTTTGTCCTCGTAAACATTATTACATCTAGGATCTAGATCTAGCTCTATATAGCTACAACGAGGGCTTCACGTGTTTCCGTAAACATTGAATAGACTTAGCTTGACCCAATTCTAATGGTTCATAAACAGAACTCTCTTTCTTCTTATTACCCCGTGCTACTTCTTCTCTATTGTCGCTAGGCATGGAACGGGTTGCCTGCATCAACCATAAAAACCAATGTCTTGGAAGAGTTTGACTCTCCTGTTAACCTGCACGACTAGATTATTAATACATGGATACATATGTCTATTGATACGAACATCAAACACACACACACACACTTACACACACACACACATACATACATACATATATATATATATATATATATATATATATATTCTCTTCTATAATACAGATGTTACTTCAAAAAAGAAGATGATTACGTCCTACGCGTCATGCATCTAGTCATGCATGTTAACCAATGACTTAAATTCTGCCATGTCACTGGTTTTTCTGGCTAGCTCAGGCAACCCATTTTATGCTGTAATAGCCCTAGAGAAGAAGGATAGATATATATATATAATATGTGTGTGTCTATGGATACGAAATAATTTCTGTTTCGAAGGTACGTCTGTACTTTATAAGATAAGACATGATAACATGATAAGATACTTTTTATGTCTATTATTAGCAAAGTCCGTGATTTCCTTACTTTACATTGTATCATGGTTTCATCAATTAGTCTGGCTCGCCTACTCGGGAATTGATGACAACGTCTGTGTCGCCTTGGAGACCAATACAAAAAATAGCCATAGTATTTGTAAACATGGATGTATCTAGAGTCTAGTCTGTTCTGCGCCGGCTACTTTGACAAGATAGGCTGGGAAATGTCACTATAGTTTTCATTTGAATGTTCCGGTTGAACTTTTTAAATAATTATTAAAAAATGAAACCAAATAGATTTAATCACAAACATAACTTTTTATCATTAAAAGAACCCGTTCATCTTCGGAATGTAAGTTGAATATGGAAATAAAACAAATAGTCCACTAATAACTAATAAGTGACCCTGGTCTTTGCTGAAATTGCTAATATTGAAAATAATAATAATAATGACGAAAGAACAACACAGGATTAAGAGTAGGCGATAGTGGAGGTCAAATTAAAGTATACTATTCCAAAGTTGTGTGTATCGATTTGGGACATTGCTCTTGTAAAGATAGCAGTTAAGACTTCACGCTTTCACGCGCTCCATGGGACATACGGTGGCAAGACCGCACTACAAACAGCGATGCTCTTGCTATTGCCGGTATGATCAGTATAGAGGGACTAGTCCGACAATTACGCTGAGCAGGGCACTAATCCTGTATGGGTGACGAACGTATGTCAAAGGCAGTTGTTTTTTTTTTTTTGGTGAGCTGAAATATGATCGGCGTAACAAAGGTGCGTCGAAAACGCTTGTAAGACCGTACAGATGTCCACGTCAGGTTTGAGATGATCCCTTTTATGGACCTTGTGACCCTGGAAAGGATTTTATCCCGTGGCCAGGATGAGGAATAGGTTCTTCACAAATCCCTCTGTCTGGAGACCCCCGTCAACGAGATGATCATTTAATCACATCCGTTCGGTCATGGGTCAGGGTACCTTAAGCCAACGCAATGGGGGGGGGGCCCTCCATATTCATATAATGTACCATTGCCCTCGTGGGGGAGACATCACCATCCGTATGACCCCCGTTGGGGAACGACGCAATGGGTTTTGGACTGGGTAGTAAGCCTTTCTCACATGCCCACCACGTGCAGGTACACTCGCTAGAGCATATCTGTGTGGTAGCTCACTGGTACCATTGTTTGCTCTCGTTCTTAGCCTTTCCGCTTCCCAGGGCGGACGTTTCCATGGAGGTGCCACGCCGGGGCGACGGGAGCATTTCCTCCGTGCTTGTAAGACCAACTTAGGTGCCAACTTGCATTAGCTGACATGGAAGAATCCACCTAGCTTCAGAACGAGACAGCTGGAGATCACAGGCCACGGGATTTATATACATTTGAGACCAAAAGAAAATCCACTGCGGAATACAGAAAACTAAAATCTAAATCGACCACCGGCGGTCAATGGTAATGTCTGCTCTGGATGTGTCAAAGTGTGTAGTTCACATCTTGGGCATGTGTAGCCACGCGAACTACTTCACATCTCGTTTAATCTTTGGACTCGAAGACTAGCCTTAGTTTTATTCCCAACTTTGATATGAGCCGAGGAGGTAATTACTAATGACCTTGTAGACATCTTCATGACCCTGGGCATTCCTAGGAAGACTTTCATTACTTGTCAAGGGGCGGTACTGCTGCAGACCTGCAATAGCCTAGAAAAATCTTATGGGGAGACTATAATGAATTTTGTTTCCCTTTAATAAGCGCCCGCAAAGGGGAAAAGACGCTAGTAGTTTTGTGTAAAATGTCTGTCCATCTGTCCATCCCATTTAGATGTAAACTAGAAAAGATTGTAAAAATCCGACATCATAACATTTTAGTCCATTTAAGGTTCTGTTGCAACGGCTACTTTTTTATTTTCTAAAAGTAAAAAATCTAATTTTTTAAATCACTTATGCAATCTGTTGTTTTTTTTCATAAAAATACACCACTTTTACAACTAATAGTAACAAACGTGGGAGGCTCTGCAGTAGGGGAGATAAACGTGCCAATGAAAGAGACTAGGCATATTTATGCAAATGGTTTTAGACTATTTTTTACATTTGTATTGCTAGGTTATTTATCCTACCAACTACTACATACCAATTTATACGATAATTCAATTTTGTAAGAGAAAAAAAACTATTTATTATGCATATAAGTTGGACATAATTTAAAACAACAATTAATAAGTAGGTTTTCATATTATCACGTGAACTACAGTATTTAAACTGTAGCATAAAACACATAACTAAAGGAAATATTTTTTTTTTTACGGAGTATAGGAGATTAGTTAGGCCAGGTTCATATCAAACTTCACATTCACTTTCACCTATCCTTTAGTCTGCTGGACCGCTGGGGCACCACACAAGATGTCAACCTTCTTTCTCCATTCTTCTCTGTCATTTGTCTTTGATAGAATTTAATTCTGATGTTCTTTCTGAAAATATTGAAACCTGCCTTTTTACCTGCCTGGGTGGACCACTTCGGGGGACGATTTTGAGTTTGTGTTTCCACACAAACTGTCTTTGTTACCTTGTTTTGTTATAATAATAAGAATGAAATGTTTCCGACACAGTCTAGTACACTAGGACTCAGGTAAACGAATAGCAGTCTAGGAGTTGGCCAGTATGTGGTAGAAAAGAATAATATTAATAATTCAGTACTCCACATAACTACAGTCCTGTCCAGGTGGCTACATCTCCGGGACTTCCACAAGAGAGGGTCTCTAGAAATGAGATAAAAATATATCGAATTTCGTCGGGTCAGAAACTTGATTGTTTTGTTTTTTTTCAATTTTTACGGCTGAAAAAAAAGGTCGTAATTAAAAAGTGTACTCTTACAGCATGCTCGGAATAAGTCAATACAGCTCCGGATTTACGACAGTTTGACTACCAGCTTCCACAAACTCAAAAAAAAAATATGTGCATATTAAATTTTTTTTTTTAAAAAAAGGAAATGAGATTAAATTTGCAAGAACTCCATTTCTTTCTTCTCAAATATAACATGCTTTTAGATAGAAGTAGTTTCATTCATATCAAAACCTTCGACAAAGTTTACTTACTTAAACCCGGACCTGTTCCTGCCGATGACGTGCTGCCATCCGGCCCTGTTCCTGCCGATGAAGTGCTGCTATCCGGCCCTTTCTGTCGACATTGCGTATATCGTGAATCCACAGAGCTGTTTCACGTGACACGCGTGAGGTCCAGGACCTCCAATGTTGGTGTGTGTGTGGGTGTAAACTATAATACAATCTTGGTGTCATGAGCTCTAGTATTTTACCAGACACAGAAACACACAGAAACACACACACACAGAAACACTAACACACACACAGGAAAACACGCTTTGAGAAACACACACACACACACACACAGAAATATACACACAGAAACTGTCAGAAACACGCACACAGAAAGTGCAACTGGAATGTCTTAACTATTGATGTACTGCTGACAAAGTGTGGTCACATTGCAGTCGAGGCTGTTCAACAGCTAACTTGTTTGTCATCCGGTCGTAACGACATAGCAAGAGTCAGAGCAAGAGTCAGAGTGGGAAAGTATCTTAATAATATATATATATATATATATTATAGTATAAGGTATGTATTATAGTTAATTGTAGTAACCTTCTCCAGCAGTGCATCTGGTAGTGACAGTCATGAGGTATTGACAACGTCTCTTTACTTTGTATTAACAGACAGTTGGCTTCCATTGACATGATCTACTTTTGAGTGATAACATGAAAAGTCTGCAATAATTATCGACATTGACATAACATGAAAACAAAACAAGGAAAATGAGACCCGAACAAAATAGGAAAACCTTATTTTGGAGATCCAGCGAATGTAGAACTAAATAAATAAATTATGGCTTTATATAGCGCTACTTTCATGCTTATAGCATGCTCACAGCGCTTTGGTCCAATCTCAATTGTGGACCAGTTGGGGGGGGGGGGGGGGGGGTATCACAACAAATTTCCGTAAGGATCAATAAAGCAGTCTTAGTCTTAGTCTTATCTACGAGAAGGTTTTTCCATGCTGCCTTTAGGTGCTCAGTAAACACAACTCTGCCCATAGGTAGCTAAGCCAAACCAAGTTCAAGCGCACTTTGCCTCTCGACCACGCTTCCCACCAACTATTAGAAGTTCAATAAAATGACAATATTCCAAATTGCTAAATTAGCTAAAGGTGTGGGGACAACTGACCTCGCAGACATCTTCGTGACCCTGAACATTCCTAGGAAAAAAATCATTAATTTGTCATAGGGCGGTACTGCTGCAGACAGGGCCGGACTTAGGCCACTGCAACCTATGCGGTCATTCATAGGCCCCGCGCTAAGTCTAGGTGTAACTTATCGCAAAACTTATATATAATAGCAGGTTTTCCAAGGCTTCTTGATTTTCCATGGGCTCCTGGAAATCTCCTGCAATTGCAAAATATACCAAAAGTCAAGGAAATCTCCTGAAAACTCCTAAAAATCTGTCAAAAAAAAATAGCTTCATTTTGGGGTGCCAATTTTACGCGTGATAAAAAACGGCATTGTAAAAACGAATGTATTTTCTATTACAAATTCTTAATTTTGACCCTTCTAAGTTCTGTAGTGTTATAATGTCTGTGATGTCCAGACTATGGAAGTATTACTTCAAAGTTATGTAGTGTTATAATGTCTGTGATGTCCAGACTATGGAAGTATTACTTCAAAGTTATGTAGTGTTATAATGTCTGTGATGTCCAGACTATGGAAGTATTACTTCAAAGTTATGTAGTGTTATAATGTCTGTGATGTCCAGACTATGGAAGTATTCATTCAAAGTTATGTAGTGTTATAATGTCTGTGATGTCCAGACTATGGAAGTATTACTTCAAAGTTATGTAGTGTTATAATGTCTGTGATGTCCAGACTATGGAAGTATTACTTCAAAGTTATGTAGTGTTATAATGTCTGTGATGTCCAGACTATGGAAGTATTACTTCAAAGTTATGTAGTGTTATAATGTCTGTGATGTCCAGACTATGGAAGTATTACTTCGAAGTTAGGTAGAAGCCGATATTCGAATGTCTGCATTCTTTTTGAACACCGTGGAATTTCCAATTCAAAACTTTTCCTCTTTTTCAATGATTAGAGATTTTTTTATGGCTGAAAAACTATAAATAGCTAGCTTTTTGGTGTATCTGGAGTACAGAATACAGGAAGTGTTGATAAACTGTTTTTATGTGATATGATCATGTTTGCGATATGCTAATGTTGTTGACATTTTTTATTTTTTTTTTAGCTTTTTGCAGAATCCAATGTTCTGGTCTCTTTCGTTTGTAGGTCAAGTATTTATGTTAATGGCAACATTCAAGTTCAAGTCTCCAATACAACCAGCACAACTTTTGGCCCATGTTTCAAGTTTAAAAAACGCGTTAGTTCAATTACTCTGTGTCAACCGTAAATCACAACGTCGCGATTGAATTATCATTTTGCTATTGCTGTGTTGTATGTTTGATGTTTTGTAGTATGTTTGATTTTCCTTGCTTTCAAAACTCTTCCAACTACACTTACATAAAGTAGACACACACACACACACACACTTCCAACTACACTTACATAAAGTAGACACACACACACACACTTCCAACTACACTTACATAAAGTAGACACACACACACACACTTCCAACTACACTTACATAAAGTAGACACACACACACACACACTTCCAACTACACTTACTTAAAGTAGACACACACACACTTCCAACTACACTTACATAAAGTAGACACACACACACTTCCAACTACACTTACATAAAGTAGACACACACACACACACACACTTCCAACTACACTTACATAAAGTAGACACACACACACACTTCCAACTACACTTACATAAAGTAGACACACACACACACACTTCCAACTACACTTACATAAAGTAGACACACACACACACACACTTCCAACTACACTTACATAAAGTAGACACACACACACACACTTCCAACTACACTTACATAAAGTAGACACACACACACACACACACTTCCAACTACACTTACATAAAGTAGACACACACACACACACACACACACTTCCAACTACACTTACATAAAGTAGACACACACACACACTTCCAACTACACTTACATAAAGTAGACACACACACACACACACTTCCAACTACACTTACATAAAGTAGACACACACACACACACACTTCCAACTACACTTACATAAAGTAGACACACACACACACTTCCAACTACACTTACATAAAGTAGACACACACACACACACACTTCCAACTACACTTACATAAAGTAGACACACACACACACACACTTCCAACTACACTTACATAAAGTAGACACACACACACACTTCCAACTACACTTACATAAAGTAGACACACACACACACACTTCCAACTACACTTACATAAAGTAGACACACACACACACACACTTTTGAACAAAATAAAAATAAAGACGACATTTAAATACAATTTTCGTGAAGCGCTTTTAGTTTTTGTTTTAGTTCACACTTACTTACTTTGACTTAGATCCCCACCCCGCGCCGTTCGACGCTTTGGGCGACAAGTCGTCCCCATAGAGATCAACGCTTTTATCCACTTCCCAGCCGGTGTCCAATGCACTGAGGTCCTCCATAAAGATGAGGCGCCAAGTTAAACCAGGACCTCCCTGTTTTTCTCGTATTCTCCTCCATGTCATTCTATGCCTGATTCATTCTGTCGGAGGACATCTCTCGCAGATTTCAAGGATGTCCTGCCGTTAGGTGTCAAACTCTTTTAAAAGTTGAGCCAGTTTATCGCATTGGTGCAGGGTCCTTACGTTCCATGTACCAATTAGGATTGGTTTCTTTGCAGTGAAGGGCTCGACATCTATTGGCTTTGGGCGTCCTGTTGAATTTGGTCCAACAGCGTCTTCGGGGTTTGACCGCCCTTGCAGCATATACGATTATCTTTGTTTTAAAGTTTACCGTGACAGACAGACAAAAAAAAAAAGAGGCTTTTCCCTAAATCAGCTAGATGACGTCATTTGACACTTTTCATATGCGGCTGAACATTCTGAAAGTTGTCAGCTTTCTCCTCAGCTACCGTACTTAAATCAGGCCCTGCGTTTTCTACATCATTTACAAGACCTTCACCTACTTAAATCAGGCCCTTCGCAGACATTTCAAACTTACCATCCCCCTAATTTTAGACCTTGCGTATAGTCGGCCCCATGCCACGGGTATTCATAATTGCATATTTGGGGTTAGGTCTCATCAGTTTCTATCGTAATTCCAATGTTGTGTCTTTAAAAGTTTACAATGTACAACTATACACCGGTGTCTCTTAAACCTTTTGTGTGTGTGTGTGTGTGTGTGTGTGTGAGAGAGAGAGAGAGAGAGAGAGAGAGAGAGAGAGAGAGAGAGAGAGAGAGAGAGAGAGAGAGAGAGGCTGTTCATGTTGTTTGTTTTGTCAAATGTTTGAACGTGTTTCGGATGTTCCTTCAGAGTTACTTCCTAGCCCAAACCTCCCGCAGACGACGGGGGATGGGACCAACGAACAACTTTTCTGTGCAAATACCTCACGACCAGGCAGACAGCCATAGCCTGCTCTAAGCGAGCCAACTTCCAAAAGTTTTCTTTTTTTTTATATTGTTGTTTGTTTGTTTTTTTGTTTTTCTAGTAAGAAGAGCAGAAGTGAGAGTGTATTCAACAAAGGCCTGGACTGGCCTGTTTTGCAAAACACGTCAGCAGAACATCTTCCAGAGAGAGTCTAGAAATTTATTAACGAAGCTATTACATTAAAAAATATATATATTGTTGTCTATCCTGAAAACAGTATGGAAGCTCCTAGTTAAAGTATGAAACCACTTCACTTTATTTTACAATTTTTTTTTAAAAACAATCCTAATTATGTAATTATTTCGCGATTAATACTTTGAATAGATTTTTAACTTCATTACAAATGAAACAAATTTAGTTTTAAAAAATAAAATAGTCCGCATTCACGCCCTTGAATTTTAGCCAGAACGTAGCCCCCCTCCCCCCCCTCTCTCTCTCTCTGTGGGTCTCTCAGAAACAAAATTTGAGAATAAAAATAATAGTGTACAACTGTACATTCTATTAAAGCTACAAGATCTATAAATCCTTCTCAGACCTACTTAACACTGTGTAAGCCTTAATGATTGTAAAGTCTAGTTGTTGTTTTTTATGCAACTTGTAAGTCCTCGCTCTTTGATCAATCGATAGTACAACCATTACAGTAGTAAATTTAAAAAAGTGAGTTGTTTATTTATTTTTATAAGCGTTATCATATCAGACAAAACAGATTATTAAGTATTGATGGCAAGAAATGTTCCCTAAAACAGACTATAAGTACAGCGGCCCGCCCATTTGATCGTTTAACTTTTTAATTGGATCAATCATCTCCAAGTGGAGCGCGGCCTCGTGTGGACGCCGAGGATAGCCCCGCCTCTTTTCTACCGGCGAGCAATTTATTTGTGTACAAGCTGCAAGGCGCTGAGATATTTTTTGCTGTCAATAAATGTTACGAATGTTTATTCACACTTATTCTTACTGTAGACAGCTTTAGTGAACCTTAAGAAACAGTTTGCATTAGAATTCACCGGAATTGCATTTACTGGTTTGCAGAAATCTCAACCAGTTTTTTCTGTAAGTGGGGGAAGGGGGGTGGAGAAGAGAAAAAAAAGTCCTTTGACCGCAACACACCACTCTTTCCTGCATGCTTTTTTTCCCGTTCATTTTCCTCCCCTTCTTTCAAAACGAGGCTAACTCTCGTACACTGTGTGCGCTGGCCGGGCGGCGTGGTGATGATTGGAAACGTCGGGGGCTGTGGGGTTTGTTGCCTAGCAACGCCATGCCGTCTGACAGGTGGGATGTCAGAAGTCGACAGATGGTATAACTTGACAAGAATGTATTCGACTGTCATTCTTAGAGCCGTGACTTAGAGCGTGCTGGGAATGCAATAAAAACATGTATGTGTGTGTGTGTGTCTTTGTGTGTAGTATTCTTAATATGTATTTTTTTTTTTTTACTCTGGGTATGGAGCATTGTATTCAGTGTCGTAAGTCTTATTGCGATAAGTCGTAAGCACCTATCCGTCTTAGTGGACTATTAGATTAAATAATTAAGGAAGAACGATGTTTTAATTAGCAGGCGTTAATATATACATATCGTATAGTAGGCCCGATATATGATACAGATTTCAAATAGATTATATATATGCAAATCTTTTTGCAATCTGTACCATGTTTCGGACCTACTACTGAACAGTGAGAAATCAAAAGTTTGTGGGAGCTTCACTAAGTTCATGAGAGACCCGTCTTTGTAAGAATTCACCTGTAGGCCCTACTCTTTATGAAAAGAGATCCTCCATACAAAAGACTCTAAACAGACCTGAATATAGTGCAATGAAGGTCCTATTATTACCACGCAAAATAGGGTTTCTGTCCAAGGCTTTTGCAAGAGAGGATTTAAGCCTCTCAAGATCTCACTCAAATGCAGTTTGATGATGATGACCAGCTAAAAAGGCACTAAAACTGAGACGCCTCCTGCATCAAACAACTCAGGACAACTTTTAGAAAGTTCAACAATAACAGCAAGAAAGCTTCTCCATTGGATCCCCGCACACATTTAAATAGAAGGAAATGAAAAAAACCTGACAAGGAGTAAGAGATAGACTACCCGAAAGAGAAGAAAATCACAGAGAACAGCTGAAAACTAAAATGGTTCTTATCATCCTTCAAAAGGAGGTATTTTATACAAGCTATTCCGACACGATCGCACCAGGGACACAAGAGAAAGAGATAACAAATGTGCTGGAAGCTGAAGATTGGAACTCGTACCCTTCTGGAATGTCACTGGAGAATCACGTCCTTCAAAGCTGGATGTGGCTCCCCCCACCCCAAGAAAATTAAAAAATAGAAGGCAAAGTATATTGAGAGCTGCCTGGAAAGGACCGCACACATCATCTCTGATAGACGACTTGTTCTCTTTGGAAATGACTGCACAGATCATCTCTTTGGAAATGACTGCACAGATCATCTCTGATAGACGACTTGTTCTCTTTGGAAATGACCGCACAGATCATCTCTGATAGACTTGTTCTCTTTGGAAATGACTGCACAGATCATCTCTGATGGACGACTTGTTCTCTTTGGAAATGACTGCACAGATCATCACTGATAGACGACTTGTTCTCTGAGCCTTCCAACTTGATCATGAGTACGTAGAGGAAGAAGAAAATACTCAGTTATGGTCGCGCCCTTGTATCGAGGAGATATAGCGGAGTGTTGAGATCCTTGATGGGCCCTGAAGTTTGAGCTGCAGACATGTGTTACTCTTGCTGAAAAATTGACCATAGTTGTACGAAAGTTATTTTAAAAAATGCTATTTATGGGTTTCGAATTACACAACTTTATTTTAAAGAGTAGACGCAATGATATAAAATAAAAGATTTCGAATTATACAACTTTATTTTAAAGAGTAGACGCAATGATATAAAATAAAAGATTTCGAATTATACAACTTTATTTTAGAGAGTAGACGCAATGATATAAAATAAAAGAAATGAAATGAGATAGATTCTTCCTTGGTCCACAGTAGACCTTTGTGTGGCCTCAGTGAAGTCAATAACTAGAGTAAAGAGTTGTTTTTTGTCTTTTTTTATTTTCTTTTTAAATTGATTGCTAATGCGACCCCCTCCCCTAGTCTAGTGCGGGCCTGTGTTTATCCACTACATTACTATTTAGTCATTGCGACGTGGTGGTTTGTGTCCATAGCAACAGATCAAAGTATTCACATTTAGAGCTCATGTATTTCATGTTAGACTTGATCTCATTTTCAGATACAGGCCACCATCAGATCTATAAGTTGTATTGATTTCTTTACCATCTCTATTTATAAATGTATCAGTAAGCATAGCGGAGAATAGAATACTGAACATTTTGGGGTGCTATAACACAACCCTGTTTTCAAAGGGCTCTGATTGTTCTCCATTTTCTCAAACCCTTCATGTCATCATGAAATCGTCTCACCTTCTCTGCTAACAGTGTCGAATGCTTTTGTTAGGTCGATATATATTGAGAAGAGGTCAGCATTTTGTTCTTGGCATTTCCTAAAGCTGCCTTGCCGCAAAGATTATGTTAATGGTTCCATGCTCTTTTCTGAAGCCGCATCGGCTTTCTGGTAGTAGACTGTGTTCTAGGTGTTGCATGAGCCTATTTAGTAGAATATGTGCCAGGATTTCCCCAGCAATAGAGACAAAAGATATTCCTCTTTCGTTGTCACAGATATGGCGATTTTCTTTGCGCTTGCATAGATGGACAATTGGGGCATCTTTAAAGTTTTGTGGTATTGAGTCTTGTTCCTACATAAGTAAGAACAGATTCTGAAGTCTTTCAATCAGTGCTTGTCCACTTTTTTATAGAACTCTGCAGTAATGGAGGCAGCTCCTGGGGCTTTTCCAGTTTCTATTTCCATTTATATGTAGAATAATGCCTCTTTACAAAGCGTATTATACACCACCAAAGAAACAACAACAACAAACTCACCACGTACGTTCACTTTTAAGGTTCTTATATTTACTGTGACAATTTTTAGGACTTTTAATTTTTACTTTAGAATAGAGAACTACTGTAGATCATCTAGTCGTTTTAAAATTGTTCTACAGACACACACGCTTTCATACGGATGTAAAAACACATTTGAGAATCACAATGATCTAAGAATAATCCCTCGTAGTAACTCTGATAAGTATCTACACATAGAGGAGAATCACATAAAACTTTAGATCTGTGAAGAAATAAACATAAATAACACAATGGAACGAAAGAATGTTACCCCCCCCCCCCCCCCCCCCCACCACCCAAAAAAAAAGTGATGTGCTTAATTAAGCGGAAGGAATTATCTGTTTGTAAATTTCACATACAAATGTCGGCTGTCAAATACAGAGTTGGCATACATTTGGAACAAAAAATCATTTCTGATAAGCTTAACTGCTGCGGTTTCGATTTTGAAAATGGCTTAGTTGTCCTAGGCTTCAGTTAAGAATATATTAAATTTTCTTATTTTATCGAATGAGTGATTAGGACCAAGAATTTTATATTGCACAAATTTGAGTTGGTGGTCATTCTGTATACATAGGATAAATTACCCAATCGTTACCTAGGAAGAGATAAATAATAAATACATCTTATAATGAATTCCACCAGTTGACCCGGAAGTCATGCAACTTCAAAACGAATCCAAAACTAGACAACAGACATGCTATTTTTACCCGGCAAAGTATGATACAGATACACTTATATTGAGGTCAATGCTGTGTTCAGCCTGTGAGTTTGTTTCAGAGATTTTGTATGAATAAACGGGCACACACTGACGCAGGGGCCGCTTACAAATTTGTGCGACATTGAGAAATACAAAAAAATAAAATCAAATCACAAATGGCTTCAATAAAAGGATCATTATTAAAGAACAAACAACCAATGAAGATTTGCATAAACAATAAACCCATCAGTATGAACAAGAACATCAATAAGCACACCATCCGTCAGGTGTACATGTGTACATACCGGCCTAACGGGAAGTACCGTACGTCGAATTGGATAAAGGAGAGACACGTACAACAGACTTGAAGTTTCCAACAAGATCAAGCCAGCGTGATGTAAGTCAATAGGTAGCTGCTTAGTAAGTAGTGAAGAGTTTCCAATGTCTCGCTCAACTCTTAGGAACAAACTGGTTCAGTGTACATGGTTTTTTTTTCCTTTTGAAATAAATTACTTTAAAAAAAACCCAACCTTTTAGAATCTCTTCAAAATGTTTAAATATTATCTTTGTTTGCATTGATTTAAATTTAAAAAATTATTACAATTAATTTTACGAATTTTTCCGGTCGAATTCTTCGAAACGTTTTTCTGATCTGTCACACATTGTTTAAGAGTTCAACATTCATTCATGTAATGCACTCAGCAGTGTGTCCCAGTGTCATGCACTCAGCAGTGTGTCCCAGTGTCATGCACTCAGCAGTGTGTCCCAGTGTCATGCACTCAGCAGTGTGTCCCAGTGTCATGCACTAAGCAGTGTGTCCCAGTGTCATGCACTCAGCAGTGTGTCCCAGTGTCATGCACTAAGCAGTGTGTCCCAGTGTCATGCACTCAGCAGTGTGTCCCAGTGTCATGCACTAAGCAGTGTGTCCCAATGTCATGCACTCAGCAGTGTGTCCCAATGTCATGAACGAAGCCAGGTCCTATCTGTTCCCTAAGTAGATAGTAACAAGGTAGATAAGATGTGAGTGGCTTCAGTACGTTGATGGAAATCTAGAGTTCTATCTCTACGATATAGAGACAGCGTGTTCACACAAAGTAGTTTTGAATCTGGGGGGAAAAAAAAGGGGGGGGGGAGTTATTTCAGTATTGTGTTCACAAGACCTGACCTTAGTTAAGGTCATTTGTTTCAAGGTCTTTTGTAAATGAAGGAATTATTTTCTTTCTTTCCAACCAGATAGTCATACAACTACATTCACACTACTTTTTTTTAGTAATTAACTTTTTCGCCTGTTCCTTATTCTGTTGGGGCACCACACATGATCTGTCGACCGTCTTTCTACATTGCTCTCTGTCTTTTGCGTTGACTAGAATGTCTCTTAATGACAGGCCCGTCCATTCTTTGAAATTGTCATCCAATATCCCTTTCTCTGCCTGTCTCACCTTATGGATGTGTTTCTTGTTGACCTAAGGGGTTCCCAGTCATTCTTCTTTTAGGCATTCAAGTACAAATGGATTTTAGTCAAATGTACTGAAACAATTATATAGAAAAATAAAGAAATGCATTTTAAAGTAATCACAAAAAGGTTAAAAACACCAACAACAGTTGTTAACAGTTAACATTATGACACCTCCTATTAGTAATCCATATCTAAAAAAAAAACATGTAATAATAGATGACCAGCTTGTAATCATGTGAAGGAAGTAGCCATGTCAATGTTGTCACCAAGTTTAGAGACTGGAATTTTCCATGAAGTACTTTTTCTTCTCATTTCGAATCTCGTGTCCAGCGTCATTTAAACCAACATCTAAACCAACATCTAAACCAACATCGAAACCAAACCGACATCACTGTTACATCAGTACTTCTCAGGTGCAGAGGAGTCGCCTCAGAGTCGGAGTTGCTAAGGAAGAAAGCTAGTTCATTGCTAGAGCCGTGGGGTTTTGATCTGATTTGTAAATTGGAGTCTTGCACAATTTGTAAATGCTCTACAGTTCACGGCCACCAACCTTCCTAAGCAGGTACAATCTTAGGGTTAGAGATTGTAGATGAAAATAATTATTATTACTATTATTATTGTTGTTTCTTTTGTAAAGCACGTTCTCCATGCAAATGTAATTAGAAAAGAAATGTAACCATGTAATCCTGCACGTCTTTTAGCGAAATCTGGAAAATTGTAAAAAAAAATTATTTTTCTTCAGTCATTGCTTTCGCCGTTTCTTGAAAACATTTTGAAAAATCTAATAGTATCCATCCTAACAATGTTTCTAACGCACGCACACTGTTGGTTTTAAGTTTTATTTTCATTTGTTTTATTTACTCATTTATATTGTAATTTTTCTTTCATAAACTTAAAAGTAGATTGAATAATCTTATGGAGGGACATTTTATTTTAAATATAACATTAAGTTTGTAATTTGTATGCAAATAAATATCAACCATTTTAAAAACAAATGTTAAGATTTCGCTTAATGCAGTGATAATAATCTTATATTCCTATACCTATAGATATGTTGTACAAGTGATTTAGGTGTGAGTTTGTATGCAACAAGTAATGCGTGAGTGACACTGACCCGCACGCCCCCCCCCCCCCCCCTCCAGTTTGTGCTACACAAGTTGGGTTGTGAGCTTCTTTTGTCGCTTTGGTTTTCATTAATTTAAAAGGGGCCTAAAAAATTGAATTAAATACACAATTATCCTTGCCAGGACAATGTTTTTTTACAGGAACTTTCCCCTATCTAAGTTATAGTAAATTTTTTTAACTAGTCCATTATTCAGTTTTTAAATTAGTCGACTCTAAAACCTGAGTAGAAAAAAAAGGACGCGGATCTCTAAAACGGCTAACACTGTTTTCCTAGAAATTTTGACAGTTGGTCACTTTGATGAATATAAGTGATGCCCATCCTAATTCGACCCGCGAGCAATTTTAACTTCCGACTCTCGTGTGTCGGGGCCACACCAACGTAAAGGTACAAGAAGACGAAATGGAAATTAAAACCTGAAACTACTTGACAGGGGGGCGGGGATCACGGCCCAAATCAGTCCCCGAGCATTTCTATACAATCCTGATCACAAATTATGTGCCATTTGATGGGTACCGGTACTATCTACTTATAATTTTTCTGAAAACCATTGTGTTAGGTTAAATAAGGAATCAAACACTGGGTTCACGTAATACAATGTATTTCTACAAGTAGGTTGTCTGGTTAAATATAGTAATAATTTTAATTTAAGTCACAATTTTGAAACTACCTGAAATTATTAGATGATTAAAGTATGACATGAGATGGGAACTTTCTTAAAGTTGACAAAGTGTATTATCATATAAGCCTACATTATTTTCTTATCTTATCTTATATAATACAGATAACATATACACATACTTATATAATACAGATAACATATACACATACTTATATAAAACAGATAACATATACACATACTTATACATTTTGTTTTTCTGCATCTTGGATTATAAACAGGTCTACCTACCATAGTATATGCTTTCAAATCATTAAGTGTCCACGTGTTTAAAGGTCTCATTTAATATCCTTATGGTTTGTGGAACACGTTTATAAAAGTAAAGGCTGTCCATTTTGTGTTATATTCTAGCAATCCTTTTTGTGTTTGAGTTTAAGTCTTCTTCATCTTGGCAGTAGTGGCTTTTTTGACTTGGCTGATTTGACTTGATCTCCAGGACTAAATGATGTTGTGACTATTTATTCCTAAACTCTCTCACCATGAAGCTCATCAATGGTTGTTACGTATCTCTTGAGCTTGCATGGAACCAGATGTTATTATTCTACTACAACGTTTGTTCTTGTTGTTTTTGACTTCTTTTTTCTGCTCCTCCTTTGTCCCTAATAGATTCATCCGAATAGATTCATTTCACACTAACCTGAACTTTTCTTTAGAAGAAATTAAGGCCTAGGCCTTATGTTGCTTGTTAATCGTTTAATGTGTTTAAGGAATGAGGTCAACTAGATGAACTGTATACGAATATAGGCTATTACATTATTTCGGGATTAGTTAGATTAGTATTACACTGAGGAATCTGTAAAAGATTTTTTTTTTAATCACGAAGCTAAGAGTGCCACTTTTATAAGAGAATATAAAATCTTTAAAATTTATTGGCGCCCATGCGGCCTTTTCAGCGGCCTTACCGGCCCCATTTGGTACCGGCCCATATAGCCTGTCCGCCCTCGTATTTGATTACAAGCGTACGAAATTGGAAGTTTATCTTTTTTTTACGCGACGAAAATGGCTTTATTTCTCTACTCTAAATGTAGGCATTGTAGCTAGCTTTACCATCGACTCATTATCTTGACGTCTCATCAATCCTCCAATGTCTAGGCTTAGTTTAACAGTCTTTTATTCGCGTTCTAGATCAAGAATGTCGCCATATTTATTTCATGCCGTTTTTATGTTGTTGCTTTTTTTGAACAGCCACACTTTCTTTATAAAACAAATATGTTGGCTTATTATCATGTTCCGCCAAAAAATTAAATATCCGTTCACTTTTCCTGGTAGATCTTACAATCAGAGTCCTACTGTATAAACGCAGAAATGATAAAGATCGTGGTACCATTACATCAGAGAAATAGTGAGGGCCATAACATATGTAAAGAAACATTTTTTCAACCTCTTTTTGTATGGGGGTGGCGGGGGGACTTTAACCACATTGTACCCACGTTCCGGCTTGCTTGATAGAACTATGTCACGGGCCGTATCTCATACGCGGGCCGTATTTTGGGCCTCACTTTGGGAAAAGAATGATTAGCTATTTGGTCTCATTGGGAAAACTCTTGTTTGGCCGTTATAATTTTAAAAAGTATAAAAAAAAAACATTTGGCTAGAGAACTGGACAATCTTTGTCTTGAACAGACAATATCTTCGGGTATTTCCGCATGTAGGCCTAATTCATTGAAGAGTTTAATAAATTAATAGAAGCTCTGGAACATTTTGTTCGCAGTCTTCTAAGTCTAGATCCGTGTTTCCAAACTGAATTCTAGTGTTCCGCCAGGCCTAATTAGGTGTTCCACGAACTATTGGAGTAATTGACGTTTCGACTTATTGGCGTCAATAAACTAAAAAGTAAATGCGGAAAATAAAATTTAATTTGATTATTTCTTGGTAACGGCCTTTTTGTTTTTATAACAATGTCACTATAAACTTGAAACTGCTCTAGATACTAACTCCAATATGGGTGAAACAAAGATACAAAGAACAACCCTTCAATGATTCCTGGTCGAGTTTGAAGAGCACCACAATATTTTAAAACAAGCAGCTCGTTGTTTGACTCCGGTACCTGGAGGCGTATTTCTGATCATCAGAGTTTTCTTAGGATTATGTTGCAACGAAATCAAAGTCTATAAACAGGTTTGACGCCATCCCAGATTTTAGAATTCATCTGACCAATGTCGTGTCTGATATAAAAAAATGATGATCTTAATGTACACTGTATTCTATAAGATAAGATATGTTATAATCAAAGTTAATCTTATTTTGTTCATACTTTTTGTATGTTTTTTTTTATTATAGACCTAGTTACATAAGTGAAAATATTAATGAAGCTAAATTAAAAATATGATTTAATTGTTAGTAGTGTTTAGTTTAAACAAATAGGAAATAATCCAACCTAAAAAAAATAAATGTTCCGCTGAATTCTCCTCATGTACAAAGTGTTCCGTTAAAGAAAAAGTCTGGGAAACACTGGTCTAGATGTAAATCTAGACTCCGTACTATTTTTAAAATGATGAATCTAATAAAAACTTGTCCAATGTTTTTTTTTTTTTTTTTTTTTTTGCTTGATTCATATCACGTGACAATGACTGAGAGTGAAGAGTGATTACTTTCCTAAAGACTTCGACTTCAATTAAGAGCAATAGAAGCCATGAGTCATCAGTCCTATTTTAGAACAAGATTTTTGTCTTAATTGCCTTTATGCGTCTTTCGTGCTATTGGGGGGGTTTTGCTTTATAAAGTAAAAACAACAACAGTGGTCTCTCTTTCTTTTTGTTTGCGTCTCTTTTTTTTTTATATCCGATGAAATAGGAACGATTTACTTTATCTAAGCAATAAAATACAGTCATGTAGATAAAGAATAGAAAGCAATTTGGAGAAATAAAGGCGAAATATAAGGAAATCTAAAGAAAAACGTAATGAGAATATAAAGAGGAAGATGAGGAAAATAAAAAAAAAGGCTTACTAAACAATGTCAAGGACGTCTTATTGAAAGATCCATCTATATGGCTAACAACAGTGTTACACGCGAAAGAGCATGGACATTTGATTTTACAGTGCTAGAAGGTGTTTTCAATAAAATGGTAAACTTTTTGAAAGTAATAGATTCTCCACACTTTCTATCTTCTGATGACCGGATACACCAAGAAGCAAGCGTTGTATAAGTTATCCGCCATAGGTGATGATCTCTAGAAGCGTGATTGGTCATTGGTGGGGATATGGTAGAAACACAACTCAGATGGAGTCACATCGATATACAAACAAAAGTCATGGTGTACATCGCGATTCAAACTCGAGCTCTCTAGTTAGGTAGTCAAATGGTAATAACCTCTTAGCCCAACATTCAAAATCCCCCGGGGAAAGAAAAGCAAAAGTGGAAATAATGTAAAGCTCTTCTTTGGAATGTGACGAGTCGTATGGGAATCATGCTATATTTAGATTCTTTAGATGACAAAATCCTTATCGGCTATTGTGATTATTCTATCAATTAAAATGGGAGAATAAAGGTCGTCTTGTTGGCCAGTAAAATGGTTCTATTTCTATAGTATATACCCATTCTAATTTTTTTCTTTATAAAATAACTGCACTCTTTATAGCTATGTTAAGTTAATGATGCCTCTAAAAATATTTGTAAAAATATGTCTGTTATTGTTACAGAGTTTTCATACAACTAGAAATAGCCAAACTAGGCTATACTAGCTGCAATTTCAATTATCCAATAATCAAATAATTCTTTAAATCAATAAATCATGTTTTAAATAGTAATAGACATTAGTAAATATAATTTTGTTTAGTTTTTTTTTCTAAACATTCTGCAATGAGAAAAATGAAAAGGTGCAGAAACATTTTGCATAATAAGCGGCTACAAATTGTCTACAGGTAACAGCACCAAAGGATCAAAGTCATTCATACAACTCGTCAACTCTTGGTCATTAGTTTAAACTATAGTTGTTAAATATTAATAATAACGTCACAATCAGTTGTCTTTATATAATGAATGTGTCAACAAAAATCTGTCAATAGAGAACAAAAAAAAAAAGGTCACGTCTGCCAAACGTTCTAATTGTACGTATTGCTTCTCCCAACACGTCCTCGGCAGTTACTTTCTTATTCATTAGGTTTAGACAACCAACAAACGGTGTGAGAGCCGTCGGGACTTACCAGAAACCTTCAATTCAAAGGAGGATCAAAAAAAAAAGAGACACAGAAAATACAAACCAGACACAAAGTGAAACGTTCAAGACTTTGCCTCGCTAAGTAGTGCAGGAAGAATGGGAAGAGATCATTGACTATCAAATTACATATTATGTTTTTATCATATATATTTCTCATACAAAGTGACTTTTAAAATCAGTTTATTATTCAAATCCTATACTCTTAAGCGAGCAATTCTTGTATGTATACCTATATATTTACATTTATATATATATATATAATATCAAGTGACCGAGCCTCGCTCGGATGAATAATTTGTTAAGGAAACATACCCGAAGTCATTTTGGGAATATTGTTGTAATTACGAAAATGAACGATCGGGTAAAGACTATCAATCCGAAGAGTTACTTTTTCGTTCTGTCAGTTCTCAATGTTATTATACATGGCGATAAGAATAGAAAGTTTCCCCAACAGTAAGACTATAGAAAACCACAGATCACGTCTTAACGATTTACATTGCTTCTTTCGCGTAAAACTATTGGGCTATTATAGGCTTCGAGGAACTTAACAGTTGCACCTGTCCATTTAAAGCATGGTAGTAATGGTGAAATCAGATTTTCGAAAAGCTTTTTTTAGTTTGTGAAATTTTAACACGATAAACCGGCAGACAGACAGATAGTTCAAAACTTAATCATAAGGCAGCCGATAAAAATGTTTTTCTTATCTAGTCAAAAGGTTTAATGAATGTCATTGACAGTTTTTATTCTAACGAGGACAGAACCTCTCTGATGTCTACAGCCCTGTGTGGAGTCTTGTAGGACAGAACCTCTCTGATGTCTACAGCCCTGTGTGAAGTCTTGTAGGACAGAACCTCTCTGATGTCTACAGCCCTGTGTGGAGTCTTGTAGGACAGAACCTCTCTGATGTCTACAGCCCTGTGTGGAGTCTTGTAGGACAGAACCTCTCTGATGTCTACAGCCCTGTGTGGAGTCTTGTAGGATAGAAATACAACAAAAAGAAAACAACTGTCTTTCAATCTTGCTGCGAATGTACAGTTTATATTCAGACTTACCCAAATTGTTTATTTTAAAACTTTATTCCTTAGTGTTCTATTGAATCAAATTGTTCCATCATAAGCTTTGACTAAATAATTGACTTCAGCAAGGCATGTAACAAGTATTGCAATAATATAAATCAAACATTTTGAGGGTGAAAACATGTCATTTAAATCTTTGAGAAAAGTCCCGCATGAAGGAAATGTACTGATGTACTTAGTGGACATTGGTCATCATTCATTTATTTCATTAGTAGATACAAGAAACATATGGCAAACGGAACTGGGTGCAGAGGAATTTTAGCTTTTCAACTTCTTTTTTTTTTTTTTACGCGGGTAGAATAAACATTTTTCTAAATGCTTTTATCCACAAAAATCTCTGGCCCTTTGATACCAAACTAATATCGCCCTAAACACAAACTGGCCTAAACCGATACTCTACCCAGGCGAGTTTTATTTTTAGTTCTTGGGAGAGAGGTGGGTGTTGGAGGCATGTGTAGGTCAACCATGTAAAAACAATTTTAATTAGTGTCGTAAGTAATCAAAATGTTTTGACGTCTTGGGGTCAGTTCAAGTCCTCTGGATGAAAAGGGAAAGGGTGTGAACAATGACACCTTAGTCTATTTCCAATATCCTGGCCTCTTGCCCCCCCCCCCCCTTTTTTTTAAAAAAAGTTGTGTGTGTGTGTAAAACAAAAGTATTTTCCAGAGACACAACTAACTTGTCCAAGGAGTCTGAGACATCATTAATCTACTAGGCCTGGGATTACTGTTAGCCTCATCGATCTGGCCCAAGTCTCAGCACATCTCTAAGTGGTTGGAGGAGACAGTCAGTGAAGAAAGGGTCTACTCAGGGGGGTGATGCCAACCCGTGCAGTCAAACAAAGGCGCCACGTTTACCTAAGCGCCCCGCCGCCACACGTGCTTCCCTTTGAAAGAACTTTATTATCTCTTTTTTTTTTAAAGTTGAAATATGAATACTTAAACCCGCCCCATCGTTTAACAACCGGTACGCTGCTGCTTGAACTCGAATACAAAGCATTTCTATGGACGTACTTTAATTAGATCTATTACCAAATACGTAGATAATAAGACTAGACGTTGGTTTATTGCAACATTGCAAATAACCAGAATTTTAATATGAATGCACTATAAATATTAGAATTACGCAAGCCTTTCCTCCCCAAAGTTTCTCACTTTTTTTTCCTCTCTCTTTCTCTCTGTCTCTCTATCTGTCTGTCTGTTTCTATCTGTATGTCTGTCTGTCTCTCTCTCTCTCTGTCTGTCTGTCTCTCTCTCTGTCTGTCTGTCTCTCTCCTATGTGTTAATGTACACAAACAACAAAAAAAGCCAATGTTTCACATGTTGTTACTCCAATCGTTTAAATTTTACCATTTAACTTTTGTATGCCAACATTAAAGTTTTAAGAATTGAAATCCAATAAAATTGGATACATTATATTTTTTCACTTACAACTTATATATTTTCTTGTTTTAGCGCCCTGCCTGTTTTGGTGGTTAGTTATAGAATTTTTAATTCAGAAAATTCAAATAACTATTATCATATTAGTTTTAATGCAAGAAATGTCCAGACTAAGAACAACAGAAAGTATAAAAGGAATACCTCTCCCATTTATATCTCATAGGATTTATACATTGGCAAGATTTAGATCTACTTACATTGTTGGAGTTTGACAAGCTGGGATACTAAACTCAGACGTTTTTCAGTCCGTCAAGATCGAATAGATCTCTGAGATTTGTTGGTCAAAAAAAATACATAATGCATTTTCTGTATTCATTGAGTCATGACCATCAGTCAGATCCACTTGTAATTATGAACAAAAGACTAATGGACCTCGAAAATGATTTGTTGATAACTTAAACTTAAATCATTTAGTATGAGTTGAGCTTTTTATCAACTTACAACAACAACAACAAAAACTGCTACCAAACACACCCATGAACAACACCATTATTAGTGGGTAGACTGCAGTTGTGGATGTGAAGAGTTAAAAATTTATTTTACAATAACATATCGATTCGTGAGTATTATGTTGTTATTTTGTTAACTATTACTGGTAGAAGATTATATTTTATAGAACAGGCTAGTTTATTGTCAATGATTTAAGCCACAATATCTAAGAAACCGAGTTCCACAGAGTCATCAATAATCTTGGCACTTCAGAATGTCACTCGTCACCACTATGTGCTGGGGTTTGAACCCCTTTTGACCTAAACATGGTGACTGAGACTTCATTCTGTAGACATTGTTACTTTGATCCAGACGCGGCGACCATTTTCCAACTGACACTTTTAATACGATGTTTCTGCACAGCAATAAAATATATGTCAGTAAGTTGGTGTACACAATGTCTAATTCATAGTTATATTTTTTCGCAACTTAATGTGTAGCAAAAATTGAGTAGGTCAGTAGATGATGTCTTGAGTTCACGTGTAGAAATTCTAGAGAGACGGCTACAATGTTTCTTTGGTGTGCTACAAATGAAATTCATTGCTAAAAAGGTAGACAAGTTAGTGACACACGAACAAGACAGTGACACACATACAAGCCGGTGGCACTCGAGCAAGACAGTGACACACATACCAGCCGGTGGCACATTAGCAAGACAGTGACATACGGACAAGACAATGACACACGAACAAGACAGTGACACACATACAAGCCGGTGGCACTTGAGCAAGACAGTGACACACGAACAAGACAATGACACACGAACAAGACAGTGACATACATACAAGCCGGTGGCACTCGAGCAAGACAGTGACACACGAACAAGACAATGACACACGAACAAGACAGTGACATACATACAAGCCGGTGGCACTCGAGCAAGACAGTGACACACGAACAAGACAATGACACACGAACAAGACAGTGACATACATACAAGCCGGTGGCACTCGAGCAAGACAGTGACACACGAACAAGACAGTGACACACGTGCAAGCCGGTGACACACGAAGAAGCTAGTGACACACGAACAAGCCAGTGGATATTGTTTCTTTTATGCATCGTAAATAGCATGTATAATAATAGTGTCAGTGTTAGCAGATCTTTCCTTATACATTTAACCGTTGGGCTGATTATACAACACACACAGATTCAAACGTATAAGCCTAACTAAACAACATTCGCTCTATGATGTGTAGTCGGTATAAAGAGCAACTTAAAGAAGAAAAAAAGTAGGCCTGCAAATAGATCTAGGCTGCGAGAGAGTAATTGCATTGGTTCGGTGTGCCATACCCGAGGAGTCCCATCCAAGAGTTGTAGACCCTGCAAAACACATTTAGATAAGTCTAATTATGTTGAAAACATGGTTAGTTTTCAGCAGAAACTAGATCTAGAAATAAGTAGAAAACTAGGAATATTTAACTACTAATTGTCAAACATTCCTTTTTTTTAATAGCTTAATCTGTTCACGATCTAATAATATGCCAATATAATTTATGTCACCTCTCTTTTTTTGTTTGGTAGCAATGTCGGTCAAGGTCTAAAAATAAATATAGGCCCTATAGATTTAGATGACTATGGCAAGATTTTTTTTTTTTAAGTTCAAAATGGCCATCTAACAAAGCCCTCATAAATCTCTTGGTAGTAAAATATTAATTTCTCACAGCCCTCGCTTCTTTCGAGCGAACCCAGCCTAACAATTCTTCAAAGCGGCTGTGAACTTTCCCGAATACAGTTTCATTGTTCTTCAACTCGTCCCTACTCTCATCTGCTTGGATCGTTCCGCGGAGGGTAGCGAAGCGTCAAACCCTGTCAGCCAATCAGGCGAGACTTGAAAACTTGGGTCACAGAGTAGGCTGCTCATGATTGGGCGGTGGATATTAGCTAAAAATACTGGCTCCGGAAAATAATGCTGACGGTTATCGACTGTCACGTGACCTCGCCGGCGTTGTGGCCTTGTGGATGTTTAATTTTCTCAATTTTGGATTGTTTTTATGTTGATATTTTCTGTCTATTACATACTGTATATTAAAATTCAATTCCGGATAGTTGTTGAACGAGAGTTTTGTTGACCAAGGTAAGCTTATCAGTTCAATTTATGTAGATTTTAGCACTGAAATCCTTGTTTTCTAGATCTATAAATGGATGTGTGACAAGGCGCTGCTTGTCGATGAGGGGGGAACTTACAGCAGTCGGTGTTAGAAGAAGCAGACCAAGATGGCGTCATCAGCAGGCCAACCAAGCTAACAATTTAAAAAAAAAAGGAAGCTTCTTGACTCTGTAAAAATCTTTAACTCAGCAATGTAGTCTATTTCTATAGTTCGTTTTACAAAAACAACAACATTGTATTAGATTTATCCTTTGAAATAGGGTATCTTATTCAAGAGTTTTCATAGCAGACGCTTTGATTTACTTTAAAAATAGCCTGCTTTTGAGTGTTGTTATTTGAAAACGAAAGTAGACAAAAGCTTGCTTTTTAAACTGTCGAAAGAATCGGAAAAGTGTGATTTTGGAGAGCAAACTGTCCTATTTTTATTCTACCCATGCTACCATCTTCTATAGATCTAGTGTAGATCTAGACTCTAGATCGAGTCTAGTATAGTTTTCAGGTTCTAATCTAAATGAGTAAATCTAGCTATTCTAGATTCTATCGAGACTCTAATCTAAATCCAGAATCTGGATTATACTAATCTTGTCTATATCTATTATGATGTACCCCTTCTGTATTATATTTTGAATTGATCTAAAATAAATCTTCTTATAACTAGAGTCTAGTCTAGAATTTACACCTAGAGTTAGTAGAGGCTAGATTATTGATATAGATCTATATGTAATTATAGATCTATAGCCTATAGAGCCTAGTCTTGTAGAATTTCTAGGCTTTCTTCTGAATCTAGGATTCTAGACCTATATTGATTCTAAGTTATGTAGATTTAGATGTAATCTAGAGAGACCTAGAATGCTAGACATAATCATTATGGCGTGATTTGTATTTAGATTAACTTTAAAGATAGATCTAGATCTAGTTGAAATCTATTGATAATTTTACTTTTAAATTTGGACTCTAATCTATTATGCTCAATATTTAGGCATATCACTATCGTTACTACTTGAAATCCCCAAAGCTTTTGTTTTTTAAGCACCCCATAAATAAAATTAAAAAAAAATCATTGTATGACTATTCTATTGATTTCACTGCTACTAGAGATCTCTTAATGGTCCGTTCGATGATGTATGCCTGTGTTTTCTATTAAAACCCCTATTATGATTCATGGAAAGCGACTTTGACGGTGTAGTTGGCTCATTGAATACGGCTGGTCTCAGCTGATTCGCCCACAAGGCTAAGGCAAAGCCAGGTCATTTTGTTCAGCAGTCATTGGTCAGTATCGCGCGAAGGGCTCGGTGTGTATGTGTGCAGTGTAGGGCTTAGGGAGCTGGAAAGGGAAAAAAAACGAGCGAGGAGTGGGAGTTAAGGGTGTGTGTAGTTGATGTCTTTATGTGTTGGGACAGTCGCTTATCTAGTCAAGAACTGGACATGGTAGCCTGTGTTGGTCAGATGGGCTCGTACTAACAATTACTCCTAAGTTCTGCATTATATATTTAGGGAGCATTTTTTTTAGAGGTATTCGTTGACGCTGTAAAATGATTTGGCTGAACAAAACATAACTCCTTTTTATTTAAATTTATCCTTTATGACTTTTTTTGTTCAACATTTCAGCTCCAGACACTTTTTTAAAAACGTTTTTGAATTCTTATAGAAATGTGTGCTTTATTAAAATAGGATTTTGTTTTGTTTTAGACAGCCATGTCTAGAAATCGAAAGGCTAGTTGCGCACTTAAAGTATTTGTCGCTGTTTATTTTCTCTCTTTATCTTTCTTTTTTTTTCTGTCTGTCTCTTTCTCTCTCTCTCTCATTGTTAACTGGAAATGAAATGAGCCATTCCTCTATGGTGGTATTCAAAAGAAATTCGTTCCGACAGGCAGCACTTCTAATAGCTAAGGGGAAGAACTCCACATTGACATCTACAATCTCAATAATGTAGAGGTTGTCTCCCTTTTCGACATTAAACAAAATAATTTATTACAAATAATTAATTGACTGATTGGTTAATTTTTTAATTGATTCATGTTTTGTTAGATACAATTAATAATTGCTTCAAGTTTCAACTGGTCAACTTGATCCAAGAATTGTTGTGGGGAAAACAGCGCGTACAATTATCTAAGGGGACAAAACCACAAATATTTAGACATATCTCTGAATACTGAAAATAATTAATTACGAGTAATTAATACGGCTAGTTTTTTTTTTAATTGATTCATGTATTGTCTTCGCAAATTAATAATTGTGCTGTTTCAACTTCATCCGAGAATGGCTGTGGGAGAAATAACATGTTCAGACTTTTTACCAGACAGACTAAGTGAGTTGATATAAGCTTTGTATGTATTAATGAAGTTAATGAAATCAGGAGAAAAAGTATCTTGTAAAGAAAGTTTCTGTTTTGAAAGAAACAAAATTAAGTATAGTAATGTTAGTGCACACAACAGATATATCATGTATATATAGAGAGAGAAAGAGAGAGAGACACTGAAAAAAGGCTTTCCTATACAATTTTTCCCCCCCCCCCCCCCCCCCAAAAAAAAAAAACCCAACATCCTCAATCATTTTAACTGAATTGACAATTTGTAAAGTCTTGAAAAGTGTTACTGAAGAGTTACATTAAAAAAAATAATTCATTAATAAAACTGATGATTTCTGTATTAAGGGATAAAAAACTAGGCCACTTCAAAAACCTCCTTTAGTTCGTGTCTTCCTCTGTTGTAGCCCAGACAGTCCATTGTTTTTGTTTTCTTTACGTCAACGTTAATGTCTCACGCCTGACACTAGTCGGCCCCCCCCCCCCCCATCTTTAGTAGTGGTTTGACACATTTCCCCTTGCCTTGTACACATTAGAGCAGAGGAGTATCTCTTCTTTTATTTGTTTTTTTTACAAAGCCATTCATGGGTTAGGGTGTGGCATTCTGATGTTTTTTCTTTTCTAGTCAGACTTATAGCAGTTTTTATGCTCTCAAACCGAAAGTGTCAGAGCCAAAAAAACAACACAAACAAACAAAAAAAACAATGGTTTTACACAAAGTATTGTCATTCACCAGCAACTTTTCTGTTCATAGTCATTGGAATCTAGTGCCTATTCATGGGCTAACCAACTTACGTCTCTGACCTAGCCAGAAACCATAGTTGAATATAAATGTAGTTCACATTAACACCGTACTCAACTTAAAACATTTCCCCCTATTTGTTTATTTTTACTTTTTGTAAACAATAATTCATTCCTAATGTATTGTGACATCCATATTTGAAACCTTGACTTATTTTAAAGGAATAGGACAAGGACCGACGATTCAGGTTAACAAGAAAGAGGCCTTGCATCTCAACCAATGTGTTTTATTGATAGCCGTGATGCCCAACCCAATTCAGCCTGCTGGCTATTTTACTTTCCGACACAGGTCGCGGGCCTTTTGACAGAAAAGATTTTAAAAAATAAAATAGGCAATAAACCATTTTTATTAGAAACTCGTGTATCCAGTTCTTACATTATTTAAGGGGTGTTTAAAGTTGGTCAGAAATTAACTTCTGAATATCCCAGTGCATACATGAGACTCCAAGTCGTCGCACTGAATCTTGATGTTTGTCCAAGATACATGGTTTTCTATCGTTTCTTCGGGAAAAGTTTGTTTACATTGCTCTATTTAAAATATAAGCAACTCTGTAGCTTGCCTTACCGTGGACTTTCTTCTTATTCTCCTTCGCTCTCATTTTTTATGTTGGAGTGCTCAGATGACTTGACCAATACATGAGATGAACTGCGCAGTGGTTTCCAAATCAGGGAGCTCTCCATATAGTTTTCTTTCTATTGGGGTGTTTTGGGGCCAGTGTCTTGTGCGGCCTCTTGGAAAAGAGAGCAGTTTTGGAAGACGTGGTCGGCATTCTTTGGTGACACTCCACATGGGCAGACCTCACTGGTTCCAATTTTGAGCTTCCGGTACATGTGTTGTCGCATTCTGTTGTGTCCGGTCCTAAGTCGAAAGATTAGACGTTGATCTTGTCGGGATAGCTTATAGTAGGCATCATCTTTCTTGTGATTTGGATGAGAGCTCGTCCATTTCTCATTTATTTTATTTACTTGTAATTTCTTCTGGATAGAGTGCAGAGTTTAATTATGAGTTTGTTCTCCCACTCCTGGCGAGTGTGTCAGCCTTCTCATTTCCTTCTAGTTGTATATGAGCTGGTATCCATTTAATTACTGTTTTTTTTTTTTTGCTGTTGTTGTTGACCTTTGTAAGTGCTGTTCTGAGATTTTTTTTTATATAAGAGGAATCAGAGTTTTGCAAAGCTTTGGACTGATATTCTTGTCTCTTCTCGAAAAAGGCTTAACTTAGCAATGTTTTCTTCGCTTTCAAACGAAAATGTTGACTTATTTGTTTATGTCTTTGGTTTCATTGTGCCGTTTAATGTTCTGTTCCTCAAAAACAGCCATACTTTCTTAACAATCATATGTTGGCTTATTATCATGTTCACAAAAAGGTAAAGATCTGTCCACTTTATTGAAAAATTTATACTTTCAGAGATCCACTTTTCGTTTTTTCGGCTCTCTTCATCACGTTTATAGAAATAGACACGACCCCAAATGATGCAGAAATGATGCCCTGTGTTACACACAAGATGTTAAGGACATGCTACCTCAAGACAGCCGCGTAAAATTCATGAGCCAAAAATAATTACCAACTTGTCTCGGAAAAGATCATCATTGTTTCTTACCAGAAAAAAAAGTAATCTGAATAGACTAACAAAGGTTAGATTCAAATCCAACGAAGTATGAGATACAGCACTAACGTAGGAAATAATAATATTTTTTTTTTGGGGGGGGGGGGGGACCATAGAAATGTGTGTTTCATAAATAGGCAATGAACCAGACAAATCAAAGGTATTATATCATGAAAGATTTCAAATGATGACCAAAGGGGAAAGGGGCAAAGTTGTGGAAAGGTGTATCCCTAGACCTTTTAACTTGAAAAGCAAAAAAAAAAAAAAAAAAAAAAGGATAAATCCAAGGGCAACTCATTTTTGCCAATCGCACATTCGAATAATTTGAATATTAAAGATCTTTCATTAACATATATTTTATTAAAATGAAAATAATTCCCGATATTTATCTCCCAATAGTGACTTTTATATTGATTTATTCATCTATACATAGGGCAAATACTGAAATCCCATGTTATCATTACTTATGTTTTTGGTTTCAAAACACCAAAGACAATAAAGATCGTAAGGATACCCTCAACCAGTGTGTGTGAGAGAGAGAGAGAAAGAAATAACCAGAGAGAGAATGAACAAACATAACTAGATTATCTTGTAAACTAAATCCAAGATGCTGTGTGTCATCTGACTACCATTCAAGTAAGGGGAGACTATCGATTACCCTTAACTTGGGTCTAGTTTAGATTTAAAAAAAAAATGGTGTGCCCTTAAGTGTGCGCGTTTTTATCTTGTGGTGTTAATGTGTAGTTTAAGTCATAGCCAAAATTTTATAATTGTCAAATCTAATTTAACATACATTTCTTAGCTGAACATTCCTTCATGGAGGAACCTGTGTGAGTGGGCGGACAGCTGATCTAAAAAACTGCTGTACCTATTTACCTAGAGATTTAGCAGTTGGTGTATATTGCTGAGAAAGGAATTACTAGCTCGTTGGTCACAAGTGGGAAACTCTAGTTTGTCCATTATAATTTTTCAAAAGTAAAAAAAATAAATGTTAATGTAAATATGGTTTGAATAGGCATATATATATATATATATAAGGCGTAGTCAGCCATCGTGTTTCGAAATTATACGATTACAGAGTAAATTTCAAGTTGCTTCAATATTTTATTATATTTTAAGTTGTAAAATGGAGGTATTCTCTTTTTTTTTTTTAAATGCTTTATTATTCTTTTAAGATTTTCTAAAGAAACTGTGAAGTGGCATGTCCAGCTTATGGGGGGATACGAGGGCTCTTCTTACCACATATACCCCATAACCTCTTCTCGGAGGATATAACGCTTTGAATCCGAACTGAATAGAACTCCCTCAACTACTGAAGTCTATGTTTTAGACACCATACCCCACTCATTTTTTTTAATTTTTAATTTAACCCCCCCCCCCCCCCAAACACACACACACACAATATTACGTTTATATCTCTAAAGCCAAAAGTCAATTCCTGGTGTTTGAAATAAGTGCAACGACATGTTTTTCATCTTTAAATCGCAGCCCCTCTTTTTTTTAAAGATAAAGCAGTCATGTTTAGTGCACGTCCATACCAACTCAATAACGGAATCAGTCCCAAACTGTTTCGCTTTCCTGATGTTGTCAAAGCATTATTTTTTCTACCGTATAGACTATTTCAATGCTAACTCGGAGTTCATTGTTGTGATTGTTATGTAGGTGTGAGTTTGATGTGACGTAATTTGTTTACAAGTATCTAGTATTTTTGAAGTGTTTGATATATATATATATATATATTTATATATATATATATATATATATATATATATATATATATATATAGATTTAGTTAAATTAATAAAATGTCTTAAAACTACACAACACCTAGTCAGAACAATTGCAACACTATCAATATAATTTCAGATAAAGAATTCCTAGAAGTTTTTGGGAAAACTTGGCAATTGACATCATTGAAGAATCCATGCTGAACTGTTTAGGTTCTCAGTTTTGTGACTAGAGAAACCTTAAATGAAGGGCTTTTTCAAAAGAGTTACCACAGCGGGCACTACTAAGTTGGAGCTCGAAAAATCGTTAAAATTATTGGAAAAAAAAACAACAATTAAATCTTAAGGCAATATTTGTCGTAATTATGTGCACACAAAGTAGAATCTTTTTTTTTAAAAAAAAAATTAGTGTGCCATCGCCCACAAAGCAGAAAAACTAGTCAGGGCACTATATGTAATGTCCGTTGAGGGAAGTCGAGATTTCCAGCATGTGGAACTTGTGAAATGATGTCTTGTTTTCATATCACCGACTATTTACTGGAAAGACTGGACATGTCTTCACTAGCCACTTGTATTACAAAGAGAGATAATTGTGATGTGTGGATACTAAAAGTAAAGGGGCATTTTTTTATTTATATAGCTCTTCTCTTTCAGGCTATCCCTTTCCCATGTTTCTTTCGTCGCTTAGAAAGTGGTTTATGTCCCAGAGTTTGTGAGAAGTCGGGAAGACAGCTAGAACTGCGTGTGAAGTGTTGCCTCGCTCACATTGACTGGTACGCAAAATCAAGTGAGAGACATTGGACTGGAATGGAGAGCTGCTTCCACCAACATGGCCTAGGAGATATTGGATTTCTTTTTTTTTTCTCGTGAACCACTGTGAGCTGTTATATGAAAAAGTCACAGATTTGATCTTCCGTTGCCTATGGCCCTAGAAAATACCTAGAAAATTTTTAGTTCATCAAACATCATTTAAGCGGATAACTAGAAAGAATATAAGGAAAGCATGAAAAAAAAAAAAGAACTATATTGACTTAGTTTAGCACAGTGAAGTAACACAGTGAGGAAAGGGAGTAGATTGCGGGTGTGGGGGACATCAAACACCTTGGCAAACAATCACCCTTTTCTGCTTTAAAAAAATCTTCTCCTAACAGCCCCCCCCCCCCTCTTTTTGTTTCCCCACAATTCTTGATGCTTTTTATTTTTTTTTCCCAAGTGTATGCATAGGACTTTTATTTTTGACAAATACTCATTTGCAGTTCTCTTCAGAGTCTCTCCAACGGTTTCAAAGTTGCAAAGCGCATTGTGGTTATCTGATTCAAATGAATGTTTGTTTCACTCGAGACAGACAGTGTCGACCTAATGTCAGCTGGCTGAGCCGCTACGTCTGCTATGCAAATGTGCCTGCTCTGACTTTTTGTTACGTTTGGGAAACTACGTTTTAGACTTCATCTCACAAAAGTTGTGAGCTTTGTAGTTCTTACAATAGCTTGTTTTTTTTTGTTTTTTTTGTTGTTGATGTGTAGTGTCTTGTGACCATTATGAATACTACATATTATTAGCTTTAACTAGTTTATTTGAACCACTCACCGTTAGTTGTATATGCCAACACTTTATATTATGAATATATTTTGGATGCATTGGCCGGCTGAATAGTTGTGTTCAAATTTAACAGCCGTCTACAAATGAAAGTACTGGACTAATCGCGTTACGTGCCAACGATACTCAGTAGTTTGAAAGTATCTAAATTCATTTTTGACGATACTCACCTGATTCATAGAGCCTGGGGGAAATAAGGTTTACCCCTTTTACTACGCCTTTTTTTTCTTAGTGAATAACGGTCTGAAAAGTCTGTCCAGTGTTATCTGCTTGGCCTGCATACGTCATTTTAAAAACTTCAGGCTCTGCTGCGCCCTCTCGTGGTCAACTGATTAGAAAGAGTTGATGTTATACTGTTAGAATGTAACAAAGAGATAAACAAAAAGTTAATAGTCATGACAGACGTAACATTGCAATTTGAATGATTGCATTAAACCGATACAAAACGACCATGTGGTGTATATTCTATTAGAATAAGTTGTAGTTGCTTGAATAATTTGGTTGCTGGTCCTTTCCTTGTTGTCTGTAACCCCAACGTAGTGAAAGTGACACAAATGTCAGTAAATTGATTGTCTATTTATATAGAGTCATTATCGTGATTAGTTAGGGCATTTCAATATTATTGTCAATTGTATTAGTACAATTTTTATGGTTTTTTTTTTGTTTTTTTTTTGTTTTTCGCATTTCAATTATTTGCAATCATCACTATCCGTATATTTGATTGGTCAAATAACTTTTGTGTTTGTGAGGAGTCTCATGAGTACACCAATCAAATCTCAGGCCTAAATCTAGCATTGTTTTAATTGTTGGATCTAAATCAAAGTGTTATAGGAAAATGATAACTGTGTGCTCATAAACAAACACTGCGAAGATCAGGAATAACGTTTTTTAAGACTAGTCATTGTTTACAATAGTAGGTCTAGAGAGTCTAGATTTGAATCTAGTTCAAGTTGAAAAAAAAATGCTTCACCCAGATACCCCCTCCCCCATTTTTTTTTTCAAACAGGTCCACAAAAGTGATTGGACCATAGCTCACTGACTGCAACTGAGCATGAAAGTTGCGCTTAACAAAAACAATTAATATAAATAGTTCCAATCGGACACATTTTTAATTTTAAGACTAGATCTATTTAAAATAAATTACGTTTTGAATTGGAAGGAAATGATTTTTTTTTAACCAAACTTATATAAACTCACTCTGTCCGTCTGGTAAACTTTTTAAAAATTTTATTTGTGCCACTTCCCAATCTCGGATCATTTATTAAATATTCCTAACAAAACTGGATCATTAAAAAAAATTATTTTTTCAGATTGGTAATTAATAAATTTTGTTTGTATAGAAAAAGGAGAGATAAACCTTGCAATATTGAGAGATATGGCAGCAATTGGAGGTCCTCTCCCTTTACTCAATGTAAGCTTTTTCTTTTCGCTTGTTTTCAACTAGGTATGGTCTCATTGGCGATAGTTACAAAAACGTTGTAATAAATTATATTGAGGACTACATTTAGTGAAATTCTTATTAAAAAAAAAAAAGAATTTTCCACCTTCTCTGTAAAACAGACAAAATACAAGCAGATCACTGTTTAAGAGACCTTTATCTGATTTTCTTCGCGACAAAAGAAGACGTTGATAGTTTTATTTATCCCATGGTGCACTCACTTTTACAGGTCATTTGAGGTCAGGGCGGGCCTAACACTTGCGGGAATTGCGCGGGGTCCAGTCTAGGTTGGGATAAACATAATGTCAAAATTAAGATTTTGTATTAGAAAATATATTCGTCTTAGCAATACATTTTTAATAAATGAAATCTGAAAATGCCTTTTTTTAAATCGCGATTAGGATTGGCACCCCAAAATTGACAATTTTGTATATTTTTCATGAGATTGTTAGGAGTTTTCAGGAGATTTTAATAATTTCAGATTTCCATGGCTTTTTCGTATATAATGCAATTACAGGGGATTTACAGGTGGCCCGGGAAAATCAAGATGCCAGGAAAACCCTATTCATTATGTATAAGTTGTTATGGTTTAATTTAATAATTTACTCCTATAATTAGCGCGGGCCTATGAAAGTGCGGGGCCCAATGCGACCCCATAGGTTGCAGTGGCCTAAGGTCGGCTCTCTTTGAAGTTTCCTACTACCGAGAGCTGAATGATATGAGGAATCCAACTGGTTTTGTAATTGAATTGGAATGAAATATTCTAACACTAGCTCTTTTGTTTGTTTAGATGAACGGGACGACCCGTTTAAAAATTGGTGACATCAATAAAAATCTTATCTGTGTTTTATGTGGCGGCTATCTGATTGACGCAACGACCATCATAGAATGTCTCCACTCATGTAAGTAGCAACCCATTTTAATGGACCTCATTCACCAATCATAAATAAACAACATTTAGCCAGTGATAATATTGATAAAACAATGAAAATTACGTATTACGTAACAGCCTTTATGGATTGCGTAATTTGTATAGAAGATATAGAGAACCACGTGGCAAAATGTTTGTTTACGATTGGTGAATGAGGTCCATTGTACACTTGTCACTCTATTTGAAGCCTGAAGCAAAGGACTATAGTTTAGTTTTAGTCACTTTGAAATCATGCATTAACCATCAGCCTGACATTGTGTTGTAGACTGTTGTAACTTGAAGAAGTATTTAGACGATATACACAAAATGTTTCTAAGTTAAAAATATTTAATAATTCTATTAACCTCATTAAAACTATATAGCCTAGTAACTACGAATTCATGGTTTGTATGCATCTGGGATAGTAAGCAGGTTTTCGACTTCATGACTTTTATCAAGTGTAAATCTGTGTAAATCGTAGACATCCAGTCAACAAAATAGAGAATGTTTGGCTTAGGGAAATAAAATTTGTGTGTTGAGGAAATAATGGAGAATTTCCTAGTGCATCGGAGGGACTGGGTGTCAAAATCGACCCATGCATTACCTTAAATCCCAGCCCACTATTGGCGTTTATCCATTGGCTCTTCTCATCAAAATGTGTCAAGTTTGATATAATGCATTAGTGTGATTAGCTCTACGTAATGAATTTTACTTCTACACGTAGATATGCTATCCAAAATATTTACAGTAAAATCCAAGCTGGATTGTTCGGTTGTCTGGATGGTCTCGGTTCGAACCCTCCCCCTCGTCCTGCGGGAGGTTCGGGCTAGGATGTAATTATCTTCAAATCTTAAGAAACATCTGAAACATGTCATACGGCTTAAAGTGTGGTCGAACGTTTTGCAAATGCCATTAAGTAAATGTTTTGGATAGGTTGGTGGAATTTCAAACAAAATTACTAGTTAAAACAAAACATTAAACTTGCATAAAGCATGTTGTTAGGGTCTCAAGATTAAACTTTGTCCCCTTTTTTTTTCTCTAAAAGTTGTCTACATTTCCCTCCAGATCATTTAATAGCACCCCAATCGGCCCTTTTGGTGCCGGCCCGCCGGCGTATAGCCAGTCCGGCTTTGCTTGGTGAAAGACCCCCCCCCCCCCCCCCCCCCGGCTTGTATGAATGCTGTTCAAACATTTGAAAGAGTAGTTTCTTTTAAGTGAAATCTAGATAGCTGAGTTTCAAAGTCTCATCAAGACTCTCATCAAATAAATGCTTGACTTGTAGGTCTAGTTTATTCAGTGAACTGATGGATTGCTCCATTTTTGTATTCGTTTAGACTTCTTTTTCCTACTGCATTATATAGGTCCAATCACCAAATAGGTCGGCCTTGAGGAATTTTGACAACGTACCGGGAGTTTTGTTTTATATTTTTAAAAATTCTAAATTAAATTGCTATTTTATTTGAAATTGTGTATGTTATTAGTGGTATGTTTTACCATCCTAGAGAAAATAAAATGACATTTTTCTTTTTTCTCTCAGTCTGTCGAACATGCATTGTGACATTCCTGAAGACTAGTAGGACATGTCCTGTCTGTGACACGGTCGTCCATAAAACCAGACCGCATCAAAATATCAGGTAATTGGAAGTAGAGATCGATGTCTGCTGGCTAAATGGAATTAACATCTCTTGGGTGTAGGGACAACGAGCTAATGATCACGTGACTTTAGAGAACACGTGGCAAAGAAGTTTAGTTTCCCTTAACAGCAAAAAAAAAATAATTGGTGATTGAACTAATTAGTAATGCGTCACTTAACAATCATTACATATACCAGCTGTTCTCAACCTTTATAGTTCCGAGACCCCTTTTACAATTGCCCACAGTGCGGCTACACCCACGTAAAATCCTTTGTGTTTTTGCTAAAGTTATAAAATCGTAAATCAGAGTTGAAATATCTGATAGGAATAGCCAAAGCTTTTTGTTTAATCAGGAAACACTGAATATATCTACTTATTGCTAAATTAAAAATAAATGGGATGTTATCTTTATGACTTGCATTTATTTTCTTTTGAATTGCGTGTTCACCATAGTAATGTTTTATATTTATGTGACAATTTGAAAAGTATGTCTGAGCATGGCAAACATCTCAATCAACAGTATTCTACATCGCTACAAAATTGTTGCGATAGTTTGTGAAAAAAATTCTGGGACAAATCACAAAAAGCCTTCGGAGTCTGGGAACACGTGGGGCGCGCTAACCGTGCATCCCCGTGATGGAGGCTGCTGAGGACTGATCCAACTGTTATAGCACAATGCAGGAAGGGCCACTGTCCCGTTGGCATACATTTCGCACGGCTCAGACCAAACTTCGACTCACTGTGCACCCGCTGCGGGAAGAAGAGGAAACGTGTTTTTTTCGACTGCCCAAGACTTGATGATCTCCGCCTCGACAGGTCTGAGTAACCACACATACATTTACTACAGCATCATTTCTGTCTATGGCTTATTTGAGAGAGGATTTTAACCTCTCAAGTTCTCACTCAAACAGAGTTTGATGTTGATGATGATGTGAAAAAAAAATCATTTCGAAGGTTGAGCTTGTTTCTTTTTCAATAGATCAGGAATTCTGTGGAAGTCTTGTGTCCTTCTCATCATATCTACGTCTGTAGTTAACAAATGTTGTTAGAAATTAAACTCATTTCAGTGGACAAACATAGAAAACAGCAAAGAGCACTTCCTTGTTGATTTTTTTTTTCTAATGAAAAAAGAGGATAGAAAAAAAACAACTGTTTTAGAACGTTGCCACATTGCGACCTTTTCACTTGAGTGTGAAATAGCAGAACAATTTTCGGACGCATCAATCTCATTACAACGTTTTGAAAACAGTTGATTGTTTGTTTTAACTACTCAATTTTACAAAAAAGAAATAACTAACAGTTTTTTTTTTTAATTCTTGTGTAATTCTTGTGGAAATGACAAATACTCGTCGAGGAATTATATAGTGAGTTCCAATGACTTTGAGTGACTCATTCTGTACCAAATCCAAACCAAAATCGAAGTAGATCAGCTTCTTTTCAGACATACAAATATTTATCTAAGAGGTTTTATACTTTTCCAGAAAAGATCAAATTTTGTCCAATACCTCAGGTGATGGAGTATATTGGGCGTGTTAAGAGCTTGGCTTCTAAACCGAGGGATTTCAGGTTTAAATCTCGGCCAAGACTTAAATATTTTCAATTTCACTCAACTCTAATGTGTACCTGCCATCGTTTGGGAAAGTCAAAGTCATTGTGCTAGCCACTTGACACCCTTGTTAACTGTCGGCCATTGAAACAGATGACTTTAACATCTTCTGCCCTGTAGATTGTAAGGTAACAACATACGCTTGGTGACAAAACTCAAGTGCGCTACTAATCCTGTAAATACTAGGTCTATATTTTGTCAAATACTTTCTCCTATGCACTGATTTCTTGAGTGTTTGATTTTCAGGTCAGACAAGCTGCTGCAAGACTTAGTCTATAAGTTAGTTCCAGGACTTTACAAAGGTGAGTACATTTCCAATGAAACAAAGACACTTTTTTTTATTGTAGTTACTTTTTCAGTCATTGTATGCACCTAGGTACAAATGTTTTATTTATTTTAGCAATGGTTTTGTACTAGAGTTTCTTTGTAGTAACTAGCCTAGCTTTAGAGAGTCATATGTCCGTATCAAAGTATACACTTGGACCTTTTCAGCTGGAACAAAAATTCTTTTTTTTAAAAATTAAAAATATGTGTACAGCTACATCGTTTGCTTTTCAAATCTTAGCGACTGCAATCAATCTGTCTAAATGAGTAGACTGATGGACAATCCCATGGCTATATCCTAGAGATCAACTCCTTGATGTATACCAATTTATGTCTGTGCTTTTGGCGTACATACTATTTGTAGTAGCACTTTGACGTTGTCATTGAGAAGTGTATGTTGACTAGCTCTAGAAACTTTTCCAAGACATTGCCCACAAATTTAAAGGAACAAACTTTGACTCACAAATATAAAAGATACACAAATAGTTTTGAATTATAACTCACTATTTTGTTGTTTTTTGTAGCTATGAACGAAATATTACTTTCACTCTGATGTGACTGTGACGTTTAGAAAAATGTTATTTTAGTATTTTTTAAAATTATCTATTTGAGCCAAATAAAATCTGTTTCTTCTTCAATTTTCTTTCTTGGCATGCATTCGATACAGACTCATAAACAAACAACCAATGGATAAAATATTTCCTGGTAGTCATCTACCACTTTATCACTTGAAAATAGCGGTGTAGGGTTTGTTCACATTTCCAGAATTTCCTGTACAATTAATGAACATCTGACTCTTTGAATTCAAAGTGAACTTTGTTTTGTTAAACATGGTGAGAAGTTGCTACTAATTCAATTTTGTGGTGTGTAGTGAATGTCTTGGAGACACTTGTGTCCATCTCTTCTAGAACGTATTTGTCAATCCAAATGTATATGCTCAACCATAAGACACAAGTCTTGCGGCTCTTACTCTCACTTGACAAATTGTCATTTGTAGCAGACTTTGTATTAGTGTCTTAGTTAAATATTTTTATAAGATATTTGATTTGGATTGAATACAAAGAAATAAAAAAACTCATCTTTGATAACTGAATACCAAAAGTGGCCATCTTGACAAGAGCCGATTTTTTTGTAGCACAGAAATGAAGTTCTTAGAAGACTTTATAGTTTTGCAGTCATATAAAATTTGCATCCATTAAAATGATTCAGTAGTGTACATTGCATTATTAATCTTGTTTTAAAAAATTATTGAAGCCTATGTGCATAAAATATGCCTGCTTAATTAACTTTTTTAAAAAAAAAAGGTTTATACTTTTGGTACAGTAATCATGTTTGACATTCAAACTGTAAGCAAGAGGAATTTGTTTCGGAGATTACATTTTTGTTTAGAAAAGTCTGAATATAAGCTGATTTTGTGGCTTCGAAAAGGGTGTATGTATAATGTTTGGATCCTTTGAAAAGAAACAGGTGGAGACCTGAACTAATGTCCATTTACCGAGCACGATGAAAAGGAAAGGGACATAGAATTTCACTTGTACCACTTTGTTTTCTAGATACAAGAACAAACTTCTAATGGGCCTCTAGAATCCTATAGTGTAGAATCTTATTAATCACATTGAAATGTCTGAAAGTAGTCAGTTTTACATTTGTCGCTTTGTTTTATGTTTTTGTCGTATTCACTGTATTCACATTTGTATCTTTGCTGACAGATGAAATGCGTAGAAGACGTGAATTTTACACACTTCACTATGAAGGTGAGTTTATGCGAGTCTAAATGTTTGTAATAGTTGCACTTTATTCTCCTTTAAACCTTTCTCTTCATTTGCTTATATCAAGCTATTTATTGTTTATTTTGCTTTCATAAAAGGCCCTTATAACTATATAAAAATATACACATTAATTTCGTTATTCGATATGGAGTAATCTAATTAATTAACAATGCGAGGGAGAAATAGCGTTAACAATTGCTGAAGGGGTCTAAACCCAACGAATTTAGCCATATATGTGAATACTGAAGTATTAGTTTCCCTTGTTGGTATCAAACAAAATAATTAATCCCCAGTCATTAATTGACTAATTGGTTACTTTTTTTTTATTGATTCATGTCTTGTCTATCCCAATGAATAATTGTGCGAAGTTTCAACTTGATCCTAAAATGGGTGTAGGATAAATAGAGTGTACCAGAGAGACAGACAGAATAAGTTGTTACAAGCTTTGTAAAAAGGAAAGCTTACATAAGGGAAAGTACTGCACATTTACAGCCATGTGTATCAATACTGTATGATTTATTTCTCTTGTTCTATGTCAAATTTAATAATTACCACTACTTAATTAATTACTTTGGTTTTTTAAAATTGATTCATGTTTTGTTAGGGACAGTGAATGATTGTGCAAAGTTTCACCTTGATTTTAGAATGGGAAGTAGGAAAACTAACCTATACAAGATGTGTACCAGTCAGACAGAGCTGTGTACCAGTCAGACAGAGCGACTGAGATAATATAAGCTAACTGGAATCTTCTCAAAACTCACAGACCTATACACTACACCAGGGGTGGGCAACCTTTTTGCATTGAGGGCCGCGTTTTAAAAAATTTGGTAATGGGGGACCGCATATATACGTTAGCTAACTGAGTATGATGTCTTTTAATTCATATTTATACTTTATTAATACTGTACTATACATTCTTTTATTCACACTCCTAATTGGGGAGTTACAATAAGAGTTAGCAGTTTCTTAAACCAATTTTATGATTTAAAAAAAAAATTGTTATTGTCTTTTTACATCACAACCTTTAACCCCAAATCTACAGTTGTTCCTTATGTGAGGTATTTAACTGTTTTCACTCGTTCATAATGTTCTGGAGCTGTGTAACTAGTTTATTAGTTTTTATCTTTGTGACTGCTATTAAATTACAGTCAGTCAACATCAACCTTTGGTTACACTTGTTTAGTTTCCGAAAAGAAAATATTGTTCACAAATGTATTTTTACCCAAATAATGTGAAAGTTTAGCAGCGAAGTTTTGTAAGTGTGTAAATACAGCTTCTGACATCCATTAAACTCCCATGGAAGTAATGACTGGAACTTCTCATTCAGTTCATAATTTGCATGGAGTTATGTTCTTTGGAGCTGAATCAGTATCTGTGCTAAACGGTGAGCGAGCTGATGGTATTGAAAACTGGTTCTTGGCGTCTGAAAATTCGCTTTTATAAATTCCATACTTAAGGAATGGAATCTAAAATAAGTCTTGTACTTTTATTAAGAATTTTAACCATTTCACTAGAAATAGTCTCACCTTTCAGCAAGAGAAAATGACAAAACCTGTTTTCACTTGCTTGCCTGGAGAAATCGGAAAGCCTTGTGTGAAAGGATTTAACATGCACTTACATTGCATATGCAAAAAAAAACTCATTGCAATATGAGAGACATGAAATCTTTATTAGAAATATTAGAAACAACGACACAGTCATTGTCCTTCAAGGAACATACACATTTTTTCCTTGAGATTTTATATTCTTCTCATTACCTAGCCCATGCTAAGCCAACGGATACATCGGAATATTTTGTTTTTAAATCTTCAAGTACTTGTCGGCACTACTTGTTGTTATGACATCTAGCTTTGATAACTGTGGTCACATCCCCATAGGGGTCAATAATTATTATTTAATGCAGCGTTGTGCAAACATTCCTGTTTAGAATATATGGCTGGGATATTTTTCAAAACAACAACACAGTTCTTCATAGCATTGAATACACGCTGGCCTGAGATTGTGTCTTCATGGCCTGAGATTGTGTCTTCATGGCCTGAGATTGTGTCTTCGACTGAGTGTATTGAAGTATGGTCAGTTAGCTTAATCTTCGTTTACTTGAAACTTTTATAAAGAGACAGTTTCAATAATTTATATAGATTGGAATTATTTTTAATATATTTGCATTTATATGTGTATATACTGTGGGCACACCTTTTGTCTGTAGGTGTCCGCTGGCCGCATAAAACACTCCGATGGCCCGCGGGCCTTAATTTGCCCACTCCTGCACTACACCAATAAACTATAAAACAAACAGAAAAATTCATTACCATGAGAGTAATTTCCATTTGTAATCTGTAATCTCTTTAGGTTATGTAAAGTAACTTTAATAGTAGTTTTAAAATGAACTATCTGATAGTGACAGCGTGACAATCAATCAATAAATGGTATTTTGTTTAATTTTGCCTGCTCACGTTTCTTTACTAGTATTTGTCTGGGAGAAGGTGCTGGTGGAATTGTTCAAAGAGAAACTACTCAAAAAGGGGGCGGGAGGTAAAAAAAAAAAGGTTTTAGACCCACTGATCTATACTGTACATTTGAATAACCCAATCTTAGGCTGAAATTCTACTCCTTTTTAGGACTACACTGATCGTTTTAGTCTTAGTGAGATTTTTTATTTTCCAGTCACTTAATTACTGTAATGGAAAGTTGCTTTTTCAAGCAATACAAATTACAGTTTGAAGATTTTATATCTTTGTGTTCAAATTCTTTGAAACCAAACGGAATGGATCTGAACATGTTTTTTTTATTCTCAATTGTAATTCAATGGTATACGTTGAGCAGGCATAAATTATTATTATTTTTTTGTGTGCAATAGAATTTCTTTACAGTATGGCAAGATTATAATCTACGTCTAGTATTACATAAGTGAATCTTGTCTGACAGCTAGATCTAGTCTGTCTCCAGAGATCAAGTTGTATTACAAAATGGTGTCTAAATTTGTCAAGTTATCCTCTTCATATTGTTCTCAGCTGCTCCCAAACGTGCGGGGGAGGAGAGAGGTGATGAGATGAGTGACAGATTCACCTTTACAGAGGAAGAAAACATCAGCCTGGCTCTTTACTTGTGTCCTGAGTAAGTACTGGACACTAGTCTGGGGGGGGGGGGGGAGAACAGATCATGTAACACAGGGGAGGGAGAAGCGGCTGTGAGAGAGAGAGGAAGAGTGAAAAACACACACACACACATAAAAAACACTTTGGCTTTTTTTTTTTTTTTTTTTTTGTAGTTTTTGTTGAAGGGGTTTTCCCTTTGTTGTGGTTAGGTGCTTATCTCCTAGTTGAATGTGAGACAAACTTGGGGTTAGGCCGAGCAGGCACACTGGGTAAATAATGCCATTAATTGGCTGCAGTATCAGTCTCTGGTCGAGTGTAGTAACTGACTGGAACAGCTGGCCACATGCACCCTCACGTGTACAGCACGAGTTTCTTCAGACATTCAACTGAACAAGAAAGTCCTCTAGGGTTGGCCACTAAGTTGAGTTCAGTTTTCTTAGATCTAGAAACAAACTTTAACATCATCAGTTGACAACGCTATTCATATTTGGTGTCTCAGAAGGCGTGTACGAGCGGACCACTGGAGGGATGCCTGTGCCGGGCTGGATCTCCGGGATACTTCCAAAGCCTGGCGTCTTCTTCGCAATCTTGAGGCCAAAGATTCGGTACGTACAGCCACCCCAGTGGGGATCGAGTGGCAAAAGATCAAAAAATGGCCGACTTGCTTAATAAATATTTCGCTTCGATAAGCAAGTCCGAAAAGAAGACAGCCACATCTATAGCCCTCAACAAGGAGCGTAAAAGACTCGAGAGGGAGCCGGATGGGTCGAAAGACCTGGACACGTGCAATGCGCCCTTCTGCCGTGCTGAGCTGGACAGAGCGATAGCTAAGTGCAAAAACAGAAAAGCTCCGGGGCCAGACAAGGTTACTCCTGAGATGGTAAAACACCTCGGGGGTATTGCGAAAGACAAACTCCTTGAGTTTGCGAATCGGACCTGGGTAGAGTCCAGACTACCCAGGGCCTGGCGCTGTGCTACCATTGTTCCAATACTAAAAAAGGGCAAAGACGCGACTAATGTTGAGTCCTACAGACCCATATCCCTGACCTCCACTATCGGCAAGATAGTAGAACGGATGGTCAGCGAGCGACTCGTGTGGAGCTTTGAGAGTGCCGGTATCCTAGCGCCAGAGCAGGCTGGCTTTAGGGCAGGCTTGAGCCCGATCGACCAGGTCACAGTATTCATGCAGGAGGTGGCCGACGGGTTCCAGAGGGCCGAGAGCACATATGCAGTATTTATAGACCTTAAACAGGCTTATGACCGGGTGTGGAAGCAAGGCCTCTATCTTAAACTTAGAGCCATGGGCGTACACGGGCGGACCTATAACTGGATAAAACAGTTTCTAACGGAGAGGAAAACAAGAACGCAGTTCCAGTACGCTCTAAGTGGGGAAAACACCCCAATCAGAGGGTTACCCCAGGGATCCGCCCTCTCATGTATTCTTTTCATGGCCTATCTTAACGATTTGCCCAGCTCACTCCGATGTCGCAAACTGCTATATGCTGATGATATTGTCCTCTGGTCAACCGGGAAGAAAGCTGACCAACTTCAGGCAGCATTACAAGCCGATCTCCATACCATCTCCTCGTATTGTTCAAAATGGCAGATACGAATCAACGTTGCCAAAACGACCTGGTGCCTGTTCAGCCTGGGAATCGACATTCTTGGGGCCCCATTCGAGCTCCAACTCGGTGGGCTGCGACTCCAACGTGAAAACACGCCAAAATATCTAGGAGTCACCCTAGATAGAAAGCTCTCAATGCACTTGCACATCCAGGACGTTGAAAGAAAGGCCTCGGAGAAGTTAGGGTTACTCAGAAAGCTAGCCAGTACCAAGTGGGGCGCCCGAGCTGACATGCTCCGCACACTGTACACGGGGGCTGTCAGGTCCCAAATTGAGTACAGCCTGCCTGTGCAGGTGTACGCAAGCAAGACGGCCCTCGAATCACTCGATCGTGTACAGGCTCAGGCTCTTAGATTCATTTGCGGCACCTATAGAACGAGCCCAACTTCCGCTGCAGAAATCATGTCCAACGTGGCTCCTCTCAGCCTGAGGAGAGAGCGCGCCGTGCTAACGGCCCTGGAACGCTACAAAAGGGGCGAACCAGGGCTACCGACCCACACTTTAGTCACTCGGTGGACAGTTAAAAACCGGATTAAACGGACATCATTTATGCACTGCGCAACAAATTTGAGTGCTCAAGCTGGTCTCTCCACTGATCGGGTCCCAATCCGACGGATAAGCACGTGCCCGCCCTGGAGGAGACAGCCCATCCCTCCCATCAATCTAACCATACACGGGTTGGAGGGGGCCACAAAACGACACACACACCCGGACTTACTAAGAAAAATGGCAATGGACACATTAAAGACCTACCCGGCCAACGCCATTTATTGCTACACAGACGGGTCGGTCATGAAGGACCCCGTAAGAGCTGGGTATGGGGCCTATATCTGCTACCCAGACCACGAACCTGACAAGCTTTCAGGCACATGCGGCCTCGCTGCATGTAGCTTTGATGCTGAAATAACGGCGATAACAAACACACTCAAATATCTGCTCCAAAAATTGCGTGAAAAGATAACCGTTGCGACTACCGTTGTAATGGTTACCGATTCCCAATCCTGCCTCCAAGCCATGGCTGGCTTAGGGTGAAAGTCCGAACTGGTGGAAGAGGCATTAGGCGCCGCAAATAACATCCGCCTATTTATTGGAGCTGTCATCTTTATGCAGTGGGTGCCCTCGCACTGCGGCGTGAGGGGCAATGCCGTGGCTGACGCTCTAGCTCGTGAAGGAGCGCTGTCCGTGCCCACTTTCGAACCACCAAGTACGTTTAAACAGGCTACCACAGTTATACGAGAGTGGGTACATGAAAAATGGTTGAAATCCTGGGATGACTCCAACACTGCCAGGGGAGTCTGGCAGCACATGCGTCGCCCAGATCGAGAGGACCCGTGGTGGAGGCTAAAAAGGTCAGAACAAACAATAATAGCGCAGTGGCGCACGGGACACTGCCCAATAGGTGCATACTTTGCCCGGTTCCGACCAAATTTTGATGCCCGTTGCCGACACTGCGGGGAATCAGAAGAGACGGTGGCGCACGTCTTGCAAGAGTGCCCGCAGCTCTGCGAGCTGCGGGAAGACGTATCAAGTGGTTTACTATGTCTGTATGGAAGCTATGAGGCACTACGCCAAACAGCAGAGTTCCTTACCAGGGCACTACGGGAGTCCTAGGTCTCCCTGCCTTGTCACCAATTGGAGTTCATCTCAGGTGTCTCAGAAGAGTTTTTCTTGACTGCTGGTCCATTGGATGGCTGTTACATTCTCTTTTGAAATGGAAGTTTTGAGTCACGACTTTAGAAGTCTATTAAACCAAATAGTTTCAGTAAATTCAGATGAACATTTCAACGTCTATATCAGCCATCCAAAATTGAGTTCCATTTTTTCTTTGTCCAGCATTTTGCCCCACCTCCCCTCCTTTTTCTTTGTTTGTTTGTTATGTCCTACATTTGAATTTTCAGATTGTGCCGAATTTGGAATGACTTGGAACCTAATGTTTAGACTAGACACTGATATGTTCAGACATAAGGTTTTACACATTTTTGTTTCAGTGGAGGTAATGAAAGATTTGGATTCCGGCGAGTTTTCAACACTAAAGAAGACCTGAAAACAAGGATGGATAGACGGATTAAAGTGAGTATGTTTAAACACTAGTTTAATAAAAGTCAATATGGTTAGAGTAGTGGTTAGTGGATACAAATATTCTTGTTCTCAACAAGTCTTCTATTTTTGTTTCCTATTATTTGTAAAATACTTGTTTCAATACTTTATAAATCTAAAACATTTTTGGTTTCTAGAGGGGTAATTCCATTCTTGATCTTGTCAATGGATGCTAGAATGCATATATCTCTCTGAATATGTTTAACTTTTACAGGAGTCTGTGGATGTTCGATACTTGCAATGTAAGGCTGGAGTCACTGTTGGTCTCCTCAAGAAGTTTTTGAGACTCAAGTACAGTCTGTCAGCACAGTTCCAGGTCAGACTCTGTTTCACACTTTTGTCTCTAAAGAACATAAGACAGTGACAACCAATTCACTAGCCCCACACTTTGTTTACTAGTTGACAAAATGGTCTCACATGATTTTTCAATACATAAATTAGCATGTCCATTGCTTCATACTTGCATTCATTAGAAGAGATAGTCAAACTGAATTTTTCACTTAAGGTTCTAGTACATTGTGTAGAAGGTGTTTAGTCCAAAGCTGCTGCAGACTTGTACAGTGATGTACAATGTGGGCTGTGTTGGTGGATAATCTCAAGTTCATTACCATCCTCCCCCCCCCCCCCCTCCTGTGTCAAGAGGCTTGCTCTAGGTCTAGAACATAATGAAAGGAATGTTTAAAACTTGTCAAACAAAAATGTCTTGTGGAGATAAGTAAATAGTGATGAGAGACCTGTCTAGGCTACCTAACCTGGGTAGTTGTAGTAGAGAGTTAGTTCAGTTTGTCTCCTGTATGTAGTACTGTGTGTGTGGCTGTACATGTTGTGTGAGCCCATGAAGTGAACAGTGAGCCATCAGCAGAGCGTCACATAAAGTTCACATCTCCTTTCCCTCTCCCTCTTGCTCTTGCAATATTAATACTCCTCATTTTGTCCTGCTCTCATAAGTTGCTGGCATGCAGGCTGGCTCTACAGAGGAGGAGGACATCTTATTTGCCAGCCAGCTCAAGTATTCAGTTTCTGACTCGCTTGTCTACGAATATTGATTTCTTGCCTCACCACGCAGCCTGCTGACAATTCAGAACTACTCTGCCTCCTCTCTCTCTCTCCTTCTCTCTCTCTCTCTTATCCTGGTTCTGTTATTTCCCAGATAGATACTGGAGACCAATCAATAGTGGAATAAGGCACACAGCTTTGGTAGTCAGATGTGTCAAATAATGAGATGCTGTGATACACTGTTGAAGACTCAGACTTGTAGAGAATACTTTCAGTTCTAGTTTTGATATATCTATAATAATATATATCACTTTCTAACCTGTTTTCTTGTCCCGAAAGCATACATGGCTTCAGAAATATTTTAGCGCAGCCTATTGAAATGCTAATTAGACTGATTCAATGGATAATATACTAAATTATGTCTTTTAACTGATAATAGTACCAGATTATCTCAAGTGAATTGTTAATAGTATTAGAGTATCTAACAAGTAACATTGATAGTCTGTGTAAATCACTACCAACTACGGTCTAATGAGAATAGTCCACCCCATTCAGCCTTGTAACATCTTTCTTTGCTTCCCCCCCCCCCCCCCCCCCTCACGATCTTAATGTTACTCTTCAAATATGTTCTCTTTTTTACATTGACACTCATTTCCTCCTTTAATCTTCTATTTGCAACTGGTCATCGGCACTGAGTGGTTTTCACATCCTTCAAAATGCTCCCCCTTCCCCGTTACCATACACTGACATAGTGTCTTTTATGTTTTTATGAGTGGTCGTTTTGTTGTTTGGTTGGTAGCTTACTTCATGCATTATACTCCTCTTGATAGTTATATCATCTTTCAAGTAGGAATACACCCAACACACATTCTTACAAAAGTTTTGTTTGGAATTTCATTCAGTGTAACATCAGGTCGATTCTATATAACTCTAAGGAGATTCTATGTCTGACTTTCAGATTGACATTTTTTACAATGATGAACCACTTCGGAACTGCTACACTCTTTGTGACATAGCTTACATCTTCAACTGGAGACGGGTAAGAATCAAAGGATCATTTTTTAGAGAGAGATATATTATGTGGCAAATATGTGCAGACATCTTCAAAATGATTTGTTTCCATCCATTTCAGAGAGCCCCACTTGTCATGACCTTTTGTGTTTATGAAGGCAGTAAGTTAACAAAAAAATCTGTTGAGTCTGTATCATGCAAACATTCAACATCAGTAGCAGATCAGTTAGCACCAACTGATGAGCCTGGAAAGTCTTCAGACAAGTGCAACATGTCCAAACCTTTATCTAGCATTGATTGTGCTGTTCCAAGTACTTCTACTATTGCCCAACCATTATCACATTTAACACAGAAGAAGAGTAAATCATCCAAATCTTTATTGGTTTCTTTAACTTCCAAGGCATGTCCCACTAACAGTTCTTTAAAGTCAAATCTAGTCAAGGATGAACCATCATCTTCATCTGAAGTCACACAGAAAAAAAACACAGTAAGTTGCCTGGCTGCCTCCACAACAACTGATACAACTTCTGCATCGAATGTTAAGAAGTCTTCATCTGACAAAAGGAAAGCTGAGACATTAACAGAGACTTCTTCATCAAAAAAGCGAAGAAAAAATACATCAGACGCAACTAATGAATTATTACTTCCTGCTGAATCTCTAGGAAGCAGTTCTACACAAACTCAAGCCTTCAAATCCAAAGGAGAACCAAGCTCCATCAAGGTTGAAACTCGTCCAGTCACAACAGTAGGACCAATGCTGTCGGTTGTCATAGCTTGCAGTACCAACGCTCCCAGTCCAAGCTCAGTAAGTCAGCCGAAGCTCTTTTCCTTATTGAACAGTAGCTTGTCTTGTAAAACCTCAACAGTAACAATAAGTACAGAGACACCACCACATACTACATGTACAGTAACTCCAGCATCCACACTGGGACCAGCTGTGACCACCACAGTACATTCTCAGATAGTCTCCACACCAGCTTCTACACTGTCAACATCGACAGCAGCACTGACTCCAACTACAACCAGCTCATCATCATTGCTATTCACATCCTCCCCTTCACACTGTTCATCCTTGTTAACAACATCAGTCTTAGCAATGCCTACCTCGTCAAAAGTATCTCCACAGACACCATCCCCTTTAGTTGCATACCCCACACATAGAGTTAATCAGAAAATCAGAAAAGTCAATTCAGATACAGAGAATCAGTCAAAGAATAAAAGCGGCTTATTAGGCAAACGACCAGCTAACACACCGATACCAATAGCTCCAGCACCTGCCAAAGTACAGAACTACTGTCCACCTTCAGCGGATCTATCCAGATTGATTCCCCTAGACCCTGGCTTGTACAACTCAGTACGACAGAGCTCTCACCTAGCCAAACAAACTCCAGTTTGTTCTAGTTCTAGTCTTGTCTATGGCAAGGTGAAATCTTCTAAAAGTATCAGCAACAAAAACCTGACACCAACGACAACTTTGAAGTTTTCAGTGACATCACTTTTAGGTTCCACTCCAGTAAAGTCTAACAGTCTAGTGTCGGTGGCCCAGGATAACAAGCACACTATCAGTACTATAATCAATACAGGTGCTAATGATCAAAAAACACCCTCCAATCTACTTGTGCAAGCATTATCAAAATCTAAAAATGTTTGTAGAGTTGAGCAGTTTTCCAGTCAGGTGTTACCAAAATCGTGTCAATCTGTTCATTCCCTCCAGTACACCACAACATATGATTCAACATCACTAGTTTCTTCCACTTCTGTTTCTTCTCCAACACCTGCATCATCAGCTTCACCTACACCTGCAGCAGTGCCTCCTCAACAGTCTCAGACTCAAGGCTCAGATGCACTCACTAAGTCTCAGACTTCTCACATAGCATTGAAGTCTGAGATTCATGGCTCAGACATCACAGCCTTAAAATCTCAGATTCAAGGTTCTGACACAGCCATTAGGCCTCAGACTCAAGATCCCAACACAATGATAAAATCTGAGACTGTAGGCTCAGACACAGACATAAAGCCTCCAACTGTGGAATCAAATACAAACTTTATCACGACTTTTAAACAAGAACCTGGAACATCTTGTGTCGATCAAAAAGTTAGCCATCCAGCAAGTGTTGAGAAATCCAAGGCATGTAGTAAATCACTTCCCAACTTGAAAGCTGCTTCAGTCTCTACTTCCATTTCAGAAAAGAGTAATGCAACTAAATCAGAACCTGAAGTCCAGAAAGTAACTGTGTCCAAAGATGAACATATCACAGCTGTATGTCAAAGGACTGTTCCATCTCCTAATGTTCAATCATCCCCTTTACCTTCAGTCCCTGTTGTCCCCAAGTCCTCCTCCCCTGAATACAATGTTTCTCCACAAGGTTCAACACTTAGTCCAACAGGCTGTAACAATCTCCCTTGCCCTTCTAGGAAACAATCATCTACGCAGAAGAAAAAAATTGCTGATATAGCCAACACATTGCTTCAAAACCAGAACTCCAAAAGTCCTCACCAGCCACATCTGAGCAGAAAAAGTGTCCAGAACCAGCCTGGGAAACATGTGAGCTTACCTCTGCTGAACAACGAGTTTTATTTGGGGATGATGAATGGACAACACAATGTAAACAGAATGGGCAGCTGTCCTGAGAGTGATGAACCTTTAAATTTAGTGAAAAGAAAAGAAGTGTCCTGTTTGCCTAATGGCATGTATATTTTGGATGTTCCCAATAATAGTCAAGGGCACAAGAAACTTTAGACTCAGACGTCTGACTCTCAGGCTGTTAGGCTGTTTGTTTGTAGGTTTCAATTATTTGAAGTCCATTTTCTTTGGGCCAGCAAACGTCTTCAACCATTTTTGGTTTACAACTGACCAAAGATAGTTATAGAAATTTCTGACCTTTTTTTTGTTTTTGTTTTTGTAATCTTTACTCGGCTAAAAATGAAGTCTTTCATTAGGTGACATCTATACATCCTGTGTGTATAGCAGAGCCAGTCACTACTAGACCCAAGTGGCAGAAAATCAGGTGAAGCACAGCATTGAGAGAGAACTTTGTGCTGTGGCAAGACATGGATCAAATAAAGCTAGAATACTTTTTAGAATGCCATTTCTAATAGATTGGAAAAAAATGTTTACTAATAATATATGCCACATTATTCCAGAAGGTTTATTGAAACCTCTTGCTTTAGTGACGTTTCTTCTAATGCATTGGTTTGTTAGTATTTTTGTTGCTGACAATTTTCTTCTGTGAAGTAGCAACTTCTCCTCCAGTTTATTATGAGAACAAATATTCTATGAACCGGTACAATCAAAAACTGTTTGAATCCTTTGATTGGTTTAATTGTTTGAATTACTTGGTAGCAGCTCATCAGTGAGTGTATGCAATCCTGTTTTGTTTTCACTAGTACTTACTTTGTCATCGTTTTTACAGCTTGGACTGTCCAAGAGATTGATTGGTATAGTTTTAAATGCCCACAAGTTTGAGTTCTGCCTCGATGATTGAAACAAACTAGTGATTGGCTTCTCACAAAATGTGTATTGTTTTGAAATTTTGTTTTCTCAGTTTATATCAACTTGAGACTCGGCTGTGGCTAGGGTCATGTGATCATTACTAGTTTGTTTCTAGATTTATTTTTTTTACAAACTTCTTTATTTGTCCTACATTTCTGTTTGAATAAATCAGTAGGGCGGACTTTTTTTTTTTTTAAATTCATAACATGAAAACATTTGTATTACTATTTTTTTTTGTACTACTAAAGACCACAATGAAACACTCGAGTCATGGTACCGTATTAGATTGAAGTAAGTCTACATGTTGTTAGCCACTTCTTACAAACAATTATTGTACATCTCTAACAACTAAATATCACCATGTTTGTTATGTCGACTTTGAATAGTTCACTTGACATAGTTTCCCCAAAGCATCTCCCATTCTAAGTATTGCCGTCTTCGGCCTAAATGTCCTAATACCCAACATATTTATTGTATAGCTTTTTGGGGGCATGTAGGTAAATTAAAAAGTTTTCCAAAGTTAAGCACTTTTGTGTGTGTGTGTGTGCCTTTCAAGCACGTTTGAGAATCACCCCCTGGATGTTTCTTTTGAACTGTGTGTGTGTGTGTTTGGGTAAAAAAAAAAATTAAAACTGGCATCAGAAACTGTTCAGAAGATTGAAAACCTGAATTGTAATTGGTTTCTGTTGTTACATTTCTGATTTTTGTTAAAAATATTTTTGTTGTTGTTTTGCCTAATAAGAAGAAAGACTAACAGTCATGTTTTGTCTTACATTCTATCAGTTTAGAGCAGGACTCCAAAAACTTCAGTCCTAACTGGGAGTCTGTTGTTTATAATCTATTAGTGTTTGCATCTCCAATGACATTATCTACAGTAGAACTTTTCTTTCTCTAGCCATATAACTAATGTACTTTTCTTCTTAACTTAAACACTATACTTGACTATTGGATTCCTATCGGCATTGTGTACATAATTGACTTGTCATTTTAATGAATGATTCTATTAAACAACTTCATATTGGTGTTACTTTTTGAGTGCTTGCATTTTGTTTGTATCGCCTGTACTGTTAACTTTGGACTTGGTCTGGTAGAGATGCTGAGTTGAGTGTTTCACTCACAAGTAATACAAACAATAATAAAAGAGAACAAAACCTGACCACCAGAAGGACAATCTATGGTAAATAGGATCACAACACTGGATTGACTAACTTCTCTGATGTTTGCCTGCAGGCACTGGTGAATGATATTTCAAGACTATATTCGTTTAGATTTAGATTTGTCCTCTTCTTAATTTGTTCCAATGAGATCTCCATAATAACTAAAGCTTTGCTTCGAGTCCAAAGACTAACGAGGAGTGCAGTATTTCCCGCAGCCCTAGCTGTGACACTAGTGGATCCAGAACATTTGAAAAGGGGGAGGGGGCGACTTTGTCCAGAAACGCATTCTCCTGACATCTACAGCTCATTACTCATCCTATTTAATTAATGCAGGTCAAATAAAGTAACGTTGGGGGCAATAAGATAAGAGAATTTTTTTATTGATCCAATCAAATGCAAATTCAGTTTGACTACAATTGACAACCTCAATAGCCGAAACTGAAGTGAAAAATATTTGGTTTCAGAACTTGTTAATCTTATACTTTAAATTTTTTAATGAATTTAATTTTTCTAAAACATTCTTTAAATAATTATTTGAAATTCATGCGCTATTAGATAGTCTCTGTCGTCATATTTGACAAATCTGTTTTAAAAACTGTCAAGTTTTCGTCGGGGACGATAGAGTGGAAACGATTATCATGTAAGTCCTCTCTCCTTTTTAGCGGCCACCGAAAGGGGAAAAGACGCGTTTTATGTGGAATGTCCGTCCGTCCTGTTTAGATTTCGTAAACTAGAAAAGAGAGTGAAAATGCGACATCATAATATTTTAGACCATTCAAAGTTCTAATGCAAAGGCTACTTTTTTCTTTTCTGAAATTGAAAAGACTAAATTTTTAAATCAAGCAGTTTTTTCACAAAAATACACCACTTTTACAACTATTCTGTATTCACTATTAATAGTAACAAACACGGAAGCTATTTAGTAGGGACGATCACTATTAACCATATCTGTAACACATTTATGCAAATTTTTAGAGATTTTTTTTCAATTTTTTTTTTTTACATTTGTATTGCTAAGTTAAGTAAGTTCTGTCATACTATCTACTACATTTACACACAAAAATATGTTTACTTTTTTTTAAGATTAAAAATCTATATAGTATGCATATAAGTTGGTCATAATTTAAAACAACAATTAATAAGTAGTTTTACATATTATCGCCTGAACTGCCAACATTCAGTATACATATAAATCACAAAACTCATGGAATTATTTTTTTTTTACAGAGATATACTATTCTTTAGGAATAAGAGATTGACCCTATACAAAACAATTAGATCTATTTGATATTCATTATAAGACATCAGTTAGGCCATGTTCACATATCCTTTGGTCTGCTGGACCGCTTGGGCACCACACAAGATCTGTCAACCTTCTTTCTCCATTCTTCTCTGTCATTTGTCTTTGATAGTTTTTCATTCTGATGTTCTTTCTGAAAATATTGAAACCTGCTTGGGTGGACCACTTTGCGGGCCAATTTGAGTTTGTGTTTCCACACAAACTGTCTTTGTAACCTTGTTATGATTGCATTTGGCTTTAAATAATAGGATTATGGCGGCTTGATATTAGAATTTAATTTGTAGCATATATTACTTATATTAGTGACAGATTTTTTTGTAAAAAAATGATTTAATCCTCCCCCCCCCTCCCCAAATTTTTCTACCGCCACAGAAGCGGCTAAGATACCAGAATGGGAAAGACATAATATAAATATTTATATCAAAAGGTACCAGTAGCTCTTATCATATATATATATGTGTGTAGCTAATTAAGTTATCAAACTGGAATTTCTACTTAAAAATTTAACTCAGTCAGTTAAAGCAGGTTAAGGCGTGCCTAAGCTGGTCTTTAAAGCTTCATACAGTGGGCCCAATCGTAAACATGAAGACTGCAAGATTTTTACTGGTTAATTTATGGGCGGTATTTAGCATGAGGAGCTTAGTGAAAGTATGGCAGATTGCCATGAGCAGTGGCAATCATTGCGAGAAAAAGAATTCACTGGCCCACAAGGGCACTTTGAACAAAATGTCTGCAGGCATGACGAAATAAATACACATAGCAAAGAAAAATTATTAGCTGTCTTGGAATAAACTGCAAACTCCTTGTAGTGGATGGCCGTTGACTTGTTGCACCAAACTGCTGGTAGACAACTAAACCACTGTATGCGTATTACATTTTAACCTTTAAAACTTGAAATAATTGCATTGTGAACAAGACTATAAATATCTGTTATTACAAAATAGTCGAAATAAACTTGAGATAATATGAAATCAATGCTACTACAATGCCGCCAACCCCTCCTCACTATCACCATAGATACACACACACACGCACACTTCATAATGCCCCTTGTTATAATGGTGTTCATTATAAGTGGACAAAATGGTGGATAACGGGCAATACAACAACCAGATTAGACGCTTGCGCAACATGTTAATTGTAACAGACCACAACTGAAAAATGGTAGCAGCAGTGTTGGACAAGTTAACCAATAACACAGACTAGAAACGCAAAATACCTAGGTGTTATAATAAATGAAAAACTGTCATGGAATCCACATATTGATGAAACTATAAAAAAAAAAAAATCCAACAAAGCATTAGGGTTTATTAAAATAAATTTCTTTAAATCAAATAAGAACATAAAACTAAAATGTTATTTAACCTTGGTTAGGCCAATAATAGAATATGCATCCACCGTTTGGGATCCCTCAACTGAAGAAAACATCCAGAAACTGGAACAGACACAAATAGAGCAGTGAGATTCATAACAAACGAATATTCACATTTGACTACTAAAGTAACACCTTTAGTAAAGTCACTAAATTTAGAAAGCCTTCAGGAGAGAAGACTCAAAAGTAAAGTAGCAATTATACATCAACACTGAACCATAATCTTCAAATACAAAAACAAAATCTAATAAAATACTTAGAAAGACACAAATTGGACAAATTGGTACAAATGCTCTTTCTTCCCTAGTGCTATTAGAGCATGGAATAGATTGCATGAGTCAGCCAGGAAAACCAGTGACTTGACAAAATTTAAGTCATTAACATAAATGACTAGAATGACCTAGGAACATGCGTAGGACGCAATCACATTATTATTTTTTTGAAGTAACGTCTCTATTTTATAAGATAAACTTGCACCACTATATTCCTTGATCTGTTTCTCCTACAAGGGACTCGATTATTTTATGTTGTTTATGAGAAGACAGAATATTTTGGATAACCCCGTTTTTTTTTTTTTACACACGAACTCGTGATGGCCCCTAAGGGTCAGTCGTCCTGGCCCATCATGTTACACGTAGACAAGACAGAACAAAAAAAAACGAATTATCTTTTTAGTCATGCTTTTAAAAAATGTTCATACTTGTGCACATCGATCTACGTGTTAGAATGAAATACAAGGAGTAACTGTTGCACCTTCAAATCACATATTTGGTACTTGTTAGCGTTCCCCCGCAATTAGTTTTGTGTAGCCTGTCCGTCTGTCACGTTTGGATCTAATAACACTATAAGCGCTGTTGACTATCTACAGTTTTACATTAAAAATAGTTGTAACGGTATTTTATGATCTTTTAAAATATAACCGTGTTACGGTGTTTGTAGTATAATTTAATGTCCATATTGTGGCCTCACTAGCGTGGGTGTCACCCGGTGCGGTCAACTCAGGGTGTTTTTTTCGTTAGGCCTTAAAACATATACTGTGCTATAAGGCATATGCCCCCTAGGGGGTATCACCTGGTGTGGACCGCGCCCCCCTAGTTACGCCACTGGTCCATATTAACTTTAAAAATCAAATTTAATTTTCATTTTATTTTATCTTGTCTTACGCACTACTCCAGACTAGGGTCCTATACATTAAGAAAGGATGCACTGTTCATGTAACGGTCGCAATGCGATTGCGTTAAATCACTAAGTTTTTATTTTGTTTCAATTACTTTTAATCATTGGTCGAACAACCAAAAACATTACCTACATGTCAAGGTACATATACATTTTGCTGATTTTCCCTAAGGATGGGAATAAAAATGTACACTACATAATGATGAGGCTGTCTGGCTGGGTGTTGGGCTCGTTTTGGGGTTGTCGCGACGGTCAGAGTTTGGGTCCTGAACTCTGCCCCCCCCCCCCCCCCCCGCGTTCCTCTGGATGTTTGAACAAGGACATACTTATCTTCTCTTATTGCAAGTCGTCTGGAACAACTCAAGTCTTACTTATTAGGACCTTAAATAGGTATTTATATAATGGTGAATGAATATGTTGAAAACAATGTGCTTACTTCAATTTTTAAAACAAAAGAATTCGGTTTAGAAACCAAAAGTAGACGCGGCAATAGACAGACAACATAAAACCAATAACAGCTCTTCCCTGAACTATGGATTCTTGTTCTCCTTTTAGTCGTGAAGTTCACTGTGACTTATTGAATGAAGTTGTAAGAAGTTGACGTTTATCTTACCAAAAACAAGAAAAAGCAACAAAACAATAAAAAATTAAAAACAAAAACAAAGCTTATATTAAGTGTCATTGTAGCAATTAGTTTGGATCAGATCAAGACTAGCAACAATAAATCTGTGCGATTAAAAATATGTTTATCTATTGTTTTTAGTTTAGCGCTATTTCATGCTTTTAGCTTTCTCACTGCGCTATGACCCTATCACTTGTCTGAACCTGTTGGGAAAAGGGGGGGGGGGGGGTCTCTGAATGTTATCGTGATCACTTTTTAAATGCATTAAAAAAACAAACTTGTTCACTCAGGGGGACTAATTCAACTTATACCACCACACCTGTCAAGTACGATTTCTTTCCAGTTTTCGATACCAAACAAAATTATTAAAATTATTAATTACCAATACGGTATTTAATTAACTAATTGGTTCACTTTTTTTTTATTGATTCTTGTTTTGTAAGTACCGTACAAGAAATAATTGTTGAAAATTTCATTTTGATCCGAGATTGGGTGTGGGAGAAATAACGTGTATAAACATTTGTACCAGACAGACAGACAGAGTGAGTTGAAAAAAAAGGTTTCCTTCACAGAAATGAGAGCAAAATCTGTGACAATCCCTGGTCACAGAGCTCAGTGTGGCTAGCAATTGCGTTACGGACTTGGTGAAACTGATCCGTGAGGACGGGGGGGGGGGGGGGGGGGGTTGAAATTAACTGTTAATCTTTCACCTAAACATGCAATTAGGGCGGAGTTAATCAACAACCTGTCACAGAGGAATAAATGAAAAGGATTGGGGGGAGGGGGGGGGATAGGGAAAAATATGAGAGAGAAAGAGAGAAAATGAAATGAAAAAAGAGAACGCTAGGAGATAGAAAACGAGAGCGAGAGAAAGAGAGAGAAGAATAGACTAGATGTAAATCGAATAAGCAGCCCCCCCCCCCCCCCCGAAAAAAAATCCATTACTTTCTAATTTATTTTGCAACGTGATTCTCTATGTGAGTGTGTATGCGCGGGAGATAGGTGTGTGTGTGTGTGACACATTAATTTGAGTGAATTGTTTTTACAGAGGGTACATTCTTACCTGTTTAACGTCACCTAGTGACGTCACTCTGCTGCGGCTGCTGAACTCACGAGCCAAGGAGTACACCAAAGGAAGGAGATGTGTTCTATCTACCGTCTCACTTTAGTCGATCTGATTGACCTCAGACGAATTGTTAATGAAAGATACAAATACAACAACTACTACTAAAATACATAAAAATGAATTTTAAAAAAAAACTTGAAAAGAAAAAAAAAAAAATAAAATGAAGAGCTGAGAGTTGGACTTTAGTTTGTTGTCTGTATCATGTTCTTGAAAATGGTGGACGCTGCCAATGGGCTTTAATTTGTCACTTTTTTTTTCAATGTTGTAATATTTTGTCATCAGTAGCTTGACAGAAACAAATTCTATAAATAATTACCGATATTGTCCTTCATGTTTAAACATGACAGTAACAACGAAAGTCTGGTACTGACATCTCGGAGCTAAAGCTCCCGTCGCTTCAGACCCGAGGGGGGTAGGCGAACATAGCCTGAAATAAAAGCACGAATGCTTATTGTTACTGTTGAAAACTCACACATACAGTTTGAGTGTTAGTGTGTGTGTGGTCAGCCCAGATAGACACTTCTGGAGTTAAGGAACAGAAGTGATTTACTTTCAAGTCAGGCAGACAACGTATGTGTGGATATTCATGTCACAACCCGGTGACACGGTACATTTGTGTCGGGCCCCAAACTGACGGTCACGGCCCATTTGGGAGGCGATGATCTCCCGGCTATGGTCTCCATATTTAAATAGTAGACATTCGATACCTCCCTGACATATTCCTCCAGTACTATCCTCCCAGACGACCTCCACACACCTCCCTCCACAGAAAAAAAAAAGATTAATTTCTTCATTATTCCTCTAGCTAAAGTCTAAACCACTCCTGGACCTATGGCAGCTCGTTTGAATGATTATTTTCTCATTTGTCTCGAGCGTTGTCTTCAGTGAAGCTCTAGTCCGCCTCATCCCTCCCCTCCCCCCTTTTCTCTCTGTACTACCCTCTGCCTGATACCCTTTACGGCCGCCCCCCCCCCCACCGCCCTATCTCTCCCCTCCCCGTTTGTTTTGACATGCCTAACCAGACTGCTTCAGTTTGAACACTGGGCTGGTTTTTTTTCCCCTTCTCTGCTCCACCATACCTGAGGAACTTTTTTTTTTTTTACCTTATCCTCGTCTCTATCCTCCCCGCCCTCATTTTTATTTCTTCTCTTAACCCGACCTCCACTTCTTTCTTTCACCCCCCCCCCCCCTTTTCTCTTCCCTCTCTCTTTGAACAGCGTAAAGTATCATTGAGCTAGCAATGATTCTACTCCCCTTCCCCTCTCTCTCTGACAACAAACAAGAGTGTGTTCCCCTGTAGCGACGGGGGCTGGGCCTAACCAAGGTAAGACTGGCGGGCTTTATGACCGTCCTATCTAGTGACCCTGCCCCCTCTTTTCCCCCGTTGACAGGAGCAGGGAGGCCATATATTCCTGTAGGACGACAGAAACACAGTCTGGTACAACCCAGGAACCTAGACAGGCAACTCGTTTGGGCACATACTTGCCTTAGCAGTGGCGGCACGTGGGCTCAGCGGCGGGCGAAGGGGGCAATGGTTTGCCTAATGTGCTTGTGCCCTAGTTTTAAATACTTGCGCGCGCGCGTGTGTGTGCGTTTGTATGTGTTCAAGGCGAAGTAGGCTAAGTTAAGCACAGGCTTGCATGGTAAAAGAAAAGTATGTGGGTTAAAAGTCGACGCCTCACATCTACGGCTGAGCCTTCACAGAGCTTCACTCATTTATTCATGGTCCTAATCTCTTAGTAGACTCTAGTCCTAGGTCCCTCTGTCTCTGTAAAACGCCTTACCGTGTCGGTGGTCCTAGTTCGTGTCCTGGTCTGGGCTTGTCTTTTTTTTTTCTTTGTTGGCATTTTGTTCAGTAAAAGAAGAACGTGACGCAACTATTGTTTAATGCGTTATAGTTTAGTATTGCACTCAACTTTAAATAAACACCATTCTGCCCGGATTATATGGTAAGGCTTAACCCAGCGCTTCTATAACTGGAGTGAGGACCCCCCCCACACACACACACACCAATATAAACTAACGTTCCCCTTTCAGGTCTTGCGATAGATGTCAAGGTCATCTGTTTCTGTGACACACACACACTTAACGGAGGGTGTCATTTGACCAGTCGCTTTTAGTTTTCCCAACTAAGAAAACCCATTAGAGCTTTGTGGACTCAAAAATAAATTTTAAAAAATCCCCATTTTTTCCACCAGGATTCAAACGAGACCCCCGGTTCGGAGGCCAAGCGCTTTTCTACTCAGCCTCCTCTTCTATATAAGATCTTAAAAATATATATCTCGAGAGGCTAGGCAACTATAACAAAGCAAAACATTTCAAAACGCGATTCGATTCTTATGTCAAAACGGTCGATTTCCCCCCCCCCCCCTTTTTTTATCCAGTATCTTATGCCCCGTAATGTTGACGAATTTTGCGTAAAAACAAAAAAATTCGCGCCAAGACGTCTTAGATAAAACGAGGCTGATCATGTAACGAGCTGTGACAAGTTTGTGCTTCTAATCATCTGCGTGATTGTTACGCACGTGAAAGTCTAATGCAGTCGCGCTAGACACTCGAGCAGTGTAGCTCGAGCAGTGTAGCTCGCGGGTCGTTATGTGGACTATGTTCCCATAAATCGCTTGGTTTGAAAACTTAACATATGCAGGCGTATATTTCTGAATGTAAACTGGCTGGTGGGTTATAGGTCTATAACATCTCAATGTACAATTTATGGCTTGTTTTGTTTTTTACAATACCTCTATCTAACTCGTAACTTCGTGGAAACTTCTGGGTCACCGTGGGTGGGTGGAGCCTGGACAAGGAGCTCGAAAACGGCTCTAACGATTTTTCTAGAAATTTGACAGTTGCTGTAGTCTATATTGTTGGGAAAAGAATTACTAGCTCGTTGGTCACACTGAAAAAAACTTCAGTTTAACCGTTATAATTTTTCAAAGTATTAAAAGAAATAAATTTAAATTTGGCTAGAGATCTAGAAAATATTTTAAAATTCCCTTTCAGACCTTGCGATCTATAGGTCAGATGATGTAAAGGTCATGTGGCCAGCACAACACCCAACCGCCTTTACTTTTTCTCTAACTAGTAGCCAGGTAACCATTAGAGCTGGGTGTACCCAAAGATCCCGAAATTAAAAATACCAGTTTTTCACCAGGTTCGGAAGCCAAGCTTTGCCGTTCAGCCACCGCGCTTCCTAGGAAATATTTATCTGTGGGTATTTCCGCATGTAGGTAATATATTCATCAAGAATTTAATAAATTAATGTTCAGGAAATTTGTGCACATCGTCTTCTAAGTCTTGATCTAAAGACATATCATTAGAATAGTATAAAGTAGATCTATACATTCACTTAACCAGGAGTCTTTCTCGTAAGGAAGGGCGAGGTAAAAAGGCAAATGTTCCACCGACCCAACATCCATTAGTTATTATGACCAAATAAAATCGCTTTAGAAGATACAGGAATGGATAATTGCATTAAAAAAAAAAAGTTATTTCATGTTTTTCTAGTTTATTGTGGAGACTATTCTCACAAATAATTTTTTATTTGAATTTTAAATGGAACGAAGTAATCCAGTGGTTATTGAACTTGCTGCGTGTATTAAGTGTGTGTGTCTAGTTTGCTAGATTTAATCGACCTACGCTGAATATATATTATATAACGAAAGTGAGTAATTTCAATGGGTGACCCAAGAATGCCAGGTTTTAATCTGGAACCGTAAACTTAGGCTTCGCATCATATTTTTGGTTAGTCTCGAATAGTGAAACATAATTTCCGATCAAATGTAATTATTATTACAACAATTAAGTCAGACTAAAATGAGTGTATATTGACGGCTAATGTAACAAACGCTTTCGGTACGAAGTATGAATTTTGCGGGCCTTTTAGGTCTACTGAGTGATAGTATTCCTAGCGTTAGTTTTAGTTACATAATTCATTTTACATTCCGTTAAAAAAATGGAAAAAATATTTTGCCAAAAAAAAAAAAAAAAAAAAAAATTTAACAACCTACAAATTATCATCCCGCAGTGCATATTCAATAAAAAGACAGTGGAGATAATTATTGTTCACAATAGAGTTATTTGAAAAGGTGTTTGACTAGATAAACTTGCTAGTAGGGGAGGCGACCCTTGCAGACCTATCCAACATCAAAAGTGCTGAATTATTCAAAGGACAGTAAAGTAAAAACTAGGGAGCTGGGGGGGGGGGGGCGACATTATTCCTATAAGGGAGATTGATTGCTTTCTTATTTCTTTTTTATTCTCCTGAAATCCTGTTAGGAAAAGAAACTACTAAACAAAACAGTTGATCCCTGAACAACTGACGTCACCTGTAGTAATCTTTAATCACTAATCTTTTTTTTTTTAAATTTCCATTTCGAAGAAACCTCTAGAAACTTTCCCGTAATTTCCATGACTTGTGTGTGTGTGTGTGTGCTCGTGCGAGTGTGTGTGCTCGTGTGTGTGTGTGTGCGAGTGAGTGTGTGTGTGGACATGTCAAAGAATGAGATCGTTTCACGAACACAATGGATAACAATCTTACAATTTTGTCCAGCTTCAACACAATATCTTTCTGATATGATGGTTCTATAAGATACCAATGTCAAGGTTATTGACTCACTAACCTTAACGTGACTTCGACATGTACTCACGCCCGGCAGGTCATTTGTTCGTAACCCAGGCCACCAAGGCAACAATGTTTCACCTAATATATTTATTGAATTTTAATATATAAGAAGATTGTGAAGATCTCGCGGAAATATCTTCAAATATAATGGGATCAAAGGTTATTGGGTTGAAAATGCGCGTAAATTTTCCATTAAAAAAATCTTAAAACATAATGCTCCATGCAAACTAATAAACATGTTTGTTTTTTCTGAAACTATAGAAGTTGATTTTGAGCCTAATACAAAGTGGGGAGATGAACAGGACGTATGTTTAGCTGTAAGCCTTTCTGTAGGAATTATTTTGGAATAAGTTTTATCTATGATATTTTACATCATACTATCTTTACTAAATTTAATATTATTAAACACTGGGTGACACCCAAACGGGGTCAACACCCAAGTGAGAAAAATGCACTTTTGCAATAGTAGAAAAATGTAATAAAATTAATTTCAATGGCTAGATATCCGAACATATTTATGCACAATTAATATATAAATCTATATTGTCTATACTATAGTTTTACTGGAGATATAAGGTATGGACATTTTTTTGTCAAAATTTCAACCAAAATGATTTTAAGCAGAGATATGAACTCTACTTTGATTTATAGAACTGTTTTCATCAAAGCTATTGAAAAGCACCATAATATCAGAAAGCCAAACTTAATGCTTATCAAATGACAACAGTCTTAAGACATTAAGTGTCCCCAAAAATTACGAGGCGTTTGAAGAATATTCATTCGGTTTTGAAATATGAAATACATTGGCAGCCGAACTTAGTATAAAAATAAAATTGTAAGAAATGATTGCGACCATTGACGTTAAAATAAAAAGAAAATGGAGTGACATCTTGAACGGGCAGCCTGATGTCACATGCTTCTAGCAAAGCAGAATTTTGCCTTTCATTACCTGATTGAAATGAGTATTAATTGATTAAGGTAATTTCCTAATGATGTGTTAGCCAAATAACATTCAGTATTGAAAGAACATTTCTAAGACTGAAACAGCGATAACACTAGATAAGTTTCTAGAGACATAAAAGCCCCAAGATACAGTGAGATCTGGTTTGACACTACTCCCAACGACTGAAAAGACATCGTTAAGCAGCAAAAATTATCTTCAAGAAACTAGCAACTGGACAGGATCACCTTCGTTTCTTACCATCTGCGTGCCTGTGACGTCATGTGAAAGAGGCTTTTTGAAATGGGGTTAATTTTTATACTATTTAAGTTTGACAAAGAAACACGACGTTCATATCTAACTATTCAATCTATAGAACGGGAAATAATAGAAGACAATGGCTTTAATGAAGTAATTGATAAGTTTGGAATTCAAAACAGGAAACTTTATTAGCAAGAGCATTTTAATAGTTCTTGTACGGTGACCCGACAAATTAGCGCGGAAAAAATAGCGCCGACAAAATAGCGCGAAATTTCCAGTTTCAATAGCGCAAGACAAAATAGCGCGGACTTATATATGATGTGTATTAAAGTACCGGATTTTAGTAAATGAAGATATTGGGCAAGATTTTTTTTTTTTTGAGGTCTCTTTCTTCTTCTATAGATCGCAAGGTCTGAAAGGGATACTTTACTTTTTTAAAACTTTCTTCTTCACTATAAATAGATGTCATGTGGTATGTGCCATATTTGCAGAGAAAGATGGGACTTCAATATTGTATCTCATTCTCCTTTTTCACCAATATTTAAAATGTAATAATATAATTTGGATTTTTAAATGTGGGGAGCCGGTTCAAGGGTTAGGTATGATGTTGTGTGTATTTTACAGGTGTGTTATAGCATAATTAGAAATCTTGATTATGGAATGTAGCCTAAATAAATTATATATTTTGAAATTAATCATTTTAGCTTATTATAATGTTTGCTTACCGTTTCCATTTTTATATTTTAAGATATTTAAATTGTTTCCCGCTAAATGACTGATACATAATAAGGACACTAAAACAAACAAAACAATATTGTCTCTATTCATATTTTAAATTATCTAAAGTACCGGTATTTCTTTCAAAGTGAAATATATTTTGTCTGCGCTATTTTATCGGGGTACCTTCTTGTACACTTTAAAATGTTAAGTTTGTAAATATATTTTTTTTTTCAGTTTTGTATCTTTTAATGTATTTTAAGAAAGTTTACATCGTTTCAGACGTCATCGTTACAAACATGACAGTAGAATATAAACTATTTTCCATAAGAACCTCTTTAAGGCCTAATATAGAGCACATGCTGATGTTAGAATTTCTAATTTTCATAATCTTAATTTATAATACCGGTACATGTAGAAACTATTGATAAATTAGCTCATTAACTTTCTTTTAAATAAAACCGACAATCATTTTACAGTTATCTATTTCCCTCCGAACCTTTTTTTTTTTTTGTCTAATTACACATACACATTGGTTTGGTTTGTTTTACAGGTTTCGAATGTTCCTTCAGAATGGGGAGATAATTACATCCTAGACCAAACCTCCTGTGGAAAGGGTGGGATGACGGTGGGCAGATTTTGAGCCTAGAGCGCATACCACATCTCAAATCCACATTTCCATTTATTATGATAGAAAAAAATCTAAACACCAAAGTATTTCTATTCAATACCCTATACATCTTTATATATATATATATATTTATATATAAACCTTGCGTCTAGAACAACTAAGCCTTTTTGACAATAGAAACTGCAGCGCTTAAATTTAATAATTTAATGTTAAATATGTTTATTTTTAAATCTTCTAGTTCCTTGAATTTTAAGCATTATTAAAACTTGTATACAATAGGCCTACTCTATTCAAGTCAAAACTTCATGGAACCTGGAACCAGCCAGGAATCTGCAAGGACAGCTGATCTACAAAAGGCTCTAACGATTTTCCAAGAAATTTAACGATTGATTTGTATCGCTGAGAAAAGGTTTTTACTAGCTGGTTGGAATATGGGGAAATTTCTAGTCTGACCGTGAGATCATTTTTCTAGTAAAAAACTCAATAATACATTTTTAAATTTGGCTAGAGATTTTGATGTAGGTCTAGGTCCAATATCGGCTTTGATGAATAATTTCCGTAATGTGTTATTGATTCAAGAGTTTAATAATGTTCTGGAAAAATATGCGCATCGTGTTCTAAGTCAAGATCAAAATGTTTATCATCGGAATATTATAAAGTGTACTAGATCTATACATTCGCTTGACCAGGATTCTTTCTCGGCGAGAAGGGGAGAGGTAGCGGGGTGAAACATGTTCCATTGTTTTTTAATCTCACATTCATTAAGTTTTTAGAGGGAAAATAATCGCTCTAGACGTAAAGAAAGCATTGTCTTTTTTAAAAAAGTATTTTTAATGGGTTTTTTTTTTGTTTATGTGTAATTTTGAATAGCATAGATTGGCGCGCAACTTCCTTCTGTAGACATTGTTTAATTAACAATTTTTTTTTTTTTTTTGTTTTTGTGTGTCCTCTAAAGGGCCCAAGAGCCTATCAAATAACTCGATAAAGAGAAGAATAGTCAGATGGTGTAAATAAATAAATCTACTCGTTAAAGCGGAAAGTTGGAAAAAGGGGGGAGAAATAGAAACTAGAATATGCTGACCAAATGAATGTATGTGGAACCTTGACTTGTGGGCCTTTTTTAGTATTATTGTTATAAGTAAGAAAAAACAAAAGGAAGGAGACCAAGGCTAAATAAACAGTAACAGGCTGGGGACAAATCCACGCTGGGTAATGTTACTAGTGTATTTATAAACTTGCATTCTTGTTCTTCAGTCAAACCATTAATACGACTATCAAAAGTCTCTGTAATAATTGTATTTTTTTTTTTCAATGTATCTAGTTCCATTGGTTTCATCTTGGACATACTCATTTTGTGTTGGTGGAAATAGACCTCGCTTCTTCTCTGACATGTACACAGATTGAGCTTCATTAGTCTCCCCCTCTAGTCAGTTCCCTCAGCTAGAAAACAATGTGTCCTCGCCTGTACTTAGTGAAGTAGTGTCTCTATAGTCCGCGTCCTTCCTCGTACGTCACAGGCCAAATGCATTATTTAAATATAAGCTTGGGTACTGTTGGTTGTCTAACTCAGGGGTTCTCAACCTTTAACTTGTCACCCCCCCCCCCACCAGACGTACATTCACGCCCCTCCTTGATTAAGGGGGGGGGGTGAGACTTCTCCCTGGCTAACGCCGCCTCACAGTTTAAGAAAAGCGGCCTAGCTCATTTTTTATTTCGATAAAATAAAACAGTTTCAACAAACTGAGCGGGCTAGAGATCGAGTCTCTGTTCCCATGCGTTAGAGCTGGAGCAGCCTACGCGACACACTCGCGGTCCCTTCTCCCCCCCCCCCCCCCCCCCCCTTTATAATTCTTGACTTTGTATCTTGTATATTACGTCTACTGCTTTATGTACAATTACTGCAGAAGGGAAAAAAAAGAGTGAAGGCTCAACCTTCAACCCACGGACGAGTCTGTACAGAACAGATCATTCATTCATCAAACAGAAACAAGAAACAAAACAAAACAAAACAAAAAAAAAGTCCACTGAGGACCCCCCCCAGGGAAGTCACTTTTTTTCTTTCTTCCCTCCCCTGTTCTTCCTCGCTACGTTTTCTACTAGCGTCTTTGTGAAGTGAAAACATTTTGGACCAAACATGACTGCAACTGGATGTTACTGTACGGGTAGATTTCTGAGGAACACGTACATTTGTTTTTGTTTTGAAAGTGGTTGATGTAAAACCAGATACTACTCAAGGAAGTATATTTGAAATTTACTTTTCAAAGGCGCCGCGGGGGGGGGGGTGCTTTTAAAACTTTGCACTCTATATTTCTTTCTTTGGTTGAAGAGAAAAAGAGAGTCGGACTTATTAAAAAGTGCTCTCGAATGTTATTACTCTAGTCCTTTTTGGACCTTGGCCAGCATTCTTCACCACTGAAGGACTTTCTAATACTATTGTGATCGGAGTTTTTGAATGTTTTAATATCCTTTGTCAATTCAGCGTTCGGCAGTAATTTGCATTCACTTTTTTGTTTTATTAAGTCTAGTGGAAAGAAGGGAGAATAAGCTTTCATCATTGACTGAAATGGAATGACAAGTGACCTAACAAAGGATGCCCCTCTCACCCCTCCATGTTTCACTTCTACACAATAATGAAAAACAATGAGGAGTTATATTAGTATTTAAATATATATATTAAACAAGGCAAAAGACGGTCGACGAATCTTGCTTGGTGCCCCAACGGTCCAACAGACTAAGAGATAGGTAAAGGTAAAAGGTAATATATTAATTAATTAATTAATTTTTAGTATATATATAGGCCTGCATATACATCATTCATCATCTTAACCCTTTCAGACCTTGTGGCCTGTAGGGCCGATGATGTCAAGTTCATCTGTTTCTGTGGCCCGCTGTTATCGATAGTGCCTTTTGGCCAGCATAGCGACCAATCGCCTTTACTTTATCCTAGCTAATGTAATGTACTCAGATCTATCTATCTATCTATCTATCTATCTATCTATCTATCTATCTATCTATCTATCTATCTATCTATCTATCTATCTATCTATCTATCTATCTATCTATCTGTCTGTCTGTCTGTCTGTCTGTCTGTCTTTCTGTCTGTCTGTCTATCTATCTATCTATCTATCTATCTATCTATCTAATCTATCTATCTATCTATCTATCTATCTGTCTGTCTGTCTGTCTATCTATCTAATCTATCTAATCTATCTATCTATCTCTCTCTCTCTCTATCTATCTATTTATCTATCTCTGTATATATATATATAAAATTATTGATTGCCTGACTTATTTTCTTTGCTAAAATAGAAATATTTGATTCCTCAATACCTTAGACTGAGTCCAACTACCCGATAGGTCTTTAAAAAATATTTTGAGTATTCAGCATAAATTTTAAACGAGATTTACAAAATATGAACATTTTTTTTTTCAGACTCACACTTTTAAAATTAAATTTGCCACTTTTCTATTCCAAGGATTGAAAAGATGGTTAGAAGAACTATAAATGAGTTGCATTGTTGATTCGCTTAGATATTCAAGTGGGCCACAAGTTCATCTCTTTCAATGTCATCGTCGGGGTGCTTTGACAGTTTGCGTAGCGCTTCACTTTTCTTTGGTTAGCAGCTGTAGAGAGAGAGGCCGGTCCATTCTTGTATGTTTTCCAGACAGCTTTCTTTGGACGACCCTTTCTTCGTGCTCCCACCAGTGTACCTTGAAGTGAGTCAATGTCTTACACTATTAACCAACCAGCTTTCTTTGGACGACCCTTTCTTCGTGCTCCCACCAGTGTACCTTGAAGTGAGTCATGTCTTACACTATTAACCAACCAGCTTTCTTTGGACGACCCTTTCTTCGTGCTCCCACCAGTGTACCTTGAAGTGAGTCAAGTCTTACACTATTAACCTTGAAGTGAGTCAGGTCTTACACTATTAACCTTGAAGTGAGTCAAGTCTTACACTATTAACCTTGAAGTGAGTCAGGTCTTACACTATTAACCTTGAAGTGAGTCAAGTCTTACACTATTAACCTTGAAGTGAGTCATGTCTTACACTATTAACCAACCAGCTTTCTTTGGACGACCCTTTCTTCGTGCTCCCACCACTGTACCTTGAAGTGAGTCAAGTCTTACACTATTAACCTTGAAGTGAGTCAGGTCTTACACTATTAACCTTGAAGTGAGTCAAGTCTTACACTATTAACCTTGAAGTGAGTCAGGTCTTACACTATTAACCTTGAAGTGAGTCAAGTCTTACACTATTAACCAACCAGCTTTCTTTGGACGACCCTTTCTTCGTGCTCCCACCACTGTACCTTGAAGTGAGTCAATGTCTTACACTGTACCTTGAAGTGAGTCAATGTCTTACACTATTAACCTTGACAGTGAGTCAGGTCTTACACTATTAACCTTGACAGTGAGTCAGGTCTTACACTATTAACCTTGACAGTGAGTCAAGTCTTACACTATTAACCTTGACAGTGAGTCAAGTCTTACACTATTAACCTTGACAGTGAGTCAAGTCTTACACTATTAACCTTGACAGTGAGTCAAGTCTTACACTATTAACCTTGACAGTGAGTCAAGTCTTACACTATTAACCTTGACAGTGAGTCAAGTCTTACACTATTAACCTTGACAGTGAGTCAAGTCTTACACTATTAACCTTGACAGTGAGTCAAGTCTTACACTATTAACCTTGACAGTGAGTCAAGTCTTACACTATTAACCTTGACAGTGAGTCAAGTCTTACACTATTAACCTTGACAGTGAGTCAAGTCTTACACTATTAACCTTGACAGTGAGTCAAGTCTTACACTATTAACCTTGACAGTGAGTCAAGTCTTACACTATTAACCTTGACAGTGAGTCAAGTCTTACACTATTAACCTTGACAGTGAGTCAAGTCTTACACTATTAACCTTGACAGTGAGTCAAGTCTTACACTATTAACCTTGACAGTGAGTCAAGTCTTACACTATTAACCTTGACAGTGAGTCAAGTCTTACACTATTAACCTTGACAGTGAGTCAAGTCTTACACTATTAACCTTGACAGTGAGTCAAGTCTTACACTATTAACCTTGACAGTGAGTCAAGTCTTACACTATTAACCTTGACAGTGAGTCAAGTCTTACACTATTAACCTTGACAGTGAGTCAAGTCTTACACTATTAACCAACCAGCTTTCGTCTCTTCCCAGTTTTGAGTTTTTCCTTTTGGCCAGCCAGTTATGAAAATGTTGTGTATCCAATTCTCCTATAATTAGCCCTAACTGTGAACCGCTTAGGATATAACAATCATATGTTGAAAGAGCTTCAAGACTGGGAGCTAGTGAATTCGTTGCCAGCCGAGTAGCTCGTATGAATAACGTGCAGAAACTCCTGGCAAACTCCGGTCTAACTTTCATTCTAACATCAAAGTAAAACTCTAGTTTGACTAAACCAGAAATACTTGGGACATTTTGCTGTCACATGGTCCGCAGTTACCAATCATGTGCCTGACCAGAAGAGGCATAGAACCAATCACTTGTCACTAAGATAATACAGAGGTGGTTAGGGAACACATACCAGGCGTATTGCCAGCTTGTACTCTCTCTCTCTCTCTCTCTCTCCCCCCTCTCTCTCACTCTCCACTTTCCTTCCCTCCCTCTTCACAGTGTCAAGCCGGAAGTCGAGTTGATAAAACCTAACATTTGGGCGGGCTATCTATTTCTGGCCAGTGACCTTACTTCTAGGTCTAGTTAGAACAGACGATATTTTCAGACTAGAGCTTGGACGCTCATGAATCTACTCTCTCTCGCTCTCTCTCTCTCTCTCTTCATTTTTAAAATACGCATTTCTGTTTTTAATCTATCAATGTCACCTCTATTTATTCTATTCTCTATTTTTCTTCTCTCTTCTACTCTATTCTGTGTGTGTGTGTGCGTCTCTCTTTCACAGTGTCTCTCATCGCCTGTCTGCCTGTTTCCTAAACTCACCCTTTCATCATCACCCTTATCATTTAGCTTCAAGTTTTCTGTCAAAACACTCCACTTTTCAAAATACTCTCATAAATACATATATATATTTCCTACACACCAGGTTTATTATATGTAACATTAGACTTGACAGCCCCCCCCCCCTGTCATAGTTGCCACATCTCACCTCAATTTATAAATACGTGTGTCAGGTCGGGTAAGAGTTCTCTCCCTTGACTCTGATCCCCATACTTTGAAGTTGATATTACAAACTCATTTCTTCTGAATTCTACGAATTAAGACCTTTTCTAGTCTTTTGAGTTTCTATTTTATATCATTACTGGATGGCCACAGCAGAATTAGCATTCACCAAAGGATCAGTGAATTGAAAAGATACTTATATAGAGTCTTATAGTGCTAGGTTTTGTTTTTCTTTTTTAAAGTTTATTACCTTTTTTTTTTCAATTGAAAAAGTGAAGTCGGGCCGTGGAATAGAAATTAATTTCATGGCTGCCTTTTTTGTGTGTTGTGCGATCTGGAATGTCGTCTCGATGGTCCCGGGTTCAGCAGAAGGTTTGGGCAAGGATTTAATCACCTTCAAATCTAAAGAAACCCCTGAAACGTGTCAACATGTGAGATAGTGTAATGAGCGCCCGGGGGGAGGTACTTTCTTATCGCACCCCTCCCCCATTTACCAGGAACATCACTTAGAATGTATGTGAAAAAGTATTTAATAATACTATAATACAAAAAACTTTAGAATGTATTACCTAAATAAAATATCCACCTGCAATATTTTTTTAGTGCCTCTCTGGGTGTGGCGCCCCATCCCCCCTGGGGGTAGCTCCCGGGGCATCGTGCCCCCCCCCCTTGCCCCCCTCACTACGCCTCTGAATATATGCATTGAGCGTACTATTAATTACTATCTCATTTGATGAGCATGACTACTGTCAATGAATAAGTAGGTCAGAATGTAAGTCAGAATGTAGATCAATAGTTATAACAATTGTTTGTGAGACATATAGATAATAGCAATAATTATCTTTATTATCGCTGAGGATTTGTCTTACAATTGTACAGTACAAATAACAAAACATTATAAGAATGATACCAAACAAAATCAACGTTCATACCACAGTCTCACTTGAACAGGACATGTGAAATTTACATCAGAAAGTTGGACTGGATTCAATGGTTTATTTGCTGAAGTAACAAAGCTATGTCAGAAGCGGAGTTGGGAACTGGTTGTCGAAATCGGCCTCTGCCAAAAGCATATTATCCGGACTACAAATTGCTGGTCACGTGATATTCATTCATACATGTTCACATAAGATAATTCGGAAAATACACAATGGAACGTCCACATGTATGTCTGAATGAAGGTAGTCTGATAGGCTATATGTCTTCACAAAATGTACAGTTCAAAGGTCAACTTAATCATTTTTAAATTGAATAATTGTAATGTGAGTTTCAAATTATTTGATATTACTAAAGAATTATAAATCGCATTGTTATGTATCCACAAGGCGAGTTGAATATCTTGTGATTCTCCGTTTCTGACCCGCCAATTCAACATAAACGTATTGCAATGATAACATTGTCCATTGTGTTTCAGAAATAAAATTCTAGTCTCAGGAAATATTGAGAGGGCGGGAGGGTACACTTCCTATCTTTATATTTTAAATAATTAGGTCACTTGCTTATATTAAATATTTCCTTGTTACATAGACACGGGCTAAAGTTTTGATTGAATATATAAATAGATATCTATTCACTTCCTCAAAACAACTATGCTAGATCAAAATGTACTCTTTATTTGACCAAGCTTCTCTCCACTCCCTCTCTCTGTCTGTCTGTCTGTCTGTCTGGTCCAGTTGTTGTACACGTTGTTTCTCCCATTTCCCATAATGCTCTGAACAATTTAAAACTCTGCTCCTAAAAAAAAGTATGAATTAATCAAAATATTAACCAAATTATTAATTAATTAGTGATAATTAATTAATTAATTAATTAAATTTGATATTGAATAAGGGAAATAAATCTCACAGTACTGGTACATATGGTAAAAATTATACAGTTCTTCCCATTAGATAAGCTTTGTTTTTTTAAATGTATTTTTTATTTATTTTGGGTATTTTTCTTTCTAGAATTATCTAAACAGCACTCAAGTTTTATTTTTATAACAAACAAAAAATAAAAGATTTTTGTTTCACTGTTCAGTCAAACGAACGTAAGAGTGGAGTAGCAGAGTTGCCTCTCTTCTAGAACGTTGTCCAGAATTCATAAAGCACAAAGTACAAGTGAAAAGTCTAGAGTGGTACATTCTTTAGTGAGCCTCTAAAACTTACAAAACATATATTGAAGTACGAATTTATTTTTGAATAGAAAATATTTATTTATACATTTATTGTCTGTAACGACAGTAACGCATGTCATTAAAAATAAATCAAGAAAAACATTAAAAATACTTTAAAAAAAAACAACAACTAATTTCTCCCTTAATCAGCGGATGGAGCGATTCTTTTGCTCTTAATAATTAATGAATGTTAGATATAACAAAAGGCACATTTTATATCCTTTTCTCCGTCCCCTCCCACACATACGCAAACACGTTTCTCGAGAAAAAAACCTGGTGAAGCGAATGTATAGATCTGCTACACTGTCTAATATTCCAACGATTGGCCTTTTTTGCCTTGAGATCTAGACTTAGAAGACATGCCCACAAACTGTTCCTGGACATTCATTGGAGGAAACTCTTCGCCTACGTTGTCTCGTTCTCTTGCCTAATTTCAATGAATGTCTTTTTATACTTTGAACAATTGTAACGGTCAAACCAGAGTTTCCCAGTGAGGCTAACGAGCTAGTCATTCTTTTTCCAACGATATACATCAACTGTCACATTTTCAAGACAATTGTTAGAGCCGTTTTTGAGAATCACGTCTACCCACCCTTTCCAACATCAGAAGGTTCCACGTGTGACTTGAATAGAAGTGGTGTAAAAAGTAAATTCAAAGTGTTTTTCTTTATTCTAAAACAAAAGAAAATAAAAATATGATTATCATTGGTATTGTGGAAATAAAAAAAAGAATCTAATCTAATTTATGTTTCAATTAAATTGAATCGGATCGTCATTGGAAATAAAAAAAAAGGTAGGCATAGGGATTGAACTCACGATATTTGCGTTATTAGGGTGACGCTCTATCTACTTCGCTTCCAGTTTCGGTCCCAATTTTTGACTAACTTGAACCAAGTTTTCCAATGTACACATAAAGAGAGTGTAAGATAATATTTAGAAATTGAAAGTAAATTTCAATGTATGAAGAATTAAGCTAAAAAGAAAAAGTAAAATCAGACCTTGCGATGATGTTAATAACATCTGTTTCTGTGGACCACGGTTAACCATGAGAGCTGGGTGGACTCAGAGGCGCCCTAAGGATCCCGAAATGAAAAATTTGAGTTCGAACCCGAAAACTCCGGTTTGGAGCGCTTTACCACTCAACCACCGGGCCTCCAGAATTAACCTACAATGTTACATTTCTTATTCTAGCCGTGTACACATTCGTGTCTCGGGCACCGAGAGCTTGACCCTAGCAGAGTGTACATATTTGTGTACATTATGTACTGTCAAAAGTGTACACGTTAAGGTATCATGGTTTAGATAAATAACATGTATATAACAAATCAAGTTTAAGAAGATATGGTAATGACGCCCTAAGGTCTTATTGCTTACATAAATATGTGGTTTAGAATGTTTTTAAAATGTTTTACATGTTTCGGATGTTCCTTCAGAGTTGAAAATAGTTTACTTCCTAGTCCACACCTCCCGCAGGACGACGGGGGATGGGAGCGGGCAGGGTTTGAACCCTCGACCGTCGATAAATCCGAACGACAGTCCAGCGCGCAAACGGCACGACCAGGCAGTCAAAAAAATGATTGTAAAAGTTGAAGACTAAAAAGGCGAACAGAATAAATAGTAAATACAAGGGGATGTAATAAGAAACAGAAACAACAGGAAAAAACAACAACAACACTTCTATTAAAATGCACTAAAAAGTAGAAAATAATGTTTGGCCACGTCTCACTGCGCATTTTGGCCCAAAAACTGGTAGAGAACCTCACACCTAATTTGTGTTGCGGAATAACCTGGTTCTTTTACTTCAATCCTTGCGTAGCATCTCAAGTCCATGGCTAGGATACTCTTCTCTAGTTCTCTAGTTAGCCTCCAAGATTTATAAGCAGACAAACGATAACTCTGATGGATTTAAAACTTTTGACAATTTGCTTGTTTTTCACTCCCATATTGATTTTCATTTTAAATTTTATTATGGTTTTTTTTTTGTTCCCGCATTGATGTGAAATGCTAGCTCTGTATACTTGACTGTCCATGTCATCCGCAAAGCTCAAGTTAGTCCATTACTTCACGTTTACAGTACTTTTTTTTTTTTGCATTACCACTATTCCAGTCATAACTTCATGGAGGGTGGAACCTGGACGCTAATCTCAAAGACGGCTCTAATGACTTGTTCTAGAAATTTAACAGCTAATGTATAGCGCTGAGAAAAGAATGACTAACTCGTTAATCACACGGGGTAAAACTCTAGTTTGACTGTTATCGTTTTTCAAGCAAAAAATGAGATAAATTTAAATTTGCCTAGTGATCTAGATCTAGATCCAACATCAGTTTGGAAAGGACTATCGCGTTCTTGAAATGACGATGGCTTTCGGTAATTTCCGAATGTAAGGCTTTTCTGACTGAAGAGTTTAAAAAAAAATAATGTTCAGGAACATTTTGCGCATCGTCTATTCTAGATCTAAAAGCTTATCATTGTAATATTTTAAAGTGTACTAGATCTATGTATTCGGTTAATTAGGATCCCTCCGTATATAGAAAAGGGGGCGGGATAAAAAATGTTTTGTTGTTTTTTAAATCCAACTTTCATTAATTTTTAAGAAAAAATCCATAAGTTACATAAATGAGGTATTGTCTTTTTTTAAAAAGTCGTTTTAATGTTTTTCTATTTTTTTAATACTCAAGAGAAACCTCCATTCTCCTTTCAAGGAAGAGGTTGAATATTGTTAGTCAGTTAGAGAAAGTATCCAACCTTGTCTCACTCCAACTGTGGTTTTAAACCAATACACAAACTTTTTTTTATTTTTAAAGCGTGTTGTACATTTGTGAACCAAGTTAGGGATACTAGTTTATCTAGCTCATTTTAGAATACTTCAACAGAAAGAACAACTAACCAGCAAATACATTGAAATTTTTTTTCTCTGGGGAGGGGGTTGATGTGGAAGTGGTGATTGGGGTGATACCGGGCTACATCAAGCTTTATAGATGGCCTCAACCTGCGACGTCGCAACCTGTGGGCAGTGGAGACCAATAGCTCGTTGCTACGTCGTACAGTCCCTACAGTCCAAAACCTGTTGTTGGCGGACGGAGTTTGAATCCTGAACCATCAGGACTACGGTCCATAACACATATCCACGACCAGTCAGCATACTATAGAAACAAACAAAACAAAAACAAAAAAATAACACCGTTGAGTCTCTGGATACATCAACGTAGAATTTTTCTTTTTACTTTATTTCCATGGCCAACCTCCCTCCTCCTCTCTCTCTCGGGCCTTACACTGAGTTGGCCAGAAGAATGGACTACGTCAGTGTTGTATCGATTACTCCTGGACAGCATCTTGAAAGTAGGTCATATTGTTGAATGTTAACTTCTCCTTGGACGTCTTTGGGTAACCAAAGCCTCCCCTATCTATATATAAACTATATGGTCACTCATCAACACAGCGAGGGCTATTCAGAGGACAGTAACACACGTCATAAAAGTAAAAAATATTTTTTCTTTAATCAAAGAAACTATAAGCAGTTCATATTTTTCAACAACCATAATTGGATTTCTACATCGGGTTATGAAATGCAATTTCATTATACAACATACAATTGTATTAATACAGAACTCCATGTAAACTAAATATTAATCACTATTTGCTGCAATTACATCACAAAGGATGTAGATAGACTATTCCATGAGACATTAAAACTGTTTCAATAGTAACTATTGATTCTAAGCGTAAAGTGGGCACTTGATTTAAATTCTTTAGTTCTTTAAATAATCTAACAAAGTTGCGAAATACATTAATGTATATCAATATCATTACAGCCAGACTGTTGGAGAGACTCATTGAATCGCGGCAAATACATTAATATCGAGCTTGTTTGGTGTATCCGGTGTACAGAACACAGAAGCATTAAGTACCGGTATACATTGTGTGTGTGTGTGTGTTTGCATCTTTTTTTTAGCACTTTAGAATCAACTATAAAAAAAAGTCAAAATGGAAACAATGAGCAGATGACCTTGAATGACCTTTAGAGTGCAGGAATTTCTGAATAAAAAATTTTAGATTAATAAGTGTGACTATATCGTGAATGTACTAGAATTTAAAATACTACTTTGCCTGCCACATCGCTAAGTGCAGGAAATTTCTGACCGATATCCGATGTGAAGTCCGGAAAGGGGTGCAGTTGTAAATTCCTATATAATATCTTCTTGCCATCACATATAGAGCTAGAAGAAAATGAGTAGGCTGACACACTCGCCAAGAGTGGGAGAACAAACTCACAATTAAACATTACACACTATCCAGAAGAAATGAAGAAACTTAAAGTAAATGAAAGAAATGCGAAATGGACAAGCTCTCATCCCAATCACAAGCTTTCGACTCAGAAGCGGACAGAGCAGAATAAGACAACATATGTACCGGAAGCTCAAAATTGGAAACAGTAAAATCTGCCCATGTGGAGTGTCACCAGAGAATGCTGACCATGTCCTTCAAAACTGTTCTCTTTACCATGAGGCCCGTAAAAGACACTGGCCCCAAAACACCCCAATAGAAAGTAAACTATATGGAGCGCTCCATGATTTGGAAACCACTGCGCAGTTTATCTCATGTATTGGTCTAGTCATCTGAACGCTCCAACATAAAATTGAGAACGAGGAAGAAGAAGATCTTCTTTGATACATTTTCAGTTTGTCCGCTGCTTTTTTAAAGAGAATAGCCAGCCATTAAACTGCCTCTCTGACTAGTAGCTGAGTTATATGATAACATGACATGGCAGTGGCGTAACTGGGGCATTTGATAATGTGACATTGACTCTTAAAAAATTAAAACAGACACGACACACAAAGAGATTAATTGAGAAGGGACTCCAACACATAAACAGAGTCAGTGTGTCGTGGCAGTGTAAGGTTCGTGACAGAGTAATTGTTTTAGCAGTGTAAATGTTACCATGTTGCAGGGGGGGGGGGGCCTAGAAAAAAGGGTTACAAGATCCATTATAAAAGAAATTAAATAAGACATTGTATGTTGATTTAAATGTTACAGATACTCAGCATGCATGTCTTTTACCTTTTTCTTTCTGCAGGCCATTTTAATTTCCAACACTCGTGTCGCGGGTCACATGACCGAGAAGAAACACAAAATAAATAAAATTGAATTGAAACTTTTTCAAAAAAGTAGAAATACTTCCATTCATTCAAGTTTGATGCTTATCACAAACCGTCTCCTGACTATTTGGCTGCATGGATGAGACACCAAGTCGGAGCATGGAATCTTGATGTTCGTCCGGGAGGTCAGTAGTTTTGGTTTCGCCCATTAATTACATCATTGAAAAACGTGTGTTTACACAAATCAGTGGTTGTAAACATTGCCATTATCTTTAACGCTTGAGATTTGGGAAAAGTTCTGTTTGAAAGTCAAACAGTTCCAGTTGCAGGTTTGTCGGGTACCATTTGCAATTGTCTGGAAGAGTCGAGCCGAACGCTATTGAAACTCTAGGCCAGGAAAAAACGAACGAGAGCTCCCTCTGGCGGCCTGCTTGAACAAAAAGTTTACTGTTTGGAAGAGATCTAAGTAGGAGTCTATGTATCACACTAGTATCTCGATAACCCCGGACTTACGGGACTAGAGGCCAAGTACACCGATGGCGTCCCCCATTTTCTTTCTTTATTACACGCTAACCGTGAGAGACTCGCCTGTTTTGAAACGGTCCCTTAAGGGACGGCGTGTGGATTGACACTTTTTTGCAGTGGATTTCCTCGCAACCCTGACTCGTCCAATGAAGGTGCTATCACATCTTCGTAGGCAGCCCTACGGGAGTCTTTTGGCCAAACTGAGGCAGGGTAGCTAGCACGGGTTTCGGGACACCTGACATATATAGGCCGAAAATGGATTTTCAAAGAGGAATATTTCATCCTTCAAATAATGAAAATCCACAAATCTTTTAAGAGACCCAAAGGTTCGATCATTTTTTCTTTGTTTTTGTTTAGCTTCTGACACAGGTCAGAAATTGGACTAGAAATTTCCTTTCCGCCTGCTGAATGAAGAGTTGCAATTTCGTTAGAAGGCGCTAATGTTCGCGTACACATCAACTTAAATGTCCCTTGTATGTGGAGTTCATTCATGATGTCACTTAAAATCGCGAAGTCTCCCAACCAGGAAGGCTCTTTAAGATGTTGCACTTGCATTGATTTCTCCTTTCTTAATATTTATTTTAAAATGTATAAATTAAATTTATATAATTAAAAATAAACCGCTTTAGTAGGCCTACTTTCCTCGACTTAACCAGCGGTCTTCTGTGTGATAGAGATCGTCGCTATTTGTCAGAAATTCTTTGAAAGTTTTCTGCTTCAACGCCTATAATTTGATGAAATTTTCAGAACGCAAACACCATCACCATGAAGTGTTTCAGATTCAAAACCTTGCCACAGAGAATCTGTTGGTGAATAATGCAGTTCCGTTTGACTCGAAAACTTTTCAAAGAACTCCTCCTGCCAGTCCTATGTGACATCCAGACATACTTCAGGCGCTATCCGTCGTCACTTTCGCTACATTTGGATAACTTATGTCTATTCCCATGGCCGCTCGTGTGTCTTACGCCTGTCTTCAGAGCCGCTCTAATTTCAAAATTTTAAAGTTGCGCCGTATCAGATAGGTCGGTGGACTCATAAGCGGCAATAGAAAACACTTTGAAATCTGCCTTAGTTTTGAAAGGAGATTTGTCCCCCCCCCCCCCCTTTTTTTTTACCTTTCTTTTGCCTTGTAATTGTCAAGCAAGAAAAGCTGACAGCTTCATGTGCATTCTTCAAGATAACCCCCCCCCCCCCCCCCCCCAAATCACTGCTAACAAGCACGTCTTCTCGGATTTGCCGCCGGAATATGACGTCACCTCTGGCTCAAAAGGGATCCTCTTAGAGGACAGATTCATTTTCTTGTCTCTTCTTGATAAAAATACCTTAATCAATCCTACTCATCTTATCGACTTTAGTCGAAGGTTTCTACACTCAGTCAACTTTTTTTTCCTTTGGCTTTCGCGTTTAGCTCTAAACCAAAAGTACACGACCCCAAATGTGGAAATGGTCTTGTGACACACACACATGATGTCAAGGACACATCCAGTTCATGACAGCAACGGAAATCTCCATAACTAAAAATAGTTGTCAGCTCATGTTCCCGAAAACAAAACAAATTGTAATAATAATAAATAGTCGACCGGCGGCGTAGCATGCAGGGCCGGCCTTAGGTGACCGCAGTGGGCTCCGCACTTATGCGACCGCAGTACGTCCCGCACTTTCATAGGGCCCGCGCTAATTCTAGGTGTATGAATTATTAAATTAAACCATTGTTTAACCCAGTGATGCCCAAAATACTGCCCGCGGGCCAGATACGGCCCGCGACGTGGTTCCATCCGGCCCACAGTAACTTCAACACAAAGAGTAGATAATCCCCCCCTCTTTTTTTAAAGTTGAAAAAGTATCTTGAAGTACATTTTCTCTGATGGATTGATACAATGGCCTTTAACGTTAGTACTTGTACGTTATGTAATGGAAGACCTGAAGACACTCTGAATTTAGAATGTACCAGGAAAAGTTGAACGGATCTTTAATTTTATCGTGAAACGTGATAATAAGCCAACCTATTTGAGTTATAAAGAAAGTTTTGGGCTGTTTTAAAAAGGAACAATATATACACGGAACTCTACAACAAATCTGTCGCGTCCTTCTTGGTTTGAGTCTCAGAGACAAAGATTGTTCAACTTCGACTAGAGATTGGAAGATAAACTAGAGAAGAAAATGATTAGTTGGTAAGCTAACTACAATGTCACTCGCATTTGAAGTAGAAGCGCGTAAAAAAAAAGATACATTTCAGATATCCCATTAATTAATGTAAGTAGTCTACTAGATCCAGAGGCTTCTAATAAAATTGTTTCAGTTCAATTTTATTTCGTTATTGTACCTTTTCGGTCATGTGGAAAGTGAAATGGCCCGCAGGTCGAATTAAGTTGGGCATCACTGGTTTAACTTATAACAGATTTCCCTCAGCCTCCTGTCATTTTACCAGGAGCTCCTGGAAATCTCCTGAAACTGTAACATATGCGAAAGGGTCCTGGAAATATTCGGAAATTATTAAAATCTTTAGAAAACTCATACGAATCTCCTGAAATTTATAGACAAAAATTGTCAATTTGGGTTGTCATTCAATAAGGGAAAATGCCAATACTACGGGCGATATATAAAAACGGCATTATGCATTAGCCGTAATTGTATAATCTGGTGAAAGAAGCTTCTCGCGCCTCAAACTAATGAAGAATTAATTTAGTTCAACAATTCTCGTAGATAGATTGAAACATTTGCATATTGTTGCTATTGAGCGTGATCTATGTAGGAAATAAAATTTTCAGGACACTTCGCTACACGCAAGGCTCGTAAAGTTCTTGGGATAACTCTATCCGCAGAAATAAGAGAGTGATCTTTCCTTTACTTCTTCTTCTCGTCCAAACTCTTGAGCGAAGAAGAAAATTATATATATGGATAATAATAGTAATGACTATAAGAATATCATGGAAATGGAATAAAATCCATTGTATTTCTTTAAATTGTCAAATTTAAACTACAATAAGGTGGGAGTACGGGCTGAGATTGAAATGTGAGTGACAATCTAGGCACATGTAGTGTATGTCTTTATTTGGCGCATTTTCCCGTTCGAGACCTCTTGTAATAAGCCTGTTTTGGTTAGTGGTACTATTCTCCTATGCTGCTCCATTGCCCTGGGGAAATAAAAACCCTTTAACGATTGCAAAACGGTTATAGAACTGGTTTAGCGGATACATATTAGATCTAACTTATAAAGACATTTTCAAGAATGATTATACTTGATCGCGTGTAGGCCCTAACTACATTGCAAATGCAACCGAATTTTTCGGTCCCTAAAAAATATTTAAAACTGCACCCCCCCTCCCCTAACCATTAAAAAAAGATCCCCCCCCCCATAGAGAAAAGCTGATTTAAATGACGGGGGCTTGGGGGTAAAACTGTCTGCGAAAATTGATATTTAAAACAAGTCGTTCACATTTATTAAGTAAATAATTATGTAAACATCTGCCTGAAACTTCGCCTAACTCTAATTAGAAGATGTAGTGCAAAGATCTGAGCCAAACAGTCAGAGACTCTGACACAAAACAAAAGTCAAGTAGGCTATGACTCTTCATTGAGTACAGTTCAAGCAGCTCAAGCATTATTTGAACGCGAGTCTTCCAATTGTATTTAGAGACAATGTTTGCACCAAAGACAAAACTATTTGGACTTACAACTTTCATCTTGTTTGTTCTACACGTGATTACAAGTTTCTTCTGAATTCTTAATTTTCAAACACAAAGTCTTTCAATAAGTCTGGCGTATTTATGCTAGAGATTAATTATAGAAGTTGCGGAATAAAAAAAAACAACAACAAACTGTCGCCATATTTGACTATCCTATTTTAAAAGTTCATGTTTTTCGGCGGAAAGGAAGAAAACGATTAATTAAGTAAAGATTCTCTCTCCATTAGACTTGCGTGCATTTGACGTTAGAGAGGGATGTCGACTTGATACAAGAATGTCATGTAGAGTATGTACAATTTATACTAGTCAAATATATATAAGGTAAGGTAACATTAAATGATTGAATGTGACGCTACAGTGCGGCGTGTGACATTAAAGGATTGAATGTGACGCTACAGTGCGGCGGTGTGACATTAAATGATTGAATGTAAGGTTACAGTGCGGCGGTGTGACATTAAATGATTGAATGTGAAGCTACAGTGCGGCGGTGTGACATTAAATGATTGAATGTAAGGTTACAGTGCGGCGGTGTGACATTAAATGATTGAATGTCAGGTTACTGTGCGGCGGTGTGACATTAAATGATTGAATGTAAGGTTACAGTGCGGCGGTGTAAAATTAAATGATTGAATGTAAGGTTACAGTGCGGCGATGTGACATTAAATGATTGAATGTGAGGCTACAGTGCGGCGGTGTGACATTAAATGATTGAATGTAAGGTTACAGTGCCGTGGAACATCAAATACAAATGGGTTAAAATATTTATAAGTAAAATATACTTGATAGATATTTAACTAACTTTGTTCATAAACTGTGATAATTTTTGCACACAAAAAATATACCGCCCCCTCCCAACAGAAGGGTTAGGGTTGGCAAAGATGCAATCAAACATAGGACACTAGGAGGCGACAAGATATAAAAATATAAATTGTTTATATAATTAAGATAAGTAAATAATTTCGTACTCAAATTGTGTGATTTGAATACAAAAACTCTCCCGCTTCTTCTGGGGGGGGGGGGGGGAATAGGGTCGGTCGAGTTGGGAACAACTTGCTTTTAGGAGTATTTTATTAGGCTGTGTGTTAGTACTTATGTCACAAGAATTAACAACTGTAGAATAAGTTCTGTAAAATATGAAAAATATTAAAATTCAAATTCAGTGAAGAATTCTTGAAATAAAAAAAAACAACAATCAATAAAACAGTAATTAATGTTGTGACATAAAACAAATGTACATCAAAACAATATTTTACTGAATTTTAAAAAAATGTGAAAACTTCTCAATTCGAAATGTAACATTTTTATCTCAAAGATTAGATCTAGTAGTTTCTAGTTTCAAAGTTAGGGTTAGGGTTTCTGTATTGCACAATCCCAACAATCTTTAAATTCGTATTAAACTATCTAGACTATAGAGACCAACAGAGAAGTCTTATTTCTCTAAGTAAACGTAAAGGCCATCTTTAAAAAAAATATGGCGGCTTGCGGCAGACGATAGAAATCTCAAACGTTTAGCTGTTTGAGTTAAAAGTTTAAAACGAAATAGCAGACGACACGCGTAGCTCGCAGACGATCGTAAAATGTTGAGTAACCCATTACTGCATTAAGTGTATCTGCCCGCTGCCAAGCGTGTGTGCGACAAGTTCTTCCCTGCTCACACTCCTTCTTACATTCTACACTGACTGCCATTTTTTTTTGCGCCAAAAACAATTTTGTGATTAGTTCCAGATCGGCTGGAAGATGCGCGCCATTAGTTGTCCAGACGTGCATAGGCCAATCTAAAACATCAAGTGTGTTGGTATCTGTGTGTGTGTCTGTGTATGTGTAAGCATGTGTGTTTGAAAAAAGAGAGAGAGATTTAGAATGAAATTATTCTCAATATTTTATCCCCACGTTTGTCTCATCAAAAGAGACTATTTTTAATGATCTGTTGTTTGCGAGTTTATTATTCATTTGATAAAAGAAATTAGAACAGCAGTATGATTCGTACAAAGACAATGGAAAAAACTATGGAAGGCGATAAAGCATTAAACTACAGAACAAGAGCCGCACAAATCGTTGGGTGGGGACTTTGGAGCTTCCTGCGGACATCTTTTTGGTTCCATTTCCCATTCTCGGATCAAATTAAAATTTAAACTTTGCACACTTAGGCCTATTAACTGAACCTGACAAGACATGAATCAATTAAAAAAAATTAACCAATTAGTTAATTAATTGTTGGTGATTAATTATTTTGTTTGATATTAAAATAATGGGAATAAATGCTACTTAATGAAAGATGTGAATGTATACGTGGATTTAATCCCCTTATTACGTTTGACACGTTGTTGTTCTCTCCCCTATTCCCAGTCTCTGTTCAAGTTGAATGTTGACATAATTACTCATAGTCGATGACAATAAACGAATCAATCACAAAATCAACCAATTGGTTAATCATTTAATACTAATAAATTATTTTGTTTTACATAGCAGAAAGGAAGTTACACCCTGTAATTTTCAGATAAATGGCAGTAATTAGCGATTGTTTCCCTTAGATAAGCTTTGTTTTTTAAAAAAAATTTTTTTTTTCTGTTGCTTGTTACCAATAGTTTTTGTTTAGCGCAATTTCATGCTTTTAGCTTTTTCGATGCGCTTTGACCTCTTTTAAAAAGCCCATAGACTTACCAATGTGCCAGCGAAAAGCTTATGACAATTGAAAGTTTTATACTTTACTATTTTTTATACCAGAAATAAGAGCAAAATCTTGTTTTTAAAATAGTATATTTGTATGCGGGGGTGGGGGGGTGGGGGTGCATTATATTTAAGTGGAAAACAAAACGTTCAGAAAAGAAAAACAAAACAAAAAACAACCCAGCTGCCTGGCCGTTGAACTGAAAGTTGAAGCACGTTAAAAACGACCGTGAAAAAGGACCCTACTTAAGACCCGCCGAGACTTGGAAAGGTCTTAAGCTATTTGAGATGGGGGGGGGGGGGAGCTTTATAAAACAAGATATGAAATGTAACAAGAGATCGAATGACTGTACTAAATAGGAGTCTCAGAAATCGGAAGTATTTAGATTCTGAAATAATTAACCTATACGTGAAATGGAATATTTCTTAAACAATTCTTTACAAAGTTTAATGCAGTCAATCGCTGCACAAGATTCAGAGAAGGTTGCAGATTGAAACCCTCCACCATGAACAGTGAGAACGAAGAAGAAGAAGTAATATATCTAGCATACTTATTAATCTTGAACATAATTTCTACATACTCTTGTATTTGATGGACATGACTGGCTTCGACGTTTACTCAAATCTATTTTGCACACATTTATAGTTTAGCTGTGCACAATCTTAGCCTGACTTTTTTTCTATGTAGCTCTTCATCTCTAGGAAAGTTGGAAAAAGTTCCATATGGAGTCTATCATCTGGTAGAACATACCTTTTAATAACAGTGAACTGACCCAGGTGGGTCTGAAGTAGAATCTACCGATAAACTGAAGTACCCTGCAGTTCTTAAATCATCCAAGATTTAGTCTATTACTTTTAATTTTCCATAATTTTGATAAATTCTTTGCAGATTGTTTTTTTTAAAGACAAGATACAACACCCAATCCTCTGTTCCACTTTTTTTTTTTGACATGTCTTCCTAGAAAAAAATCACATTTTGTTCGAATAATCCTAGGAAGTCATGACTGTGAGGAGAACCAAATGTTTTCTCCTCTAGAAACAAATGTTTCCTTATCTCCTTTAGAGCCAAATGTTTCCTTATTTCCTCTAGAACCAAATGTATCCTTATCTCCTCTTGAACCAAATGTTTCATTATCTCCTCTACAACCAAATGTTTCCTTATCTCCTCTTGAACCAAATGTTTCCTTACCTCCTCTAGAACCAAATGTTTCCTTATCTCCTTTAGAGCCAAATGTTTCCTTATTTCCTCCAGAACTAAATGTTTCCTTATCTACCATTGAAAGGTACTACGCGCTCTGATATATAGGCCTGACTTCCAAAACTCGTGTAAGAAAGTATTTCCCAGTCCTGGCATCTCTAACGTATCTGTTCTTTGTGACTTCCTGTCCTACAGACCTAGGTGGTGCTCACAAAATCTTTCGCTCATAACTAGAAACGAAAACTCAAAGAATTTGAAAACAGTTGACCCATGAACCACGTGACCAGTTGCTGGTGAATAAACTATCCATCTATTCTCAGCAATATATATATCGTCATTAGTCTTTTCGGGAGACGTTCTGTGCAAAATCTGTCTGGATTTCCAAAACTAAGCCAGTTGAAACGTGACGACCCTTTTTTTTTTCTGTCCAGTGTAAATGTCATTGTCTGACCTCTTTCTGTCAACAATTTAATACGATTAGATTTAGACTGTGTTATTGTTTTTACAACAAATAGCTGCGATGCAAAGTTTACTGTTATATTGACTGAAACTTGTCTGAAAGTGTAGTCATAGTACTGTTTTATTGACTGAAACATTTAGAAAATGGTTTTCTATTCTTCTTTTTTTTTCAATTGAAAAGCAATAACAGACACATTATTCCTTTAACAACCATTATGCTAATTTTGTACAACCAACAAACAAGGATAAAAAAAAATCAAAACATTGTAAACAAAAAATAATCGGTGGGAATATTTATACCTTGTATCTTGTATAAATGAAAAATAAACAATAATGGTACTAAAACTATTCTCTAAATAATATTTAACAATCAAACAAATAAAAACTATTTACATTTTTCATGGTTAACCAGCCACACAGACTAAAAAGTCAATAATATCTAGATGTAATAATAAATGAATCCCCATATTGATGAAATTTTAAAAAAATCAAACAAAACATTAGAGTTTATTAAAAGAAATTTTTACAAATGTAAAAAAACCCCCATAAAACTAAAATTCTATTTAACTTTAATTAGGCCCATATTAGAATATGCATCCTCTGTTTAGGCCCCCTAAACTCTAGAAAACATAAAGAAACTATCACAAATAAACAAAAAAAAAAGAGCAGTGAGATTTTTTTTTAGGTAGGCGAATATTTAAATTTGATTAGAGTAATACCATTAGTAATATCACTGAACTTAGAGACACTTCAGGGCAGAAGACTAAAAAGTCAAGTAGCTCTACTACATCAAACATTGAAACCAAAACTTACAAATGGAAAAAACGAAACCTAATGAAATATTCAGAAAGACACAAAGATAGAGGAACATTTCTTATTCCATACGCTAGAACAAATTCGTACAAGTGCTCCCTTTTCACTTGAAAATTTCATTAGAAAATGGAGTAGGTTGCAGCCAGGAAAACCAACGACTTAGCAGAGTTTAACTCTTTATCTCCGAAATTATTTTCCACGTTCTGAAAGTATTGTTCATTTTGACATTTGAATATTGTACATTATCATTAAACTTCTGTAACATTTTTGTTTGTTATTAGAAAATGTTACTTTTGGTCTAGAATTTTAGGAGAATGCATACTCTTTTTAAATAACACAAATTTAAGTTTATAGAAACAAAACAATAATTTATGGGATCAAACCAAAGATGGTATCGTTAATTAGGATTTGCAAGTCATCGATGAACATGCATGACTAGATTGACACATGAAATACGCAGGACGAAATTATCTTCTTTTTTTGAAGTAACGTCTGTGATTGTTAAGAAGATATAAGAGAAGGTATAGAGCAGTAGGCATATAATATGATTAAATGATTAATTATTTTAATGTGTTTATGCTTGGGTTTGGGGTTAAAGAAGTCTTTCTACTGAATTACATATGTGCTTAATGTTGAGTTACTGTAAGTTGTTAGATGATGCATAGCTGTATTCAAGATATCACCTTGATTTACTGGAGGCAAGGATACAAAAAGCGTAATACAACTGACTATTAAGACACTGACTAGCATTTGTTTAGAAAACACTCTAGAAACAAGAAAAATAGTTTTAAAATCCTTGTTTTAAAAAACAAAGCTTATCTAAGGAAAAGAACACCGCGCTTAGAACTGTAAACTATCAATAAGTTTATTTCCTAATTCGATTTCAAACAAAATAATTACCAATAGCTCATTGTAGAATTAGTTAATTCTTTGATGAATTGGTTGATTTATGTTTTGTTAGGTAAAATAAATAATTGTTTAAAGTTTCAACTTGAGCTCGGAATAGTGTGGGAAAAATAACGTCTTAAGTTATCTAAGGGGACGAAAGCCTGCATATTTAGCCATATCTGTGAATACTGAAGGATTTATTTCTCTCAATGGTATCGAAAAAAAGTATTATTTACTAGTAATTAATTACATAATTGGTTTATTATTTAAATTGATTCATGTCTTGTCTGTGCCAGTGAATAATTGTGCAAAGTTTCAAGTTGATCCTAGAATGTGTGTGGGAGAAATAACCTGTACAAACAGACAGACAGACAGAGTGAGTACATTTAGCTTTGTAAAAAATCATCACTATCATCTTGATATCGAACACGTGATTCGATCTATAACAGGAAGTAGGTAGTTCTAGGTCGCTGTAAGACACCGGAGCGAACATATACTTACAAGGATTTGACCTGATATATGATGTGTGAAGTGAATGATTTACTGGGTGATTGATACTTTATGCTACTGCAGATGTATGCGAAATGTAGAGCTTTAAGGGGATTTATTGTATGAAATTAGTGATGTATGAAATTAGTGATGTGTGAACTGAAGGATTTGCCTTGAGAAAGATGAATAAGTGTGTCGTGACAAGTGGACTGGGAACGATGCTTGAGACTTGTTACATGTGATCTATGATGGGTCTAGAGAATAATGCTGGAAGCAGAACACACAAAAACAGATGTTTATTTCGAAGTAAGGCTACATTTTTCACTGAACATCTTGGAGTAGTAATACCATATACCATAAGCAACACCTCATTTGATCTTATCTTATAATTACAGACGTTACTTAATATGAGACGCTAAAATCGGGTTGAGAATCATAAATTTAAGCTAACAAGAATTAACAAGCAGGGGAGTTCAGCCGGATGTTAATGAATAACATTTAATACTTAATACATTTTTAAATCATCTTTGTATCTTCTATGTTTTTGTGTTTTTTAAAGCATTCTCTTCTAAACTTTTTTTTCCCCATTTCCCAAAATGTAGATTGCTTTCCCTTCCGTGTGCTTGACTAGCCCCTGTTTATTTGTTTCTTGTATCCTCTAATATTTCATCCAATGCTCTAACTTCATACACCTTAGCCGCGATAATAACAGAGTATATTTATACCCTCCCTTCCCCCTTGCCTTATTTGTTTTGCTCTGCTGAAAAAAAAAGGTCTACCATTATGTCTGGTAGGTAGTCTGTGTAACAGGTGAATCCAATGTCTAGACGTTGGGCCGGATTTAAAACGTGGAGGCCCTGATGTAAACCATACTTTGCCAGCCATATTTATTCTCCCCCCTCCCTCTCTCTCTCTCCCGTTTCTCTTCCCCTTTCCAAAGCGTACCAGACTTGCGGGAAAAGAGAGGTTGGAAGATTGTAAAGCAAGGCCTGGGAAGAGTGGGAGGTGGGGGGGGGGGGGCGCAACACAGGAAGCTGGCCAGCGCCGTTTCCTCACGCAAACTTGCCAGTGTGGCCTTAGAGCTGATCGATATTCCCCCCCCCCCCCCGGCCTCCTTGAACTAGCCCTCCGAGGTGGTTATCGACTGGTTCACTATTAGAACATCCTGACCCAAATGGTCGTACTGTTGTGGGAACAGGCCGAAAGGGGGGGAGGGTTGTTGTGCCTAAGGGAGGGGTGGAGCTGAGAAAAAATGATGGAAAGCTTTATTATACGTTAATTGGGAAACCATACATTTGGGGCCGACGTTGCTGACCTTAATCAAAAAATAGGGGGGGGGGGGGCGTGGGCGAATGGGCTATTAAAACTTAATTAGTTTTTTTTTTGTTTTTTTTTTGTTTACGAACTATTAAAGTTGGCCTTAGGAACATATATTACAGGACTCATAAGAGGAATAATTAACAAAAGTCTTATACAAAGCAAATTGTCATCTGATAGTGGCATGGCCGTGTTTTTAGCATACTATAGTTGTATAACCCTTGAGGTCAATTGAAGGTTTGTCAATAGGAACTACCCACAGAACACTGTAGATGGACAAACGGATGTGGCCTAATGGTGAATGAGATCTCAGACTTGTAGTCCTGTCCTCTCTTCATGCCTGTCTTCTTGTTGAGCATGGACGACATTCTCCCCCCCCCCCCCCCTCTTTTTTCCATTTCATAACTTTATTTCATATATATTTTTTTTTCCATACAAAAATGTTTGCTGTTGGCTGTGTACACCCTTCACTTCCCCCCACACAGCATTCCCCCCTCGATCCAAAGGTCAGTATTAAACAGACCATCCAAGCTACAAGTGACGAATAAGATGTTGAAGTGTAGATTCAGCCTGAGGTCAGCGCAGATATGTGGTCAGTCCGAACAGTGTACTCAGTCCAGCTATTATGCTCAGTGGACACAAGAGACGGAAATCAAAACAATTGGGTGTTTGTCGTAGCTGCGGCTGAGACTGGCCATTGGTTCTTTGAAGACGGGAGGTCATTTGCTGGTCATAAAACATGGCCATTGTTTTGAAAGTAGAGAGTAGGACTGTGGGCCTGACAACCTTATCACTGTTAAAGTTGACATCAAACCTTCTATACTTATGTGTAGATTTCCCTTTCAATTCTGACCCTCATCATCAAATAGTTTAAAAAAAATTATATTTAAGAAATAAATTGAAATTTATATACATTTTTTTTAAATAGCTGACAGCACTGCCCGACCACTAATTTAAATGTTATTTTTAAAAAAAAGTCTTTTCGCACTATTCTTCCTGACCAAGTTGTTGGAATAATCATGCACTTTTTTGTTTCACTAGAAATGAACACAATGACCAACTTTCCAATTTGTTTTTCGTTGTTTCGTTCAAAGTTGTGAAAATAACAAGATTACAAAGAGAGTTTGTGTTATCACACAAACCCAGAGGCGGCACCCATCAAATTCACCAATGAACGAGAAATATATTCAAGCTATATTCTTGTATTGATCGTTTAAAGAAATTCAAAAATTTGCGTTATTTTTCTCATAAAAGCTAGCAGCGAAACACTTCGTATTCTAACTCTTCTGGAATAAGTGGAGTAGCATTAAGTGATCACCTAAGATCAGCTCGGAAACCTCCCGATACAGTGTCGGTGGCACCTAGTGCTCAGATTGTCATCCCTCCCCATCAACTTTCTTGAAATATGTTCCAATGAACACTATTGCTAATTATTTTTTGTTGTTGTTGAACCAATACCGTCAGCTGATTACCTACTTTTATTGATTTCTACTCAAATGTAAAATCCCAATGTTACAAATTTTACAATAATATTTAATTAAACTTATAAACAAACTTAACATCATATGAACAGGTTTCTTTTATTATACTTTAAATGGTATAACGTTGTGCTATTTCATTTACACTTAAACTACCATCTAGATGTGTCTAGGCATATTTGGGCATATATCTAGAGATTTTATTATTATCTTTTTCAATGTGTCTGCTTTTGCCAAGTAATAATTTTTCTAACTTGGTTGTCATCCCCAAAATGGTGTCGACCTGTGCGGACTGCACCTTTCGCACCTCGCCATTGCACCAAGATACCTACTATTCTTCCCAACAATTTCCATTAATATATTGGAATAGACGTAGTAAGAAATAAAAAAAAATGAGCCTGCACAACTAAACAGGTTTCCCATGCGAACAGAATAGGCTAATACACTATTACCCACTAGAAGGCCTACTAATCCTGATCATAATCGCTCTATTTACTTAATAGGTCTAGACTAGATACAGAATAAAGAATATATATATATAATCTAGATCTAGACATGTTCTAGATATGATATAGTCTAGATCTAGAATCTAGATCTACATCTAGACTAGATCTCTAGACTAGTTCTTGATCTAGATCTAGGTTTGATCTAGATAGAACAAGAACTAGAATCTGGAAAAAAATATATAACTAGAATTCAGACTAGAGCTAAAATTGGAATCTATGCTAGATCTAGATTTCTCGACTAGTTCTAGATCTAGTTTAGATCTCGATCTAGAATAAGAGATTGATTAAGTAGCTAACACTTGAGGATTTATTCTGTGGATTACTTGTGTTTCTGTGTTGTTTTTTTGTGATTCTGTGGATTTTTGTGTGTTACTGTTTAGAGTGGACGGCGCGAGGGTTGTGTAGTAAAGTACTGTGTAGTAAAGTACTGTGTAGTAAAGTACTGTGTAGTTTGTAGTGTAGTTATCGTCTCTTTTCTGTCTCTGTACTTGTGATAAACCCTTGTACAAATGTCAGTTAAGACATTTTTTATTAAAAAAAGGACCTGGATGGTGGACTTGTCCACGCCCCAGGTACCTTGCTTCTAAAGCTCTCAGGCCAATGGGCTGTTAAGGCCACTATGGCGAGCTTAATAGAGTGCCTGAAACTAACACAGTACGAAGTGAGTTCTCTCTATCGCTTCGAGAACCGCTTTGTCTGGTTCCTGGTCCCAACATCCGCCCGAGTGAGAACCCGTATACTAGGGAAATCATTCGGGAATGATAAGGACTTTAAGGTAGATGTCTGTACCTTAGAAGACGAAAAAATCAGGATTACCCTTCACTGGGTAGCACCAACAATAAACAAATCAAAGATAGGAGAAATCTTTGGAGCCTTTGCAGAAGAAGGCTCCAAGATAGAGCCAATCAAGCTAGGCAACTCAGATAAGTGGGCGGCTTGGATAAAAATCCGCAAACAGACTGAACTCCCCCATTATATTCAGTTACGATACGAGGACGATTCGAGGACCAACAAGGTCCTCGTGACCATCCCGGGACGTAGACAACAGTGCTGGCATTGCGGACAGGATCAGCACTGGTCAAACCAGTGTCCAAATAGGGCGAACCCCAGACGGGACCAAAACCCCACAGAAGGTGCAAAGGAGGTAGGAGGGAAAATCTCCTATGTCATGGCCCTTAAAGGTGAGGGAGAGAAAAAGCAATCCGAGATTGATCAACAGCTAAAAAAGATGGCTTCACAATGGTTGAAAGCAGCAAAGGAGGAGGAAAAAAACAAATGGAAGCTATGGGAGCTACTCCAAGTGGTCTCCCCCCACCTAACAGCCCTGAAAAGAAATCTAAGCAAAGTAAAAAAATTAAAACATCCGGAGGGGCAAGTTCAGCACCCACGACCCCAACCAAAATAACAAGAAAGAGGACCCTCTCTCTCTCTTCCTCATCAGAGAATCTAAACGAGGATTCCCGGGAATAGAAGGAGAAAAGAGAGGAAGAACAGTTCAAGCTCGAGCTGAACTTTCCAGACTCCCCGTCAGTGCTAGTCATAGATGAGGGCGAGGACCCTAACACACATTCAAACACATAAACAACAAAGCAACTCTTAAAGATAAAATGCATACACACACAATAGAATAACAAACACGCAAACCAATCTCACACACTCATGACAGACATCAAAATTTTGACACTCAACATCAGAGGGCTTAACAATAAATACACATACATAGCACACCTCACAAGGAAATACAAGCCAGATTTTATCTTTCTGCAAGAGACCAACATACAGTTAGAGTACAAGGCCAAAAAAAGCAGTCTGTCTTATGGGCCTCCGGGAGGGTTATTTTAGTTTAGGTAGAAAGCCATGAAGGACAGCCATTTTACAAACATCCAATAGGTTTTCAATCACACACTCATATCAAGACAATAACGGGAGGATAGTAATAATTAGGACAAGCTCACAAAAACACATACACGTTAGTCAACATTTATGCACCCGCTCAGAAAAAGAGAAACACGAGTTTTTTGGAAGGCTAAGTGACATTCTACACACTCAGTACGCAGGAGAAAATTTGATAGTAGGGGGTGATTTAAATTACATTGATTCCCAATTAGACAAGCAAAACACAAACACAGAGAGTCCTGCTCCTCATGTAACAATTAAAACGCATGACTATTTGGGGGGAGTCATCAAGGCTTTCCGGTTAGTAGATGCTTATAGAGAAGTAGAGGTCACGGGCCGGGTCACTACGTCCAGGGACAAGGCACACCAAATAGAAACACGGATAGATAGAGTGTATGTGCCAAGGGCGTGCGAAACAAAAAGTGTAACACATCTCGTAGAGACGTTACAATATATAGACCACAAAGGAGTCTTAGTGGAACTGCTGAACCCAAAACTAAAAAAGAAAAAACAAAAAACACCGATCTGGAAACTTAACAACGACCTCCTAAATGACCCGCTCTATTTAAAATCAATCGCAAACCTACTCAAAAATATAATACATGACTCAAACACACCCCATTTTAAAGTCACACAAATATGGGCGATAATTAAAAGCTCCATTAAGCAGCAAAGCCAAATACTGGCCACACTAGTCAACTCAAAAAGGAAAAAAGAAGAGGAAAGACTAACACACGAAGAAGACGAAGCAGCCAAAACACATACACTAACACAACTAGAAGAAGTATTTAACTATTAATACAAAGGAGCGGAATTGAGGTGCAAAAGTAAAAAAATAACCGAAGGGCCTAACAAACTTTTTATCAGCAGAACAAAACATTCAAATTGACAGAACTATTGACAACATTGTTGATAGTAAAGGAGAAACTATACACGACCTGGACAAAATAACAGACACATTTACGAAACACTTTACTAATTTGTATGACAAGGAACAGACGGACGACAACGCACAAAAAGTATTTTTACAGAACTGCAAAGAAATACCAATGACAGAACAGATAGAGAGAGACGCTCCCTTTACGCTAGACGAACTGAGGGCTGCTTTAGATTCAACACAAAACAACAAATCCCCTGGCCCAGACGGTCTGACGTTTGAATTTTACAAAGCCTTTTTTCCCCAAATAGGACCCCTACTATTAAATCTATACAGCGACATGTTAGAGACAGAACAGTTACCTAGAGATTTCAACTTAGCATACATCACACTTCTACCAAAAAAAACAACAAGAAAACAACACCTCACCTAGCGACTTTCGACCGATCTCACTTCTAAACACCGACTACAAACTCCTGACGAAAACGATTTTTCTAAGACTAAAACCCCTCATCCCACACTTAATAGGACAGGACCAATACTGCAGCAGCCCAGACAAAAACATCGACGAACTTAACCATTTTTTAGGAGACATTATATATTACTGTAAAGACAAAGACTTGAAAGCAGCCCTCTTTTCTATTGACCAGGAAAAAGCCTTTGACAGAATAGACCATGACTACCTTTTCAAAATACTAGACAAGACGAAGACAGATGGAAGAATGAAGAAATACATAAAGCTAGTTTACACTGATGCCACAAGCAAACTCATAATAAACCAAACCCTTAGTGGCAGTATCCCTATTAGAAGATCTGTTAGACAAGGGTGTCCCCTTTCTCCCTTTTTATACACCCTTTGCCTAGAACCCCTTTTAGAAACCATCAGGCTAGATAGTGGAATCATGGGGATAAGAATCCCAGGCCCCACGCCCGTAGTTAAAGTTAAAGCATACGCTGATGATGCCACCCTTTTTCCCTCCTCAGAAAAAGACATAGCCGCAATCATAGATAAGTTTATTCAATTTGGGAGGGCAAGCGGGTCAAAAATCAACATAAATAAATCTTGTATTATGGGATTGGGCAGGTGGGAAATCCCCTCAAACATCCTCTTTAACCTTAAAATAGAGAAGGAAATTAAAATATGCGGCATCACGTGGACAAGCAAACCAACATATTACCACACACAGCAGTGGGAGAATATTTTAAATAAAACCAAAAACACACTTAAAAGATTTCATGATGCAGCAACTACTATATTTGGTAGAGCAATACTAGTAAACAACCTGGTCATCCCGAAGATAGTTTATTTAGCAAACATCACAGAACCTCCACCAACTTTTATACCAAGCATAAACACAATCATTAGGAATTTTATAATTAAAAGCACTACCAGAAACATTAAACACACAACACTTATACAAAACAAAGAGGATGGGGGGATAAACTTACAGGACATCAGAACCAAAATACAAGCACTTAGATTAAAATACATAGGACAGCCAAGAACCCAAACAATTTTCCATTAATAATATACTACTACGGCTTAAGGTTAAATAAAATAATTCCAATAAAAAATGACACCCCACACCACTTTGGTACAAACACACATCCATTTTACAGATCCAAATCAAGAATACTCCCCGGCAATGAACATCTAATACACAGTAAATTAAAAGACACATATACAACACTTAAGAAATAGTTACAAGAAAGATTATTCAATAGGATCAAATGGAGTAGAGAGTTAGGTGTGATAGATTTCAGAGACACTTTTATAAATCTACACAGCAAACACATTACACCCAAAGCCAGAGAAATAACATACAGACTAATCTTCGGGATGACCCCTGTAGGAAGTAAGAAAAGAAATGTATACACATGTGTTGTATGTCACACAGATAATGGTAACATTGAAAGCCATATGTTTTTAAAATGTAAAATATTTGATAATGTTAGATGCACTATGAAAGACCTACTAGAGGCAAACTGTAACACCAATGTTAATCTTAACCTAGCTATTGTTTTCAATAAATTGCCTAAAATCAAAAGTAAGATGATTCATAAATTTAATCTAATAATAGTGAGTGAATACAGAAGTCTTGTGTGGCACAGTAGAATTAAAGTTGTTAATAACAATGTATCTTTAAATCCTTATAATCTAGAGTTAATATTTACGAAAATAATTGAACATAGAATTGATAACTATACTGGTTAGATAGAAATTGCAATTATTGTATAGTTTATTGTCCTTGACTAAATTGTCAGATAGAGATAAAAATCTAAATACTGTAATCAATCTGTAAAGCTACTCTATTGGTATTATGTCAATTAGTTTAAGTGGTTATGCGAGTGTGTGAGAGTGTGTATGTACCTGGGTTAAAGAGAGTTTGGGCTGAGAGATGCGGGATAGGAATCAAATTGAACTTTATTCATCTATGGAAAACTACTAAAGAACTGTCTTTTAAAGGGAAGTCAACACTTTTGAAGAATTATTTCTCCCTCGCGGTTACGTCCTCTTTGATCACATGATCTGTGTCTGTAATTCACTCGGAGAACATCGTAAACCTGTGGAAACGTAACAAGACCACTATGACAATGTCTATATCTTAGCGGCAGCCTCTTCCTAGACATACTGGGAAACAAAGGAACAAGAAAACAAGACGCAACTGAATGGAGCCTGCGAAGAGGCCAGAAACAAAAATAACCAAAACCAATAATCCTAAAGAATATAGACAAGGGCAGACAATTGAAAGTCAAGAATCTTTTATGAATAATGTAATATTTTAAGACAAATTAACTATTATTTATTTATTTATTTATTTTAAACCCCTCGTAATGAGAGGAAAAAGAATCTTTAATCGACACCCCTATCCTGAAATAATTTACACATGACCCTCCTAACAGAACCCTGAACAATTGTGATACAGCAGTACCTTTGCTTGGTTAACTATCCCAGAATGACTAACAGACTCATGGGCCACCTTGATGATGCTAGCGTAGCTCTCTTGCATCTCAAGGAGACCTTTAAAAAGTTGTCGTGAGAGGGATTAACCTGTTCCCTGATCAGTCTTTTTTAAATACATAAGGCATACAGGGCAGCTGTATAAAACCCTATATTAACTTGCCTTGCCTAATTACTTGCTATTACCTGGGAACATAGCATTGCTTCAAAGTCAATTTCCTTAATGTCAGTGTGTGCTGATGTGAAGCTTTGTTAATGAACTCATTTATGTTGAAGATTGTTACTGTTGAATCAGTAATACAGAGTCTACTTATCAAGGAAGTCCATTTTCTCTGTATTACTTCATAGAAAAGATGTTGTTCTGTTGTGTAAAATTAAATATTATTATATGTCTAAAATACTATTTGACGAGACAGAATGGAGGTTTAGGATGAAATCCGTCACTTTTTCCTCTTCGTACTACCACCAAGTTTAATACATTATGTCCCCTTTAGCCATAAAGTGACAACGACAAATGTCAAGTGCTTAAAAGGAAACATAAACTAATTGGATACAATTACACTACGGAGTTCTTTTTGCCTCGTTTAATTTTTTTGGAAAATGTCTACAAGATAAGATAACTTAAATTCAGTTTGACTACAATTGACAACCTTAGTCTACAAATTAGTGGATATTAAATGAATCGTAATTCCTTGACCACTCATGTTTTATTTTATTTTTATTTTTTTCAAATGACTACAAATTAGTAAATATTAAATGAATTGTAATTTCTTGACCAAAAAAAAAAAAAAAAAATTGAGCCTTTTCAAAACAATTAGATCAATTATAAGACATCAGTTAGGCCAGGGGAGTCGCGGTGGCTGAGCGGTAAAGCGCTTGGCTTCCGAACCGGGGGTCTTGGGTTCGAATCCTGGTGAAGACTGATTATCAACTTTGGAATCTTTGCGAGCCTCTGAGTCCACTCAGCTCTAATGGGTACCTGACATTAGTTGGGGAAAAGTAAAGGCGGTTTGTCGTTGTGCTGGCTACATGATACCCTCGTTAACCGTAGGCCACAAAAACAGATGAACTTTACATCATCTGACACAAGGCCAGGTTCACATCTAAATTTACATTCACTTTGACCTATTCTTTGATCCGCGGGACCGTTGGGGCACTACACAAGATCTGTTAACCTTCTATCTCCATTCTTATCTCTCATTTGTCTTTGAAATAATTTCATTTGGATGTACTTTCTGAAAATTTTGAAGCCTGCCTGGGTGGACCACTTTGGGGGCCGATTTTGAGTTTGTGTTTCCACACAAACTGTCTTTTGTAACCTTGTTGTAATTTAGATTGTTATATTGTCAAGTGTATAGCCTAATAAGGATATGTGAAAACTGCGTATTATAACAGTAGTTGTTTTTTTTTAAAACTTACAATTGAAACGAAGTTCGTATTAAAATTATTTTTTTAAAACAACATTTGAATTAGTATTCTATTCCATGAGTTAGTTAATAAATGGAAAATCTATTTTATAATGGTCCATTGATACTTTTTCTATTGTGACTTTGATGCAAATTTTTTGTATCAATGCGCGAATCTATGAATGAAGCTTGAATTATTAATGAAGGAGCCTTTGACGTTTTTAAAAGACTTACCTCACACAAAACTAATAGCGTTTTTTCCCCTTTCAGGGGCCTCTAAAAATTTTCTTCACGTTTCATTTTATTTCCCTTCTTCTAAAATACTGGACAGCAATCGTGTGTGTAGACTTTCGTCCTAGGGCTGGAGTGACAGTTTGAGTCATCAAATCCTTCCAATTTTCACGGCACTTTGTGTGTGGCTGTCTGTATGGATTCGTTAGGAAACAAAAATATTTCTTTTCTTTTATTCGATTTTATTTTTGTGCGTGAAGTAAGTCGGGAATAATCTCAAACTATCAGACCTGTTTTCATACATGGAGGCAAGCATGCATAGAAAGCTTTTTTTTTAGTGTATCCGGTGTACAGAATACAAAAGTATAGATAATGTACCATTTGATAATTTGTATGCATTTTACAGCCAACATACAGTGCGTCACACGTTTCTAAGCTTGAAACACAAAGGTAGCTTTCGTGTTGTAGTTAAGTGAGCTCTCAAAATGGCGTCATTGACATTTGTTCATTTGTCTTCCAAATCTGTGTCCCAAACGTTTTCTGTTCATTGACTTACGTTTTTCTTTAGTTCCATTATATTGCCGCCATATTTCCACAAATCGCGTATCTCTTCTTTCATACACTAATTGAATTGATGCTAAAACAGAAGGGATGTATCCAATGAAAAATGTAGAGAACAAGCAGATCAATTTGGTTTCACGTTCACTTTAATAATAATACTCCTACGTTAAAACAAAAGCCAACTTTTCATACGGACTAGTAGAGTAGGAAGGCGTCGTGAGTGTTGAGATGGACTAGATGGTTTGTTTTGAAAGGCAGTTAATTAGGTCTATATCTACGCCTACATTTAGTGCGTTATTATGCGTTCGTTCATTGAAGGCTGCTAAGAACTAGAAAGAGAATGATCAGCATATAGGGGGCGTTCTAGATGATTCCTAAAGCCCATGGCTTGAACCGAGAGTTCGAATCTCGGTGTAAACTGGGACTTTTGTCTAATTTCGGGATCCTTGGGGCGCTAGTGATTTCATCCAGCTCTAATGGATACCTCACATGGGTTGGGGGAAAATAAATCAGTCGGTCGTTAACAGTGGGCCATAGAATCAGATGAACTTTACATCGTCTGCCTTAGAGATCGAAAAGTCTGAAAGGGGAACTTTATAATTTGATAACTTTAAAAAAAAGCTTTTGACGATGAAGAACAATCCTGTTTGTTTTTTTTTTTAATTCGCAGACATATTTATTTTATTTGCTGAGAAACAGAACAACTCATTTTGAAAGGCATTGTCTCTCTCTCCCGTTCTACATATGACCTGTACATAATTAGGCGTTAAGGTTAGGGTTTCGGTTTTCCCCAGCTATCCTGCAAAAGCCTCCAGGGCACCTCAAGTTATGAGCTAGTTATAGATGTAATAGCTTACACGTGTAATATAATATTATGCAATGAAACTAGAAGTCAACACAAGAATCATACACGCATGTTAGATTTTAAATTTTTAAATTTAAAAAAAAAATAGAAGACCATGGAAGGTGAGGAATTGAAATAACCACGTATGTGTGTGTATTTGTGTGAGTGCGCATGTGTGTGTGTGTGTGTGTGTTTGCGTTCAGCCCCCTTGTAAAACGTGGTTACAAGTACCCTATTAATGTTCCGATGTTATCTCCGCGCCCCACCCACCACCCATATATCTACGTCACTTGCTAGCCCGGATGGGTGTTTTGTATTTTAAAAGGGGAGGGACGGATGGGGGAGAAAACTCCATTACAGCAAATTAAAACTACAGACTTAACAGCGAAACCAAGTCGCGACCCCCTTTCCCCCCTCCTCCATGTTCATCCTCCCCATTGCTTCCATCCTACTCACCAGTCCCTAATCCCAGCTAGAGAAAAAAGCTCCTCTAATGCTTGGCACCCTCCATTGAAATCTTTAGAGAATCTCGTTGCCATGGCGACGCTACCATTTTGCCAATCAGATTTCGCGGCCGGCATGTTTGTTTGCGCGTGCCCTGAACACTGCACTCGCATGAAAGCACTGCGGGGATTTTGTCTGTGTTCGCGGGGGCAGGGAGATCTAGGTGGTGATGGGGGAGTGTGGTGGGAGGGGGGAGCGCATGGTCTATGAGTGTTTGGAAGGGGCGGAGGGGGGACTTAAAGATGGCGGGGAGGAGAAGGCGTCCCCCCACTAGGAGCTAATGTAGTAGCAAGACGTTCTGATGTGTGGCAGTGTGAGTGTATGTGTGAGCGTGTGTGTGGGGAGCAGGATGGGAAGGGAGGCATCAAGCAGGCTGAAGTCTGTGAGGCTGTAGGTTTGTGAGGCTGTAGGCTGCAAGGCTGAGTGAGAGATGGAAGGAATGGCCTGAGAGGAAGTTTTTGAAGAAAAAGATAAATTTGAAAGATGAAAAGAGGACGTAAGTGTTTTCTGCTGGGGATGTGACGACACACAAGGGAAGTGGTGGCAGACATGCGGGGAGGGGAAGGAGAGCAGCCTATAAGGAAGTGATGAAGAATTGATAACATGCTGAGCAATAACTGATGTAATATACGGGAAGATGAGAGAGAGAGAGAGAGAATCAAAATAAGCGTAAGGAAAAATGGAAATAAGTGGAAAACATTTGGAGTCTGTAAGAAAGAAGAAAGGAGAGAGAGAGAGAGAGTCATAGAGGGAAGTGGAGAGTGCTGTTTTTCTTCAGAGCTGATAAAATGTCAGTGAAGATAATTGTATGAAGCCCAATGACTGATTGACCGAAAACAGGATCTGGAAATTCCAGACCCCAAGCAGTGGCTGGATGAAATAGAGGAATCTTTATGAAAGTGGAAGGGTGGAGCATTGATAAAGGAAATATAGATCCTTTACGACATTGGATTGAAGAGAGAACTGGCTGGAAGAGTGGAACATTTAGAAAGTGGAGTAGTTGATGCTCTATGGATGCGAGATTCAGCCTACATGTAAATGAAAACATCTAGTTTTTAGAACTCGCAGCAATACAGTCATTGAAGTTTCTGACGTAGGCCTCTAGACGTAGGCCTTTAGGGTATGCGTTTAGTTGTCAACATTAAAGCAAAGAGACAATTTATCCCAGAATGTAACAGTTGTAGAATGACCGTTAGTTATATTGCACTCTTGTCTTCCTTTCTCTCTCTCTCTCTCTCTCTCTCTTTCTGTCTCTCTGTATAGATATATATATATATATAAAACAGCAAAACCAACTCGATAACTTCTAACTTGGTATTGCAACAGAACGATTTACTTGGCGCCTTAATTTCATCAACTGTAGAGTTCAGATCAATAATGACTTTAAAGTATCGAGCATAAAGCTACATCGACATAGAGCAGACAACAAAGCTAAAGGACGCAAACACGGTGTAGGTTTATTTTAATACACCATGTTGAATAGAAACTCTATTAAGTAACCAAAGTCTCCAGAAAGTAATCTCACTTCACTCTCAAGAAATATGCATCTTCCTTAGTTCTGCTAAAGATTAATCTAAAACCAAAAGAGCTCACCCCTCGGAACATGCTTCTTCTAAATGTGCCTAGAAAAAACACTTGAAAGAATTGATTGCTTGGCCGTACACATTCTTATTTAAGCATTGTGTCTTCTCTCCCCTCCCCCATTCCCCCATAAAGACGTCCCCCCCCCCCCCCTCTCATACAGATCTCAGACTTTGGATTGTCGAGGCAGCCTTCAGACTAGACAACTGATTTATTGGGTCGAGTTGATTTTGTTACCGTCTTCCATGTGTCTGTATTTACCTGTTGGAGGAGGAGGAGGGCAGTGAAGAGCACTGTTTCAAACTCATTTTTTTTGTGAGATTCGATATTGAGACGAAAGTGTTCCTCTAGCAAGAACTCAATACATTGCTAATAAATGTGTTTAGTGGCAGTAGAAGCACGAGCTACATCCCAGCACACAATCAGGTCACAAGATATCCTGGCAGTCAAAGAAATGTCTGTGGCGTGAGACTGAAAGATAGAGAAATGACAGACAGACGAACGGAAGAAGAGTTTCAAACATCAGAGAAAGAGAGAGCGTTGGAGAGAAAGAGAGAACATGAGAGAGAGGTAGAGATAGAAGAATGGGCTTATTACAATGGGTAAAAAAAAATACGTGTATTAATTCTGTGTTTACAAAGCAGTCCATCAGATAAAAACTGTAAAACACTTTCAAAAGGATCTTAGTCTATTGTTAAATGACAACAACAAAAAAATACTTGGAAGAAAACTAGAGAGAGAGAGAGAGACGGACAGAGAGAGAGAGAGAGGGACAGAGAGAGAGTATTCATTGAAAAGTGGTTATTGTTCCTCCTGGACGAGCGGCAAGGCCCGTGGGAAGTAGAAAGGAAGGACAACTCAGACAAGTAATGTAGAGGAATTGCGGGTCCTGCTATCGATCCGTTGAATCGATAAGATAATCAAGGTTGTTGGAATATCTGGTGTCCCAGCCCGCTCCCACCTTCATACCCTCCTCCCTTTAGTTTGGTTCTCTTCAAATTATGGGCTGTCTTGTGAGTTCCAGTTCGTGCCTGCTGGCTTGATTTCATTTTGTTATACGCAGTAAAAAAAATGCTCGAGGGGGGGGGGCAAGAAAAAAAAGGGGGGGGGGCGTAATTAACCTTTCTTTGATGAGCTTTGTATGTAGGTCAATGATGACAGCTCAAGTTTTGTGATCTATCCATCAACACCCAGCTCCAGCCCACACCCCAACTATTGTGATGTCCATTTTTGATTGTGTACACTTCACAAATGATCTCTACTAAGGTAGTGGTAGATTTCCACCCCCTCCCCATTGTACCTTCTCTATTGTTTCCCCCATCCCCGCTCCTTACATTGACCAAAGCAGGTCAAGTTGCAAAATGAAAATGTTTTCATTGTCAAACACAAACATCTCACAATGACATATCTAGTGTGCCATCAAGTGAGAAGGCAGAAAGACTTAAGTAACCATTTAGTATACTGAGAGAGAGGCCAAGGTACAAGACAACATCAGAGGTTTAGTTCTACACTGTCAGAGGTTTAGTTCTACACTGTCAGAGGTGTAGTTCTACACTGTCAGAGGTGTAGTTCTACACTGTCAGAGGTGTAGTTCTACACTGTCAGAGGTGTAGTTCTACACTGTCAGAGGTGTAGTTCTACACTGTCAGAGGTGTAGTTCTACACTGTCAGAGGTGTAGTTCTACACTGTCAGAGGTGTAGTTCTACACTGTCAGAGGTGTAGTTCTACACTGTCAGAGGTGTAGTTCTACACTGTCAGAGGTGTAGTTCTACACTGTCAGAGGTGTAGCTCAACACTGTCAGACGTTTAGTTCTACACTGTCAGAGGTTTATTTGTCAATGTGCTACAAAAAAACTGACCAATGAGACATCTTTCTAGACAACTTACCAGACATCTTGCTAAACATCTTTCCAGACAACTTACCAGACATCTTGCTAAACATCTTTCCAGACAACTTACTAGACATCTTGCTAAACATCTTTCCAGACATCTTACCAGACATCTTACTAAACATCTTTCCAGACAACTTACCAGATATTTTTACAGGTGTCTTAAGACAAACGAATGAAACTTCTGCTGTACAACTCAATGATGGAGTTGTGTCTTTATTTGCAAACCGAACTATGTCCGGACAGTACTATTACAATCTAAACAAGATTCACTTCAGAAACATGGACGCATCTGTGTTTGGACATTACAAACCTTACAATCAGTTACAAAGTAGTACATTTAACGACACACAAATAAATATAGAATATAGACTTGGTTGTATGCATTAGGTGTGTGTAGATTAATGCATGAGCAGGTATCTACGAACACACGAACACGCTATATACAGACAGAGATGTGTAATAAGACTAATCATAGACATTTCCAGATGATGCAGTGCCACTTCCTGAGTGTTCTTCTTTCGACAGTCTTTCGGTTTTTAGGTAATTTTGTTTTTCATTTAAACTTTTAGTAGCACAAATTAATGTGTCTTCAACATTTTACTTTTTTTCCACATAATTCAGAAACACTTTCTCAAACCTAACTTTAAGAATCTCTAATACTTAGCTTTGTCCCGATTAACTACTCTCTGAATTTGTTGCCACTTAATTTGTTATTTGCTTGCCAGATTATCTTACAAGTGATTTAAGTTTTAAAAAAGGTTGAAGAGCTCAAATTACATTTTTATTTCGAATGTGGAAACATTTCATTTATTGGTAGTGTTATTTCCAATACAACTACCTCCTCCTCCTTTTTCCCTTCTTTTTCAAATTGATATTTTTAGCGCCCTCCAAAAGGGGAAAAGACGCTATTAGTTTTGTGTGGTTTGTCTGTCCGTCCGTCCGTCCCGTTTAGATCTCGTAAACTAGAAAAGATATTGAAAATCCGACATCATGATATTTTAGACGATTCAAAGTTCTGATGCAACGGTTATCGTACTAATTTTTTTGTATGAAAGCTAAAAATTTAATTTTTAAATCAACTATGCAAGCAGTTTTTCATAAAAATACACCATTTTTACAACTATTCAATATTAATAGTAATAAACACAAACTGTCTTTGTAACCTTATTTGTTTTAGATTTAGAAAAGAAAATTACACCAAAAATCTAATTTAAAAAAAAGATGTAATTAATTAATCAGTCAGAATTGCAGCTTAGACCAGTGTCAATATTCAAATTTGTACCACAAGCACCTCCGTGTGCCCTTTGTTGTGTAGACATAGATTTATCCTATGTTTACAACTTGTATTCATTCAATACTGACTATAAATTTAAAAAATAAGTATTTATTAAAGTAGAGTGCGTGCGGAGTGGGGAAGACGGTTGACATTCCCTCTTGATCTACATCAGTGGCATTACAGCTATGGAGCATTTTTTTTCCCATTTGACTGTAGAGCCCTATTCTAGATGGATATTCCCGATCGTATGCAAAGCAGTTAAAGGAGGCATTTGCTTTGGTGGTAGAGAAACAAGCCATTTTTTGTTTGACTCACTGCCATTGCTGTCTATACATTTCTTTGTTACCATCTGTCCATATAGTGAGGTGTAGAGGCTATAGTGAACCATGTGCTTGCTGAGGAATAAGCGTTTATGTAATGAACAACTGTGATGTATCTGCTGACTTAGAGAATGACGTCATGAACGACTGTGATGTATCTGCTGACTTAGAGAATGACTTCATGAACAACTGTGATGTATCTGCTGACTTAGAGAATGACGTCAAGCACTTACTCTTACCCATTTCACTATCTTCTCTGGGTCACATAAGCAGCTCAAAGGTATCTACTGCCAGCATTCGCTCTGATGGCATTATAGTCAACATCAGCTGCCTTCTGTCCTTTAATGAAAGGAAAGAGATTAGTTCTTCTCTGTGCGAATCATTGCACCTTTTACCCGCTCACTCTTAACAGCTCACAATTTTCTTTCCGCATCGTTTGATTTAACAATTATCTCTTCCAGATATGAAGATATGTAACAATAAAAACAAGAAGATATAAAACTAGGTTATGTGTGTATATGTTATGGTCAACTAGGTTATGTGTGTATATGTTATGGTCAACTAGGTTATGTGTGTATATGTTATGGTCAACTAGGTTATGTGTGTATATGTTATGGTCAACTAGGTTATGTGTGTATATGTTATGGTCAACTAGGTTATGTGTGTATATGTTATGCTCAATTAGGCTATTTGTGTTAAATAATAATCTTATAAACAAAATAAAACCTAAAAAGTTTGTGTACCCCAACAGAATCAAATGTTTCTTAAAGCGCCTTTTTTTTAATATTAAATCGTAGTCTGAAAACGACATTGTTTATTTTGTCCTAAGCTAGACAAGGTAACAGTTTGTTGTTTCATTTCATTCATACAGACTCGGTTCATTCATATGTTCTAAAGACATGAACGTGTGTACTACAAATGGATGGGTACATTAACTTTTCCCACATTCAGGGCCGGCCTTGGATAATTGGAGGCCCTAAGCAAAGTGAATTTGGTGGTCCGGAATTAAATTTATAAAAAATTAAAAAGAAACAGCAAAAAATAAAAGGTTCACAATTTTTTAAAGCCTGATTTCAATCGACAAATAAAATCCATGTATCGCTATTTCCGTAGAGTACAGTCCCCTAGTGCTCTCCTATGTTTCAGATCGGGTCCAAAAGTTTCGCCATTTTTTCTCTTAATTTGTTGTAGTCCCGAGCGAGGCCCCCACCAACTGGAGACCCTAAGAGGCTTCCCAATTGGCCCTGCTGCCGTATTTCTGCTGCTCATTCAGGTGATTTCTAATATTCTTCTTACGAAAAGGCAACTTGTCTGAATATCAATAAATCTATTTCAATGAAATGAGTGAGAGCCACTCCGTTAAATAGGTTTCTTAGATAAGAGAATGCAAGGTGTTCGAAACTGAGTTTAGTTGAAATCAAACCGAATAAGTTATTGTTTGTTGAACGAGATCTTCTGACTTATTTTAATCTTCTTTAAACCTTTTATAAAAAGTAAACCTTCTTGAAACATCACTGCTTCCATTGTATCCAAGAAAGCAGCAGAAAACAGGAAAGCGTTGGTTCTAGATGTTAAAACAGGACGCGGCGCGTTTCTAAAGAACGAGACCGAGGCTGCCAAACTAGAGCAATCAATGGTGAGTACAAATCTAATTATTATAACTATGAATCGTGCGTTAGTTTTTTGTTTTTTTTAATATTTCTTTACCATGTTTTTTTTTTCTTGTAAGTAAACATTGAATTTTTTAAGAAAACTGTTATTTAGGCTAGTTTTTGTTTCAGTATTTGTATCATTGCTCTACGTATGACCACTGGCGGATCCAGGGGGAGGGCGGTAGGTGCGATTTCCCCCCCCCCTCTGCCGACCCCCCCTCCCCTGAAGTAAAAGAAATTACACAGTTTGTATACGAATTTATTAGTTATGTTAATAATATATACTAATTATTTCTATTTCAACCAATTTTTAGATTATTTCGTCCCCTCCACTTGTATGTTGGCCATTTGGTGAGGTAGGGAGGTGGCAATGGCATCAATCTCGTCCCACCACCATAAACTTTCGGGTGGGGGGGGGTCCAATTTATTTGTAGAAATCACAGCTTGTTAACAGAATCAATTAGATATCAATATGATTAAAAGTTGTTATTGATATTTTACCGATATTTATTTTATGTCGTTCACCTGTTAGCCGTTTGGGTGGGGTGGGGGGCGAATACATCTACTGCCCTTCCCACCTAAACCCTTTGAGTGGGGGGAGGCGGTCCTACTTTTATGGAGAAATCATAGTTTGTGAACAAAATTAGTTGAATTACTATAACATTTTTATATATAGTATACCCTTCTGGTATTTCGTCCGACTCGATGAGGTGGGGGGGGGGGTATTTGCTTTTACTGCCCTCCCCACTCTAGCCCTCTGAGTGGTGGTGGGCGGTCCTATTTTTATGGAAAAATCATAGTTTGTTGAATATTTATATTATATAAGCTACATATTGATATTTGAACACATTTGTATATTATGTCGCACAAACACCCTTATCTCAAATTTTATAATTAGTAAACTTAAATGGACATCGGACAAACCAATACTTTTTTCTTTTTTTATTTTAGTTAACAAATTAAAAAAAACAAGGTTACAAAGACAGTTTGTGTGGAAACACAAACTTAAATGGGACCCCGAAGTGGTCCACCCAGGCAGATAAAAAGGCAGGTTTCAATAGGAAGGTTGACACATCTTGTGTGGTGCCCCAGCGGTCCAGCAGACCAAAGAATAGGTGAAAGTGAAGGTGAAGTTAGATGTGAACCTGGCCTAACTGATGTCTTATAATAAATATCTAATTGATCTAATTGTTTTGTTAAGGGCCAATCTCTTATTCAAATCCTAAAAAAAAACATTTCAGTAAAAAAAAATAAAAAAATAGTTACGTGTGCTGTCGATATAGAGTTGCACTCCAGTTCATGCGATAATATGAAAACCTACTTAATAATTGTTGTTTTCAATTATGTCCAGCTTATATGCATATTAAATAGTTTTTTTTCTCTTTAAAAATGTAAGCTTTATTTTTGGGTAAATGTAGTAGTTAGTAGTACAGAACTTACATAACCTAGCAATACAAATGTAAAAAAAATATTTTTTTATCAAAAGTCTAAAACCATATGCATAAATTTGTTACAATGCGATATAGTGTTTCGTCCCTTAATAAAGAGCCTCCCGTGTTTGTTAGAATTAATAATGAATAGTTGTAAAAGTGGTGTATTTTTTTTTAAAAACTGCTTGCATAAGTGATTTTAAAAATTAGATTTTTCGCTTTTAGAAAAGAAAAAAGAGGCGTTGCATCAGAACTTTGAATGGACTTAAATATTGTGATGTCGGATTCTTACTATCTTTTCTAGTTTACTAGATCTAAACGGGACAGACGGACAGACATTTCACACAAAACTAATAGCATCTTTTTCCCTTTCGGGGGCCGCTAATACTTAAAAAAATCAAAAACAACAAATCTTATCTTTGGCGTAGTTGTGTCTTTTAGCTAGGATTAGCCATGTCATTAAATTTGTAATAGTTCTAGACTCACAACAATAAATCTGTGCGATTAGAAATATTTGTACCAATTGTTTTAGTTTAGTGTTATTTTATGCTTTTAGCTTTCTCATTACGCTACGATCCTATCACTATCTGGACCAGTTGTGAAAATGAGAGGGGAGGGGGAGAGCGAAGGGGATATGTGAGTGAATGTAACCCTGATCGCTTTTTAAATACATTTATAAAAAAAAAAAGTTGAAAGACCTAAACTCGAACTACTCCTGAAGCCAACATACCAACCACTGAACCATCAAATCGCAAACTTTAAAGCGACGACCTACAGGGTATTCCACCGCATCAGTCAAGTACAATTTCTTTCCCTTGTTCGATATTAAACAAAATAATTAAATACCAATAGTTAACTAATAGTTAACTAATTGGTTAGTTTTTAAAATTGATTCTTGTGTTGTCAGGTAAAAGAAATAATTGTACAAAATTGCAGCCTTATCATAGATTGGAGAAATAAAGTTTACCAGACTGACAGACAGAGTGAGTTGATATAAGCTTTGTAAAAAAATCAACTCAGCCGCAGAGTTCACAGTGATAGGCCATCCCATTGACGTGGTTGGTCACTTCACGTAGCTGGACGTGGGAAATCACTGTTAACGTATCTGGAAAGCACGGTAGACAGCAATGCATCACTTTCGAGAAATAAAAAACGGTCCTTGCTAAGGCTGGTAGAGCTTTTGGATAACTTCAAGCAAGACTGTGGCGCAATAAATCACCTGGCAGTCTTAAATCAGCCTCTACCATGCTTTGGTTATCTCAACTATTATTGTCATTGTTTGGAAAAAAAAATTTCATGACGTCATGTCGTCTTCCAAGAAGGAAGTTTCCTTACTGTTTCTGAGAGAGACGTGATCAAAGAGACCCACATCTTCGCCAATTTTGTTCTTTAATCTTTCATCTGATTTCAATACTGTCCAATTTCTCTGGAATGACTAACCATCGTCTTATGTGTCAATAAAATAGGCCTGCTACAAGACGTCTTGCTGAACAAAACAAGCCTGCTACAAGACGTCTTGCTCAGGGCCGGTCTTAGACCACTGCAACCTATGCGGCCGCAGTGGGCCACGCACCTTCATAGGCCCCGCGCGATTGGAATTCTAAGTGTGAATTATTAAATTAAACCATTTTAACTTATTATTAAAGGGTTCCTGGAATTCTCCTGAAATTATAAAATATAAGAAAAAGTCATGAAAATGTCCAGATATTATAAAACCTTCTGAAAACTGATGCAAATATTAAAACAGACAAAATTGTCATTTCGATGTGTCATTCAACATGGAAAATGCCAATCTACTCGCGATTAAAAAAAAGGCATTGTCAGCTTTTATTTAATAAAAATGTAATAATAAGCCGAATTTTAACCAAAACAAGAAGTTCAAATACTTAACTAACTTCAATAGTCATTGGCTAAATCTATTTCGACCTCTTAGATATATATCAAAGCGATATTTTGCTAGTCGTTAGTAAATCCAAAAGGCAGATCTGAATGTTTATCAGCTTTTTGTTGGAAAACTACCTTCTATTGTAGTTGGCTCGTAAAGTTAGTTTGAACATGATTTTTCACTTAGTAAAGTATGAATAAAATGCAAAGATGAATTTATTTTCTAATACAAAATCTTAATTTTCACTTATTATCCTTATCACAACCCAAATTAGGCCCCGCGCTATCCGTTTCGCATAGGGCCGCGCAACCTGTAGGACCGGCCATGGTCTTGCTGAACAAAATAGGCCTGCTACTAGACGTCTTGCTATTGATGAGCATGATCTTTTGGCAATCAAGTCCATTTAAAACGTACACGCTCTACTGCCTCGAATCTCTCTCCCACTTCAGTATCGATCCGCCCCCCCCCCCCCCCTTTAGTTAAACTTGATAAGACGCGCGCTCTTCTTACTTGGACAGAATGCAGGGAAACGTTGGACAGCTCCCGCTGGGGCAGGGCCTCCTAAAGCTGGGGCAGGGCCTCCTAAAACTGGGGCAGGGCCTCCTAAAGCTGGGGCAGGGCCTCCTAAAGCTGGTGCAGGGCCTCCTAAAGCTGGGGCAGAGTCTCCTAAAGCTGGGACAGAGTCTCCTAAAGCTGGGACAGGGCCTCCTAAAGCTGGGGCAGAGTCTCGTAAAGCTGGGGCAGGGTCTCCTAAAGCTGGGACAGAGTCTCCTAAAGCTGGGCCAGGGCCTCCTAAAGCAGGGGCAAAGTCTCGTAAGCTGGGGCAGGGCCTCCTAAATCCGGGGCAAGGCCTACTAAAGCTGGGACAGAGCCTCCTAAAGCTGGGGTAGAGCCTCATAAAGCTGGGGCAGAGTTTCTTAAAGCTGGGGCAGAGTCTCCTAAAACTAGAGCAGAGCCTCCTAAAGCTGGGCAGAGTCTTCTAAAGCTGGGGCAGAGTCTTCTAAAGCTGGGGCAGAGTCTCCTAAAGCTGGGCAGAGTCTTCTAAAGCTGGGGCAGAGTCTTCTAAAGCTGGGGCAGAGTCTCCTAAAGCTGGGGCACTTCTTCCTAAAGCTGGGGCAGGGCCTCCTAAAGCTGGGGCAGAGCCTCCTAAAGCTGGGGCAGGGTCTCCTAAAGCTGGGGCAGGGCCTACTAATGCTGGCTCCTTCCGCACCGATGGATGTGCTAATTCCTTTTACTTATTTCTTTACTAGCCGGAAATTACCCGCAAACTGCGGGCTTTAGTTTGAGTATTACTAATCTAGTGGATTGGATTTAGATCTATATCAAACTTGGCGAGTGCTACTTTTATTTTTTTCTTTCGCTACGAAAATAAAAGTATTGTCTGAAAATGGGTTTACAGTTAGGCCGAGATAGTTATATCAAATATAAATACTGTGAAAACGGGTTTCCCCAATTTGATAAAAAAAAAGTTTTTCTTCCTTTAATAGAGATAAATTTAGCATTTTTTAATAATTTTTTTTTGGGGGGGGGGGGGCGGTTGTGGGCTTGACATTTTAACATCACTACGGTCTCCGCCATGATCTAAGGGATATTTGTGCCAAATTTTATCACGATTGGTCAAACGGTTTTTGATTTCTATGCGTGGTGATGGTGGATATGTCCATATTCCTTACTTTTCAATTGTTTATATTAAAAAATCATGATTTATAATATATTTTAAATAAATGCATATTATATGTATACATTTCAACAGAATTACAGTTAGTAGTCTTAATGTCATGTTATTTTACTGTTGAAACATTGTGTCCGTTCTCAGTCTCTTGCTTTCCTCCCCCTCCCTTTCCATAGATTTTCTCAGTCTCCTTTTTTCTCTTTCTGTCTCTCTATATCTCTTTCTGTCTCTCTTTCTTGCTCCCTCTATCTAATTCTTTCTCTCTCTTTTTTTTTCTTTTTTTTCCCTATCACTTTTTGTGTATCTCTTTCTTTCTCTCTCTCTCACCTTTCTCTCTCTCTCACCTTTCTCTCTCTCTCACCTTTCTCTCTCTCTCACCTTTCTCTCTCACCTTTCTCTCTCTCTCACCTTTCTCTCTCTCTCACCTTTCTCTCTCTCTCACCTTTCTCTCTCTCTCACCTTTCTCTCTCTCTCACCTTTCTCTCTCTCTCACCTTTCTCTCTCTACCTTCTTCTTCCACAGTATTTCATCATGCATCTAAAAAGCCTCAGCACTCGTCCTCACTTTTCAGTAGTACTGTAACTTAACAACTACCTGCCCACCCCTCCCCCATCCCTCCACACACCCACACATTGGTTCTCAGTGTTGACTATAAGACTGTGGAGGTAATAACGTCTCAGAATTTCACAGACTTATGGATTGAACGAACTGGACAGAGCAATGTGGTCATAGTTGAAGAAATGCCAAAACCAAATTCATCGCTTGCTGGCGCCTGACACACAAAATGGCCGGTTGGTAAAACAAACATATGAAAAACTAGAATATAAAAAACAACTAGTTATACACATTTAAAAACCATTATCACAATTAAGGCTGTTATGTTTGCTAGGTAATACACATACACTAAGAGAGTGCACATTCAAGCGAAGTAACCCTTGTTAGTATCAAGCAAAGTAACTCTGTATATACATTTCGTCAATTATTTTTTTAATTCTTCAAATTTACAAATTCACCTCCTCACCATCCCCTCATTAGTCACCGCCCTGTTCTCAATCTTTGTTTCTTAAGTACATCTTGTCCCCTGGCTCAGATTCATTCATTCGTTACACAAATTGTCAGTGACGACTCAGATCGATTAATTCGAGGAAATAAGCGATGTAGGGTTTAGTCTGGATGAGGACAACTGATACGCAGCGGCCGCCTGTCTATGTAACTCTATTCACTATCCAGTTGATTCTAACAAGTTTTTATCTTTTTTTGTGTGTGTGTGTGAGTGTAATATTGGTATTGTGAGAGATTTCCGAGACAAGTTGTTTCTATGAGTTTAACAAGGTTTAGATTTACTGGAATTTCTTTGGTCTACATTCGTAGTCACTATAAACAAAAATATTAAAGATGTATCATATGATATGTACTTCCAATAATTTTTTTTTTTGCATTAAAAGGGTTATCGATTGAAACTTATAGTAGTTATGCTGATTTGGAAATTGTAATCAAACTGAATTTCCATTTGTTTGGACCAATACAATTATCTTATCTTTAACAGTTGATGCATATCGCTGAGAAAAGAATTACCAGCTCGTTGGGTACACTTGGAAAAATCTAGCTTGACTGTTATATTTTTCAAATTAAAAAATTTTTCTATTAGGCCAGAGAACGAAAAAAATATTTCTCTTCAACGGACTAAAAGTCTTCGGATATCTCCATACGCGGTACAATGGTAATGTCCATCCAAGTGTTTGTAAATATATTATTGATCAGGAACAGTTTGCACTTTGTCATCTATGTCTAGATCTATAGGGCCTATCATTAGAATAGTCTCTAAAGTGTAGAAGATTTATTACGAACATCGTGTGGAGGGGGGGATGTTCCTTTTTTGTTTTTAATCTAAACATTCTTTTAGTTATTTAGAGCAAAGTCATCGTTAAATAAGTGGTGTACAAGAGGTATTGCCTTGTAAAGTATTTTTAATTGTCTTTCCTATTTTCTCTCTCGACTTGTCCTAAACGCATCACTAGAAAACTTGACTTATTATCATGTATCATTATGTTATATATATATATATACACACATATATATATATATATATATATATATATATATATATATATATATATATATATATATATATATATATATATAACCAATCCCCAACATTGTGACCATCATTAATCAATATTCATGAGTACTGCTTGTATTAACAGATGTTTACATCCTCATGTAGCTCCGTGAACGTAACAATGAATGTGTTGATCTATTAAAACCCAAATGTTGCCTACATTACTCATTGAGTATCATTGTCACGAGTCGTGTATATTTAGATCACATAGATAAAGCTATCACGTGACACTGGACCTCGTCACAGTGTGACAGCCTCGCCTGCAGATGGACACGAGACATTCATGGAAATTTTTTAAAAAATGGAACGTTGCCTGCTTCTCGCTACGCAACCAGTCACATGATCGCCCTGAAGCCCATCTGACTTTACCCCCCCCCCCCCCCTCTATTAGTCCACGTGTATTGCAGTTATATAGCAGGTTTTTACGGACGGAATCTGAATACATTAACATAGGCGTGTGGCTTTATCAAAACGTAGAGACGACGCTTCCTGATCATTATAATTTTAAATATGTTAAAAAAACTTTTATTACCAAGCACATATGTTTATAACTTCCACAGAATAGTATAAAATCCTAATCAATAGCGTGGTGTAATTTCACTGATGCGTGTCATCAGGGCCGGCCCTAGCACAGTGGGTGCCTGTGGGTGTCAGTTCTATGCAGAGCGGCTTCTCGGCTGCCTTTCCTTCCCCTTACCCGAAAGGTTAAAGGGCACTTAGGGTGCACACTGCATGATGTCACCAGAGAGCCACATGTGAATCTTTTCAGTGAAAAATGATTTAAGAAGCTTTCTTGTAACAGATGGCTGGACTCGGGGGTGTTCTATGATACAAACAAAATGGCGCTTGACTCGTTATTCCATCTTTATATTGACACGTCACTACAATAAATATTTCCTTCAAACGTTTATCAAGTGGGTAAATATGATATCGACTCTAAACCTAAGAGGCCACTTCCTTATCCAGCAAGTTTCAAGTCGGAAACGTTCCGGGCCGGTCGAGGAAATCTGGGGCTTAACTCTCATACTCATGCCTCCTTGCATCCTCCCACTTTCTGTGTTCAACTGTCCAACTTGCTTAAGTCAATGGTTAAAACAATAACAATATTTGAGCGCGATGTAATATTATAAAAACAAAGACTAAAATATGTGCTCTGTGAATTGGTTCAAATCTCAAAGCAAAGAACTTCTAGGAGGACAATCCGCAATATGTAGACCGTCCGACACCAGACTCATGGCTGTCCGTCTTGGAATAGGTCTTGGACGATGTCTCGGACGATGACTTGGACGATGTCTTGGACAGTGTCTAGGACGAAGCGGTGCTTTATTTTCCATTTTTAAAAAATCTAACATTTGTTACTTATTTAGAGAAATAACTTCCCTCTATGTTGTATATAGGAGCTATAATTTATTGCCAACAAATTGTTGTATTCCGGAGTTAGTGGTTCGTTTTCAATCAAAAGACTTCTTTTAGAAGAAACAAAAAAGAAAACAATAATCTGTCTGATGTGAAATCCAAACATTTTATAGATTTAAGAACGACATAGTGATTAGAACTCTAGCTGGACACACACAAACACACACACACACAAGCATGCACACATATAGAGCCAAGAGTACCACATAACAGAGCATTATCTAACCACTTCTTCAAAGATCTACACATAAACTTTACTAGCTCTAGCAATATAATCTGTCACACTTATACAATTAATTTTCAATAAAACTTGGTCATTTTTTAAATGTCCTTGCAAAACATATGGATAACTTGAAAACTAATCCACTATTTAAAACAAATACAATGATTACCCCCCCCCCCCCCCTTCTTTTTCTCTAAATAAAATATTACCGTCATATACATTTTATAAAAAATATCCAAAGTCAAGGAATATATAATTGAACACGTTTGTGCGTGTGCTGACTGTGTGTGTTGTGAGTGTGGTTCTTGTATGACTGTGTTTAAAGTTTAGGTTACAAACGTTTATATACACATACTGGTTCCATGACTGTTTACAGTTTGCAGGGTCAGAGCTCTGTCTAAATATAGAACAGAGTTGACATACATGTTTCCTGTCACGTGATGAAAAGAAATACATACAGAAAGTTTGGAACCAAATGACACAAAGAAAGTCTTTTGATTTGGCTCCAAAATTTAGTCTGAGAACATAAGAAGACATATTTTTTTCTTTCTGGGATCGAAGGTGTTCACATATTTAGGAACATGTCTGATGAAGATTGATTGGATTTGTTGAATAGATTCTGAATAAACCAAGCCTTGTAACGTGATGTGAGGGCACACAAAAAGGAAATAATTTGTAAGTATTTTTTTGTTTTTTTTTAAATCTCGTTAAAAGAAATGACTTTTGTTTTAAGATGCAAGAGAAGTGAGGGGGGGAGGGGAGGGTAGGGAGTGCTCTTTTTTTTTTTTTGCAACAAACTTTTTCTGTTTTTTTTTCCTTTTATCTTTTGTTCCGTTCTTTAATTCCTTAACTTCCATTTGAACAAGTTTTTCTTGTTTTCTCTCTATCTCTGCTCTTTCTCTCTTTATCATTAAGTTGTCTCATCTGTATAACAAATTATTTATTGTGTTACCTATTAAGTGTATTACTGTCTAGCACTGGACACAGTTGACCAGCTTGGCTGCAGCACGGACACTTCTGTTGCTACTCCCCATACTGTGCTGTTTTGTTACATGAACACTGCAACCTCACCAGGACGACCTACTCCACCTGTCCACTCTTGTCAGCCGCACAGGATGGTAGATCTTGTCACACGAACACCCGAGCAACTTTCTCATTCTGACTGAAACCAAGCGCAACATTCCTGGCTCACAGCGGCGGCACTCTCGTCTGATCCTCGTCTGATCTATATCTTTAAAATTGAATTTCTTTTTTTCGTCTTATTTAAAAAAAAAATGAAAATAGTTTACAATCACAAGAAGGTCATATAAGGGTGTATAACAGTGTATTATATATATATTGAATGCAATTATTATAGGCCATACTAGACGTCTTTTAAAGTATATGACAGATTTTTAGAAATATAAGTTCTTATTTGTTTTTCCGTCTAAATACTAAGATCAAGTAATAGTGTAACCAGCTGTAACCATAAGCTAAACTAAGTACTGGAAAATACATGGGTGGTAATGGAAGATTGAAAATTGATTCGAAATCTAAGTACCAACAAAGAAATTAATAAATTGAACAATTTATTTGAAGTTAAAATTTGTGGTGCAGCAAGACGACCATATGGAGTCCGCAGAAAGATTGAAATTGTATACTATTAAAATAGCTTTTTCGCTAATAGCCAGTTTGTCCGATATTTTGAATAATAATCAACTCGTCATTTACAACTGCTTAAAATGTCCATTACATACTATTCTATGACGACCTACATAAAAGATTTTAACACTTTCCTCACTTGGATATTTCCGACTGGGTATTGGACAAACTCAGATCCCAATCACAGACAAATCTATACGAGACCAATCGTCGTAGAAGACCTGAACACTGGCCAGCAACGTCACAACCTTAGGGCAGTTTAGACCAGAAGCGGGTGGCCTCGTCACAGGCCTGTACTATGAGGCTACGAGCTATTGGTCTCCATAGTCCACAGGTTGCGACGTTGTAGGTCAGTGTATAACGAAGGGGGGTCTTGATCCATACTAGTCAGTGTTACAAGTTCAGGAGCTGTTTTTTAAATAGTCACAAACGTGGAGTTTAAACCAACGTTTGAATAAGGATATCACACTACACATTCTGGTGACAAAAACATTTCAATTTGATATCATGCGTTATGGGTCGTTTTACAGTTGTTGATTAATTTCCCGCCTTTTTATTTGGTACAAACGGACATAAATACCGTCAATAAGTCTAGTCAACCTTCATCCAAGTTATTAACTTTTAAAATTTTATTTTGATACAAAAGTTATAATCTTAATAAACACTCCTTCAACAAAATGTTTATATTTATCTACTATGCATTGATGTAGCTTTTTCAGTTAGGGGACGGTGGACAAGTTTAGACTTTGTATAGAGGTTCCCGGTTCAGAAAACTTTGAGAAACACTAGTGTAGCAGGCTGGCTAAGTTGATAGAGTGTTGTGCATTTAGCGGAAAATTCGTGGTTTCAATGACAAATAGAGTATGAATGTTTAGTAGAATCAATTATTCGAATATAAAGTAGAAATTGATTTAAAAGATTTTTATTTTCAAAATCGTACTTACTGCATCTATATATAGTTCGTCCATCATGGTTCGATGATGATCACTTTTGTCATCCAGGGGGCTGAGGGCTTTGCACAGGGGTTTTGTGCCTCCTGATGTGGCTGGTGAGACTTATTTGAGCCCGGAATGTTCGGCTGCACAATGGGCAGGTTACCCCGGGCTGGAGCTACTTACTACATCTAAACATACCGGAAATGTCTTTAGAATGATAGTATTGATGACATTGCACTAGAAATAAACAACTGAACACTTTTTGTTCTAGTCAAACCAAAGTTTCAAATGCAAAGTACAAGAAGAAGAAGAAGGTTTTTTTAAACTTGAGTCTAAGACAAAGGAAGAGTGAAGTATTGACTATGCAAGTCCAACCATGTTATATTCTATTATACCACAGTCCACTCAGAAAAAGCCATTGTCTGTCGGGGGTCGTCGTCTAAGCGGCGGTATTTTAAAATCAATTCATTGATCCCTAATCTGTGAATACTTTTTTTTAAGTAAATTGAAAAGTAAGATACATTTGGAAAATAAATGACACTTTCTTGTCTTAAGACCTGTGCAACATTTTGAAATTTAATTAATTCAAACACTGGTTCCAGATCCATGGGTCACCAAACTCCAATACCTACCCCATGGGTCAATAAACACCAGTACCTGTCCATGGATCACCAAGCTTATTGTTACCAAGAGGTAGTAAACACTAGCACCTGATCTCTTATGACTCCAGGGCCGGCTTTAGGCATAGGCAAACTAGGCAGCCGCCTAGAACCGTTTGGTGGAGGCCTCGCACAGGACTCTAAATAATTTTAGAGAAGAAATAGCCAAACTTGTCACCTATACTATTGTTGGAGTACACGTTTGTTGTTTTTTAACTAATTGCCTAATTTTACTTTTTACTTCTGTTTTCTTTCTATATTTTTCTATTTCATTTTAGACTACGAAATTCACTTCGCGTAGGGCCTTCAATTATCTAAGGCCGGCCCTGGTGGTACATGTTTCAAATATTCCTTCAGATTTGAAGATAATTACGTCCTAGCCAAAACCTCCCGCAGGACGGCGCCATATTGCGGCGCACGTGGTTTGAACCCGGAATCATCGTGACCATCGAACCCCACACGCCCAGCAGCCACTGATTCGCAACTTGATGGTGTAGATGCTCTTGATCAATTGATGATTTTTGTACCACAGCCTTGACCTTTCAATGAAGTAGCTTGGAAATACATTAAAGTTGTGTAACAAAGATCTATGTACACCTTGGAGGTGTGGTGGTGGTGGTGGTGGTGGTGGGGGGGGGGGGGGTTTGTCAGATTTACATCATTTAAAATACCTGCTTTTTGACACGACTAAAATCATTTGGGAAAAGGGGGGGGGGGGTTCTTGCTGGGTCCTTATTTAATGCCTCAAGTTTTAACTCAAAGGCTAAAAGAAGATAAAAAGGTCACACACAATTGACCTTAACGTCAAATATTGCAACATCCCATCCACAAACTGACACCTATGATTACATGTCATGTGGTAGAAAGAAGCTTGCCACCTTTTTTAAAAAAATTAAGTTATAAAATAGAAATAAGAAAAAACTTTTTAAAAAAAAGCATTTCTTTTCTTATTCTTCTGCCCCCATGCAATTCAATCCCATCGTGCGCCCGCCATCTGCTTCTGGACATGTTCCATTTCCTGTTGCAGTTCTTCACTCACTTATCTGGAAACCCAATGCGCTGCTTGTCTACATTTTTACCCCCTCCATTCCCGCCAAGTCTCAAGTCTGCAAGATTGTTTGTTTTCTTAACTTAGTGGCCAGACTTTCACGCGTTTCAGATCATTTTCCCTTTTTTTTTTCTTCCACGGTCTTTTACCAGAACTCAAATTGTCCGCTTTGAAATACATCCGCTACTTTAGTCCAGCACAGGCGATAAAAAGTCGAGATAAAAAAAAATCGCAGAGATTTTTGGGTTCTAGATTCTAGGCACTGTTTTTTTTTTTAATTCTTTCTCTACAAAGCCTAAGTAGATATGAGCTATAGGTTTATTCTTTTTACTTGATTGTAAGCTACTAGTCTACAGACTAAGGGCCTACGTTAAACATATACACTCTTATTTTATTGATTGTGTGCTAAAAGTGTTATCAACAATGATTGTATCAGATTATCAGATATATTCCTTCCGGAATTCCGATCTTATTTGTAAACATATGTTGCGTGATATTAGTGAACTACTTTAGTGGTGGTATATGAAGGGATCTGATGGATGCTCCTATTTATCCAGTGTTGCTGTTCTGTATATTTAAGGTTATTTTGTAATATCCAATGATAAATCTTCACTTATAGCCAAATAGTACCAAAAAAAACAACAAATTTGGCTTGTAAATAATGCTGAACTCGCTAAGGACAAAGTAACCAATAGTTATTTGTACCACAATTTCCCCATAATAATGTCATGTTGATGTCAATGAAAAACGAATTTGGTAAAACAAACATCAACAACATATCTATTTTAACTACTAACTGTCTAAAACCAATCTGTCCTCACTTAAACACGAATTCAAAACTTTTTTTTAGAGGTTAGTCTCCCCTACCCACTCCCTGTTATGAAATGTAAAGTGGCGTACCAAGGTACTAAGTACTAAGGTATTGGCTTCGGTTCGGAAGTTTAAGGATGATTCAAGATTAAGTAGCATTCGTGCAGTGTTTCACGTGACCACCCAAACCCACTTGCAGATTTTGCCACATCTGATGAAGACACAGCCGTTGTCTGCCGGAGGTCACAAAGGGAAGTTAATACCAAGGGAAGTAACAGAATACTTTGAACTAGAAGATAAACAAAAAATATATTTGAAATTTTCAAACTTCTCGTGACGTCATTCTCCAGTGTCAACTAACGAGCACGTTCTCCCCGACCTCTAATGTCATGTCATCACTGACATGTGTCACTGAATAGTTTTAAAATAGTTCAAGTCTTCCTTTTGTTGGCCGCGGTCCCGACGCAACTCAACTCAACTTAAGTGTGAGTTTAAAGAAATGAGGGTTAACAAAACATGATAGCAATATAATTGGCTATCATCACGATACTGTCCACTCTGACGTCATTTGATCGCCAACGAACGACCGCTTGATGGAATAGACACTTCTAGCGCGATAATGACCGCCCAGAGAGACTCCAAGCACTCACTGTCTGTAGACCATTCATTGAGTGATGTAGCAGAACTCAAAGGATTTTATAATTGTACAGTTTTTAGTATTATGTTCCCTTTGATAAGAAATACTGACAGAGTGTCAATGTGAATTTCAGTTAGAATTGAAGTCTCCAGTTTTTAAAATAAAGTATTTTATTACAGACCTAAATAAAAGCAAACAAATATATTTTCTGCTTTTTTTTTCTTAGCTGTTTTTTTAATTTAGAACAAAATCATGTTCTTGGAACATTCAAATTAATAATTCTGCGCTACCAGCAACTTCTGGCAAACTTATTGACTAATTGACCAACAATTTTTTTCAAATTAAAAACTAACAATTTCTAACAAAATAATTGACTGATTGAACAACTTCGCCAAACAAATAGAATGACTAACAACTTCTTTTGAACTAATTGTCTTACTACAACCTACCAGTACTTGAATCACGCTCTGTACGTTTAGATTATTACAGTAGTACAGAAACTGTTTTAGGTTAGTAATTAAATGAAGTTTTAAGATGATCTCGAATAAAAGATCACGTCATGGGCCGATCAAGTCGCCCGTGTGCTTCATTTTTAACAGAGTATTTTAAAATCATATACGGCCCATTCCAAGCGGCCCATTCGACAGTGGCTCGATAGGTCCAATACTTTATAGTATTTCCATGTTTTTTAATGAAAAGTGCACGCCAAGCCTCTTGAACTTCCGTTAAAGAAAAAAATATTCACCAGAGCTTAACACACACACATACACATAAAAACACACACCACAAACACAACACACACGTATATAACACTATTAGTTAGTGGGAATTTAAACATAAATTTTGAACATTATACGTATACAAAAAAAATCACAAAAGACATCAATGTGTACAGGGTTTTATCCAGGAATTCGGTTCAGGGGGGGGGGGGGGGAGTTGGCATAACCCAGGGGGGATTCCCAAAAAGGGGGTCTGGACGATGTCCCCCAGAAGCTGAAGCAAAATACCAGTGTCAAAATGAAATTTCTGAAGCATTTTTAATTTAATTTACACAAATAACAGCCTGTATGACAATGATTGACCGGAATAAAATCGTATGGAGATGTGGACGTGTGTATGAATATAAGGTATATAACTGGCAAAAATCGCACATGCCAAAGCTTTATCAATAGCTAGTTTGAACAAATGTAAACCCTTCAAACACAATAGTGGTAGTAACATATATTTATACTCTATCTCAAATGATTATGCTCAGTATAAGCTGCTTTGTATACAGTTGCCCAAAAATTGTCATCAGGAAAATCTTGCCCCTCTCTTGAAATTCGTAGGAGGCAGTCTTGATGACACGGAGTTAGCCTACTGCGTTTGTCTGTAAGTATTCTGTTCAGATTACTGAAACTGCGCTCAATAGTTTTGTCCAGAAGAATTTCCCGATGGTCTTGTAAATAACTGACCAATGATCGTCTAATGTCAGTTGCTGAGCCTGATTCACGAGTGTTGCCAGGATTGAACGATAATTGATGCGCGATGGCCGAAAACATGCATTTCCCATCAGGTGCAGTGTTGTGTACCGTAAACCCGGGAAACTCAAATGTTGTTTTGCTCCATTCTCATTTATTCGAATTTTTTTGGCAAAGCTGAACATCGATAATTGCCGCTTCATGTTTACACTTTTATTATTTTCCCTTTCATCTAAAATTAACGATTTTCCCGGGATACCAAAAGTAGGGATGTCAAAAACCGGACGGTGGGAAACCGAAATAAATATTTATACAACATACAATTTTATTTCCTTTATTTCTTCTTTTCAAGCAACTTAGTGTTACTCTGATCCCCCTATGAGGGGGGGGGGAATAAAATAATTTCCTCGGGGGGGGGGGGGGGGGGAGGATTGTGGTTTCAGGGGGGGATTTCTCCCCCCTCGGGGGGGGGGGGGCTAAATAAATCGCTGAATGTGTATAAGGTAGACTATGAAGTAGACTGACTATGTTCATAACTGAGACATGCGTATTTGGGACCAGGATGAAATAATCTGTTCAATCTATTGCAGGCATATCAAACTCATTAATGTGTATCAGTTGGAAAACATAGCCTACTAGTTTTATGTAAATTAGAAACAATACAATAGAATATAAAAATTAATGATATACCTGTCCCTTAGTTATTATAATTTTTTTGTATATTACAAATTGCTATAGTTACACATTATTTTCGTTGTCCTGATGCTTGATACAAGTTTATTAATGTCAGTTTGAAGTTTGTTTGTCACTGACACTTACATCACTGATGACAAATTTTGATCAGATAATCTCGAACAGTGAGGTGTTTTTGTAGCTTTCATTATGGAAAAGGACTGCTCACAGAGAAAGTAGCACATATATCTGGAAATTTCCGAAATTCAACGACCGTTCAGATAAATAACTGTACAATTTTGGCACAGCCACTTCTATATACTTCGCTTTCAAAAATATTCTGACTGCAATTCTATCAGCTCCAGTTGCACATTGTCAGTAGAGCATTTTCATGAGCAAATGAAGAGGGAGATACAAACAACGAAACTTCTTGCTCGTATGAAACAAAGTTACGAAAGCGGTCATTGAAAGCATCTAATAATGATTCCAGGTGTCGGACACTTTTACCAAATGTTGCAGCCGTATTTAATTTTTGTTAGCCCACGTTGAGGAGTGAACAAGTTTTTCTCTTCATATTTGATTTATCCACAGTCGTCACTTCACATGAGCACACGCAGTTGTGACAATTTTGTCTTTAGTTTGAAGTTTAAAACTTCAAGTCTTGCAGCTGACCAATGAGATCAACTGCAAATGACAAATCCTGAACCCATTCGTTAGTTTGGAAATGTTCAACAGGTTCACCTTTCATGATCAGAAACAATACAATTTCCTCACCAGTGCAAAAAGTCTTTTCAATACTTTATGACAGGAGAGCCAGCGGACTTCTGTGTAGTTGGGAACCCAATCAAATTCGTGTCCAATGTCATCCAGAAACATTAAAAATTAGCGATGAGTTAAGCCATGGTCACGAAAAAAATTGATAGCGACTGAAACTTGTCTTAACACATGTTATAACTGTAATTGCTTTGCACATAATGCTTCTTGGTGAATGATGCACAGAAAATGAGCAAATTTAAGATTGTCACCAATCTCTTATTTTTGCAAGCAGCTTTGCACCAACACCATTTCTAACCCCAATCATGGTTGATGCGCCATCCGTTGCTAGACTAGCTAGCTTTACCAAGGTAAATTGTACTGTAATATCACTGCCTGTAATTTCTCAAAAACATACTCGCTTATTGTGGTGTTATGCATAGAACAGAGCTCAAGTCATTCCTCGTGTATCTCAAAATTCCTGTCAAAGATCCTTATGAATATAGCCAACTGTGCTATACTTGTTACATCAGTTAACTCATCAAGAACCAATGATAAGAATTCAAAATCAGCTATTTTGTTCTGTAATTGTTTAGGCAAACTGACTGACATGTCATTTATGCTATCTGCCAGTATGTTCCTAGTTTATGTTATTGCTTTGAATGCTTTCACCTTTTGTGGACAAATTACTTCGGCAGCTTTAACGACAAACACTCCTTAATAAAATAACTTTCAATTAATGTTTTGTGACAAATATAAGTCCAACTCTAAAATATTGGCTTATTTATAATGTGATTATTAACATTTAATAATAATTTAAAAACTAAATCGACACTAAACATAAAAGATAATTTGAAAGATAATTTGAAAGATAATTTGAAAGATAATTTGAAAGATAATTTGAAAGATAATTTGAAAGATAATTTGAAAGATAATTTGAAAGATAATTTGAAAGATAATTTGAAAGATAATTTGAAAGATAATTTGAAAGATAATTTGAAAGATAATTTGAAAGATAATTTGAAAGATAATTTGAAAGATAATTTGAAAGATAATTTGAAAGATAATTTGAAAGATAATTTGAAAGATAATTTGAAAGATAATTTGAAAGATAATTTGAAAGATAATTTGAAAGATAATTTGAAAGATAATCCATAGTCAATAAATAAACGAAATTTTCGAGAAATTTTTGGCTTCTAAAAACTACGTACACAACGAAGTTGGTTGTCACGGGTTGTTGTTGTTTTTTTTACATTAAATATTTTACCTGAAAAGTAGTGGTGACTGTTAAACGCTTAATAATTTAACATTATTTTGATAATTCTTGAGGTGGCCAAGCGGGCCGAAAGCAAAGTGGTATGCGGTCCGCGAAAGCTATGTTAGACATGCCTGATCTATTGTGATCATGATAATAAAATACATAACTTTAAACAGTATAAATTGCCTATGTAAAAATTAAGATATAATTAATAATGGTTATAAATAATTTTGTTTCGTTTCATTTGGATGTTGAGTTTAAACAAATGTGCCACTTTTTCTTTTTTTCCAATCTCGTCACACCAGAGCAACTTCGTTCCAAAAACTTAAAAACAGCCACCATTGAAGTGATGGTTTCGAAACAATTCAATCAATAGCAACATGTAAAGACAAAACATGGTTGAAATATCGAACATTTCTAGTGATAAACTCGCGGTTGCAATGGTGAACTGTTGGCTCTTAGTTAAAACGGTCTAGTTGCGGGGGTTGGGGGGGGGGGGAGAGAAGGGAATGCGCTAGTAAGCGATCTGTTTTGTTTGTTTGTTTGTAACAAAACTTTGTCAACAAATGCTTGAGTGGCGAATGTGCATGCTTGATATCTTGATAGTTGACGAGATCAACAAACTGTCAGAAACACATGAATACGTATGAGACAGTTTTCCAAACATGGCAATTAATTATGACTTTTTAAATACTGGTGTTATGAACTGAATACCACATCCATGATAGTAACCATCCTGAGAAAAGTAGGGCGGATTTGTTTTTAAGTTTGAGGTTGAACTAGAAAGGTCAAGGATATTTTTTTTTCAATCAGTCGTGACCACGTGACCGCATGACATTGAGTGTTCCTATCATAAGCTGCCACTGTAAATCCAATCTAATGTAAGCCATTTGTTTTGAGGGTGTCCATAAAGGTGACCAAACTGAGAACCTCTGCCTTAGAAGGTTAAAGGTTTTGTGTACAATACTTATGCATGTATGCCCCCTTTATGTGTGTGCTCGTAATTAAAAGCTGAGGGTTATTGGGGCTCTATTATTTTAAATGTCAATATCTCAAGCAACACGGACTTCAGCATATAATTACAAATATAACATGGGGTGTAGGACAAAATGTGGTAGAGGCTCAAATCTCTGTCTCGCCATTGAGTATCATTAAATGAAATAAAGGGTCTCCATTTTGGAAAAAAAAAGAAAAGAGACTAACCTTATGACATATATTTGGTAGTGTCTTCGATTCCGGAGATTAATAAAGAGTGCAGTGTTTCACATGACTACACAAACCCAGTTGGAACATGCATATTTTTCCGCTTCTAGTGCAGCGCCGACACTTATCCATGCTATTGATGTATACTGCTGTATGTATAGTTTTAGACTGTAGGTAGGCTATAAATGTAATAGAGCACACAGTAGGTGAACGCTAAAATGTTGTTTTATTTCTTATTTAGATTAAATAATTTTCTTTTTTACAATATCAGTTCGTATTTATATCTATTCAGCTTGTACCTTCGTGAAATAAAACCTTCTGGAAGGGGGGGGGGGGGCTCAAAAACCTGAGCACGGATCTCGAGAAATCTAACGATTTTCCTAGAAATTTGACAGTTGTATTATGTTGATGTATTGATGTATTATGTATATCATTCAGAAAGAATTACCAGCTCGTTGGCAACACTGAGAAAACTTTAGTTTTGACCCTTTTAATGTTTGGAAGTATAGGAAAAAATAAATGTAACTTTTGTTAGAGAACTAGACAATATTGATCTCGAAAGGACTACAGGACTTTGGGTATTTCCCGAGTTCCTTCAAGAGTCAGAGTTTACAAAATTAATGTTCACAGACATTTGCGCATCGTCTTCTAACACTAGATCTAAAGACCTATCATTGGAATATTTTAAAGTCTAGTAGATCTATACATTCAATTAAACTGGATTTTTAATCGGGAGGGGGGGGGGGAACAATTTTTTTTTTTTACAAAAAACCAAACATTCCTAAGTTATTAAGAGAAATTTGAAATTGTACGCTCAACAGAAAAAAAGTCTGCAGAACAAGTAAAATGACGTTTTCTTTCATTGCAGGTGGGACAAAAACTTACAAACAAAAAACGTAGGAAGATAGTTCCACATTTGAATGCCAGACATTTGTGACACATATAAAGGTGCATTCAATAGTTTAAAAAATGGATGTCTCCCTTTGACAAATTGTAGGGTTTTCTCTCGATGTTTCTAAGTACATTATGATCAGGCATACAGCTAGCGAAATGAAAAGCGGTATTGATGTCACGATGTTCAGTTGTTTGACCAATGGTTACAATCTGAAATCATTGGCAGGACAGACAGATAACGTGTAGTTGTCAAGCTACGCCATGAGCAGTGAGATGTGTGCGTGAGTACAAAGCTGCTCTAATGAAACTTGCTACTCAGAGCTCCTTTGGTATAATTTTTGAACTTTTTGATGCTATTAGAATTTTTTTTAAATTTAGTCAGCGGAAGTGACGTAAGGCAAGTTTACAACAAAAAAAAAGTTCATTCCACTCAGGGGAAAATAAAGGTAATACAGGTAACCCTATGTTTGTGCTATTTCTATTTCTACTTTATATTATAGAATGTTTGCGCTATTTATATTTATACCTTATATTATAGAATGCGGTCTTTTGGGGAAATACCAAAAAATAAAATACAAACGTTTGATAGAACGCTTACGAATTTTCGCGATTCGTTGTAGTCAGATTGCGAGTCAACAAAACTATGTAAAAATATAACGCGAACCTGTTTACGAAATTGCATGTGAATCCGTAGGACGTTGATCTCTTGATACATGGGTCAGTGGTAGCTTGCAAATCATATAAAAAATTATATAAACTATATAGCAATTTAGATAAATGCAAGAATATAAAAACGAGTTTATTTAAGCATTATCTAGAGTTTCAAATATTGATGATTTTAGAAACAAATGCCCATTTTTTTTCTTGTAAAAAAAACTAACTAAACCGGTGTACAGAATAAGGCACAGATGAAAAGTTACGTTGTTTCAAAAAATGTATATGATGTCGTATCGAGACTCGAGTGGGTTTCTACCTTTGTTCCAAAATAAAATTACAATCCCATACGTAGATTGGGACACACTTTATGAATGTCTCGTATTAATGCCAGGAATCCTTTAGTTGTGTTCAACGTCAAATCAAAGTCTAGCTGAAGAACTAGCTCCAAAAATGTTTCCGATATTTTCGTCTCCTTGTAAGAGAAAACCAAAATGTCTTTGTTTTAGATACAAATATTCAGACAGACTAGCTCTACTAAGTCAGACAGACTAGCTCTACTAAGTCAGACAGACTAGCTCTACTAAGTCAGACAGACTAGCTCTACTAAGTCAGACAGACTAGCTCTACTAAGTCAGACAGACTAGCTCTACTAAGTCAGACAGACTAGCTCTACTAAGTCAGACAGACTAGCTCTACTAAGTCAGACAGACTAGCTCTACTAAGTCAGACAGACTAGCTCTACTAAGTCAGACAGACTAGCTCTACTAAGTCAGACAGACTAGCTCTACTAAGTCAGACAGACTAGCTCTACTAAGTCAGACAGACTAGCTCTACTAAGTCAGACAGACTAGCTCTACTAAGTCAGACAGACTAGCTCTACTAAGTCAGACAGACTAGCTCTACTAAGTCAGACAGACTAGCTCTACTAAGTCAGACAGACTAGCTCTACTAAGTCAGACAGACTAGCTCTACTAAGTCAGACAGACTAGCTCTACTAAGTCAGACAGACTAGCTCTACTAAGTCAGACAGACTAGCTCTACTAAGTCAGACAGACTAGCTCTACTAAGTCAGACAGACTAGCTCTACTAACTCAGACAGACTAGCTCTACTAAGTCAGACAGACTAGCTCTACTAAGTCAGACAGACTAGCTCTACTAAGTCAGACAGACTAGCTCTACTAAGTCAGACAGACTAGCTCTACTAACTCAGACAGACTAGCTCTACTAAGTCAGACAGACTAGCTCTACTAAGTCAGACAGACTAGCTCTACTAAGTCAGACAGACTAGCTCTACTAAGTCAGACAGACTAGCTCTACTAAGTCAGACAGACTAGCTCTACTAACTCAGACAGACTAGCTCTACTAAGTCAGACAGACTAGCTCTACTAAGTCAGACAGACTAGCTCTACTAAGTCAGACAGACTAGCTCTACTAAGTCAGACAGACTAGCTCTACTAAGTCAGACAGACTAGCTCTACTAAGTCAGACAGACTAGCTCTACTAAGTCAGACAGCCTAGCTCTACTAAGTCAGACAGCCTAGCTCTACTAAGTCAGACAGACTAGCTCTACTAAGTCAGACAGACTAGCTCTACTAAGTCAGACAGACTAGCTCTACTAAGTCAGACAGACTAGCTCTACTAAGTCAGACAGACTAGCTCTACTAAGTCAGACAGACTAGCTCTACTAAGTCAGACAGACTAGCTCTACTAAGTCAGACAGACTAGCTCTACTAAGTCAGACAGACTAGCTCTACTAAGTCAGACAGACTAGCTCTACTAAGTCAGACAGCCTAGCTCTACTAAGTCAGACAGCCTAGCTCTACTAAGTCAGACAGCCTAGCTCTACTAAGTCAGACAGACTAGCTCTACTAAGTCAGACAGACTAGCTCTACTAAGTCAGACAGACTAGCTCTACTAAGTCAGACAGCCTAGCTCTACTAAGTCAGACAGCCTAGCTCTACTAAGTCAGACAGACTAGCTCTACTAAGTCAGACAGACTAGCTCTACTAAGTCAGACAGACTAGCTCTACTAAGTCAGACAGACTAGCTCTACTAAGTCAGACAGACTAGCTCTACTAAGTCAGACAGACTAGCTCTACTAAGTCAGACAGACTAGCTCTACTAAGTCAGACAGACTAGCTCTACTAAGTCAGACAGACTAGCTCTACTAAGTCAGACAGCCTAGCTCTACTAAGTCAGACAGACTAGCTCTACTAAGTCAGACAGACTAGCTCTACTAAGTCAGACAGACTAGCTCTACTAAGTCAGACAGACTAGCTCTACTAAGTCAGACAGACTAGCTCTACTAAGTCAGACAGACTAGCTCTACTAAGTCAGACAGACTAGCTCTACTAAGTCAATACATATACAAAACAGGTTTCAGTGTTTCAAATGTTTCTTTTGTTATTCTCTTTACAAAGCCCAGAATGTTCTGCTGGTTGGGAAACAAGTTCTCACTTCATTTGGTTGTCTGTCTAGGATTGTGTGAGTTTGAACTTTGACATTTCTGGAGATAAACATGTGTCTGGCCCCCAGCTCTCTCTACTCCTCTTAATACTTTGTACGTTAGGGTTGGGGGACTCTCGATACTTTAGCCTGGGTTACTACTTCTGATACGTTAGAGGGAGATATAGACGTGCTTGTTAGCGTTGGGGTATATACTGTTCATACAATATCGTGCAGAAAAGGCTATAGATACAAGAGCGGACAGTAAGGGCTATTGGTATGATAAGGTGCAGTAAGGGCTATTGGTATGATAAGCTGCAGTAAGGGCTATTGAAACCTTTGTTTTCAATAAGCGATGTTGATAATTTAGCGAGAAGTGTTCTTTTTACGAGACTGTCGATGTATTCACGTAAATTTGGAGCCCCTTAAGTATGTGCAACAGACACAATGGCATAGAGCAGTGATGCACAACCAGATTCAACCTACGGGCCATTATAATTTTCGACACTCATGTCGCGGGCCACATGACCGAGAATGTACAAAAACGAAATGAAATTGAGCTGAAACAATTTGATTAGAAACTTGTGGATCTAGTAGCCCCTACTTGCATAAATTAATGGGATAGTGGAAGTTATCTTTTTTTTTTTATGCGTTGGGAAGCTGCTTCTTTTCTCTACAAGAAAATGTGAGCAATATTTTAGTTAGCTTTAACAACGACTCATTTTCTTGTCTCTTTTAGGTAAGTATTCCCATCGATCCTCCTATCTATAAGAGCAGTTTAACGATATTTTTATTCTCTGTTAAAATCAAGAATGTCGCCATATTTTGGTTTATATGTTTTTTTTGTTTTTTTTTAATTTAAACAGATTTTTAGCAGTTTGATTATTTTAATCATTATGACGGTACTATTAGGCCGTTTATTAAAATCCAATAATAAAAAAATCTTAATTGATTGTTTGACATTCATTAGTCCAGATGAATTGGCCACCTGGATCCACCATTCACGCAGACACTCGAACAGAAAAGGTCGCAGTGTCAATTATTCTGTTTTATTTCTAAGACTTGATGGTCTAGGAACATATTTTGTTGCAACAACTCTAAAATATAAAATAAGTTATATATAAAAATTTAATATTTAGGCTTCAATACAATATAGTACAATAACACAGAACAAAATATAATATAATACAATACAATACAATATGCAAAAATATAATACAATACTATACAATACAACGAAATACAATACAATACAATACAATACTGCAAAAATTGAAAAAAAAAAGTCACTCTAACACAATACAAAACAAGATTACAAAGAGAGTTTGTGTTGACACACAAACTCAGAGGCGGCTACCATGTGAGACGGATCCCTGTCGGAGCCGCATATTCGCAAGGAATATCCAAGACGTGATTTTGTTTTGATTGTTAAAAGTAATAATGTTTCAAAGATTCATTTGACGTAAAAAAAATTGTTTAGTCTAAATCATGGCTGTCGGGTAGTGCGGTTTGCGCGCTGGACTGTCGTTTGGATTCATCGATGGTCCCAGGTTCAAACCCTACTCGCTCTCATCCCCCGTCGTCCTGAGGGAGGTTTGGACTACAACTCTGAAGGAACATCCGAAACATGTAAAACAACAAACATTCTAAACTAGACCAAGAAATTCTAGATCTAGATTCTACAATGATTTTAATTAGAACTTAAATCTAAATCTAGTTTAAAAAAATCTAGCTCTAGTGTAAAAAAAAATCTAGATCTAGTGTAAAAAATCTAGTTCTAGTGTTTAAAAAAAATCTAGATCTAGTATAAAAAATCTAGATTAGATCTAAATCTAGCTATTGTATTTTTAAAATGCGAGTCACATTACGAGGTTTAATAAACATCACTATATCGAGTTGTTAATCATTTCATTTAAAGAATTTATTCTATATGACGTCAGAGGAAAAAATCCAATACGTCACACGGCCTAGTTAGACTAAAAAATATCATCTATTCGAGCAGCTTGTTGAGGGTTCATAGACATTATTGCACCGAGTGATTTCTTTTAGCATTTCATTTAAAGAATTAACTCCATATGACGTCAAAGGAAAAAAAAATTCATTACGTCACACGTCCCAGTTAGACTAAAAAATGTCTTCTATACTAGCAGCTTGTCGAGTGTTCATAGACATTGGTGCACCGAGTGAGATCGTTTAGCATTTCATTTAAAGAATTAACTCCATATGACGTCAAAGGAAAAAAATTCCATTGCGTCACACGTCCTAGTTAGACTAAAAAACGTCATCTATACAAGCAGCTTCTCGAGGGTTTATAGACATTGGTGCACCGAGTGAGTTCTTTTAGCTTTTCATTTGATGGTTAGTTAGACTAAATATGTATATAACATATATATAAAGGGATAAAAGACGCTTTTTTTGTTTTGTCTGTCAGTCTGTCTGTCCGTCATGTTAATAGCGAGAGAAAAAAAGACTAAAAGTTATTGAAAATCTGATTAAAATGTAATTTCCCTTCCGAAACATTGCATTAGTTTTAAGTTTCTATAATAGATTGTTCCGGATGTTTATGTATTTATAGTGAGATACCGTTAATTAAATTTGTGGGATGGTCTGTTTTAAAAATTAGGTGTACCATAGCCTTTTGGAGAGATTTTCAAACCATACTTTGGTGTTAGGAAGTAGTTTTCCTTAAAAATCGGAACATTATATTAACGGTAATAAGATTTTCTAACATTTTAGCTAGAAAGTTGAATGTAGTGTAAGAGAGAAGTGCGATTTTACATAAATAGAGTTAAAATATTTTTCATAAAAAATCCGGAACAACCAATTTTCGTAAAAGAGAAATTTATTTCATTATTTATTAGAAGAGGGATTTCAAACATTTCGAAACAAAATACGGAAAATTCTTTACCAATTAAACAACTTTTATTATGTTTCGGCAAGAAAATTAACTGTAAAATAAATTAAAAAGTGATTTTCAATAATCGTTTCTAGTAAATTACTTTCTTATTTTAAAATCCTGAACAACATATTGTCGATATTTTTGAAAAAAGATAAAGTCGTTTGACATAAATTTGTTTTGAGTTAAAAATTCGGAACAGTTGATATGGATAAATAAACTACAGTGACATAGTGTCAAAGAATATAAGTGTAATATTAGTCAATTATGCGATTTCAAACAATCATTGGACATAATTTATTTTTTTATAAAACAATATCCGGAACAACTTTATAGTTATTGAAATATAAATCGGTATAGATATTTTTATTTAGCATTTATATGCTATTTACATTATAAAACCGGAACAATGTATAAAAGAGGATGTGTTTATTGCAACGTTTAATGGAAATAAAATTTAATATAAGTTTGAAGAGCAAAAAAATATTCGCTGGCATTGATTAGTTTTTCACAAATTATCCGGAACAATCTATTATAGATACTTAAAACTATTGCAATATTCCTAAATGAAAAATTACAGGTTAAATCAGATTTACAATAGCCTTCCTTTAGTGTTATTTGTTAATCTAATCGTGACGGACAGACCGACCAACAGACAAAACGCACAAAAATAAGCTTTTTTTATTCGGATGAGGGGCACTAAACAAAAAAAAAATAAAATCTGATTTTTAAAAAAAGTTTAAGGAATTGGTTTAGCACTATACCTTGTTACGACGTTACGCTACTGCACGAAAGTCGCTGCATAAAAAGTCCATTTTAAAAAATGTGCGTGACATTTACATACAAAGCTCATTATTAGCCTTTATAAACAAACAGAAATGTTTTCTATTAAATTTAGCAGCTAGTTGACATTGTTGTACATTTTATAAACATATTTGATTTAGCGATACTGAAAATACACAGAAATTGTCCATCTTTGTTAGCATATTTGTAACATTGCCTCCCTTACACTTACGTAATTGTTTTAGAATTGGTGTATTTTTATGAAAAATTTATAAATTAAACGGTTTGCTTTTAGAAAACCAAAAGTAGCCGTTGCACCTAAACTTTTCAAGCCGCATTTAATGGTGAAATAATATTTTTCATATCTCTTCTAGTTTTCGAGATCTGAGTGTGACAGACGGACAGACAGACAGACAGACGGACAGACGGACATTTTTCACAAACCTAATAGCGGCTTTTTCCCCTTACGGGGGCCGCTAAAAAGTACAAGTGCAATACAACACAATAAATTACAATATAATACAATAGTACACAATAAATTACAATATAATACAATAGTACACAATAAATTACATATAATACAATAGTACACAATAAATTACAATACAATACAATACAACACGACAAAATACAATATCATACGGTAGAGTACAATACATTGTCATTGAATACAATGCTATACAACAGGGGTGAGCAACCTTTTTGAATCGCGGGCCGAATTTTAAAAAAGTTTGGGAATGGCGGGCCGCATTATATGTATATATATCTTAGAAAGATATATATATATATATTTTAGAAAGATACGCTAGCTAAGTGTGTAGAATGTCTTTTAACTCATATTTACACTGTATTATAGTCACGTTTCTTTCTTTTTTTTTTTCCGAAACACTCCACATTGAAAAATTACAACAGGAGTTAGCAATTTCGGAAACCAATTTTACGATATTTTAAATTTGCTGTTGCCTTTTTATATCACAATATCTCCACAAATATACAGTTGTACTTAATGTGCAGTATTTTAATGTTTACACTCGTGCATAATGTTTCGGAACTGTGAAGCTATCTTACTAGTTGTTACCATTGTGACTGCTGTCAAATTACAGTCAGTCAACATTGACCAGTGATTATACTTGTTTAGTTTCCACAAAAAAATGTTTGCTCACTGAATGAGACAATAATATATTTTCCGGAAGTTAAATGTCGGGACGAGCGAAACCAGCCCTTGTGAAGCATCACAAGAGAATGCTGACCATATCCTTCAATGGTGCATACTAAATCAAGAGACTTGAACAAGCTAAGCTAGCGATGCATTGGATATTTTGTTCATAATTCGGAACTACCCGTGGGTAACATCCCTAGCTCTTATAAATTTGATTACTATGATATGATTAAATATGTAATGTACACATTTTATGCAGCTTTGTGCAAACTTTCCTTTTTAAAGTTTATGGTTGGGATATTTTTTTATGAAAAGAGTTTTTTTCTCAGTCAAAGATCGAGCTCCATCAGTTGTTACACTTGCCATCTTGTTCCAAGCCTACCCAACACTCAGATATTGTGTCTTGAATTGAGTGTATTGATGTATAGGCAATTAACATAATCTTCGTTTACTCAAAACTTTTTATAATGAGACAGTTTCAATAATTTTTATAAATATTATTTTTAATATTTGCATTATTATATGTGTATACTGTGGGCACACCTGATTTCTATAGGTGTCGGCGGGCCGCATAAAACATTTCGGCGGGTCGCATGTGGCCCGCGGGTCGCATGTGGCCCGCGTGCCGCAATTTGCCCACCCTTGCTATACAGTATAGAACTTCTTCGTAATTGTCCTAAATGTTAATTCTAAGACTCTTGAAACTCTAGGCCTATGGAAGCATGTCTCCATCTGCCTGTCTGAACAAACTGTCTGGGAAAATCCAAGCAGATGTAAGTTATTACATCCTTTTATACCGATGGTTCGTATCCGAAGCGAGACCGAAGGCGGTTAATGAGGAGAACGGTGAAATGTAGCGAAGGCTCAAAGGGATTTCTCCCCACCATTACCTTTCATTGTTTTAACAAGATCATTATTAGCCGCCCTTAGACGCCTAGTCGAGACGAACATTGCTATTCACAAAAACAAATAGACACAAGAACTCGTTTTGAACAAACTTTCATTGTTATTATTATATACAAAATTGAATTCTTTCTGTAGCTAAATTTTATCCGCTGATACCTTAAATTTACTTCCATACTATACATTGGGGCTCGGTGGTTGAACAGTAAAGTTTCCAAACCGAGAGGTCTCTGGTTCGAATTCCGGTAAAGAGGAATTTTTAGGGCACTTCTGAGTGCACCCAATTCTAATGGGTTATGCGTACCTGACATGAGTTGGGAAAGTAAAGGTGGTTGGTCGTTGTGATGGCAACATGACATCATTGATAATTGTGGGCCAGGGAAACAGAAAAGCTTTACATCATCTTCTGTATAGATCGTAAGGTATGAGAGCGGTACTTGACTTTATATAGACAAACTTAATTATAAGACTATGGCCGAATACAAAAGAGGAGACATTTAGCTTGATTTTGAAGATTAACTAGATGCCCGAATGTAAGAAAGAAACTAGATGCCCAAATGAAAGAAAGAATCTAGGTGCCCGAATGCAAGAAAGAAACTAGATGACCGAATGCATGATAGAAAATAGATTTTCCAGTATAATAAAAGAAATTATTGTTTGTGAATTAACTTCAGCATACTGCTTTTGTTTAAAAAAAAAGATTTGTTTGTGTATTGTGTGTTTGTTTGTGTACATTTTGTGTGTTTCTGTATGTATTTTGTGTGTGTTTGTTTGTGTACATTTTGTGTGTTTCTGTGTGTATAATGTGTGTGTTTGTTTGTGTACATTCTGTTTGTTTGCGTATTTTCCCTTTTTCTTTCCTTACGTTTCTGTTTTTCAGTTTTGTATGAACCTAAAATCTCTTTGGTCTTCAATACAACATTGTCTTATTTCAAACAAGTTTACAGACACAACGAGGCAGAAAATCTAACAAGATACAGTCTCGCTGAGGTCCACTCAATGAAATGTCACTGAACTTTGCCTTTCAAAACAGAGTCTACCATTTTAACTATTTAGATGACACAATTTTGGACTTCTTTTCTTCCTATCACCTTTTCTGAGAGCGGAGCTTAAGTTAAGCTCTACATGACTGGTTTTGATCAATTTTTTGTTTGTTTTAAGGCACTGACTGTTGTGACGCTTCACTGAACCCATGGGTACCTTCACATATTGCATAAGTGTTTCCTTCGCTTCTGTACATTTCTTTCAACGCGGAGGTTGGAGTGACGTTGGACAGTTTGATTATGGAGAGTTCAATGGAACCTAGATCTCCATGTCACTGGTGTCTCGTCATGTCTCTTGTTGGCTGATGTAAGGGACACACAGAATTAAATCTCTTTCCTACATTGGTCGTGTTGTTTTTTTTATAGTCAAGTGAGATAGATAGATCTCAGTAGCGTAACAGATACAATATAATTTTTAAACAAAAAAGATCTAATTGAAACTTTAAAAGTTGAAGAAACGCTTGAAAAGTATTTATAATATACAGCCAATGAAACATAAAACGATTGGTAATCAAATATTCAAAAACTCAAACATAGTATTTAACTCATAGTTTTTTGAAAGCTCCAACTATTTAATATAAACTACATATTAAACTGTTATACCTACAGTTATAAAAGAATAAACTCTATACAGCATTTTAGTATGTATCAGAAATTACATTAATACTATAATGGTACTTTAATGCGTTGGGGGCTGGCAACTAATTAGAAGATTATTTAAGAAATATACTTAAGAAAGTCCGAGTTTCGTATAGGCATATATCTAGCCGGTATAAAGAAGCGAATAAAATTTTAAAATGTTGATATTTTTTTATCAGGATAAGAGTATACACTAGATGTATTTGTTAATTGGGCTTACTGCATGCTTCAAAATCTCGCTAGCAAACCTGATCTAGCAAAAACGTTTCCTAACAATTTAAACTTAAATTCTCGCTCTCAAATTGTAGATCCAATTTTTCTGACACAATATCAATAAATAAATTTCAAAGTCCTGGTAACCGACTGACCCACAGGAAGTCACTAATTACTTAACTTAAGCTGAGAATAATTAAGCCTTTTTCACAATCGACATTGCAGTGGTTACAAGTAGGCCTTTATTCTAAATACGAAATAAAAATCCTACAAATTGTGACAGTGAATATAATGGCCTTTTAAAAGTGTGTGTGTGTTAGAGCAATGCCGGAAAACTAATGACCAATGACTACCGATCTAGGAGCAACTGCCCTCATATCTTGCCTCGTTATTCACTCACCCACAAACAGAGTCTCGCTAAAGGTTTGTGTGTGACTCTGTGTGGCAAGTTTTGTTTCTTCGTTATTTGTTGACAAAATATAAATTCAGGGTCCGACGTTTTGATGACCAACACCTACCCTTCTCTTCACCTGTTCACTACTACTATGCCCACTTGCCGCGGCTTGAAGTGAGACCTGACGTAAATTTTACAGAACTTCATTTCGGTTTGGATTATTTGCTTGAAATTTTTTGTCTAAAACAAGACAAAATAGCTTTCTGCTCGTTATTGCAGACGATACTAGCCACTACTGAAGTAATGTGTAAAGTTTAAAGCTTTAATTGTAATTTTTTAAAATCTTAACATTCTAAAGTAGTAGTCTTTATTTCCGCGACTAAAGAGATGACTCAATGCTATGAACAAATGAGGTGTAGGATAGAACCCAGGTCTAACAGTCTGCAGGCTCTGTCTGTCAATGTTTCTACCTTGAACTTTTCATTTCAAAAAGTAAACTCCAATAAGTACATTTCCATTTTGTTTTCCATTCCTTGAAAATGTTGATGAAGTGATATTATTATTTTTTATCTTGTGTCTTATCTTATTTGTTATTTTCTTAGTAGATTATTGTTAGTTTTCCACTCTTGAAACATTCCGCTGTTTATTGAATGCACTATCTTCTCACTCCCTGCTCTTTCTCAACAATTCATTGTCTAAAAACTCACTTGACAAGGGAAATAACTGCCCTGTTGTAGCAGGAACCCGTTCATATTGCTTGCACCTTAGCAGCAATTTGAAAAACGTTTTTGCGTCTTTGGTGAAAGTACGGGTTCCGGGTTCCATGTTCCTAGCCTGGAACCCCCAAGGAAAGAGGAAGAGAGGACGGCCCAGGAATACATGGCGCCGCGTTTTGGAAGCAGATACCAAGCAGATGGGCAAGATGTTGGAACAGTTGGAGAGACTCGCTCAGAATCAGAACCGAGACCCCTTTAGGAAGCTGGTTGGTGGCCCCCAGAAGGGACCAAAAGCAGAGATGAGATGATGAGATGGTGAAAACTCTATTCTCTAGTACGTCAAAGCCGTATTGTTACAGAAATATCGTGTTTGCAGCTTAGATAAGACTTGATGTTACTGTTAGTAGTGATAAATCCATCAGACAGGGTTAAATTAGCTGTAAGGAGTTAATGATTTTTTCTGACATCACTGCAGAAACGGGGGTGGGAGGGGGAGAGAGACGAGGGCGCCGAATAAAAACACTAACACAAAGTTTAGCTGATATCACCTCCCCCCTCCCCGCCTGCCAAATTTTTACTCACACTTCTGAAACAAACCTGAACAGAAGTTAATCTGCTCGTTCTTTACGCTTTTGATTTCAGCAATAAAGTCAATAAGTGTAAGAAAAGAAGAGTAAAGCGATATGTGGAAATATGATAGTAATATAATGGAACTGAAGAAAAACGTGAGAAAATAAAAAAAGATGAAGTTTGGAGGGAAAATAGACAAAATAAACAATGTCAAGGACGCCATTTTAAAAGATCATTGTTGCCAACAATATATACAAAATTATTTTCAGCAACAAAAAGGGAAGTTTTGGGAAATTTGATTCGGAATAGCTTAAAAGTGCACTAACAAAAAACACATTATATAACAGGCTGCAGCCTAGAGTACATTTATGAAACTCCCCTATATAATTTGAAATATTAGCTAATTATTTACACAGCGAGTACAATATGGATTGCGGCATTAAATTAAAAATAAAATGTTATCCCCTGATCTCGAGTTACCCACATTATGACGTCATTAGTCAGTTTTACAATGTGAAAAAAAACATACGCTTTTCAAAACACGAAATGTAAGATTTATGTAGACAAGACGATTGTTTAAAATCTTATCTTATAAGTGACAGACGTTGGTTCAAAAGAGTAGATAATTACGTCTTCAGCATGTTAACGTGTCCATCTAGTCATGTATGCTAATCAGTGACTTAGAATTTGCCAAATCGTTGGTTTTCTTAGCGGATTCAGGTAATTCGTTCTTTACTGTAGTAGCACTATGGAAGAAGAACTTGTACGAATTTGTCCTAGCATTTGGTAAGCTATCTTTTTACTTTTTAAATATAATTAAAAACTATAACACACACACACAAACTGACTGTTAAAGAATCTGTGTGTATACTTCTCACCAAACACAAACAAACAAACAAAAAACAAAACAAAACAATAAAAAAACACTTGATTCTCAGTTTTAAAACTTTCATGGTAAACACCATATTCACGAGATATCGCCCGGAAAGAAAATTACAACAAAAAAAAAAAACGCCTAATTATCATCCTATTTTTTTATGTTTATGATTTCCTGGTAATCGTAATAAAAAAATATGGTCGACGTGTCTCAGCATCTCTTGCTATTGTTAGATCAAGATTTCGTTAGAAATCTTTAAAAAAAAATGGTTCTAGCCCGCACTCGCGTTCATTTGTGCCTGGCGCATATCAAACAGTAAGGACATCAAAGAATGGATATCTTTTTTTTCTTTATTTTTTTTTAATAGTTTTTTTTTACTTTTAAACATGGTAAAATAAAAAAACAAGACATCTAGATGTAGTAGACACTTTATACTTGTATATATAGGTCATGTCTTTAAAAAATGTTCTTTCTTCCTAGTGCCTAAACCAGGCAATGAATAACTGTCTAAATATAGAAGAGAGTGGATGTTCCTTCCTAACAATGTCAAGTTTTTCTTGATATTTTTTATACATAATCTCCTTAGATCAGCGCACAGAGCGACGCTCCCGCCTCAACAACTCGTCAAAGAGTTAGGCCTGTTTAGCGTTCTGCTTGTAGTAGATATTTCTCAAATGACTAAGGATGATGTCATCGCGTTTGTAGCTATGTCTCGAGAACGCATCTTCTGATTTTTTTGATTTTTTTTTTGATGCAGGTGATTTTACATTTAGCATCCACCTCGGTGAAAGCCGATATTGATATCGTGCTAAAGATATGAACATAAAAAGTATTGTAAAAAAGATAGACATAATGATCTAAAGATATCGGTATAAGACTAAAGTATTAAATTTTACTATATAAACGCGAAAATACCACTGATCGATCACGACATCTCACTAAGGTACGTATCCGCATCAAATTTCGTGCACAGTGTTCCTTTTACCTCCTAGGTACTCACTAAGAACGATTGTTGACAGATACGAAACCTGACCGCCGCTATTCGCGAAAAACCGCAAGCTCTATCAAAACGTTTGTATTTTATTTTTGGTATTTCCCCAAAATGCTGCAGACTAATTATAAAGGATTTTGAAAATATCACGAATTCAGTGTTTTGAAAGCATTTTATGTTCTTTTCCCCCAAGTCTCTCTCTAGTTTTACTGTGTGGTGCCTTACAGCATTTTCATCTCCTTTTTGACGCCGTGTAAATAAAAAACCCAGAACCAATCTTAATAGCATTAACTAGATAGATCTAATGATCTAGAGTCTTTTTCTTTCTTTTTTTTTCTATCGATCAAGAGAGAGAGAGAGAGAGAGAGCGCGCAAGTAATGGCACTTTGTGACACTGTCAAAACAAATAAATAACATCTAACCCTAATAGTATTGCAATCTGATTCTATAGTCATTTCTCTACACTCAAATGGGGGTCTTGTAAACGATTACAATTAATAAAACCCAATTGATATTTCTTTTTATTTTAGAGAACAAACTACCAGGAGAACTGTAGATGTGGTAACGGGAATGTGTACCAAGGACTCACATTTTTGTTGGTGGTGGTGGTGGGAGGAGAAGGGGGGGGGGGGGGGGCGTAAGTCAAAGTGATACTAAAATTAACGGACCCAAAATATGAGAGCGTGTATATGTCAGGGGCGCATTATGAAGCGAGTCTTTTCAAATCAAACTAAAAGTTTATGAGGGAGAAATGACAACGGGCAGGTTAAAAAAACAAAACAAAATGGGGGTTCCAGAGAGCGAAAGAAAGAGAGAGAGAGAGAGAAAGAGAGAGAGAAAGAGAGAGAGAGAGAGAAAGAGAGAGAGCGGGCCGTGAAATGTCATTGCAACAGTTAAAACACTGATTCACGGGCTAAATAAAAGTATGCCATTCTGTTGCCCGTTAACATGAAGTCCGTTCTTATAAAAAAAAAAAAGGTTGTGTTCCGGCCATACTAAACAATATAAAGGACCAAATCAACGGGCGAAGCCGGTGAGTACTGCTAATAAATATATAGGCATAAAGATATCAGAAATAAAAATAATCATAAAGATATCGGATAAAGATAAAGTCTGCTTTCTGTATTACAGATTTAGAAAACAGACATTGAAGTTTTGTCATTCAATTCATAAATATTGCAGCTTTCAGAAGTAAGTTCTTTTACTACTAAACTCATTGATAGATTCAGGTACCGGTAATTATTTATCATAAAAATGAAGTAATAATTTAAAAAAAATGATAATTTTGACAGAGAAAAAAAAAAGGGGGGGGGGTAATAAGCCCAATGTAGGCTTACCAGACACAAGCACACCCAGAGGAGGACAAAATGGATGAACTAATCTTTTTCTAAAGTGCAACTTATTATTTTAAGGAGAAAACCTTTACAGGTAGACATTGATAGGTGTAGAAATAAATACGAAAGAGTCTCATGTACAAACTAAAATGTAAACAAACTTCCTGTCTACTAAATAAAGCTGTGTAGGAAAAGAGAACGTGTGTGTTAGTCTAGCGATTTGATGACTCAATCTTACAGTAATCTGCTGACTGCATTGGTTACATTTTCATTTGTCATTTGATTCAACAGTGCTAAAAAAAATACACAAAATTATTCTATGGTATTAGAAATGGATAGCCAAGTGTGTATCGCTTATCATTAGTGCGGAAACCGGAAACTCCAAAGCCCTTGCTATTTTTTTTTTATTTGCCTCCAATTTTTTGTTTATTGTGGTGTGCAAATGTCCGATTCTATCCAAGTTTGAGAGTGAATTTGAAAGCTAGTTCTAACATCGTTGGTCTTTACTATTTGTCATGGACAGTCTCGACCACTAACCATTCACATTGTTGTGTTGTGCTTCTTTACTTCTGGTTTAGACTCGAACCTGTGTTCTCTAAACTAGACCCAATTCCAAGTTGCAATCAACTAAATAAACGGGACTATGATGGCTGAGATATATTTAATAAGATCTTTGTGTTGTATACAGAGAGCTACGGACAACAGCCAACAAGCATCTCTACTAGAAAACTATTGGTGTTGTTTTTTTTACTCGAGGTAACTGTTCTAAAGAAAACATTCACCCAGTACATCTTCTGTAAGGCCATAATTTTATATCTACATAAAACAAAATATCAAAGTGTATTGTTAAAAGGTGCATCTGAAGAATCACTTTTATGATTTCCGGTTTTCATAAGCAGTTCGAAACGAGAGAGAATATAAACACATGTATCTTTGATGAATCGAACATTAAACGTTTTCTATAAGACGTTTAAACCTTAAGTGTTTTTTTTTCGGGGGGGGGGGGAGGGGGTAGGGGGGGGTGGCGAGAAGTTTTTTTAAAAAAAAAAAAAGGATGGGGGGAATTTAAAATATTCACACGATGAATGAAAGGAAATGGCTACGTTCAACTATGATTACTTAGTTTGTTAGAGTGTCTGTGTCTCTGTGTCTGTGGAAGTGGGTGTGTCTTTGTGTTTTTTGTTTCTTCCTTCATGGAATATTGTCATTAAATTAAAAAAAATAGAGGAAATATTCAAAGTTGTAAACCATTCGAGAGTTGAAGATATGTGTAATATTTGTTTCTGCGTTTTGGCTCTTCAATATTTCATACTGTAATGAAATCCCTTCTAAAACCTCATATAATAGCACGAAAGATTACTTTTTGCCTTTTTAGAATGAGAGACGATACATTATCCCCCTGCATAATCCCAGATACAGGAGTATAAATTAGGATCTGTTATTTTTTTAAAGACTTTTTATTCCTGCATTCTATATCTTTGAATATAGATAAGAAGTTAGGTTTTACTATCCAGCCCTTACGAATGGCTTGTTTTAAATTTTGAATAATGGATGAGTGTTATAGTGAATTAGTTGATGCTACCAGACTTAAATATAACGTTCGAAACTGCTTGAGCCCATGGGTAAAGGAATGAAATCAAGGACTGCTAAGTCACGACTTTAATCTGTCTGATTTGACTTAATCAGTCGGATTTATGTTCATCTATCTGATTCATCTTTAATAGCAGACTCTTCATTCTGTATATAGCTCTCTAACTCCCCACTCTTGATGTGATCCTACTATAGCTCTGTAAGAAATGGGAATCAAAGAACTCAGCTTAGCTGCTAAAAAAAAAAAGAGTCTAATTAGAGATATAAGCCTCTTTTCTTTTTTTAACAAATAAATGTTAGACTTAAATTACAAATTTCCGTTGCCATTCATAGTCATGCCATCAGCAGGAAAGGACGGGGGTGTCTATATCGGCCTGGACATTATCATACAATCCTGGCCACAAAATTTCGTGACATATCTTGGGCATGCACACTACCTGTCCTTATAATTTATGACAATGCACCGAAAGCTGAACTCTTGCATACGTAAGTTTAAGTTGAGCGTTTTATTATATTTCTTTAGGATGTAAGCTATATGCAACCAATGTATGTCATTGACTATTCAAAACTCAATCTCTCTAAAACCTTAATTATAAAAGAAACAAACAACGAAACACTACAAATATTTGTTTCAGTAGAGAATGAATTATTTAGACTTGAATACGTTATTTCAATCCGAGTACGTTCACGCCAAAGGGAATTCAATATTTGTGTATGAAATAAAGTCGTTGAAATGCTATTTAATTACTTAGTATTTATAAAGGATCGGAACTGGTCAGATGTCCAGTATACAGATAAAGACTATTACTATTATTATGGAAAACGTGATAGAGTAGTTACTCTACTGCTAGTTTCTCTACTGCTAGTTACTCTACTGCTATTTACTTTAGTGCTAGTTACTCTACTGCTAGTTTCTCTACTGCTAGTCACTCTACTGCTAGTTTCTCTACTGCTAGTCACTCTACTGCTAGTTACTCTAGTGTATAGTGTTAAGTCTGTACAAAAGTTTTGTTTTAGTGGCAGATAACTTTGCGAAACTCGGTGGCCCCCTATTTATAAGAGTATATTCTAGAACTATTAGAGTGTATAAGTGTATTACTAGCCTTTCCAAATAGTCTAATCAATCTCTGGTCACAGGCATTAGACCATATGGCTAGTCCGTCCAGGGTGATCAGTAAACATTACGTCTGTCTGTTCCATGTACTGGCCTGTGACGTGATCTAGAAACATTTTCAGTTCTGATGCTTGAAATCAAGTGTGAAATTTATTTGTTTGTTCTATCCAGTAAAGTGAATCCTTTAACCCGAGTGTTTCCCAAGTTTTTTCCTCAACAAACACTTCGCACATTCCGAGTATTTAGCCGAACACTTTGATTATTTTTTATTTTTTTTTAGAAATTAATTTCCGTGGTGGCATACTAGTTAATTATTCCAGGAGTTCGCGGAACACAGAGTTCCGCGAAACACAGTTTGTGAATTACTGCTTGAACCGGAACACTGATTTTTGTCTATACCTTCAAATGATTATATTTTTAATATAGGTAGATACTATACTGTAACATACACAGAAAAAAGATTAATATAATGTATTGTTACTAATTTCACTAGAACGGAATTACTAGTGCTACATTTGAATAGCAGTTGATGGAGGTACAATGTCTATTTGTTGGTTCTTTCCCATTGCTTTGCAATTTTATTTTTAGCGGTTGAAACACTGTCTCTCTAGTTGACCATAAACATGTGCAAGCTAATTACAACTCTATTAACTCCTGTAGCAAATAGCCTACTGACTCTTAAAAAAAAAAAGTTACGTAGAGATAACAGAACATAAATTTTTTTTTTTTTTGTTAGTAACGGGTTCTACGCTGATATATAATCTTGAACTATTGTAATTGTATACACTAAGTCAAACAAATAGATTACCTTTACGTGTGAGATGCTTATGACCACGTGTACTGCGTGTATCGAAACAAAAATAATCTTCTATGATCTTCTATGTGTTTGTGTTTCTCAAACAACATTCTCAAAACGTGTTCATAATTCGATTGCAAGTTTATAAAAGTATTATATTCATTTGTTCTGCTGTAATTTAGAACCAAAATTAAAATGAAACGATGTGTCATGAGACTAAATCTTATTGGAGATTTCTAATAGAGGAAGGCAAATCTATAAACTACGAGATTTTTATTTTTGTGAATCTTTTTTTATCGGGAAATATTGATATACGAAGTATTAAAAAAAAAAAAACATCAATATATTTCTGTATACTTTTCTGCAAGCTTTATTGCTATAACGAAAAGTAATTTTTATTGTTATTTTCCTCTTTTAATTTCCTTCCGTTTTTCTTTCGGTTTCATTATATTGCCACCACACTTATTCGTATCGCTTTTTTTTTTTTTTTTTTTTTTTTTTTTTTAGAACTTCAAGAAAGTCAACAGGATGTTAAACATCAAAGTGCAAAGTGTTGAGAACGAAATAAAATTATGGTGATGAACTTCTAGTGTCAACATTTCCAATAGTAGCTGTGTCTGTGTTTGTAACTGTATTTGTATCTGCGTCTGTCTCTGTGTTTTTTTCTGTGTCTGTGTTTGTATCTGCGTCTGTTTTCATTTTTCTTTATTCCAATGTATAACAACGTTTGCACCACTCTGCAGCATCAAAGGACAGACACCCACATGCAGAGTTAAAAATCATCCATTGACATGACTACAACTGTATAGACTAGTTTCAAAATCACATTTTTTTATAATCTAATTAAATAACATAACAAAGACATTGTGTAGCCCAGACACCTGAGACATGATCAAGTTCTACTGGTTAAGCAACCATTTTGTTTCTGTATGGGTGTGTATGTACGTATGTGTGTGTGTGAGCTTATTGTAAACTGAATCTAAAATATACTTTAATTGTCATTGTGTTTAAATCTTAAATTTACTGAGGGCGGAAAATATTTTTTTTAACAAAATAAATTTTAAAAATATATATTTAGAAATTTCACGATCCTGCTCGTTTAGTAAGTAGAAAAAAAAATCTTGTATGAACTGGTTCTTGTATTCAACGCACTGGTTTCTACAATATACTGTGCAAGTTTTAGGAAGACACTTTTGCGATTTAGTATTTAGCAACAATATTTACTTTGTCTTTACTAAATACTGAATGCCCATCAACGCAGACCAATAGATGCACACAAGTGCAAGTCTACTCTGATTGGATGTAAACATCTGATTGATAACAAAATGTGATCAGTTTTCAGTGTATGTCAAAAATAAAAAAATACAACAATCTCTTGACCAATACGGCACGTTAGATGTATTGAAAATCTTACAAACATGGTCTAGAAAAGTGGTTCCCAAACTGTATTCCACAGATTCGTAGAGTTCCGCGGGGCCAGAATAATTTTGTTCCACGAACTACTGTAATAATTCACTAGTGGATCGCCACGTGAATTAATCTCTCTAAAAAATAAGCTAAGTGTTCCGCTAAATATTCAAAATGTGCGAAGTGTTCCGTTAAGGAAAAGGCTTGGGAAACACTGAGTCTAGAAGCTGTGTGTAAAGATTTGTTTTGTAGAAATGAACTACTTAAGACGAATTCTATTTTAGCTCCATATTTTTAAACATTATTTTAGTTTCAAACAACCTCTATGTGAATTCTTCAAAGTATGTCCTTGGCCTACTCAACAAAACGCATTTCATATTTATTTTGTATTGTGTGTGTCTTTTCAAACAGTTCCATTTAAAAAACACAATACACTACAAATAAAGCTTTGGTGCAAATTTCCTTTGAAGATATTATTGATAGTGACTTGATACAGACTTCACATTTTTTGTTTATTTCTTGTTTATATCTTATACATTACAGACGTCCCTTCAAAAGTGTACACAATTAATGTGCTAATCTAGTGTTAATTTGAGACTTAAACTCTGCTAAATGATTAGTTTTCCTGGCTGGTCCAGGCAACCCGCCCCATGCTCTAATAAGACTAGGAAAGAAGAAGCACTTATAAATTTGTCCTAGCATATGGGCCAAGACTATTACCTATTTGTTATGTTTCATATAGTGTTCTGATCTACATGTCTCGATTAATTATTGTTAGAATTGTATGGATTGTTTTTGTTACTTATAGTAAACCAGAGACACTAACTTTGTACTATAATAGTTCTACACAATTTTGTTTAATGTAGAGTAGAGTTGACTTCGTTCTATAAAATTAACCTATAATTAAAAAATTCGAGCACTTTCAGCAAACTTTGTCATCTTCTTTATAAATGGGATTAAAAAATAATATTCTAAAAAATGGCCCACGATCTATTGTAAGCTAATAGTATGTCGATATGTAGGCTATTGTTATGGTCAAAAAGTGCGGGCTACTAAAAAAGTTGTATTGCATGTTTTAGGCTAACAGTATGTTTTTATGTGAGAACAAAATGAAAAATAGCGGAGTTACTACCAGAGCAATAAACTATCGTCGTCTCTAGCGAGACAGCAAATAAGCCCGCACTGGCGTCCCGCCCCTTTTCTGCGCGCAAGCCACAGCCTTTGAAGGAATGCCGTTTGCTGGAGTGTCAATTACCCAGCGTCACGTGACCCGTTAGGCTGTGCGTTGTACAGTTCTGCTGTGATATTCCCACAGACATGCCGACATTTTACTAAATTGTGCTTTTAGCAGTGACCTAACATCAAAATGTGTGGTAAGTTGATTATTAAATTCATTTTTGTTTCGTTTCCCACCATTACATCTTGCCTAGCCTTTCAGTATAATGCATTTAATTCGTTTTGCCTACATCAGAGGGCGAAGAAAAGAAATTTCAAGATGGCGGCCAGCTAACAGTGCTGTGTAGGGGTCGGAAGAGTTATCGATCGTGTTGAGCCTAACGCTGTGCGTACCGCTACACAACCGTCTCCCCAGCACTGCTGGCGTTATCTCGAAGCCTTGGCTAGTAGAGCGCAATGAATAGAGATCGTTGTTTACTAAAACTAACGTTTTTCTTTCTTGTTTTCTGTACTTGAAAAGAATAGATCTAGACTAGAGTAGAGTAATTATAGACTGAGTAATTTAGACTCTAGTCTAGATCTAGATAATTTCTACATTTTCTCCCCTCTACCACTAGTGTTTTGGATCCTTCTCTAAATTCTAAATCTATAGACTATAGTACTAAGTCTAAGTATAGATTATAATAGATCTAGTATATAGATATAGTATATAGAGTCTAGATAGAATCTAGATATACTCGATCTTAGTCCTTGTAGATTATAATTTTATATGATATAGACTAGTCTATATCTACTTTTGTTACCGAAATCAAAAGTAGATTTAGTCAGTCTAGAGTTTAGGTCTATGTCTATATAGATTAGATCTAATCAATTCTAATTTAGACTCTACTCATCTCTAGATCTACTTCAGACAAATGTCGTTCGGAGGCCTACTCTTTATCATGCAGTTGATTGCCTTGCCTCACACCATTTGTATGTAGATCTAGATCTATATTTAGATATAAATATATCTAGGTCTTATATATAGTCTATATACTTATAGACTGTAGACTCTGGCCAGAGAATCTAGATTTAGACTAGTAAACAAATTGTGAAGGATTTTGGATTTAGCACCCGCCCTGTCTTCATATTTTAGAATTATAGATATCTGACCAATGTAGGTTAGATCTAGATTTATAACATAGATGATTAGATGCATTTAAAATAGTGAATGCAGATTAGATCTAATCTTTATTCCAGATAGGCTAGTCTAGATCTATATTAGTTGGCTAAAGCTCTAGATGTGCCTAATCTAGAGTCTAGGTCTACACTTTCTTTTTTGACAAAAACAAAAAAAAAATGTTTTTAATAAAGTAAATACTACATTTAGATCTTAATGTAAATCTACTAGATCTTTAGATCTACATCGGACCCATATATATATATATATATATATATATATATATATATATATATATATGAAGTTGTTTTTTTTTGTTGAAGTAACGTCTGTATTATATAAGATAAGAAGATAAGATATATATATATATATATATATACTCTATCAAGGGAGTTTTATTTCGTGGTGTAAGAAATGTAGACCTATATGAATTATGAATACATGTATATCTTCGCTCAGCCCACCCCCCACCACTCGTCCTCCATAACTTCTGTAGTAGACTCCTGTGTTTCTATTTCCCCCTTTCAAAATAATAATACAATACTTAAATGGATACAGAAACTCTAAAGACATTTGGCTATCTTTAGAAGAAAAAATATTGAAATGAGGTCACCATTATTACGAAACTCTTCAAAATTCTTGGGACTGACAAAAAGTATAAATTATTAGTTAAATAATGCTATGGGTAGCTTAACTTGTGTTCAATTATTCAGAACGCACTACGTCCTTAGACTTTGAAGCCATTCATAAATAAGTAAACACTTCGTGCAAGTATCACTGAGAGATAGATACTAGATAAACAAGACAGAAACTTCCCCACCCTTTCATCCCCACTCACCTGCTGTTGGGGGGTAGGGGGAGGTGCCTGAAGGCCTATCGCCCTTAAAATCAATCTAGCCAGCCTGACACCACGACCTTCCAATCTTATCGCTAGTCTCCGCCCATTTGTGACTTCAGCACTTGTGGCTCTAAGCCGATACCCCTCCCCTCCGAAGAAAAAGGGGAGAGAAGAAAAAAAAAAGCTGAATTGAGTGGGGAGAAAAAAAAATGTGAGGGGGGGGGGGGGACTAGGCTTAATGATATTCAGCAAGTTTGCGCGGCGAGCTAGAGTCTTGTGTTTGCGCGGCGAGGCTATGGGACTTTGGGAATCGATCCATTTTCCCATAGTCGCTTCGCACTTGACAGTAAATTTCATCGTTGACGCTTTTGAACTGTTGGCCCTTCACATTAAAGTTGCACTGGTTACCACTATTTGTTTCAACAATCTACTGTATGCATTTGCTTTAATCTTTAGTACAGTTTCGTTTTGTGTTTAAGACCTTGAAAGAAAACCAAAAAAAAAAAAGAGAAACAATTAAAGGTCGTACGTAAAAATAGAGATAAGCGACGAATCATTATAGTGTGACGTCTGCTTCGGCTGTGGCGCTATCTCTAGAATCAATTGGAAGTGTGCGCAATCACACACAGCGTAGGGCATCGGTACTTCCCACGGTTAGCTCTGTAATACTCTCTCTCTCTGCCCCTTCCATTTCATTTTTTGATAAGACCACACTTTAAACTTATTGACACAGACCATATTTAAGCCAGATGGACATTGTCTGACTGTGATACTGAAGTGAAGTATGTCTGACTATGATACTGAAGTGGGGGGGGGGGGGGTAGAACTGACTCACTATACTTAATACAAAGCTTGCAATTGTTCGTCTCTTAGTGTCACATCGCCGAATGTTTAACAATGTAGGCACTAGTTTTTTAAGTATTTTTTTGGGGGGGGGGGGGGCATTCTCTAATTTTCGTGGGGCATTCCTTTTTTTATAATTAAAGAAGTTTTTAGCTTAATTAAAATATATGTATATCAGTGTCTGGCATTTCATTGCGATATATTAAAGCCCTATATATATATCGTTTTTGTACTGGTACCACTGGCACCTTTTTGAAAAAAAAATATTACTTTTCTTGTATTTTAACGTATATTATTAATTTTTAGCAGGTAAAAGTTAGGCAATCAACTACTGAGTACTGGCACCTAATCACTGAGTACGACACTTTTTTTTTTTTTTTTTTTTACAAAAAAGCACTATATTTATATAGTCCAGTCTGCCTTGCTCTGTCTATCTATATATCTATTATAGTGTAGTAGTAATGTCAAAATTACCAGACATGATATGATCATGTCTACTGACGCCAAACATTTAGTTAGTGTAGGGGCTCTATCTGTGGGAGATATTTGCCTACATTGTTTGATGACTTAGGCTCACTCTGTTTCGCTGTAGCTATTTCTTCGGTTCCTCTCTTACGGTGGGTATACACGTGACACCTGTCGAGATGTATAGAACCACTTTGTCATTCTGATGATAAATGCATTCCTTTTAGAATGGAGAAAAAAATCTATCTAAAGGACAAGAGTACTTAATCCACAGATGAGAAATATAATCTATTTCGTGGTCTAGTTAACTGTCACAAAGTTCTTGTTTCTATTCGACCACACTGTAACAGTAGTCTCATTTTACGTTGTTACATGTCTGCATTGTTTATTTCAACACTGAAGTATTAGGCCTGCATATTTGTACCAGGTTGATTTAGTGAGTGATACACAACACATTTTTTATTTGGGTCTAGGACTGACTCCAAAGTCTATTTGAACGTTTCCTAGCACATGCAGACTTGATTCTTTTAAAGTGTCCTACAGCTACCGAGTGTGTCCTAGGAAGAAACAAGCACATTACCATATCTGTTTTTTTTTCCTTGTGCCCCTCTACTTTGAATTCTCGCTCTGTCCGTCTTCAAGCCAACGAAATGCATAATTTATTTGTGATCGTCTGCTGTTGCACTCCATTTTAAAGCTTCATTTTTTCTAGCAGGACTCTCGTCTGCTCTCACTGAACTATTGTATGACACCTTCAGAGTAGTCAACTTCATTGGACATAAAATGAAAAGAGATCAGTTTGAAGTTTTTTTTTGTATTCCTTTGTCGCTGGTTAACTGCTTTTTAAAAGTGGACTTAAGGGCTGGGATCATTTGCTTTAACATTTCGTAGTTATTATTGTTTACCAAAACCATTAAGTTTTTAGGTTGATGTTTTTGTAGTCACGGATTGTCTGTGTTGGAGACTATTTGGTCTTGTTCTAAGCGACTTTCTCTTGCCGCCTTTAAACACCTGACCACTTTCAGTTTATTTACGACCTACCGTGTATAAGATTAAGACATTTATTGTTTGATATCATTTTTTATTATTCTCAAGCAATGATAGATTTTAATTTGTCTATTTTCACTAAATGTGTCTAGGGTGATTTACACCAACAGTTGTACTATACCATGCCTTTCTCTGAGTCATTAGGATGACATTGATCTTAACACAGAAGCTATAACTTAGCAGGTATTGAATGCTTGACTCTAAACACTGAAACTATCGAATTTTTGACTATCTGTAGCTATTGAATGTACCTCACCACCGCTCTCTTTACAGTCTTGGATAGAGTGCAGATTTTGAGTTATTTCTTGAGTTTTCTCTTCACTTTTACTTGCCTCAGTGAACTAGCATGCCAGTCATTGAGTCAAACTTGACCAAGTCACACTGAACACGATTACCTGCCTTCATAACCTTCGTCATGGATTGCGGTATTTCATATACCAAGAGAGAGAGAGAGAGGAATAGCTGTGATGGAGGCTTCTGTAGCAAGACGTGCTGTTTTCCAAAGCTACTCTCTACCAAGAGTGTCTGGCTTGATCTCCCCTTCCAGAAGGAAGTGACTAAACCAGAGCAGGCTGACACCTGTTTTGAATACAAACTTTTTCCACATCACAATGCTGGCTGGCTAGTAAGCTCGCTGGCACGCGCAAGCACGCGCTATCGGTCTGCAAGGCTTTTTTTTTAAAAATCTGAAAAATGAGAGCCTGCACAGAATATTGTCTGTAGTATGTACAATGTGGGGCTTTACTCTTTAACACTATACAAAGAGACCAAAGTCAAAGGGGAATAAAAGGGGGGGGGGGGAGGGTTGAACGACTCTAGTTTTCTCCTTCTATTTCTAAAAATTATATATTGTGATAACGTTCATTTAAAAAAGTGTCTCTTTAGCCCATTACATTAAAAAGACTTTTAAAAGACAAATATTTTTTGTTTAAATTCTTTTATTACATTTCACGTAGACTTTAATCAGTGAGTTTTATTTATAAATAAATTGCGTCTTTTGATATCAATATCACCTCTCTACTTATCAATGTATAATGAATCTCTATAGAATCTTTTGAATAGATATAGTTTTCAATTCATAATTTCCTATTGCTCAGGTATTTAGTACAAAAACTAAATCATATAGATACAATTGGTGTTAAGTCTTAGATGTAGAACGGCCATTGAAACAAAATGTATGAAGTTTCTGTTGCACGTGAACAGATGAACGTCTTGCTATTACATACTTTCTCTCCAAATAGATCTCTACATTTGTTCGATAGCCACCCATCAAGCCGAACATGTATTAATCAATACCGCATCATGAGCAAGCTCTCCCCCCCCCCCCTCCCCTAACAGCCTATTGACAATCCCTCCACCTCTCTCTGGTATTCTTTCTTGTCTCCCCCTACAAATAAATGGCATGAAATTGAATAGAGTTACTTTCCCTTGTGGAGACGTTCTTGTCCCCCGGGCTTGTCTCGGCAACATCGTGAAGTTAGGGTGAATGTAGTTTGGGCAGGATAGATGCAGGCTTTGATGTGGGGATGCAGGCGTGGGCATGAGGACTTGCTGGAGCTACCGGGGTGCATTTTAAAACAGAATAGTTATCATTTTTTTCATATATAGTCTTTATATTTATAAAACAAATCACACACCATTTCGAATTTTAAAGCAATTTTTTCCCCAACCCTACTTATTTTTAATAGGCCTTACGTCATTTCCAAATAAAAACAGCAACAACAAAAAAATCCTAATAGCATAAATAAAATAGATCTGAGTCTTTTTCTTACTTTTTTTTTTGAGAGAGAGAGAGAAAACAAGTAATGTTAATTTGTAATATTGTTTAAAAAGAAGTAATCCTAATAGCATTGAAAAGATAAATCTAGATCTTTTGTCATTTCATTTCGCTACATTCAAAAGCGGTTAAATAAACGATTATAATTAATAAAACCCAAATGATATATTTTTATTATTTAGAGAACAAAATACTAAGAGAAATGAAGATCTGGGAGCGGGAATGTGTAAAGAGGACTAACTTTTTTTTTCGTTAGCGGGGTTGGGGGTGCATGGAGGGATAAGTAAAAGTGCTACTAAAATTAACGGGCCTGAACTATTAGAACATATATGTGTCGGGGGCACATTATGAGCGGGTCTTTGTAAATGAAGTCAAAAGTCTATGTGGGAGAAATTACTAAGCGCAGGTAAAAAAATAAAATAGGCATTCCAGAGAGCGAAAAAGAGAGATAGAAAACAAGAGAGAGCTTTTGTGCAAGAGATAGGCCGACAGTCATTCACGGGCTAACAAAGTATGTTAGGTTTATCGTTAAAATGAATTCCGTTTATTACAATTGAAGAAACAAAGAAATAAAGGGTGTTTCGGCCACATTATTAAGTCTGGTACCAAAACAACGGGCGTAGCCTATATGTACTGTTAGTATAAATAGATTAGCATTAAATCAAAGCTGGACTTCAAATCACGTCTACAACCTCCGTTCGGTCCTTCAGAAGTTTCTGTGGGCACCAATCCCTTTTCTTTTCCCTTTTTTTTTTTTGTTCCAAGTCATTAAAGACGTGTGAAGTAATGTTGAGGAGCTATTTGTGACATGCACCATGAGTCGCTGGTAACGGGATAACGCTGCAATAATCTCCCCCTCGGGGGACCAATTATCTGCCCCTGGTTTAGGTCTGCGAAAACGCATACATGTCATGTTGTTCAAGGCTACTGGTTCCAAGACCAGGGGTGTTATGGTGTGTGTGTATGTGTTTCTATGGTGACGGTGAGAAGTAAGCGATTGGTTGGTGGCTATGCAGAGTGAATGATGCAAGATAAGCGGCACTGTTGTAGGCTGTTTTGGGTACGCCAGACGACTCCAGGATGCCAGAGTGTAAAGACGTGCTTTATTGTGCGTTAGATTTGTTTAAAATATCAGTTTATTTACATCTCATCTCATGTAACATTTGTCTCTATTGTAATAAAAGTTTGACTCATTTTTGTTCACGAAGAAGTTATTCAAATTATTGGAAATTTTATAAGTTAAAATAGAATGCATCGGTTTAGTTGTCTACCAGCAGTTTGGTGCTATAAGTCAACGGCCGCCAACAACAAGGGGACAGAAAAATTATCGTTTTCTGTAGTGTCTAAAGTTTTGTTACCTAGAGAGAAGCAGGTGAGTCTGCCCTTTCAAAATCACGTCTGGGCTGTGGCCTTTAATTGTTGCCTGCGCAGCAAATTGTGTGTTTCTGTTGGGCGGGATCTGAACGATGGGTTGTTTAAACGGAGCAATATATTATTTCCATGGGTGAAAACTCATTCATAACTGAAAACTAATTTTGTCAAAAGTCAACTGAAAGACGTGAAAATCATACACCAGTTTTTTGGCGCTGCTTTAGAGTTTAGAGAGTGGAAGAAATTGTATCCAGAAGTCACCTAGTTATCATCCATTCATTCTGTTTCTCCTACTGCCTATCTTTCTCTCACGCCCTCTTCTCTTTGTCTCCTTCGCTCTTGCTGTGTGTCTTCCTTTATATCTCGCTCATCCCTCTCTCCCACGACACACGGCATACACATACATAGAGTTGTCTCATAATGAAGATGACAGTGATAGTTTCCAATGAGCCACACAGCTGCTGGTCACGTGACAGATGGTGCACTCCTGGCCTGGCGCCCTTTACCCACTTCTTACAGCACTCTCCGACAAACAAGCCCCCCCCCTCCCCTTCCGCCCCCGCTTGAATATTGTACAAGTAACAATAGTGCCAACTGTGTAAACTGGAGGTCAAACATAGGGAACCTTTTTTTTTTTAACTCTTTTTTAATTTATTTTAGCTAATCAAATACTTTGGAATTGATTTATGCCTAACAGAACACAGCTTTAAAAAAGATTAAAACAAAGCTTTGAACCCGTAGCCTACATATGACCAAGACAGCGCTCTATCCAGCAAAGTAACGAAATTAGTGTGACCATTGATTTAACCCATGATTGCTTTTTGTTCCCCAAGTTTTTTTTTTAAAGCTGCTTTATCCATTATTAAAAAAAGAAGTAAAGTTGCGTTTACTTCCAAGGACCAAGAGAAAAATTAGTAAACTAGACATTAGACTGAATCTTTACGTTCTATTTTAATAGTTTGGCTTTCAGTCTTAATTATGTTTTGATAAGATGAAATGCAGGCAGATAAATAGTAACAGTATACAGTACCTGGGCAACTCAAAGAGAAGCGAGCCTTAGGACCATTTATTTAGAAAATGATAATGCAAAACTTCGACATACTTTTGATCTGTGTTTCTCTGTGTGTCTGTGTGAAGACCAGTCAAGAGTTGATCCAGTCCTTGTTTATGTAAAGATATGTGGTAAAGAGTCCCATAGGCTTCTGTTTGCTGTGTATTCCAATGTACTTCAATTCAAATTACATGTGGGATAAACGATATTTGTTATCGGCTAGTGATCGCTTTAAATGACCTGGCCTGCAATGTTCAGACCATAGATTGCAATGAAATACCCCAGTGTCCGTTCAATTATCATCGCACGCGCTCGCACGTGCGAAAAAAAAGGGGGGTGGGGTAGACTGTCGACATTTGATGCGCGTGTTTAGTTTATTTTTAGAGAGAGAAAAAAAAAGTTGGGTGTAGTAGAGGTAGAATCTGTTAAGCACTCACTCTCGTTTGTGATTGGTTGAAAGCATACCACGTGATGAGAGGCGGTGGGCGCGAACTGATAGCCAGGCAGTTGATTGATGCTGTTTGTCACGCATGACTTCTTCTGCCTGCTTTGCTCATCCCCTCTGTGAGAAAAAAAAAAGTACCGTGAAAGTGAGGACGGGTTAGTACGTTATTAAAGGTTTAAGAGCTGCGCGCGGGATTAGTTCCATAGCCAAGTGTAGGGGGGGCTGTTGGGACTTTATTTTGCAGTTTGAAATGTAGGAATTGGTTGGAAATTTGATTTTGTCTCGGAACAGCGAAAGCGATTAAAATAACAATAAATCAATTTAAAATACCTTTTAATACATCCAGAAGTGAGTACGGGATAAAAAAACAAGAGTGAGAGACGGACAGAAAGAAGAAACAATTGGTGTGGGGGGGGGGGGGGGCACACATTGCGTACAAGCCCTACCAACGTGTACTGGACTTGTAGTAGACTATATCACTATCTCTAGGCTACTGCAGCTGTGCTGTGCTTTTACCTAATTGTACATTCAGCCGGCGTTTCTTTTTTTTTAAACATTTTTAGCGGCCCCCGAAATGGGAAAAGACTATGTTAGTTTTGTGTGGAATGTCTGTCCGTCCCGTTTAGATCTCGTAAACTAGAAAAGATATTGTAAATCCGAAATCATAATATTTTAGACCATTCAAAGTGCTTATGCAACGGCTACTTTTTCTTTTCTGAAAGCGAAAAATCAATTTTTTAAAATCACTTATGCAAGCTGTTTTTTTTTCATAAAAATACACCACTTTTACAACTATTCACTATTAATAGTAACAAACACTAGAGTCTTTTTAGTATGGAAGATCATTATTTACTATATTTTCAACACATTTGTTCAAATGGTTTAGATTTTTTGTCAAAAAATATTTTCTTTTACATTTGTATTGCTAAGTTAGTAAGTTCTGTCATACTAACTACTAGATTTACACTATTTAGTATGCATATAAGTTGGACATAATTTAAAACAACAATTAATAAGTTTTTCATATTATCGCATAAACTACATTGTTTCACACCAAACAACAACAATTAATAAGTTTTTCATATTATAGCATAAACTACATTGTTTCACACCAAACATTGAACACTCAAAGGATTTAAATTTTTACGGAAATTTTTTTTTCGAGGGTTTGAATAAGAGATTGACCTTTTTACAAAACAATTAGATATTCCTTATAAGACATCAGTTAGGCCAGGTTCACATGTAACTTCACATTCACTTTCACCTATTCTTTGGTCTGCTGGACCGCTGGGGCACCACACAAGATCTGTCAACCTTCTTTCTCCATTCTTCTCTGTCATTTGTCTTTGATAGAATTTCATCATTTCTGAAAATATTGAAACCTGCCTTTTTACTTACCTGGGTGGACCACTTCGGGGGCCGATTTTCCACACAAACTGTCTTTGTTACCTTTTTTTAACAGGATTACAGCCAGTATCAAAACTGACTATTGCGACTCTAGTCAACTTCAGTACTGATTCAGATGCATTAAAAATTAAATAAATTTTTTAAAAAAATTTTGTGTGCTTTGTAATTAGTCAATAGTATCCAAATTGTATTGTACACAAACACACACACGTAGGCATATAACAATTTGATAGATTTATTGAATATCGTAATTATTAAGTCTTGTGCACAAAAAAACACCCACTCAATGATTTATTTATGTACCTACCTATCAAGAGATCTCTTAATATAGCAAATGTATTCACTTGAAATTTCGTGCACAGGTTTCTCACTAAGACAGATTCGCAACCTCAAGGCCGCGAAAAAACAGCAAACTTTCTATTAAACCTTTGTATTTTATTATGGCATTTTCCCAATAGACCGTCGTCTGTACAGAAAGTGTGAATAGGAAATATAACACAAAAATCAAGATTGTCCATAAGTCGCGACTTATTTTAAGGCCTAATTGAACATCAAAAAAAAAAAGAGTAGGCCTACTCTCGTCTCATAATTATTATTTTGCAATTTTTAGAGACATAATCTAGTAAGATCTAGGTAATCAATCTATTTAAATGTACATAAGATGATTAAAATCAACAGACATTAATTATTTCGATCTAGGATTTTTGAAACATTATCTCAATGGAAACTAACAGGAAATGGCTTTGTTTCATATATTAGCGTGAATGTATAGTTCTGTGATTAATAGCCCATTCTAAACAAAATCCAGAGAAAGGATTTTACATTATTTCTAAACTTTGAAAACTAAAGATCATTACTTTTCTAAGATAGATTGATTGGGGCGACTTCCCTTAAAGCTTGAAAAAAGAGTTACGTACATAAAAATCTATAGGCCTATATAAAGGTCTGTGAATCGATCAATCGCGGATAAGAATTTGTTTCCGTTTTCCAGTCTAGATATAATATATAAGTCTATGATCTAGAGTTTTATTTTTTTTCCGCTTAATGACCTTTGTAGATAAGACTACTATACTCTGTTGCACAGTCTTTTCTGTGTATTAAAAATTGGTCAAATAAACGATTACAGTTAATTAAACCAAATTAGTATTTCCTTTTTTTTAAGAGGATACAATGCCAAAATAAATGCATTGTGGTAAATGGAAATTTAATTGGTTACTTCGGAAAATGCATCATTTTTTCCCTCTCGGTCTGAAGCTGATGGTCTAAAGACAATTCCGTACATTGCTTGTCTGATGATTAAAGGAGGCATTGGAAAAAACAGATAAAACAAATCAAAGGTGCTATATTTAGAATTCAAAAGCTGAAAAGTCTGTGGTGATGGGTCGATCAATTGGACGATGCAAAAAAAAAAGTTAAAGGTTGTCATTGTAACAAAAAAAAGCCGAAATGTGCGAAAGCGGGTGTGTGTGTGTGTGTGTGAAGGGCCGGTCGAAAAGCAACATGTATGTATGTGAACTATTTCAATATTGAATAGAGAAGCCGAAGAAAAGTCAAAGATTGTAACATCTGACTAACTTTTTTTGTTGTTGTTGTGGATGAGAAGGGGGAAGTACAAGTGATATTAGAATTCAAGGACCAAAAGCATGTGTGTGATACGGGGCAGGAGCGTTATAAAGTGGGTCGTTCTAAATCAAATCAAAAGTATATGTCATGGACATTACCATTCTCAGGGGGAAAAAAAGGAAATGGGAGTTCCAGAGAGAGAGAGAGAGAGAAAGAAGGAGATGAGAAAGAAAGAGAGCAGATCCAATAATTCACGGGCTAAACATTTTAAGGGGAATCGTTAAAATGTAACGCGATTATTGAAGATGTACCGACCATAATAAACTATATAGAGCCTGGGAGCAAATCAACGGGTGTAGCCGGTGTATAATGTTAGTCCTTTAAATTAGTCATCAACCCTGGAGACGACCTAAGTCATTATATATAATAGGGGTGCACCGGATAGTACTTTTTGATATCCGGCCGGAGCCGGATATGACCGGATAGGAAAATTTGATATTGGGCCGGAGCCGAATACCTAAGTGTCTTGTAAATAGCTTGTATTGCTGAGCATTTTACGAAAGTGTTAAATAACATACCTATATTTGTTGGTAATATTTTGTTTTCCTTTTATATACCTTATTGTTTAAAACTCTTTTACTGATTGATTTATTAAAGATTAACAGTATTTATAAACATAAATTAATCTGTGTAGTATGAGCGTGTCTGTGTGTATGTACGAGGCCACCAACTATAAAGGCTGTGTGTTGGAGGGTCAATGTAAAATATGTTAGTATATATTTAACTAGTTACTAATGTAAATCTCTCATCTGGCTTGTATGGTGGTTGGATGTATGTGTTCAATAATTTTTGACCAACAACTGGTCATCAGAATTGTAATTTTAAGTCCAAAGGCTGCTTCTGGTTCTGGCTTCAAGGGCTTAATACTGATAGCTGTTAGTTAATCGTTGGGATCTGAAGCGTATTAGGTCATATATTTATTAATCCATTTGCGGCAAACGATATTTTATTAACAGCAGGAACATCTATTATACCTACTCATAGCCTGAGATTTAAATGTTGCGAAGCATAGATTTAATTGTAGTCTGTAGGCCTTTTATTGATATCTATGTTTAGATCTACTGTTATATAGATCCAAGAGAATTAGGAAAACCAACTATAGATGAAAAAAAAACTCACCCACACCCTCCCTACCAAACAAAAACATAAAAAGACTTTATGTTCGACTGATGGTAACAAGCTGGTCATATAGACGTAGTGAGCCTACACATGTAGTCCTAGTGTAGTGTGTATAGTTGATGGTGTTGACCTTCACGCGTTTTTTTCCTTGGGCATACGCAATAGTGTTTAGTGTGCAGCCAAAAAAAGATAACACATTGGCATGATCAGTCAAGCATATAGATAAATTATCTCTGTACCTTAGTTACCGACGTCAAGTGTTTCTTAACATTCCAGCATATTTTTTCTTTGTTTGCTAGATCTAATTGTGGTGCTTTAGATCAATTTATTTTCTGCGATGTTAAATTTAACTGTAAGGTTTTCCTTTATATATTAAGTCAATAGAATTAAACAATGAAATTAGTTTTCTTTCTAAAAGTTTTAATACAAGGGGAAAAATACATAGACGCACACAAGCACATATTTGTTTTATTTTATTGTGCAACGAACGTGTGTTCAGCGCCCTAAATGACATTTCTCTCCAAGTAAACAATCTTAGTCTCATCATCTAGTCACCTCTAGACAGTGTCAATATTTCTCAGCAATCTGCGTTAATCCATTCTGGCTTAAGAATGGTCAATGTCTATCAATACATTGTCATGGATTAAACAAATAAGAAGTTGGGGGTGTTGAGCCCTTCCTTTAAAGATACCCCTGGTCAGTGTCTGTTTGGCTTGTAGTCCAGCCTCCTAATTGAGACATAAAGTAAACAAACTTATTGTCCCGCCAATAGTATAAAAGGTGTGGCTTGTTTCCAGACCCTTGATAGACAACCTATCTCATTATAAACAAACTCATACCAGATTAACCTTATAGAGATTTGGCTTGTAGTCCCGCCTCTAATAAAAAATTCTTCTCCAAGTAAACAAAACATAGTTCTCTCAGAAGATGTGATCTCTAGACAGTGTCAACACGTTGACATCTGGCTTAATGTGGTCAGCTGTCTATCTGTGAACTCAATGTTATGGACTAAACAAACAAAAGGAGGTGGGGGTTGCTCCTCTCTACCTCTGGAGATATACCCGCACATCTAGGCAGATTATCAGCCTGACGTAGTTAAGGAATATTCCATGTTTACTAGACCACTCAATAGTCAAGACAAGCTTTTAAAATGTGCCAGACATCGCTGCTACGTATGTAATGTGAATTTATAATGAATAGTCTAATTTCTATTTAGATTAACACGCCTTGTCTTTGTACTAAAAATATTTGGTCATAGTTTATAGTTTTAAAAACAAATCCTTTTATTTGAAACAAAAACGTTAATGTATTTCAGAACTGACATTATTGATTCAAGTCCACTTTATGAGTATTGGTTTATTTTTTATTAACATGGAGATTTAGTTTAAACTTCTTGTTGGACATTTATCAGCATCGATTACCTTTATATTGTTTGCCTTTCGCCTGTGTTGTTTCGATATTTAAGCGTTACCTCCGTTTGGCGTATCTGGAAAAGACTTAGCGCAGAGGCGCATAACAATATTAATAGAAATACAGGTGTAGCTTTTACTATCCGGTTTACTATCCGGTAGTGATATCCGACCGGAGCCGGATAGTGAAAAAGTGCCGAATATTTGGCAGAAGCCGGAGCCGGAAGGACTATCCGGTGCACCCCTAATATATATATATATATATGTATATTGAGAGAGAGAGACTCTTTGCTCGTTGACTTGACCTACCCAGCGCTACTCTTGTGAATAGAGGCCCTTATGTCTTGCTTTGGTGTTCGCTTCTTTCCCTAAACTTTGTCATGCTTTCAACAAGTATTTAGTCACCGTTTAGTAAGTAACGTGGCATTTCTATGCAGTCAAGTGAAGACTTGCGTGAGTCCTTCAAAGAAGTCACTGGACTGTAACAAAGTCAATCTTTCACCAACAACTCCGTATCAAAAGAATGTAGACATTTCCAGAGCACACGTTTTGGTGTTGGGCTGACTCTGTTTTGTAAATGTCTATTTGTGACTTTTTGCTTGTTTCTTTGAGATTTGTAGAGCGGTCGATGCTTCGTTAGAGAATCGAGTGGATCGTGACATAATGTAGTGTCTTAAGTCTAAGAACAATTTAACTTTAAAAATAATATGTCCACAGTCAGAAAACACTAGTTTGACCGTTATAATTTTCCAAAGTAAAAGAAAAAAAAAGAAATTAATTGAATTTGGTTAGAGAGCGAGAAAATATTTATCTTGAATGGGCTATACGACTTCGGTTATTTTCGCATGTAGGTGTTAGTAATTCAAAAGTTGAATAAATTAATGTTCGTGAACATTTTGCGCATCGTCTTGTAAGTCTAGATCTTAAGGCCTATCATTGGAGTTTATAAAGTGTAGTAGATCAATGTATTCGCTTAACCAGGATTTTAAAAAGCGGGGAGGGGGGGGGGGCAGGTAAAAAATGTTCCAATTATTCGAACATTCAAGAAGGATTTGGAGATAAATAATCGCTCTATAAGTTGTATAAAGGAGATATTGTCTTTTCTTTGTAAAAGTAGTTTTTTATTTCTTGTTTAATGCTTGTTGTTGACGGCCGCTGACCTGTAGCACCAAACTGTGTTGGTTGACAACTAAACCGCTGTAGGCGTATTTAACTTGGAATGACACGAAACTTCTTTGTGAACAATACAAACTAAAACTTGATTACAAATTGAACTTGAGAAGGAATGAAATAAATGTAGTATTTGTAAATTGTATTTTGAACTAAATCTAACTCACTACTAAAAAAAAAGTCTCTTGTCTCAGGCATTCTAGAGTCGTCTTGGGGTACGCGTACCCTAGACAGCTTACGACTGTACCGCTTATCTTGCATCAATCACCCCGCCTAGCCACCAACCAATCGCTAACTGTATCTCTCCGTCACCATAGAAACACACACACAAACACTCCATAACAATCTTTATTGCTTCCTTAGCAATGCTTTTCTTGAACATGTGTTTAAGTGGGGTTTGTTTGTTGCCAATGATATTACTCAATGTAATGCAGTTAGTTGACTGAAAGTTCCAATTGAACACAGCCACACTGAAGTTCAACTTTCAAGAGATTCATGTTTCAATGTTTTAGCCTTTATAGGTGCTAGATATTCATTTTCAGAAAATTCCATTGACGAAATGACTTGGGGGCCTATTTCTATCACAAAAGTAAAGATTAAGATCAAGTGAAGAGAGAGAGGGTTATTGAAGTATCCGTTTAGAACTCTTGTTACATCCACAAAATTACTTTTTTCATTTTCATGTAACATAAGCCCTCCTTTGCAAGACTGATTCTCTGCCTGTATTTCTTTCTTAGACACATCTACAATTCTGTCTCCTCTCTCTCTCTCTCATCATTATTTAGTGTAGTATCGTTATTAAACCGTTCAACGAAGTCTTCAACTGTAGGCTACAGTGTAGCTTGTTGTATCGGAATTAGATAAACTTTGACAATTCTTTTGTGTAGATACTTTCAGAACCGGGGGAGGAGGGAAAGGAGAGAAGAGAGAGAGAGAGAGAGACATGGAGAGTAAGATGGAAGGTGGGTTGAAAGAAAGAAAGTTAATCATGCAATGTCAACCATTTCTTGTGAAATATTCAGTTCTACATCTATAACTTTTTTTGTTTTTGAAATTGATTAATCCATTTTGAGATGATCAATTTATACTAACTTTGATACGTTTTCTTGACATCTGGTAGTTCTAATTGTTAACAGGGCTTCCAATTCCAAACTAATTGTACGCCTGTCTGTCATGATTAGAGCTCCAAACTAAAAGCACTAGTGAAGATCCTATTTCATCCTATTCTGTAGCGTACTACAATAAATTGGTGCAACGGATTCATTACGTGACTTATAAGCATACCTTTTGTACTAACACAAGTGAACCGGTAGAAACACAAATACACATCTTTCTGCTGTTCGACTCTCATCTCTAGATTGTACTTCCCATTTCAATGTTCAATCCCTTATTTATCACCTCAACTCTAGATTGTACTTCCCACTTCAATGTTCAATCCTTTATTTATCACCTCAACTCTAGATTGTACTCCCCACTTCACTGTTCAATCCCTTATTTATCGCCTCAACTGGACAGATTTTCTCGTAGTTACGTTTCATATATATGTATTACAATCTCCACAGGCGCCTTTCTGTTATTCTTTGAAAGTAGGCCGCCATTTTCATTGCCCGAATAAATATATATCAGGGCTTTTTGAATGCCACATGTTACTTTTTTTTTTCAGAACAGTTTAGCCTACTTTGAGTGTGTGTGTGTGTGTGTGTGCAAGCGTGAGTGAGGGCGAAGGAAAATCTTGTCCATGCGGCGAAGTTCTCTCTATTTTATGTCGGTGCGGGCAAACCTGGTGCTTCCGCTTGTCTGGCTTCTGTTTTTTTTTGTGTGTGTGACCTGGTTACAGACTGCGGTTTGCTTGTTCTATTGGTTTGTCTGACAGTGGAAACTGGCCCGCGACTGCAGAGCGTTTTGTCTTCTGGGGTGTGGGGTATAAACCATTAGGGGGCCCTGTTCAAACATTCATCATTCTCTTGGTGGAACGCCTACTTAGTCGTTTTTTTTTTTACTACACCCCCCCCTCTCCCACCCACCTACTTTGAAAGGGGAGGGCAGATTTAAAGAAAAAAGCTTCTTGGACAAGAAAACAGCGCTAATTATTGCACAGTTACTTTACGTACGAGCCTGACAATTTCTCTTGCCGATTGTACTTAACTATCAAGTGCTATGTCCCCTGCAGTACTAATAGGCTCCACTAGACGTTCATTCGCAAGACCGTCTGCCGTTGAACTTTGCATATGGTGTCTTTCTACTTGGAAAGGAAAAAAAACATCAGAAGCACAAAAAAAAATAAATGACGCCGTGACGCAAACAGTAGACGCTATGAACGCCAAGTAGTATTTGACTCCATATTACATTTGGACTCCAGCACGCGACGGAGTATTGAAAACCTTGTTCAGTCTCATCTGTCTCCCAACGGATGTGACCTTCCTCTCGGAATAATGGCCTCTTCACCCCCCCCCCCCTTCCCAGAGCACAGCTCCTTACTGATCCGATTAGCTTTCCATTACTCGTAATGCCCGGAGTAGAAAATGGATTGCCACTGTGTAACACTTTGGTCGAAGTAGAGGTCTTATGTAAAGTAAAAAGTAAACTACCCCTTTCAGACCTGCCTTCTATAGGGCAGATGATGTAAATGTCATCTGTTTTTATGGTCGGCGGTTAACTAAGGTGTGATGTGGCTAGCACAACGACCCACGGTTCTACTTTTTCCCAAGTAATGTGTGGACACACACTAATTGTGTACTTATTCTGAGCTACGAGCAATGGTAAGAGGATGGAGCTCTACTTCTTGGCAAAGAGGAAAGTGTGAGTGTTTTAAATATGGCGAGCACTATAATAAAAGACTCCTTTAGAAGCAAATAGTTATCGCTGTCCCTATCAATCCCATTTCCCATTCTCTCAGTCTCTGTCTGTCTCTCTCTCTCAACATTTCCTAGCTGTTAGTAATTATGTATTTTGCATGAAAATGTGTACGCCCAACTATGAAAATAGATTGAACTAGATCTGTGCGACTATTTTAGTTTGGAATTCGTTTTAATATTGAGCTTTCTTTTGGTCGAAATTATCCAAACCTCTTGACTTCTTTTTACATATAAATGCATTTATTTTTTTTTCTTTTATTTGTTCAGTTGTGTCTATGCTACTCCCCTTCCACCGTCTTAGCACCCCGCCTCCAGTGGCAAACACTAGAGCATAGTCCTGGACTGTCTGGTATTGTTCCTTCCAGCACTAAGCCAGTGCCAGGAGTTTCCGCTGCCGCCACTTCGTGCTCCAGTTACTTTCCCCTCCCTCTGACGCATTTTTTTTCTCCAGCCTCAGTTTGACTTAGCCTCCGGATCTCGTGTAGTAGTTGCACCGTCTCTGACTTTGTCTATCAATCAAAAGTGATATCCCCCCCCCCCCCCCAGACATTTGACAGCATGCAAGACTTGAGTGCAGCATTTGGGGCGGTCTTAAGTGCCACCATAGTTTGCTTACGTTATTGTCCTTCCCCCCCCCCCCCCCCTCACTTCACCGTTGACGCACTGAACTAAGACATTCTATTTGAAACTACACCAACGTTCAGTAGGTTGAGACTGTCTTCACTATTGGCGTAGACAAGAGAGATACTGAGCCAACTCTAGCAGAGAATAATCTGCAGTCATCCTGTTGTGTAGGTCTACATGTAAGTGAACACTTGACGGCGTAACGGTATACGCTGCGCGCGATGAAAACTACGACGTCTGTCAGATCGGGTGCCGCCGCTAGAGCCTTACTACACTCATTGACAGCCTCAGGTCTTGTCACACAGTTAGACAAACTTTGGCCTTTTTTTTTTCTTACTAAAGTGGATTTTTTGTTGTTGCTGGTTTCTGATACCATCAGATATTTTGTTTTCTAGCCTATATTAAGGTAAACCCAAAAAGACTTTATTTTACTCTCCGTAAGCACTAAGAGTTATAATGGAATACTACGATGTTTGCCAGTGTGCAAGTTGGTTTGTAGATCTCTCTATGTGCATACATGTTGAGGGCGATGATTAGAATCATGTCCAGTCTGTATTCAATGTAGACAAGCTGCTCGTTGCCAGCTGTCACCTGTATCTCTGTTGTCTGTTGTACATCGTGGTTCACTGTGTCTGCATACACTTGCATTCTGAGTTAGTGTTTAGATACTTCACTAGAGAGTTCACGTTTTTTTTTTGTTTTTTTTTTTACAAAGCGTATATCAACTCACTCTGTCTGTCCAAAAGTTTGTACACGTTATTTCTTCCACACCCAATGATTAAGCTGAAATTTTGCACAATTATTTCTTTTACCTGACAACACAAGAATCATTTTTAAAAAATTAACCAATTAGTTAATTGGTAATAAATCATTTTTTTAAATTTGGTATCTATAATAAGGGAAAGAAATTGTACTTGACTGAAGTGGTGGTATATGCTAAATTTGTTCCCTTTATAGATTGCTGAGGCTTAGTAAACACAAACATGTAATTATAACAATAGATAAGTATACAATCTTTTATGTTAATAGATTCTTCGCTAGTAGAGCGGTTACCGCGTTGGCTCGTGAAGCCTGATAAGGCTTTAGCCCACAAGTTCGAATTCAGGTGGGTTTTTTTTTCTTAAATACATTTAAAAAGCGAATACCCAGATACCCGTGCTTTCTCTCTTACCCACCCCCTTTCCCTTTCCAGGCAAGTGATAGGATCAAGCGCGTACTGAGAAAGCTAAAAGCACGAAAGAAATATTTCTAATCACATCAATTTATTATTGTTAGTCTAGATCTATTACAAATTTAATTACATGACTGATGCAAACGAATTGATACACTTAATATAAGCTTTGTTTTTTATTTAAAGTTTTGTTTTTGTTCTGTGTTTCTTTTTCAGAACGTAAAGTGGAGCCACAAAGCTCCAAACGGTTACGCATCTCAGAATTGAACCCGCACCTTTTGTGTGCACTGTGTGGTGGATATCTGATAGACGCCACTACTATAATAGAGTGTCTTCATGCTTGTAAGTTGAGTTTTATATTGTTACCTTTGAACTTTGGTTGGTTGCTCTCCTTAGGACCAAGCTTGCCCTATCCTGTAACCTCCATGTCTTAACTGTGTGGGACACAAGCACACCATTTGGGTCCTATCTAATAGCTGCTAACGATGATGACATTTAGAGATCTATATGCTGCACTGTTAAACACAGTGTACTAATATGACTATAGGCTGCACTGGAAAACACAGTGTACTAATATGACTATAGGCTGCACTGTTAAACACAGTGTACTAATATGACTATAGGCTGCACTGTTAAACACAGTGTACTAATATGACTATAAGCTGCACTGGAAAACACAAATATGACTGTAAATGTAAACATAGAGTTGAAGCTAGGTGTTGAAACAAATGATACATACATATATTAAACATAAATGAATAACAGCACCAAGGACCAAGTTTTTAAGAGAGAAAGTAGTGAATTAAAATGCTACGAAAATAAGGGCGGCTCGAACCTGTGACACCACACCACCGCCTAGCGATAACGCACCAAGCGAAACTAACCTCTAGACCATCGGAATGTCCAAAAAACATTCTTCTGATCCAGAGTCTTTTCGCCCGTATGCAAATTACCACCCAAGTGGTCAAAGGTCACAAGCCCCAGCTAGCCCCTCCCCCACCCTCGCAGCATCCGTTCACTAACAACTTCGATAGAGCCGACACAGACAGCCGTTAGTCATGTATTAGACAAACGATGGCTCTATCTAATTGTATATATCTCACAAAGACAAGTGGACAACATAAACACATTAAATATAGAAGCTTCAGTGGGTACGAGCAATAATGCTGTAAATGTAATTATAGAGTTGAAGCTAGGTGCTAAAACAAATGATACATACATATATTAAACATAAATGAATAACAGCACCAGGGACCAAGTTTTTAAGAGAGAAAGTAGTGAATTAAAATGCTACGAAAATAAGGGCATGCGCGACCGAGGCTCGAACCTGTGACTCCGGATTCCAGATATACAATTCCATATGCTTGTACAAATTTGTACTAATGCTCCTTCTTCCCTAGTGCTATTAGAGCATAGAATGGGTTGCCTGAGCCAGACAGGAAAACCAGTAACTTGGCAGAATTTAAGTCATTGGTTAACATACCCATGACGCTTAGGGCGTAATCATATTCTTTTTTGAAGTAACATCTGTATTATATAAAACAAGATAAATAGCATTTTAGTTTCATTCTTGATTTTGTAATAATGTCATAGCTTAAGGGGTTCCGTGATAACTTTTCATTTATTAAAAAAAATTTGTGTTCCTCATTTTGTTATTTAAACGACAACAAGAAAAACAAAACAAAACAAAAAAAATCCTTTCTACAACTTATAAGAAGGCTTGTCTTCGAGTCTGAAGATTTAATGACAAGTGCCTTATCGAACAGAACGTCAAAGTTGGTTCAATATTCTTTTTTTTTCTTATAGAGCAATTATTTTGCATAGATGTAGGTTACATTGCGTCATCAAAACTTTGTTATTTAGCAGATGGGGTGTAAAATTATTCTTTAATTTATTAAACTCTTGAATCAATAATGCCTTTCATTCTGAAATTCCCAAACACGATAGTCCTTTCACGGTACGTGACGTTTTGGCGACGCCGTTTTGGCGCGAGCCGTTTTGGCGACGGGACGTTTTGGCGCGAGATATGGGGTGGAGGGCGGAGGAGGCGAAGCAGGACGTTTTGGCGCACTGGATGACATTTTTGTGACGATAATTTAATAAGCACGTAGCTTTTATAACAATGTTTATTTCACTCTACCATAATATTGTATGTATAGTATGAATTCTAACACCGTTCAGCGAATTGTTTTTTTTTTTAATTATAAAGGTTTTGCTTATTTCATGAATATAGGCCTATAATAAGTCAGATTCCTGAATGGTAATGACATGCTATATGTGAGTTCTGCTAATCGCACTGGATGACATTTTTTGTGTTCTTTCCAAAAGATTTTTTTTTATTTGACATTTGTGTAATATACGAACTAGCTGAGTGTCACACTTTAATATAACAAAAACCATGCTAACATCTAAAGCTCTATTACGCTGAATGACGACAATAACTCCACACATAGTAAAGATCAAGACACGGAATGTGATCAGTACAAACTCTAACGTGAATCCACAAATATAAACAAACAACAATAGACAATAGATAGAAACAAATTCACGACACTAAGACACATTGAAAAGATATATTTTGAGAATTTGGGTAGGGGTGATTTGGGTGACACATCTCGCATTGACGCAGGTAGAGTTAAACAAATGAAGACAAGACCAGCACCAACCACTGGTCGTTGGTGTCATGCGTCTGGCGATCATCTCCTTGGGAATGGTCATTACATGTGACACCTATCCCGCCCCCTCTCTTCTGCTCACATTTCACTCCTTGTATATACTCTTTCCTCCACCCCTCCCCTCTCTCACACGTAAGACAAATTCCAGCGACGTACGCAAATAACCATGGTGTCTATGTATACTTAACTGACAGTATTTGGAGAAACATGGTACATGCATTATATTTTTACTTATTATTAGCAATTGTTTGGTATGTATAGCTGGAGATACCTTTCAGTCATTAAATAAACAAATGTTAATGTAAACAAATAATTGCATCAATTTTTAGTCTATCATGGTTTCATTTTGTTTTAAATTTGTTTTAAATTTTAAAGTATCACTTTTTTGAAAATAAAAGTGTGCCTCTTAATAAACACACATACACAAGCCAAAATGTTTATTAAAGAAAATGATGTGAAAAACAAACACACATTTACATTTAGTACGTGAAAAATATGTGTTAACACAAACACTCATGCAAAACATAGATTTGAATAATTCTTTTAAAAGAAATAATACAATAAACGTACATAATGTATTTCGCGCCAAAACGTCCCGTCGCCATAACGGCTCGCGCCAAAACGACCTGCTTCGTCCTTTCAAAAGCAATGTTGGATCTAGATTTAATCTATAATGTGTGTGTGTGTGCTTATCAAATGAAAAGTTGTTACCATTGACTACAATTCGTGTGTGTGTGCTTATCAAATGAAAAGTTGTTACCATTGTCTACAACTCATGTATGTGTGTGTGTGATTATCAAATGAAAAGTTGTTACCATTGTCTACAACTCATGTGTGTGTGTGTGTGTGTGCTTATCAAATGAAAAGTTGTTACCATTGTCTACAACTCATGTGTGTGTGTGTGCTTATCAAATGAAAAGTTGTTACCATTGTCTACAACTTAAGTGTGTGTATGTGCTTATCAAATGAAAAGTTGTTACCATTGTCTACAACTCGTGTGTGTGTGTGTGTGTGCTTATCAAATGAAAAGTTGTTACCATTGTCTACAACTCATGTGTGTGTGTGTGCTTATCAAATGAAAAGTTGTTACCATTGTCTACAACTTAAGTGTGTGTATGTGCTTATCAAATGAAAAGTTGTTACCATTGTCTACAACTCATGTGTGTGTGTGTGCTTATCAAATGAAAAGTTGTTACCATTGTCTACAACTCATGTGTGTGTGGTGTGTGTGCTTATCAAATGAAAAGTTGTTACCATTGTCTACAACTCATCTTTTGTCCTAGAACCAACTGTCGAGAGGTCATCTTGTTTTATTAGCAAACAGTCAATGGCACATTATTTAGTGTGTTTTTTTTCCCAATTTGAATTTTACAAGCAAATGCTAAAACTTGAAAAGTGAACGCTTGCATTTAATAATTGTTTACCGTTTTGGCAAAATTTTTTGGGTGACAACTCTTCTGTCCAATTCTATTTGTCTGAGGGCCTATTGTTTTAACTGTTAGAAGACATGATGAGGCAAACACTGTTGGGTCTGATCAGGTGACACTTTGAAGCCACTCAGCATGACATGGGTGCTGAACAAAGAGACATAGGAGGAATGGGCTCTGTGCCTCTCCTTTCTGTGCCTCTCCTTTCTGTGCCTCTCTACTTGGCACAATGTCACTGTTGAAGTGGTTTGTTGACGGAGGGTTACCTTCATTCTACACAACATTCCCCACTACCGGAGAGGTGAGAGAGATGGACGAAGGCCAAGTTCTCTAGCAACTTGATACTTCAAGCAACAATTTTGTTTGAAAACTTCAATCTCTGTAGACTGTCTCTACACCAACACTGAACTCGAGTGGATAGTTTAAAATGGATTTCTCGGTAAAATGGACGTTTTAACAAAGCCATTAAAAGAGAAATTTGTGAAAAGCTTTACTAAAGGGATTTTTTTTTAAACATTTTTTTTTTCAACTTAGCTTTGAAAGAAACAAAAAGGCAAAGGGAAAATACTCTGGAACTATTGAGTGTGTGTTTACATGATGAATATGTACGTTAGTCTTTGAGTTCATTTAATACATACACATTTTGATGATTAGGTAAATCACAATTGAAATTCTGGTCACATTTGACAAACTTATTGAAATATTAGCTCTTGATTTCTCTCTCTCTCTTTTTTTTGTTTTGTTCTATTAGCTATATGTTTTACATTTTTAGAATCTTGAAAGCTTGATTTAGACTGTCAATTGATTTTTTTTTTTTACACTCTAATGCATTGATTTGATGCAGTCATGCAAACATTTTTAGGTTGTTCAACTGATACTTAAAAACGTAAACATGAGGCAGAGACAACTTTGACGTAGACTACAGTTGTCTCTCCTTTTGTTGACTCAGTTACTTCAGTATACAGTTATCACGCCATCACATTCACTCGTTGACAGAGACTGCAGATTTTGGAACACTATTAGAAAGTATCTAAAGTCAATGTGTTAACAGCACGAACAAGGATGAATCGTGTAATAAACTACAATAGTAATACTATGTTTTTCATTTCGTATCATCAGCCTATATAACTGGGGCGAACTATAGATCAATACACACCAAATGGCTTTTGATATCTCTGGGAGTGAACCAAGGCCCCTGTCCATAAACCCTTGATGTAGAAATGGGTTGTTACTTAATGTAAACATTTGGGTGTTGACTAAAACTAGTGTTTTTCTTAATTTAATGTAGATGTAGAGCCCCAGGCTTGTTTATATGAGCGTTGAACATAACTATAATCTTAACGTTGTTTTTTTTTTTTTACTTACAGCCAACCATTCTTTAAAATATTACATACACCGTAAGCATGTCCACTATTATTATTTACCCCTGCTAGCTAATCAAATATAATAGTATCATTAGTATTATTCTAATTTAAATCGTGTAATAATTTGAGACTAGCATTTAATTTTCAATCAGTGTTGTATGAGTACATCAGCGCTTCGTCGTCACATTACTGGCTGGTCCACTTCTGGTGGTCATTAGGCTGAGAGTGAGTAGCTTAGAGTAATGCAGTGTTTTCTAAATGAGCTGGAGGTCATACGATGACATCCACGTTTTGATTCTTAATACTTAGTCGCATTTGATCTTTTCACGCCTCTAAATAAGCTGCTGCACAGTGGCGTAGCTCTAGGTACCTTTGCGTCCAGGTTCAAGAATATGTTGGTGCCCTCCCAAAGCCCATAAGACAAATTCAGTATGATAAAAAAAATCTAATAGTGTGTAGGTATCGCTATATTTAGCCAACGGCATTCCAATGCTTGTGGTGAACCTTTTTTTTTTGTTTGCGAGGGATAAAGTCACCACGTTCAGTTCCTTGATTAAAGCTGTTTTAAATTAGCTAACACACATTTTTATTTTTTTGTTCCCATTATACACATTTTCATTCAGAAAAACTTGTATGTGTCAAACTATTAAACATTGCTAAATACTTTCAATGTAATTTTGATGTCCATCGGTGCACAGAATGTCACGTGCCGGTGTACCGCTTTAGTCTATCGGTGCACAGAATGTCACGTGCCGGTGTACCGCTTTAGTCCATTGGTGCACAGAACGTCACGTGCCGGTGTACCGCTTTAGTCCATCGGTGCACAGAACGTCACGTGCCGGTGTACCGCTTTAGTCCATCGGTGCACAGAACGTCACGTGCCGGTGTACCGCTTGAGTGCATCGGTGCACAGAACGTCACGTGCCGGTGTACCGCTTGAGTGCCGCATCGATTGGAAAGAAACATTGAGAACGTTTGTAGAGGAAATCATTGGAACTATTAATTGTGTGGGTGGGTGTGCCTTGGCGTCCTTCAGTTAACCGCATGTACAATGTGACTTTATAAATCCTAATAAAAAACGAGACAATTGAACAGTCACCTACAACAATGTTGGCTTTTAACGAGAACTAGTTCGTTTGTTTGTTATCTATTTGAACCTATAATCCCATAGAATTATTCTCATAACGAACCGAAATGATTGCACTGCAACTTCCTGGCTTGTAGAACTCTCTCTAATACACAGACAATGCATGTTTTGTTTTTATTGGGTTTAATAATACGTATTCTTTGTGCAGTGTTCATCTTGAGAACTAGAAAAAAATATTTAGTTGAAAATCACTCAATCACTTCATTTGTACAAGCCTACACACCTCAATCACTTCATTTGTACAAGCCTACACGCCTCAATAACTTCATTGGTACAAGCCGACACACCTCAATCACTTCATTTGTACAAGCCTACACGCCTCAATCACTTCATTGGTACAAGCCGACACGCCTCAATCACTTCATTGATACAAGCCTACACACCTCAATCACTTCATTTGTACAAGCCGACACGCCTCAATCACTTCATTGATACAAGCCTACACACCTCAATCACTTCATTTGTACAAGCCTACACGCCTCAATCACTTCATTGGTACAAGCCGACACGCCTCAATCACTTCATTGATACAAGCCTACACACCTCAATCACTTCATTTGTACAAGCCGACACACCTCAATCACTTCATTGGTACAAGCCTACACACCTCAATCAGTTCATTGGTACTAGCCTACACATCTCAATCAGTTCATTGAACGTTTTCAGCTATTTGACTCTTCAAGTAAATGTCATCAAATCTTGCTAATTCTTGCTAACACTTAAGGGAAATGTCACTACTTGATGTGGAACAGAAATGGCGAGTATTAGTTGAGAGTGACTAGTTCTGCAGAGACAAAGTAGAACATTTACACAAGGGTGAAACAAAGAAATAATTACAATTACTTAAAGCGACTGTCTTTAACCAGGAACTAGAACTCAGCCTCTAGGTAAAGAAAAGTATCTGTTTCCTGTTCATCCAGTCATCACTGACATCTCATGAGCCCATCAAACATTTTCCAATCTGCTTTTTGTCATTCAGCTGATTGCCGTCTCGGTGTCACTTATAGACAAAACATAATATAGACCAAGAATAATACACTTGGATATACATATTACCATTATCTGCTTTTTAGCATCCTGTTTGGGATGAATTATTGTTAGTGCAATCTCGCCGCTACTTACTTCATTGTTTGTCGTATGTTCTCCTTACTGCCCCTGCCCCCATTGCTCCTGAAACGAGCCAATTACAGCAATAACTATTAAAGGCATACATCAGTGTCGCCCGCTAGTTCAAGAGCGGGAGGGGACGGGCGTGCGCTTGAGCGAGTCAAAAAGTTCAAGATTAGCAGCAATCATCCAATCCTGTGCGCCATAATGGCCTCCTATCAAGCCCGTGCCAGTTAATAGCTCTCGGGGTTGCAAGCGGTCATAATGACCACAGGACATCCGTTTGGACAGGCAGAGAAACAATGGAGGGAGTCGATGCTTGGAACGACGGAGGTACTAGCCTTTGGGTGGGAAACTGGACTTGCAACAATGTCCCAACTCTCTGAGGTCAATTTCTCTTCTGTTCTCGAGGCTCACAGCACCATATTAAATAAAGATTTTATTTCTACTGTGTGTCATTGATTTTCAAGAGGGGGGTAATGAGGACAAAATGTGTTAGAAAAAAAAACACAACAACCTGTCTATTCTCAAGACGCGCGCACGAGAGAGTAGTTATTACTCACCTGAGCGGCACGTGTCTTCTTGGCGCTAAGTCCAATGTTACTCATGACAAAGTTGTTGACCTTTTCTTCCCTTGTTACAGCGTACCGTGTCAAGATCCAACATGCTGTTTGTTTGCCGGAGTGGAGAGATACAGAGAGGGCATGACTCACTATCCTGTACTGGATTGTATTAACAGTATCTAGTCATTACAATCGGACCAGGCAGTGTTGAAATAGTCATAGCCTATTGAAAGAGATCTGTAGCCACTTGTCCAGTTCCTGATAGGCTTAAGGATCTTTTTTTATTATTGTTAATGTCATCCTAAAAGTATACCTACGTGAGCAAGTTCACATTTCATTCAACACTCACATTTGTAGCGTCCGCAGTTTGAATCCGATATTCTTCTATATTTCGTAATACTTGTAAAGTCTATTCCACATTCCGTAACAGGATGAATGCTTCAGTTAATGACACAATTATATTATTTTCCTCAGTTTGTAAGACTTGTATCTTGCGTTATTTGGAGACCAGCAACTACTGCCCTATCTGTGAAGTTTTAATTCACAAAACACGACCCTGGCAGAATATTAGGTAAGTAGACAGTTCTACACGTGTTTAAAAGACTTGCACTATTGACATTTAAACTCGGCAAGCACGGGTGATGCCAGCTAGTAATATGTATGGAACGGTGTCTGTGCTTTCCTTATAATGATTTCTGTTCACCATATGTTGTTAGACAATGATAATCTAGTTACAAGTCATATTGACAATGTTGCCTTCATCTCTACTTGACAGATTAGACCATTCCCTACAAAATGCTGTTTATAAGATGGTTCCTGGTTTATTTCAAAGTAAGTAGATATGTTGAATGTCTGTATGTTACATTCCCAGAAGTGTGTTGAGGGCTATGTTCTTAGAACTGTTTGGAAAATAAATGTCACATAAATGAACATTCTGATTTATTCATCAATTGATTCATTGATACGTTTTACAATACACTCAATGGACAACAAAACGTTTCCTGGACGTGTGAAATGAAATCTGTTCTATGTCTGTATCCATGTATCTCCTACTTCCAAGGGCGACGTAGCGAACTAAAATGTCGAAGCCAATTTTTACATTATAAGCTTAACCAAATGTGTCCTAGACACCTTGGACACCTCACCTAGCTGCCTTATCACTGCACCTAGCTCCTGTTATGGGACAGTCGAACCTCGTCTTTATAAGTATAACCTAACGTCTTCAGACTAACAGCCATCGGTGAATGCAAACCCTCAATGTGTCTATATTTAGAACAAGATGAGGCTGAGGCTAAAGACACGTTGACAACAACGTACTACAATGTCACCAGAGGCACTTCAAGGAGACCTAATAATGTCATCACAGGGATTCTTTTACAAACAGAGAGAGTGTCATGGAGGCATGTCCTATAAGAAATGCAAATATTTTTTTGTAAGGGTACTGAACACAAATACAATAATAAGTCGATGTCATTTCATGTCAGCCCATTCTTCAAAGACAATGTAATCAGCTGTGGCCTCTTTTTTTCTACAGGAAAGATTAACAAGAAAAACAGAATAAATATTTTCTTGTTTTAAAAAAAAACTAATACGAAATGTAATTGTATCAATTTGTTTGGGTCAGTCATGTCATAAATTTTGTAGAAGATCTTAGACCAACAACAATAAACTGTGTACGATTAGAAATAGCGTGACCTTCTATTGTTTTTGTTTAGCGCTTTTAGCTTTCTCACTACGCTGTGATCCCGTCACTTTCTCACTACGCTGTGATCCCGTCACTTTCTCACTACGCTGTGATCCCGTCACTTTCTCATTACGCTGTGATCCCGTCACTTTCTCATTACGCTGTGATCCCGTCACTTTCTCATTACGCTGTGATCCCGTCACTTTCTCACTACGCTGTGATCCCGTCACTTTCTCACTACGCTGTGATCCCGTCACTTTCTCACTACGCTGTGATCCCGTCACTTTCTCACTACGCTGTGATCCCGTCACTTTCTCATTACGCTGTGATCCCGTCACTTTCTCATTACGCTGTGATCCCGTCACTTTCTCACTACGCTGTGATCCCGTCACTTTCTCATTACGCTGTGATCCCGTCACTTTCTCATTACGCTGTGATCCTATCTGGACCAGTTGGGGAAATGGGAGGGGAAGAGAAAAAAAAAGATATCTGTCTGAATTACCGTATTCCCTTTTTGAAATCATTCATTAAAAAGCTGGGAAGAAACCAACTGAATTCGAACTCATGACTCAAGCCGACATAGGCCTACTGTCCACTCTGTTAGCTATGCGCCTATGAAAATAGAAGATAGTATAGTTATCTATTGTTTGTTAAAAACGTACTTAGAAGCGGCGACCTATAAAAAGGACTAATTAAGCTTATACCACCACTTCAGTCAAGAAAATTTCTTTCCCTTGTTTGAGATGCCAAACAAATTAATTAATTACCAATAGTTAATTTAACTAATTGGTTGTTGTTGTTGTTTTTTTATTGATTCTTGTATTATCAGGTAAAAGAAATAATTGTGCGAAATTTCAGCTTGATTCTTTTATATCGGAGTTACAAACTTTTTACCGAACAGAATGAGTTGATATAAGCTTTATAAAAAGTCAGTTTGTACAACCTGTAGTATAGGCTCGTGTCTTATAAATCCAGACATCCGTTTTAGATGGAACTGCTGTAGTAATAATGAACTTGTTCAGAGTGAAAGGTTGGCTAGAATAAAAAAAACGTATTTTAATTTTGTGTGCGTTGATTTCAACAAGACTCCTGCTCCTGAGTTAGATCTTTGCAAGTCAATGTCGTAGAGCCAAAGCGGCAATTCGAATTGTTTCCTGTTAACAGAACGTTAACATTGGTGACTGGTGACATAGTTTCTGCTTCTAGAACTCAGCTCTTGTCTCTAGCTCATGGATTTACGATAGGTCATGCATTTACGATAGCTCATGTATTATTGCGTTTGATCTGTTTTCAGATGAAATGAAACGGCGACGTGAATTTTACGAAAAGTTAAAGCAGACAGGTAAATAGCATTTTTTTCTTCTGTTGGAAAACACACACACATGTATATACTTTGTACTCTGTAACACACATCTACAGCTGAGATAAAGTTTTTCTCCTGTATTTTGTCTTTTATGGTCATCGATGTACACTAGAATATAGAACTCCTGTGGACCAGAGGCGCTTCATTGTCATGTAAAATAAATAATACAATAAAAAAAAAAAGGTTATAGTAAAACGTTTAGTATGTGTTAAAGGGAAATTCACACACAACGCTTTTATTTTTTTTTCTATTTTATTTTCTACTTTTTAGTTTAGTTTTGTTTTGTTCATTGTAATTATTCTCACCGGTAGCTAGTGTCGATAAGTTTCAATTAATCTATTGCAGTGTTTCCCAAACTTTGTTCCGCCGGAACCCAAAGTGTTCCATAAAATACTGAAATAATTAACTAGTAGGCCACCACGTGAATTAATTTCTCTAAAAAACAAGTAAGCAAAAAGTTCCACTAAATATTTAGAATGTGCGAAGTGTTGCATCAAGGAAAACCCTGACCTAGAGGAATAAGATTCCTTTTCAAACACGTAGTTCAAACCAACGCTAGTCTTTACATCTGTCTTGGATCCCCTCCTCGTGACATGGATGGCTCTCTTGTAGGATCTTAGCGAGCTCCTTGTCGGCTTCTAGAACAACATAATCAGATGTGCATTCCTCCTTGACCGCTGTAGGTCGATAGTTGCTCTGTGCCAGTGGTCGAAGGATTGAACTGGTTAACATTGTTACGTAACAAAATGTACTCATACACAATGTCAACACACCAACTGCTCAGCACATCTTGATGAAACACTGAGGGATGTGGATTTAAAAAATTCGCTTTGCACATTTCATTTTGAAAACATAACAATTGGCTGTCAGAGGACCTAAAGTAATTGAAGGTGAACTTTTAGTTTGTGAGATTTAGACTTGAAAACAGACAGATGTGGCTTCTTCCGGGTCCACCCAAAAGACATTGATTCATGAGTTTACCGACAACATATGTCTTACTTGTGACTACATTGTAATAAGTAAACAAGTTTATAAGACTGAAATGTCCAACAGCTGTCTTATGCGGAGCTGCATTGTTTCTTGCTGCTTTCTCTCTCTCTATCTTTCTGTCTCTCTGGTGCCTTTGCCATTCAAAAACATCAGTCAGTTTTTGTTTTCCCTAATGTTTAGATTGAGAGTGTGTCTGGTTTTACTTAGTCTCCTTTGTTTCTTACACAGACAAAAAAGTCTGGACATGCAGTTCATCTGAAGGAGAGCTTGGAGACAGGATTATCTTCTCCCAGGATGAAGAGTTCAGTATCTCTATCGAGTTCTCTCCCGAGTAAGTGAAACATTTTGAATTTCAACAAACATTTCAGCAAGATCAGATAGAACATTCTAAAAAAACATATTTTTTTTAGAAAAAGGTAATCCTATGTATTTGTCTTTTTCAGTGGGCAGCCAGTCAAAGAAACTACAACAACCTTACAGAAAAAACACAAATGCACTGTAAGTTGCTAGTCACTCTAGACACTGTATTTTGAACTAATACTACTGGTGTGTCATGACCTAGACTGTGTCTATTACATTATGTTAAACAGTTGATTTTATTCTATTTCTGTTGTTTAGTACCAGCCTGAGAAACGCTACCTTAAATGCCCTGCAGCTCTCAGAGTTGAACACCTGAAAAAGTTCATTCGGTCCAAGTTTTCCTTACCTCCAAACATACAGGTAATGTTAGAAGCAAGGGGTTGCATTCCTGGCATGTTCAGTTATCTCAGCCCCCCCTTCCTTTTTTTTTTTTTTAGCACTACATAAAACTTTGAAGATTACATTGAGTTCGGCTTTGAATGTATGCAGTAACAGTTACTAGGACAAAAATTAAAACTATTTTATAGTGTGTTCTTATTGAACTCTCTACACTTTATAAGCAATGAAAGAGTTCTTATCTTTTTACAATACCTCTATTCAAGTCACATATTTGGAATGGGGGGCTGCGCATGGTTCTCAAAAAAAAAAAAAAGCTCTAACAATTTTTCTAGAAATGTAACAGTTGATGTATATAGTTGTGAAAAGAATGACTTGCTTGTTGGACACACTTTGAAAACTCTAGTTCGACCATTACAATTTTTCAAAGTATAAAAAAAATTATTATAATTCGGCTAAAGGACTAAAAAAAACATATTTATCTTCAACAGACTCTATGTCTTCTGGGGGGGGGGGGGGGGCTGAATCGGTCAATGTAGAAAAAATTTTCTTTTTTTTAAATCTAAAATTTATTTGTTATTAAAAACAAAATATTGCTCTTCTATAAGTTGTATAAAGGAGGTAATTGTCTTTCCTTATTCATAAGTATTTTTTTAGATTTGATGAAATCCTGCAAGGGAAGAGTTACTTAGATTTGCTGGGTACCTGTAGCATAATATAATAAAAACACCTCATTATGTGTCTGTGATCTAGATTTTAAAAAATGTTTTTAATTATAGTTGTTGACAAATAATTTTTTTGTTGCTTTGCCCTCAGATTGATTTATTTCAAGAGAAAGAACCCTTGTGTGACACCTACACTTTGATGGATGTAGCTTACATTCACATGTGGAAGAGGGTACGTTTGTAGGATCTGTCAGTCATGCATTAGATGACTTGTCTAGCTTTTCTTAGATCATTCAGTCATGCATTAGATGAGTTGTCTAGTTTTGCAGTAGAATGATACCCTTTCTTGTCCCCCTTCCCCAGGACTGTGTTCTCCGACTGTTCTACTCCTTCTATGAGATACCACCAAAGATTAGAAAGCTGGAGACAGTGAGTGTCATTGAAAAGGTAAACAAGAAAAACAAAGAGAAGAAAGAAGAGAAAACACAGAAGAGAAAAACTGAGAGAAAGTCCAAGACTAAGAAAGAGAAAAACAGAAAGCAGTGCAAAGTGGCAGATTCTGTCAGCTCTAACAATGACTCTGTTGGCCAGGTACAGACCAAACCAAATGGCCAGAAGTTGAAAAGGAAGCATTTAGACACATATCCTGGTGAGACTGATCTTCAGCCCCCAAAATTGACAAAAAGCAGTTTAAATGGGCTTTCTGTACATTCTAAAGGGCCACCATTTAAACAAAAGTCCAACTTAGAGTGCACCTCCTATTCTATAATCCAGTCGTCCAATGCAAAAGAGAAATCTAAGAGTGTCAAAGAACCAAGCAAAGACAAAACGTCTCTGAAAATGTTGATCAAATCTTCTCACTTAAAACCAGCCAAGGAGGTCAAGAAGCAGCAGGTGGTCAAGGCCACCTTACTTTCAAACAAACCCAATCTCTTTGAAAGAATGGGATCCTTAACCAAGTGTTCACTGACTGACCAAGTCAACACATCTGATTCCTCCACACTATTGAACCACATAACTCATAAACAAAATAAAAAGCTGAAAGTGAAAGATAAAAAGTGTAATAAGTCTCAAAAAGAGTTCAAGTCAGCAGTCAGCAATACAGAGCTAAATGGTAAATCTAAAGAAAAACATGACATAGTGATGGAGACTAAACTCAGCCCTGGTAACAGGCAGGTTGTAGTAGATGCTGCTTGCAAAATAGTTGAAGCTTGTTCACCAGCTTCAGTCAAGTCAGAACTGAAACCAGAGCTTCCTTCAGAAAGTAGGCCTACTGAATTTCAGTGCCTTAACTTGGATAGCACTGATGTTCTGCTATTAGGTCATAAACAGGAGCTCCCTTTGGCCATTCATGGACAAGGTTCAACTGGTGCTGAAGGGGTGTCTGAAGTTTTATCTTCAGAGCAGTATCAACCTTCTACAACTGACTTTCAAAAGTCTGCAAAGAACACAGCAAGAAACAAGTCAAAAGAAGAAGCTAAAATTGAAAGCCCAACAACTTCCTCAGATGTTTTTCAGAAACTTTCACTAAAGGAAGAAATCGTGTCTCAAACTCAAGTTGTTGTTAAAGATGACAATGACAGTGGCATTGAAACTGACAGTCAGAAATCTGTCACTCCGGAACACAACATACCTTTTGTCACAAATGAGATAATGACTGTTGTCAGTTTAGATAACAAACAATCTGTGATTTCAAATGATAAAAAGTCAGGGATCACACATGACAAGAAAAAGTCAGACATTTTGACATCCAATAGAAAGTCTGAGACTCCCATTAGCAACAGAATCCCAGCAGTGAGTAAAAGTGCCCCAAAATCTGATGTTATAAATAGTTCTAAATCTTCTGTCATGAGTCATGACAACAGGTCACCTTGTATTCCTACAGACAGCAGAATGTTTGGGAGAACAATAGAAGAGAAAGTGTTGACTACTGAACACAAGACGATGTCATCTAGTTCTGTTGATAACAAACTTTCTGTCATTTCAGCAGACAACAAGCTGTCTATTTCTTTAGACAACCAAGTGTCTGGGCTGGATACAGACAATAAAATTAAGGTGGACATTAAAGAAGATTCCAAAATATCCCCTCAAGATATAAAATACATTGACAAAGAACTTGTCAAGCAGGAAACTGGGTTTCCAGAGAAGTGTAAAGTAGAATGCAAAGGACATTTGAATACTTTGGAAACCAAAGAGAGTCAAGTTAGTGAGAATGAAAAAAGTCTTTTAGTAAATGGTTCTTCTGTACATTGTCTTCAGACTAAGGTGGTCGAAAACAATAATGATATCACTGTTGTTAAAGACTCAGTTTCGCCTACAGAGATCACAGTGTCTGCAACTGACCAAGAATCTCAGGGCATTGTAAAGTCATCTTCCCCAAAGAAGCAGACAGTCAACTTACAGAAAGTAGACTCTGATGTTTCTAGTCAGGCAAAGTCACTCAGTAATGGGGTTCTTTCTTTGCAATCATTGCCAGAACCTCCTAGACTTGTTACTGCAGGATGCTCTGTTTCTCTTACCATTGCTTCCATTGTTTCAACATCCAACACTGCCGTGAGTCCTTCCACCATAAGCCTCTCTGGGGCCAAGTTGGCCAGTTCTTACACCACCAATACCTCCTCGATATCTTCAGTTGGTAACACACTTATTTCCACCACAGCTAGCAACACAAAACCAACTGTGACTTCAATACAGAAAGTGGATTTATCTCCAGAAACATGTGAAGTTCAGAGACCAAAAGACCTGTCTAACACGGGGCCCAAATCTATGGCTTCTGCACCAGGGAAGAGTAAAGAGAAACAGCATGACAACATGACCAGATCGTCTTCAGTGCCACCTGTCTCCATCTCAGCTTTGTTTAGCAATGGCTCCAATCATTCTTCAGGTAAATCAGCTCCCACCTCATCCATCCATTCCACGGCTCCATCTATAGCCAACACTTTCCTCATCGCACCTCCCATTCCCTCTGTTGAACCATTGTCAAGGTCTTCATCTCATTGTGAACAGAATACATCTACAATTCCTAAAGAAGCGATTAATGTTGACAATTTCTTATTCGACACCAAACCTTCAGAAAAAGATTCTCCCAAACCAGAGATGAACTCAAAACCACGTGAACTGTCTCCTCCAATAAAACAGCCGCCAAAGAATATTTTAAAGGCCAAGCCCATTTCATCACCCGAGGAGCCTCGAAGCTCCGTGGAGGCCCAGCTGACTGCTATGCATCAGCTTCCCAAAACTATATCTCAAACGTCAAAGTCGTACTCCTCTGTTGCCCGTTCTGCTTCATCCTCCTCAGCTTCGTCCAGCAGATCCAACAGCAGTGTGATACAGACCACAAAGATTAGCACTTTGATTCCAAAGTCTAATTCCATTAGCTCCAAGTCGAGCATGTACACCAAGTCTTTCTCATACCCAACCAACATAAACAGTGTCCCGTCTTCAAGGAGTTTCCTGCACTCTGCCATGCCGCATTCTTTGCCTCGGAATGATCTGTCAGCCATCATTAACGGCACTGTGAGCGCAGTGAACTACCAGCGCGCCATGAGCAAAGCCTCTCTGGCACACTCTGCCCCCAAACCTACTATCCCATCCTCTCCTCTTACTCATCCTCCAAGAACGTCGACCAAGCACGGTGCTAAAGACGGGGAGAGTAAACATGAAAAGACCTCAAAAAGTAAGAGTATTCCCCCTTTGACAATCCCAAAGGCTACCTTGGGCAGCACAACTCTGAAGCTGCAACGGTCGCCTGGCTCCACTGACCACTATATCTTTGCTCCGGCGGCAAGTCCATTTGGACTAAGTGGTCACCACAGTGGGGAAAAGGGCAAAAGCAATAAAGACAAACATAATTCCAGGACCCTGTCATCTCCAGCCCTGTCCTCTAAAGAGAGTGTGTACGCTGCTGGGGGAGGTGAGAGACAGCGAGTACCAACTATAAAAATATCAGACATCAATAGAAATCCTATCATCGTGGACAGTGGTCTCAATAACCACCTCACACCCCAGTACAGGGCTTACAGCTCCGCCACCGCTGGTTCGCGTGCACCCGTAGAAAATGGATCCAGCCGAAACCACCTACGAGCAGGGAGTGAGTGCGGCTCGCCCAACACTGGGAATCAGCGGTCAGCTCGCGAGACCAGACGACCATCGGACTCTGAGCTGTTGATGAACCACTGCTACGGTTACACCACAGCTGACCTTCTGTTCAACGGGTTTAAACTGCCCTCACAATCCCATCCCAAGTTTCCTGATCTCCACTATGATACAGATGCCATGCCTTTGGATTATTCCCAGTCTTCATCTAAATCGTGAACATCTGTTGGTACTCGGAGTTACATGAGTGAATTCTGTCTGGACTTAACTGCCATGTTTAGTACTTTGAAAGAAGCTTTGTACTTGATTTGTTACTATATCACTGTTGACATTGACCTTTCAGGTCAAGGATAAGACACTAACTGAAATAATATTGTGATACGTTATTTTATATGATGCTCTTATTTTGTTGTCTTTTGGTTCCACGCCTCCCTTCCCTTTCTTGTTTGTAGATTGTATTCATTATGTGCCACTGCATGGGCTGTTATCTCTTGGAATGGAGTTAGTATTATCTTTGGTGTAACCTGTTCTTATTCTAGTCTTTATTGAACCTGTCAGTGGCCAAAACGTGTCTAGCCAATGATGTGCAGTATTAGAGATAAAGGGATGCTGTTATTGACTACTTCAGTTTAGTCACGTGACAAACTCATCTAGGTGGTTGCAACATTTAGGAGATAGCAACAATCAAGTTTCAATTCACTTGTACTTTTTTTTGTGGATGGGGGGTGGGGTCTTTTGTTGTAGCAGGAGCAGCATCTAGTTAGATTAGACTTGAGACTCTCTGACATTGGTTCAGTCTGATCAATACGAGAGTCATCCAGTCCACCACTTTCATGTACAGACAGAACAGTTCCAGCACGTCTACAGCATTACCTGTGAAACACATTCCTGGACATTTAGAAACTGTGATCCAAATGAACACCTTGTTTTTTTCTTGTAATTTATTTAGCAATACACCTTGGCAAAGTTGTGGACTTCATACATTAAACAATAGTCAAGGGGAACTAGGTACCTCCTTATGCACTCGGGACATAGCATTGTTTTATTTGTGTCAGGTTAGTAAGTCTTTTCAGAGACTTTGTCAAAGACCATTAAAACGTTTAGTTTAATATACTCAGTATGTAAATGGCCATTGATATTGTAGACTTGTTGTTCTGTTTGATCAAAACTAATACATAAAGAAGCCTCCGAAGTATTACTAAGAAATGAACTTATTTAGTGACAACGTCTTCAACTAGTTCATGTTATCATGTTTTTAAAGGGAACATGTTCCTACCTTTCTAAACTTGACCCAAGGAAAACTTTCTAAATCTGTGTTAAGGACCATAGACGATAACGGCTTTGTCCACGATTGTCCCTTTCCCCTTTTTAAAATCAGCTTTTAAAGGCCCCATTTGTTGTTGTTTTATAGCACTATACTTTTTTTTTTTCATCTGGTTTTTTTAAGTTTTTATCGCTTTCTGTCTTTCTTTTTCTCCTGTTTTTTTTTTTATTTCTTCCTCGCTCGTGTCTCTGTATAGATCCTGCTCTCTCTCTCTCTCTCTCTCAACCAATTTGTGTCAGAATGAACAGTCCAGCACCTCCTGTACTCTAGCAATTGTTTCTTTGCTAGCCCTATTCATCTTGGTGAATGTTTGGAAGACCTGCATTGTCTTGTCCAAGAACTAAAGGATGTCATTAGTACTACTGTTTTAACCCAAGACTACACTATTTATTCATAAGTTGTCCAAAGAACCTTTCTATTTATTTATTTATTATACTCGTTATTTAATGTATCCCTGTATCACTGCTTTAGTGTGTGCTTTCTGTTAGCCCTGTGTCTTGATGGCCTGTCACATGATCCCTAGGGCTGCAGGAAATGTGGCCTGGAACACACGCCTTTGTTTTGTTGATGTATGGTATTTCAACATGCCACGTTGGTTAATACTTAATGAGGAATGAAACCTCGGCACATGAAGGGCCGGTTCATCAAGATGTGAGGCCGCATGTTGAAAAGTTTGTCTGTATGACTTCTAGACCCGGAAGTAGAATATTTGTATATTTTTCCTAAGTGATTAGCTTCTAATAGCTGTGTTCACATTAATAACCCACTAGCTACTGACGTCAGATCGGCAAGACTTAGGGGGTGAGGAAGACACTTGTTTCTATTTCCTAATTTTCCCTTTATCATTGTTAAAATTTATGCTTGTAACTGATTGTTTGAAAATAAGTGGCACGCGGTGTCATTTCATTGATAAACCCAAACAGAAATAAGGTGATGATGTATTTAGCAGATGAATTGATTTATGGGCAGACCAGAACTTTATATATACTCACAGCGATCCAAAGTGTATTATGTGTAGGCGTGTATTGTGTATTGCTTGTTAGCTGTAAGCCCGCCGGTCTGTGCAAATGACGTATGCAGTACGTGCGTGTGTGTGTGTGGAAACGTTTTGTTTTTTTCCCTCGCGTTATCTTGTTTCTAAGTTGTTCTGACACTAGCATTGACTTGTTCTAATGGAGTAAGAGAATGTTCCAGAAAGAACAGTTTGGTTTAGCTCGAGGTTATTAGGACGTTTTCTCTTGCGGTAAATGATCTCTTGTAGTCATTGTATTTTTGATGTGAACCATCGTTTTATGGTTAGTTGCTAACATACTGGCCAATGGTTTCATCTCAACTCAATCATATGTTTCCTGCTTGTTCATTGAAACACAGAGTATGCTGTCAACGAACAGACAGACATGTGCTTAGGCTTCTTGTTATTATTGTACCAGAAGTTCTGATCCGCTGACCGATGGTTTCATGAGACAGGTGGCGCCACATCTTTTGTTCCTGGCACTCAGACGTTGTAGCAACTAGTTGGGTGTAATGGTGACTTCCTCAGTGTCTGTCTCTTCACATTTCTTCCCTATTGGTTTTTGTCTTACTGCTGTACTTGCTCCATGCTATAAGATGTCTACTTTCAAATTAGAAGGCACAAGATTGACAGTGCTTCTTAAATGTTTGGATGGACATTGTATCATGTTTTGTTGTTACTTTATAAGAAATACATCAGCTTTGGGATTGGCCACTTCCGTGCAGGACTGAAACATAGTCTTATGATTGGGTTTACTCTGAAGACAACAGTTTTGTTCATCTTTTGGTATTTAAACAAGTTGGTCTTATCACGAATGTTGACATCATAGAAGGACGTAAGATTTATCAGGTTGATCTTGGAGAGTGGTTGTGATTGAAGCTTATTAAAGACACTGGGAGTAGATTTCACTTGTTTATCTTACTTTGGTACAAAACAGCTTTCTCTGATAACAGCATCTGTGTAATTCATGTCTTATGAGAGGGAGAGTACTGGAGATCGTATCCATTGTAGACATACATTGGTATTAATGATGTCTATTGATTGGTTGTCGACACTGGCACGGAGGTAGTCCCTAGGCTGTGGAAGTTTACCAAGATAACGAGCAGGCAGGATTGGTTATTGACCTAGTTGCCATTCACTTGGTCTACCTAAGAACCGTGTGGTCACTGAGACAGTCACTGTGTCTTGAGGTCATTAATATAACCACGTTCACGTCGCTGTGTTATTGTCATGTAGGTATTAAATAGAAAAACAATATGGATGACTATTTTTGTTTAAACAAGTGTTCAACTCATCAACAGACTCTAAACATTTTTTTTTTGGTTTCAAACAACAACTCAGACTTTTTCTAGGTCTGGCTCTTGCTCTCTCTGTCAGTTCTTTCTGGGTCTAGCTCTCTAGTTCTTTCTGGCTCTAGCTCTCTCTGTCAGTTCTTTCTGGGTCTAGCTCTCTCAGTCAGTTCTTTCTGGGTCTAGCTCTCTCTGTCAGTTCTTTCTGGCTCTAGCTCTCTAGTTCTTTCTGGGTCTAGCTCTCTCTTGTGAGTTCTTTCTGGGTCTAGCTCTCTCTGTCAGTTTTTTCTGGGTCTAGCTCTCTCTGTCAGTTCTTTCTGGTTCTAGCTCTCTCTGTCAGTTCTTTCTGGGTCTAGCTCTCTCTGTCAGTTCATTGGTCGTACAAAGTTTCAATTAATGTAAGGTAGCGTATCCAGATTCAGCTCCTAAAGATGCTGCTCTGTCACATTCTGTAACCACGTGTTTCTGTGTAAGTGTAGCTTGGCTGACATGACGTCATAGCAGCCATAGATTTGAGAGGTTTTGTCTCCTTCACCTGTGTTTCCACCCACTGGGAGATAGCCCATCTGGCCGTCACGTCATGTCGTGGCGTAGTGCTATCGATTTTCATTGGTCTCCCCTCCCCACCTCCAGCCAACATCGTGATCATTAGCCCCCTGGATTGGTACTACAGCTCACACTTGCCCCCCCCCCCCCCCTTTTCATTTGTTGCTCGCCCATCACTTGTTTGGACTTACACCATTCTCTTCTCGTTACCAGACATACCATTGGATAGTCCAATAGTGTTGATACACAGTGTCTGCAGGGCTGTCAACTAGTATCAGTGCTGGACTAGGAATTACTTTCATATACATGATCAACTAATGGTGAAACGTGTTTGTACGACTTTGAAGATGATTCCACTTTTTGAATTGTAGCCACTGGTCATTTTGTTGTGATTTATATATGTAATTGTCAGATTCTGAAATACCATAGAAAAGTGTTAGGTCCAATGGACCGCTTTCTGCTGTACTGGTTGATGTTATAACGTGATGGAATGGTCTTATTTAGGTCAATGCATTTAACCATGAGAAAAGAGAATTGCATCTCTTGGCGTTCAATGTGTCTGTCTTCTTTATGTTCTGGGATGTATGTATTAGAGAGATGTGGCGGTACACTGGATTGAATGAGGCTATTGCCTGCAGGCCTCGCCTCCAAGTTCTACTTATTGTCTTTGTTTCTAGTCAAATGTTTCTGCTCGAACCAGTAGGCTTACACTATTGGATGGTGATAGCAAGGTTACAGTGGTGGTTACTGGTCTGCAGCCACAATGTTATGATTATTTACTTTCATATTTATAGGAGCACCACTTCCACGCCCCCACACCCCCATTTCTAATTTGATGTCTCAATGTGATGTCAACCAAGTATGGATGTTTGTCCGCACTTTGTACAGACATGAAAACAGATTTGTAAAAACATTGGAAATAAATCATGGCTTTATCATCATTGGTCTTAATGGACTTTATTTAAATGTGCAAACAATGTTGTTTGTATGTTGTTTGTTCTTGTTCGTTTTAGTTAAGCTTTGAGGTTATCACTTTTTTTTTTCTTTTATGACATACTTAAACCAAACTGTCAGTACAGTAGGTTACGTAATTATATAAGGAATGCTGGCTATTTCATTAAGGGTAATGCCAAGAGATATCCATGTTTGTCTATGAATTAAACAGTCCCACATACAGAGCGATCCTAGGCCTGTATGCAACGTGCAAAGTTCAGGTCGTGGGCTGCAGATACACATTGATATGTCATTTTGAATTTGTTCGCCTTTCAAATTCAACTACATATCACAAGGAATTGATTGATTTTCAGTTATTTCCTTATTACTAAGAAAAACAAGTCATTTAATGCGCGTGGCCTGCTCTAACTTGTGCCATCAGCAATAAGCTCTTGTTTCATTAACTTGGGTACACATCCTTGTTAACTTCTGGCACTAGAATTCAATCTTCCTTCTCTACCTTCTCAGCAAAGTCTGGCTTACACAGACCTCTCCTTTACATTCCAGACTTTAATTTACTTTTTTTCTTCCTCCATTTTTTAAATCTTTCTCTCTCTCTCTCTCTCTCTCTCTCTCTCTCTTCCAGTGTTGTGATTATTACCAGGATATCAAGCAGTGGCCGGGCCGGGCTGGTTGCCAGACGATCGATAAGTTGACCTTGACCTTGGCAAGGCACTCATCCACAAGCGCGCTCTGTGTGAGCCCAGTGTCTGACGCAGAATCGATCTTACTTGCCAACTCCGAGTGGAAATGGGAGGCCAGGAAATGGCGCGTGCATATTTTTGGGTTAACCAAAGGGGGTATGGGTTCTCACGTTGGATAACTAGAGAAATAAGGAATGAGATTCACTTCCTTGTAGGATCTAGTATTACTGGTGTCAGAAGCAGAAGTATGGGGGAACAATGTAGCCAGCATACGTGTGGTTCATACCGATTGTATGTGTATACGTTAAACCTGTTAGTAGGTACACAAACACGTAATATTAATACTAGACAAATGCTGGTTGCTCAAAACACAAATAATGGCCAATAATACACAATGCTCAAAAATAAATGACTACTAAACAATAATTTCACAAGATATACTAAATGGCTGTTTCACTGGCAACTCATCGAAAGATAAAACAGTTGACTGAGCGTGTAGCGCTGAGGTACACAGACGTCTGCTTAGTGGTAGACTACAGTTGGGATATAATGGCGTGAGTTTAAATATATCCACCAACTTCACAACTGTCATGAGAGTTAAAACTAAGTTGCATGAAGCTGATTGAAGCTCCCCTCCAATGGCCTGTCAACCACCTGAACTGCAGACAGTTGCCAGCTAGCAGAAGGAAAGTGCAGCAAGAAAAAGCGGGAAATTAAACAGCTCCCTACATTCACGTCTGCAGACTTCGTGACTTTACGTTTACTTCTTCAACGTAACATTAGTCATCAGTCACAAGAGTCATCAGTCACAAGAGTCATCAGTCACAAGAGTCATCAGTCACAACAGTCATCAGTCACAACAGTCATCAGTCACAACAGTCATCAGTCACAACAGTCATCAGTCACAACAGTCATCAGTCACAAGTCCTCAGTCACAAGTCATCAGTCACAACAGTCATCAGTCACAAGTCATCAGTCACAAGTCATCAGTCACAAGTCATCAGTCACAAGTCATTAGTCACAACAGTCATCAGTCACAACAGTCATCAGTCACAAGTCATCAGTCACAACAGTCATCAGTCACAACAGTAATCAGTCACAAGAGTTCAAGGAAAAAAAGGGGCTGGGAGATGGTCTTTTAATGATAGAGAAACTAGAATTGATTTGCATTATATTTTTGTAATTTTAATTGTTACTTTTCATTGAATACTCTGAGACGTGCTTCAAATTGATATTTTCTACTTTTTAAAATACTTTTCACAATCAATAGACACCTGATCCAAGCCATGAGATTCACTAATAGAAGGAATCTGCAGACTAAGAAAATTCCCAGGATTGTATAACTCACAAAAAACACTTTGTCCAAGCAATACAAGAGTTATCTAGACCATACCAACATCTACTTTTAAACTTGATCTTGTTGACGAAAGTCGAATACTTTATTTTAGAAAATACTAGCAGGACACCCGTCTTTGTCAGAATATGCAATCCTAACAATCCTAACTAATCATTCAGTTTTCTGACTTTCACAAAATAATTTATTTACTATACAAACATGATGTAAGATCTTTACAGACCTATAGCAACAAACAGGAAAGCATCGTTTGACAAGGTCGCTTTTCTAGTCATAAATTTGTCAACATACAAAAAATAGCGACTTACAAAAAAACGTAAAAAACTGAAGAGACAAATGGAACGAAAAACAAAAAATATAAAAAAAGTTATTTTTATATAATGATCTTTGCCCCATATATTGGGCCTATATGAAGTGGATAACGTTTGTAAGAGCGTTTACTTCACTCTTAATAACTAATTAATACTAGATTTTTAAAAAAAGGAAAAAATACAGCGCATCACCACCCCGTTTCCCCCGCCCGACAAAAATAAAAATCCTGACTACCTACATCATGAATATAGAAAATTCTACTTTGGTGATACAGATACAGATTTCAAAACATTCAAAGGCAGTAGCCAGGCTATATTACTTAACAGGATCTACTTAACGATACTGTAAATTAATAACTCATATAAGTATTATAGGATTATAAACATGTATATTGTCACAAGCTAATTTAAGCAGTCCAGCGAATGATTTCTACAGATGACGATCCTGATCTTCTATATACTTATTGAACTCTTTATTGAATGCATGAGGGAATTTCAATTCCAATGACGTATGTTCAAAAAAGATCACATTTAAATTTAAAATGATTATATTTTGAAAAATTATAACGGTCAATTCAGAGTTTTTACTGTAAGGCCAATTAGCCAGTATTTTTTTTCCCCAAAATATAGGCCTACATTAACTGCCGAAATTTATCCGAAAATCGTTTGAGCAGTTTTCGAGATCCTTGTCCAGGTCCCAGTTTTTTGAACCCATGATAAGAGTTTGTCTTCTTATAAGAGAAATTGTATTTAACCGTTCTCTTATCATGTGTACTATCAGCATTTTATTGTATTTCTAAAGATTTTTTAAATATCTAATTTGCAAGAAGCATCGAAATAAACACACACACACTAACAGAATAAACAAATCCACTTCTCAAACTACAGTCCGCATAAAACTGATAAATATCTTGGAGGTGCTGAATATCTCTGACGTCCTAAATATCTCTGAGATCCTAAATATCTCTGACATCCTAAATATCTCTGACATCCTAAATATCTCTGACATCCTAAATATCTGGGACATCCTAAATATCTCGGACATCCTAAATATCCCTGACGTCCATCGTTGTTCCATCCTCTTGTTTAAGAAAACATTTTAATTACAAGAACTGTTTGAAAAGAAGTGGTAAAACTGACAAGGTACTTCATAGACAAGCTCCTACCAATATCCCCCTGCCCCCAACTATAGTGCTTCAAGGAACTTGTGTTTACAAAATCAGAAAAGGTTGAACATCTTTCGTTTATTACTAACATGTATTTGAACAGCCTATTCAATTAGCAACACACATACACTTAGAAATACACTTACACAAAAAATGCAAGTTAAGAGACAACTTAAAATAGCGAAAAAAAAACACCTCACTTCCAGGGCATTCAACAAAACATTGACTCCAACTAGTAACATCCTAAAATCATCGACCTTCTCAAGGTCAGTCTTTATCAGAAAACATAACTCAGGTAGATACCAATAACAGAGAGAAGGGGAACATTCAACCCATTGAAAATATTCCTTACTCTAGATCTAGTTCAGTCTTCAGATCCCCGGGTCAATGGCATGCTTGGTATTCAATGCAACTTGAAATAGAGTTTCTCAATGAATGTCGCAGTGACGAGGTCAGCGTGTAAGGTCAGCATGACCCTCTGTTATATATCCATCTTCAAAAAAAATCTACATTTTCTTTCAAATTCCTTCTGTTAGCTCACACTTTTACCATAGTCAAAACCACAAGTCGAAAACTAAAAACCACAAGTTGAAGGCTTGAAACTACAAGTCGAAGACTCAAAACCACAAATCGAAGACCTAAAACCACAAGTCAAAAATGCAAAACCACAAGTAAAAAAAAATTTATACATATATTAGTCCTTTAATCAATTCCTTCTTATTGAATCAGGCGGTGCCAAAAGGTTTATGTACGTTCATTTATTTCTAACTACAAAGAAACATTGGAGTCGAGTGCGGAAATTCCCGCTGAACATAAAAGACGTAAGCGAACTTTAATTTGAAGAGAATATTATTACAACAAATTATAACGGTTATCTTGTTTACATTTGTTTCTTGTTGCAACTAGAGTACAGATTCGAACGAAATAAACATGAATGTAAAGTAAACACTTTTAAGATTACTATCGACGGTGAGACAAATGTTCCCAATTGTTGTTGACGCCAATATTGCGATTCAATCAAAGTTTAATTAACGCGACATCTGACAGAACATTCCAAAATTAACAAGTGCAAGTATTCACTCATACAGTTGTAAGTTATCTCTTCTAAAAAGTTTGTTTCCCTGCACCTCTTTCTTCCTATCTCTCTTTCTCTTTCTCTCTTCTTCTCTCGCTCTCTGTTATTTATATATTCATGTATACAATTGTATTAAAAAGGGAATACAAAGGCTCATCTAGTAACTTGGCTTACGAAGTAAATTCTTGATGTAAACAAATATCTTAGCGTCATGTCCGATTCTCCACTCCTGACTCGTATGTTATTGAACAATGCAGAAAGCGAGATCTCTGTAGGACTTAGTATATCATAGCGACTTGATAAATACTTTAAGAATATCTCATCACAATAGCAGTTGGTAATGGCCACTGTGCACTGTGCATTTCCATTCACATGCACTTTGTATAAATAAAATACCGATATAAATATAAACAATAAGAAAAAAAGCAATAAATTTTTTTTAAAAACGATCTTCGCAGTACTCATTAGAATCAAAGCATTAATTACATTCAATTGAACATGGCCTGTCCTCTTCTAGAGATATAGACAATTAGTTAAAGAAATAGAAGGTTCTAGTTTAAGAAATGAAAGGTGATTATGAAACTTTATCCTCCGAATCACGAACACTTCTAAAAAGTGAAAGAACTTGTTCATTGTCACCCACTTTTTTTTTTTTGTTTTTGGAACTTGCACAAGATTTGAACTTTGAACTTTTCAACTTTAACGAAACTTATGTGTCTCGTGAATGCTTCAAGTTTTTATGTAGATAAAGAGACAGATTTTAATAGAATTTCAAATTCCCCCATACAATCCACTTTTTAAAATTTCCTTTTATTGTTATTATTAGTTTTAGTATTTCGATTTTAAATGCGTAAGTTTTTAAAAGGACATACCTCCATTATGCAAGTTTAAATATAAAAAAATATTAAAATAACTAATTAAAATTAAATTAGGGTCAAACCGGGTATAGGACCAGTGATTATGACACGGTCAGCTTCGTGTAACATACGTCGTTACCTACTCGGCTTGTGGGCAGTGCAGAGATCAGCGATTAGTTTTGGATATTTTCATTATATGGACTCTGGACACTACGACACTATACACAAGGCTCTGGACCTAAGCCCCAAATTTAGAACTCTTAAGATCTAGTCTAGATCTATATATACTTGTAGATCTAGAATTAATCTAGATGTAAGCTATATCTATATTAGATTTGCGTAAAAAAATATTAGAAAACCTTAGCTATTTTTTCAATAAAAACATTAAATTTACTCAGTTATAGCATAACCGAATTTTTTAAAAATTATTATTATTAGTGAATAATTCCAATGATAATTCCTAAATCTAGACTTAGAAGACGATGCGTGAAATGTTCCTGAACATTAAAGTATTTACTCTTAAATCAATAAAGCCTTACATTCGGAAATGGTCTAACACGATAATCTTTTCAATAACGCTTTCAAAACCGATGTTTGATCTAGACCTAGATTTAGTCTCTAGCCAAATTTACATTTTTTTTTTTTTACTTTAAAAAATTAATACGGTCAAACTAGAGTTTTCCCCATTTGGCCAACGAGCTAGTCATTATATTCTCAGCAATAGATATCAACTGTTAAGTTTATGGAAAATCGTTAGAGCCGTTTTTGAGATCAGCAGTCCAGATTCCTGGATCCAGGTTCCATGAAGTTCTTACTTGAATAGAGGTTTGTAAAAAAAGAAGTTTTTGACGTGAAGTCCACAATTAGAAATGAAAGGAACACCATCTGGTACAGACTGATCAAGGTGGACTTGAATCAAGCAGGACAGAGTGAGTAAAGAAAAAAGAGCCAGCAGATTTTGAGCTCGGGTTGTTGATGTGAAGAATAGTGTCTGGTATTGAAACACTATTTTCAGACTAATGGATTATAGTTACACAAGTATTTTTTGTCTTCTAAATTTTGTAAACAATTTATTTGGATAAGAATTTGTTTCTGTAAATTTAACCATCCAGGCTTAGAGCAATATCAAGCATACATGTTTCTCTCCTGTACATGCGAGTGTTGAGCAGCTCATGCAAAAATAAATACAGGCATAGAAAAAGGTAAAACGACTGTTTGTCATTGGATGTTGTTATTGGTTTTGTGCTGTCTGTCCGTCCTTGCGTCTGTGGCTTTTGAATCTCTTAAACAAAAAGCGCAATTAAAAATATTATTTAATTAAGGCCGGTTTCATGCTTGAAATACTGTGCTGATTAAACTACTGAGCATAACATCTGTAAAGGTGACGTTTCGGATGTTTTCAATCTATTTCGTAAACATAAATATTGGTTTAAAAAGAAAGAAAAATATTATCCATAAGGAATGTGCATTTTTAATGATGTAATAATCGTATACATTAATGTTTTATTTTAAAAGAACACAATTCAACTTCAAAAAATATTTTTATAGTCATTTAATTTTTTTCTGGCAACTGCAACGCTCTACTTTCTCTAGTAAGAAGAGGGCTTGGCATATTTATTTCAATCTACAAGATTACAAAGATTTTGTATCGTCTGGATACGCAAACTCAAATACGGTCCCCAAATAGTTCCACCTAAGAGGGTAAAAAGCCGTTCCCGGTCATTTCATCCCCGGTAATTTCATCTTTGGTCACTTCATCCCGATCACTTCATTCCCGGTTATTTCATCCCATGGTCATTTCATCCCCTGGTCATTTCATCCTCTGATCCAAAAAAATAATTGTAAAAAAAAAAAAGAAAAAAAAAGGTATGAAACCAGCACTATTACCTATATTTATTTGTTATTTACATGCCAAAAAGTGTGACACATTAAATAAAAATAGAATTTAATGTCATTAAACTATAAAAACGTAACATCCAGAGACATCAAGCTAATGTAGACACTGTTTGTGTATGTGTTCATCTAAATCACTCTGATAGTACTGAGGTCTATTGATTCGTGCTACTGTACATCGTTTGAAATGTCTTGCCTAGAGCTGCATCTTCCTGGGCACCTTCTTCAGTGCCAGAGTGGATAACTTGAATGTATAACAAAACGTAGACAGGTAATGTTGGGCTCCAGAGGAGGGTTGAAGTCAAAGTTTATTGGATTATAAATGACGCTTCCCCTTTTTCAAGAAAGAACTATTGACAAACAAAGATAGATAAATGGAAAGGTGACCTTCAGGAGATAATGTATATCAGCCGCATGATCATAAGTATTCTAATCATTCTCAAATTTCAAAAGATTTTCACTACATCCACCAAACGTTGGCCTTTGATCTTTACATCACGCAATAAGCGCAGGATAATATTGACATCCCTTATATCAAATAGAAACAATAGAACTAAATAAGAACCCCACTTTACAATATATTTTCTTATTGACATCTATTATTTCATTTGTCAATAAGCATGAAGAGAGAAGGGGGAACACTATAAACACTTTATAATAACAGGCTAAAAATATCCACTTAAAAAAAGTATTCTAAATAAACATATTTATATATTAGATGAAATGAGAGCTTAATGACAAAGCCTTAACACAATTACACAATGACTTAGAAAAAAATAATAATTGAGGATGAAATGACCAGGGTTGAAGTGACCGGATACGAAATGACCGGTGACCGTCAAAAGAAAGGTTTCAATACTTTTCAGCACGATTAATGAAAAACCATGAAGTGCCAACTAAAATAAAACCACATCCTGCCTACGGCCATACTAAACAGACGTGTGGGTATTGAAAGTGTTATCTACATATTGTTAGGCTGGCTGATGGCACCATACTTCAGGCTACGGAGATATATTCATGCTATTATTTTTATTAGTATTATTAGGGGGCGCTGTGGCTGAGATTTGAGATCATATTTTCGAATCTTGGTGAAGACTGGGATTTTGAATTTCGGGATTTTTTTAGGGCACCCCTGAGTCATCTGATCCTTAGATGGCAAGGTCTGAACGGGAAGTTATTATTATTATTATTATAAAAGAGCGAGTATTTATTCTCTGGTGAAGCCAGGGTCGAGTTTCGTTAAAGGGAAACAAAATTCATCGTAGTCCCTTTATCAGTTTCCACCGAGGAATTTTCTGGTGATGTGGCAGGTCTGCAGAAGTACCGCCCTCTGACAGGCAACGAGAATGTTCCTAGGAATGACAAGGGCCTTCAAGGTATCTGTGAGGTCAGTTGTTATTATTCCCTCGGTTGATATGACGATGGGGTATATTGTTATTTTAGATAATTTCCATAAACGCTTAATCTCCAAGCCAATGTTCCCATATTTCCGTTGTTTTTCCAGCTCAGTTGTTTTTTTTTAATTATGAGATAGTGGTACGGCGATGTCAATAATGGTAGCGGCCTTTTCTTTTTTATCGATGAGCAGCAAATCAGGGCGATTAAAATCTACCGTTTTGTCAGTCAAAACAGGCCTATCCCAGTACAGTATTATTATTATTATGTTAGAAACGAAGGAGTATTCATTCTCTGGCACAGCCAGGGTCAAGTCTCAATAAGAGAAACAAAATTCGTTGTAGTCTCTTTATCAGTGTGCACTGAGAAATTTTCTGGAGATGTGTCTGGTCTCTGACATGCAACGAGAATCTTCTTAAGGGCCTTGAAGTGAAATATTATTATTACTAGTCGACCGCTATTTTGCAGGGACGGCCTTAGGCCACTGAAACCTATGCGATTTACCAGGAGCTCCTGGAAATCTTCTGACATTGCAAAATATACGAAAAAGTCCTGGAAATATACGGAAATTATTAAAATCTTTTGAAAACTTATACAAATCTCCTAAAATATATACACAAAAAATATTATTTTGGGGTGTCATTCAATATGGAAAATACCAATCCTACGCGTGATAAAAAAAAACGGCTTTAGGCAATACCCATAATTGTGAAGTCTGGTGAAAGAAGCTTCTGGCGCCTGAAACTAATGAAGAATTACTTGAGGTCAACAATTCTCGTAGATAGATTGAAACATTTGGTAATTCTTGCTATTGAGCGTGATCTATGTAGGAAACAGAATTCTTATGATACTGTATAACTTTGCTACACGCAAGGCTCGTGTAGTATTTCTGTGCGTAGTAAAGAATGAACAAAATGCAAAGACGAATATATTTTCTAATACAAACTCTTAATTTTCACTTATTATCCGTATCCCTATCCAATCTGGGCCTCGCGAAATTCAAATCCATGCTATTTAGTGACGGGTGAATACTACTTGTTCTACCTCACCCCCTCTTTTTTTTTCGCCTCTAAAATTACGTGGGGTAACTCTAGTCCGTCCTACTTGCAGAAATAAAAGAGGGATTTTTCCATTACTTGGTGTCCAAACTCTTGAGCCATGAAGAGAATTATATATAGATTATCACATTGTTAATATTCATATGTATTCAAAGATGTGGTTCACTTGGTGCATGGCGTAATCATCGTAATCAAATCGGCTCACCATCCGGCCCGTATATTTATTGCTATATAATATACTTATTTGAATTTTGATATTACGTTGAAAACTGAACTCAAACCTGCCACTCTGGGTTTATATAGGCCTTACGCATTGTATTTCTTCATCCAGATAGAATTTTAGGCTAAAAGAACTTTTCATGTGTACGAACACTTCGACCTTAATTAGTTTGAATACTTTTATTTCATGATTTTGAAACGATGTGATATACTTAACAGATTGTAACATATGACTTAAGAAATGAAGCAACATGAAAAGCTCTTGCAATGCATTCATTTATCCAATAAGATAAGAAGGTCCGTCATCAACAAACTGTATCTAAAGCCTTCAAAACGAAACCATCCAAGTGTTCTTGTGTCATCATAGTTGTATTTAATTTCACTGCATCTCTTGGAGTTCAGCAATTTGAGTTGTATTGTAATCTCTCAGTCCCTTCTTCTCCCCTTCACCTTTCTCTTACCTTTCTCTTTCTCTTACCTTTCTCTTACCTTTCTCTTACCTTTCTCTTACCTTTCTCTTACCTTTCTCTTACCTTTCTCTTACACTCACTTGTGACTGAATTCGTAGCAGGAACATCCTGGGACGAACCAAGCCAATGATATAATGCACATTTGACTGGACATGTTATAGTTGAGTCGATTCAGTGGTAAATAGATTACTTTATGCAATACTACTCCATACCATCGTTACTACTTTATAACCTCAACGACTTGTTATAGATTCACCCCAGTATGAGTATGTACACTCTATCTCATCTTCTACAGAACAATATGAATATAAAACGTATGTTATTTGTTAATATCACTTAGTGTATAGTGAGGATTGTAAATACTCAGTAGCCTGGTATAGAATAGTGGTGATTCCATTATTATGTGTTTAGTATTTGACAGTCAAGTCTTCTGTGAAGGCCTTCTTATCTTATATATTATATTATTTCAAAAAAGAAGATAATTACCTCCTACGCATTTCATGTGTCTATCTAGTCATGCATGTTAATCAATGACTTAAACTCTACTAAGTGTTAAGTCGTTAGTTCTCCTGGCTGATTCAGGCAACCCATTCCAGTCTCTAATGGTGCTAGTGAAAAAGGAGCTCTTGTACGAATTTGTTCTAGCGTATGGAATAAGACATGTGCCTCAATCTTTGTGTCTTTCTGAATATTTCATTAGGTTTTGTTTTTCTAATTGTAAATTAAGGTTTAATTTTTTTAAATATTAGAGCTACTTTACATTTTTAGTCTTCTGTCCTGAAGTGCCTCTAAGTTTAGTGATTTGACTAATAGTGGTCTGCAGATAAGCTGACTTTTGTTCCTGAACTAGTATCTTTTATGAAAGATAAGGCGCCGATCACATTTAGGGTAGGCTTCTCATTGTTATAAAAATTAGTACAATCGGCGGCCCCACCGGCCCATTTAGGTACTCGTCCACCGGGATTTGCCTGAATACTTATTTAGCCAGTCCTTACTTTGGTAAATGACCAGTCTCATTCATAAAAGAGGTCCTTCCTTAGGTGAAGTGTCCGAGAGTGCCCAGCGAACTATCAGGTGTAGACCATGGGAATATGTAACTACTTCCTTAATCTTGATTTCGAATTCCCTAAAAATCTCATGCAGACAAAATGCATCTCATGCAGATAAAATGCATCTCATGCAGACAAAATGCATCTCATGCAGACAAAATGCATCTCATGCAGACAAAATGCATCTCATGCAGACAAAATGCATCTCATGCAGACAAAATGCATCTCATGCAGACAAAATGCATCTCATGCAGACAAAATGCATCTCATGCAGACAAAATGCATCTCATGCAGACAAAATGCATCGTTTTAAACAAAAATAAACGTCGTTAAAAATGTTTGAAACTCAAATAACAGAAAACAACAACATCGTTTAGAGTTAGAAATATCTTTTAGGACATTATTTTTTCAATGTTTAAATAATATGTTTAATTATTCCCTTTGTGTTATGCGTTTAATTTAAAAAAATTATATTAATAGTGAATAACAGTTGTAAAAACTGTGGATTTTATGAAAAAAAAAGCCAAATATATTCTATGTAAAATTATATTATAATATTCCACACATATTCGGCTAACGGACGATCGATTATCCGGACAGACCAATTTATCCGGATAATGGATTTTACAGTACACTGGTCTAACACATTTTTCTTACTAATTGAATAGTCTCTATACGAATCCCATGTATCGCCTGAACTTCAATCTCTTCCATTTCTTGTACTCACCAAGTGATTAAAGAACAAAACACAGACTCATATGTCTCTATATCCCTTAGACTAGAATAGAATTGCGTTAGAGTGAACGTTCTCGGGTGACTGTATAAAGAGCCCTAGATTTATAGGTTAGTATCAAATACAGTATCCCAGAGTTCCACTGCAACACATTGAGATTTCCTAGAGCCTATTAGGCCAGTGCTTTTCTAACTGTGTTATATAACTCTATGATCTATTTCCTTTTAGTTTCCATGGAGATTGTTTGTAAAATGTTTTACATGTTTCGGATGTTCCTTCAGAGTTGAAGATAGTTTACTTCCTAGTCCAAACCTCCCGTAGGCCGACGGGGGATGGAAGCGGACAGGGTTTGAACCCTGGACCATCGATAAATCCAAACGACAGTCCAGCGCACAAACCGCACGACCAGGCAGCCATATGGTTTTGTCGCCGTTTCGACAGATTTTAATATTTCAAGTTGATGATTTTAATCATCTTAGGGTTTTAGATTTTAAAATATACAATTATATAGATGTTTTTGATGCATTCTACATGCAGGGTATAGTCCCGATGCGTTGCCAATTTATAAAATTATTCTTAAAATTCATTACCTTCCCGTCTGTTATATTATATGGTATTGTAGTTTGAACATAATTTATATCATACAATATTTATGTTATTACTAGTTGAGTTCAAACCTGCACTTCTTATAACAAATCAATACCCTGTTTCAGGACATTTTTTTGTGAAGTGATAAGAGATTGGCGCGCCCAGTCTATTATATATATATGTATATATGTTGTTTAGGTTTTTAATTATCTCCCCTAGTTAAAAACACAAAACGAGAACTACTTCATTTTACTCGACCAACAACTTGTTCCTAGCAGGATATCCAGAGAGATTCCTGTCCACTCTTGTACGTTGTTCAGCCAGCTTGTCTTTGGACGACCTTTTCTTGGTGCTCCCACCACTGTACCTCGAAGAATGACTTTCGACATTGAGACATGTCTTACACTAGGACCAAACTTGCTCTGCTTTCGTTTCTTTACGGTATTGAAGAGTTCCTCCCCTTTAGCCAGCCAAGGTGTTGACTTCTAAAAGTACATTTTTTCCTTGTATCTGATACTCAGTATTTTTCTGTAGCATCTTCTTTTTGCACTGGTACTGTCAAGGATAAATATTTTGCAACAAAACAGTGCATGATTGGTTGTTTTTTTCCGATGCATTATCAAGCCTTAGGCCAATGTGTTATCATAACAAAATACTCAATATGTGACCAGATTGTAAAATCATGGAAGACTTAGGCGCCGCCCCAAGAATATCTCGTAAAAACTTGCCATTGTTGTAGGAAACACTCAAACAGTGCAGAAGGCGTATTGAAATGATTTCTTCGGATGGTCGTTTTGAATCGATCCTGAGCAGACGCCTTTTGGGGAAAACAGTACGAAGTTATATTTAAAGACAAAAGAGCATTGACAATAATCTCGCTTTCGTTGGAGTGTAACTTTTAAATATAAATTTATAAAAAATGTTAATAGAACAGATTTTCTTTTCATAAAAAAAAAACTGTTGCTTCAATCTCGACTTTCTGAACGTGACGTTGAGAGGATGAACTCTTCCATCATTCCATCTTCTGTGATCGAAATAAGAAAAATGGCTCGTTTGTTTTGTTTGTTTGTAAATGACATAAAATTGTATGTACAATAAAGTCCAGAAATCTCAACGCCAGTCTGGAGAACTCAGTGTATCAATGTGCCACCCCAGTCAGTCCAGCATGCCCGATGCAGAATGATTGATGCTCTCACTGTTAGTAAAAAAAAAGTCAGATGTCGATGTGGAGGACTCAGGAGTCGAAGTTTCTAAAATATCCCAGTCAGGGACTAGATGTTGTCGACAAGAAAGACTTTTCAATATTTTGACCAAACAAAGTTGGTAGATAATTATTATTATTATAGCTTTTATATAGCGCAACTTTCATGCTTATAGCATGCTCAGAGCGCTTTGGGCCAATCTCATTTGTGGACCGGAGGGTGGGAGGGGGTAGCTAGGAGTTGGTTTTCCGTGCTGCCTTTAGGCAACTCTGCCCAAGTCGGGTGTCGAACCTCGAGCCCCCTTCTAGGTAGCCAAGACAAGCTAAGTTCAAGCGCACGCTTCCCAATGCTTCTTTGTTGTGCTAATAAAAGCAGCCAATCACAGTGAGACTGACCACAGGACTTTATTTCTTTTTAATAGCCAATTTTTATTAGTTGTTCAATTTTTTTTTTATACACAACATAACGTCGTCCTCAGGTTATTGAAGTATTTGTCCTAAGGTGTGTTTGATCAGGTCAAGTTCCTTTACAAACTGAATTCATTTATTTCCCTTTGGTCAAGTCTCTATGTCTGCCTAAAGTATGTGCTTTTGTTTAAATGTAAGATGTGTTCTACTCTCCGACAAGACAATACCCATTATGGATCCTCTTTGGGTAGTTTTCTTTTCAAGACCCATTCCCTATTATCCGGTATTTCTCATAATCCGCTACGATTCAACCTAGTTTTCGGCACTCTGCTGCATTTAATTAGTTTGTTGTCTTATGCAAACTATGGATGGAATAGGGGGTTAAACTGATCCGACTTTGGTGCCAAATATTCAGACGCCAGACACATGTAAAGTTGGCCAACCTTCAAACTAAAACCTTTTTTTATTTCACGACAATTTGTAAGAGTTGAAGATGTTTGAAGGAAGAAATGCCGGAACTTATTGTGTCTGCACATTTAATGAAAAACCAATCAGACAAATTGACGATAATTCACTTTTCATCTCCCAGACTTAAGTCGTCTGCTCTGTCCACCATTTGCTTTATCCTCCACTCCCGAGTTACCTCCCGTAGCTTAATTACCACTTACCAGGTCAGCGTAACCTGTTGTTTTTTCCTTTTCTTCTTTATGTGTGTGTTTCTCTCTCTCTCTCTCTCTCTCTCTCTCATTTCTTTTCAATTGAATCTAGTCAAAAAGCAGAGGGCGGGGTGAAATTAATGATAAAAAATATAATTCTAGACGTGTGCAGGCTTACCAGCCCCTCTGGCTTTCTTCTCAAGTCAACCATCAGGCGAGTTAACTGGATCAAATATTCATGTAGTCCTCATACAATTAGAATACATGGGACGAAGCCTTAGAACTTTTTTTCCCTTGTGTATGTTTGTTTATGAGAAATAGTTTTTTAAACGTAGCCATTTATTACTGTTCAATAAATAAATAAACATATCAGACTCAAATCAACGTCAAAAAGTACAAAGCCTTCTTCCGTCTAAGTCCACAACACACGAAGGGTTGGAAATGAATGCTTGACACAAACTTTAAATTCAGATCAACCTTAGTCTCCCTGTAGATAGTATTACAGAACGGTTTCGACTATACAACAATAAATAAAATATAAGTTCATTAGCTGAGTCACAGGATGACACTTAACAGTCTTATAAAGGTCAATAAAAGGTCTGCAAAGGTCAACAAAGGTTGGTCAAGTTGTATAAATGCTTCTAAGTGTCTATAAAGTCTATGTCTCGGTGTTTAATCCTATAGTAATCCTATTTATTCTTTAGTGTTTTATTCACTGAGTCAATATTCAATCATCCCATTGCATCAACAACAATCAACGATTACAATCACTTTATTAAAGTACGCAGACATCTACAGCACGACTCAAAGAGTACACGTACAATCCTGTATTGCTACAGAAGTCTTCCATTAAGAGCTCACAAGCATACAGTGACATACAGGGCCTTGCTACTCATTTAGAGGCTAACAAGACTTCTCCAGCTACAGTCCCACATTCCTAGATCAACACATTCAGTGAAGAGCTCTTCCCTACTAGCAGACGACAAGGCAAAGAACTACCAGCGCCATTTTTCTTTGAGCGCGTCTTCTTTCCCTGGACTCTCTTCTCTCAACTCAGCTGTCTGCCTAAGTCTAAAACGAACCAGACCTCAAGGTTTACATTCTACCGGTTAAAAACTGATCCAATAAACCGGACGTTGAGGCCCCTTACCACCCCCTCCACCTCTCCCTACTTCAACGTTTTTTTCCCCCACGACTTTCCTCGCCCCTTCACATCAAGTAAAACCCTGAACAGTCTGTGCTCTCGCGTGACCTACTTTTTTCCCTCTTATCTCCCCTTCACAACGAAGGCAATTCAAAATCGCTGTGTGTTGAGAGGGGAGGTGGCTGAGTAGAGGGAGGGGGGGGGGAGGAAGACATGGAAACGAGGCCAAGAAACCGCGTGAACCTAACGACCGCGGACTTGATCGCACGGTGACAGTTCATGCCCCGCCCACCCTCTGACTGACACATTGCCAGAGCGTTGGAAACAAATCAAGGTAAAGGTTGCCTCACCAATGGTGTGCGTGAGTGTAGTAATCTATAGTCAGTTTCGGTCGTTCAGAATGCAAGAAACAAAACGGTCAAACATCCTGTCAAATAGTGACCAACTGATAGACTACTGAGAATAACAGTTTACATTGATCTGAAAGAGACTTTTCGTTTCCAATGATCAGACGAACAAGAATAGGACACAACTTAATTTGACAACATGCATGAAGATGCGGACTTTCTAGTGGAAGCTTGATTTGGGAATCAAATGTCATTCTTTAGGCTTTATTTAATTATTTTTATTTAAATTTATTTCTCAGTAAGGGAAAACTGTTATCTATAAATAAAATCTAATAATTGCCCTGCCCTAAAGTCATTAGTATTCTGGCAGTAGCTATCCCATACTTATCTAGATTCTGTCCTTAAGACGACCCATAAACACAAAAATGAATATGGGCGATAGAGGTCATAGGGGTCATTCCCATTATGTCTCCTGACTATTAATCTCAGATTTGAATTATCATTAACGTCATCGTCAGAGCTGTCCTTTTGGGAGGGGCAGTGCATGTGGCCGGCACAACTTTACTTTTCCCCAACTAATGTCAGGTACCCATTAGAGCTGGGTGGACTTAGAGGCACCCCGAAATTCCAGAAATTAAAAATCCCAGTCTTCACCAGGTTTCGAACCGCTCAACCACCGCTGCCTCCATTAGCTGTATGTACAAGCTGTAATTACCAACTTGCATGTAGGTACTGTAAATACTGGTCTCTTTCATGGTACATTAATCATGACAAAATCATGTCAGACACTTGTGTACACTACTTGTATTAATTATATCCATTTTTTTTGTACGAGGTCATCCCATCCCATTTCCCCCCCCCCCCCCTTCCTTTTATAAGTTCACAATGACACGAGCGTTTTTTTCCCCTCACATTTTGTGTCTGTTTTAATTTATTATGACGAGACAAAAAAAAACGAGAGGGAACACAACTCAGAAGGCTTAAATCAAATCATGGTCGAGTCGAACTGGATGAGAGACCAATTTGTCTCCCCTTGCTGTATCCATTAATTCGGAGTTTCTAGATTTGAACGACCAGAAGGTCTGGGCTCCTAGAATGACCTACACTCGACCAGTTGTGGTACCAGACCACCAAGCAAGAAATGTAGGAACCAGCGCCGTATTTACACTTGAAAAGGCCCTAAGCTATTTGAGATATGGGGCCATTTTGGAGTCTAAATATTATATATCAGTTTTTAACATTTCTTGGGGGCCCTAAGGTATGGCTTGGGTTGTCTAGAGGACAATATAAAAAAAATGCAGCCCTGGAAGAAGCGACAATGTATTGGTAGTACACTTTGTTTTTCTGCCGTACCATCTCATTCTACCAAAATTGTTTGTTTGCGCTTTTGTTGCAATCTAGAATTTTAGATAGACTTGCTATTTATTCAATTTAATATACACCAATAGAGAGATGCAACAATTGTAGACGGCACGTCAAAAAACAGACTTTGATTTTTTCTACACCCTCCAATGTGACCACATACACATATTAATTCATAGAACCCTCATGTAGCATGTAATAAATTAATCTACAGATGTTCTTACACTTATGACGTAGAGTAAATGGTCATTTAGAAGTTCAAGTGAAACTTTCCACCTGTGTTCAACATTTAACAGAAAACTTTAAAAAAAAAAATACGTGCTGTCTAACTTTCTTGAGACACTGGCTGTCCGGTGACTTCGATGATCCTGATTCCGAGGACTTCGCTCTTTTGTGCACCAATGAGGAACTGCTGATGTCTGGTGTCTTGTTTTGTGTTGATTTCTTGGGAATGTATACAGATTTGAACTCGTTTCAAGTGTGTCTGTAGTTGGAACTACCGGGCTATTCAATTTATTAGGATAATTAACAATCAATGAATAATGTTTACCTTGCTTTTTCCGAGGATCACCACATTTTCTTTGTATGTCTTGTGGGTTGTGACAATGTACTTCATTACAAATATTGAATTTAAAACCAAAAGAATTTAAAAATTCTTGATTTTTTTTTTTTGGGGGGGGGGGGGGGGGGGACATAAAAATTTATTGAAAAAAAAGTATCATCGACAAAAAAAAAACAAAAAAACTTGTGATGAAGTGTCCAGTGCCAGTGCTAGACATCTCCATGAGAGTACAAGAGTTAGAGGCTGTCTGTCTGATTCTTGGTTCTTCATTTTTAAATTCGGTTTAGACTTATTTACATTATCTAAGCAATAAACTACCATAGAATTGTGGAGACAACAGACACAGACATGTTCTTGTGCCTGAGCATTCTTTGGTAGAGTTGAATTATGCAATAGAAGCAGTACTGTTCCAGGTCTGTCAGAGAACAAACTTTGCCCCTTTGAAAGTTGTTTAGAGAACTAGAAGAAATGTCATTATCATTTAATAAAACTTAATCCTTACAAAGAACAAGAGAATTGGAAATACGTTTTATAATGATTATAATAATATTTTCATAATAGTATTTAAATAATACTTTGTTTTTTCGCTATTTAGAATTGGTTATCATCTTTATCTCCCTTATAGAAGCATCCTAGAATTTAATCATAACAATGGACTGGTATGAAAAATAACAACTGAACTTTATCTAGATCTATTTATTACACTAAAAAAATAATTATTTATTGCTTAAACGTGTTGGTATAGCTGTTTGTTATATATAATAGACTGAACAAGTATTTTCTTATATATAATAGACAGAACAAGTATTTTCTTATATATAATAGACAGAGCATGTATTTTCTTATCTATAATAGACAGAACAAGTACTTTCTTATATATAATAGACAGAACAAGTATTTTCTTATATATTATAGACAGAACAAGTATTTTCTTATATATAATAGACAGAACAAGTATTTTCTTATATATAATAGACAGAACAAGTATTTTCTTATATAATATAGACAGAACAAGTATTTTCTTATATATAATAGACAGAACAAGTATTTTCTTATATATAATAGACAGAACAAGTATTTTCTTATATATTATAGACAGAACAAGTATTTTCTTATATATAATAGACAGAACAAGTATTTTCTCATATATTATAGACAGAACAAGTATTTTCTTATATATAATAGACAGAACAAGTATTTTCTTATATATAATAGACAGAACAAGTATTTTCTTATATATAATAGACAGAACAAATATTTTTTTAATGAAATTATTAGCTTATGAAAGCTTTGTAACAGTCTTGAAAAAAAAATAACATGGTTGGATATTTGAAGGAGAAAGAAAAACGTCTATTATACATTTGTATTGACATTCTTGTCTTCTTATCAATTAGAGACGTGATGACATTACAGAGTATTTTAAGAGACCACGCTGTACTTGGAATGAATATATATTTTATTCAGCTTTCCCCAATGACTTCTGAGTCTAAAGAAAGTTCATTAATCACACTGACAACGTGCGTTCTGTGACGTCATGTGCTGACGCTGCAGCCATCGACCACTGACACTTTGTGTAACACTGTATCGCCAAGCATCAGGTACTCATCAACGTAACCAGCACGTGCAGACTTGCTCACCCAGACAAAAGGATAGACGCCGTGCAACAGACTGCAAGGAACTGACGTCTGCTCCCGAAGTCTCACATTTCTGTTTGTTTTGTGGATGTACTCCGGGGTGACGCACAAGTCTATGTCGTGCGACGAGCGCACTAAAAGGTCAAGGTTACACGGGACCGGAACGAGTAAGTGTTCAAAGGGACGAAATCGTAGTGGGAAAACGTCTGTTTTCTTATAGATGAGATCGTGCTTCAGTCCCTTTGTTATGGCCCAGGCGTGGGTCTCGTCCTCGGCGTAAAAGAAAATGTCTAGATATGGAAATTTGAAGGGCTTGTCGGGAAATGAACTCGCAGACGACATAAAAAATTTCCATTGACTTGCACGCGGAGTGTAGAGTTGAAAGCCTTCAATATTTCCCAGCGCGTTCCGAATTTCCCTCCACTGTCTGGAGCTCATGGCGATGTCAATGTCGTCGTCCCACGGGATGAGGCCGTGATGACGCAGCGCACCCATGAGAGACGCCTCTGTCATGAAATAAACAAGGTTTCGTTGACTGCAGGCTCGAACAAAAGTGTCCAGAGTAAACACCAGACGTGCTGCCTCCACCGGCTCCAAGATAGGCTGGAATTGTTGAACCAGCTGAAAGCTTGCGTCCTGAAGGTCATTACTTGGTTGGAAACGTTTCACGAGGTCATGATACTGTTGGAACACGGCTTGACGTTCTAGAACAAGGTCTTCATACAGAGACAAGTTGGGCTGTAGGAACAATATATACCATATAGAACAGTTCAACTAATATTAAATGCTTGGATTTTTTTGTTCTTTGTTTGTAAATTTATTCTGTCCGTCACGCTTAGATTTCTAAAAGCAAAAGCGTTTCAAAAAGAAAACAACAACAACAACAACAACAACAATATTATTGTTGTCTGTTAGGCTTTTTTTTTTTAGAAAGTATTTTTTTTAAAATAAATATGTACAATTTTATATTCATTCTCATTAATGTCTATATAATAACTCTGGATGGAAATTATTGAACTATTCACTTGTCCTTTTTCACTTTGAATATTTTATCAAATAAATATCATTTTAAAAAGGAGCAGTTTTTTTTTAAACCAAGTCTATTCTTATGCAGCTGACGATGATGTGATTAAAGAGGAGTTCTTTTACGATGACAAGTGAATTCTAAACAAAATAAAGTAAACTTTTTACAACGCCCTATTCCTCCCCAACCACCAAAAAAGAATCCTGTTTACGCCCACGTATAAATCTACTCAGAGTAAGCAAATTATAGTTTGATACTATAGATCCAGACTCTAAAACGAAAATAACAGCAAAAAAAAAATAAAATAAAATAAAAGACACAAAGAAATGGATGGTTGAGACTAGAATACTGCATCTAGTTACAGATATAGGCATATAGATCTAATATTAATATTGTGTATTCATAATAATAACAATAATTTTATTTATAAAGCGCTGTTAACAAACAAATTGTAGGCTCAAGGCGCTGTAATAACATTACAAACACAAACAGGACAGCCAAAATGACAATTAATCTAAAAAAGTTTTAACCAGATAGGTCTTAATGTTCTTCTGTATTGATAAATGACATATTTACTTAAATTATATTAATAGTCCAGCCAATGATTTGTATTTTAGACGGTACGCAAAATATTCCTGAACATCTTTATACTTATTCAACTGAGTACAAAGAAACATTGGAGTCGAGTGCGGAAATACCCGTTGAAACATAGGCTATATTCAAAGTACAAATTATTCAAAATATAAAGAAATATTTGAGTTGGGTGTAGGAACATCCGCTAAACGTGTTCAAGTTAGCTAAAGATAGCGAGATCATTTTATTTTAAGGTTATTATATTTTGAAAATTTATAACGATCAAGCCACAGTTTTCACTTGGAGGCCAATGTGCAAGTATTTTTTCCTCAAAGATCTAGGCCTACATAAAATGTCAAATTTTGAGGAATATTGTTTGAACCGTTTTCGAAATTAGTGTCCAAGTTCTTCCACTTGTGCAATCTAATAAGAGAAATTGAAATGAAATATAGTATTTTAAAAATATTTTATATGTGCAACAATTACTTATAGTCTGCCTAAATAGAATCTTGTTAATTTGTTTAACCATTTATAAAGGCAGGATTTAAAAAACCCATACACATTGGCTTATGACTGGATAGTAGAAGAAAACACAGGCACCGTAATGTGTCACTACGTCTGACCAGCAGGGCCCACCTACCAATTTGTGTGTGACACAATCTTTCTTTATACTCTTTTAATTAATATGCAATGTATTCACTTAGATATATCGATGTAAATTTGTTAAACTTCCGATGAAGTTGTCACATGTCTAGGCTTTTAAAATTAGAATAGATGCCACTATACATGTGGAGACATTAGATGAACTTACTTGGAGCATTGCCTCTGATGCAGGTGAGTTAGAAGAACAACAAAGAACTGTGCTTCCCCTAAATCTTTTTTTTTCTTCAGAAATTGATTGTGAAAACTTTGACCTTTTCACTTTGAACCGCTTTACTTATTATTCTTCTAATCTTCAGCGGCCAAGTCTGTGGCTCTAAAAGTGCGCAATGTATTTCATTTAATTGCACTAATTATTTGTACAAAGACATGTTAATGAGCTTTAAATATTGTTATAACCCTACTCCCGCGCCGACACTGATGGTGTCCACCAGCACACAGTTCAACCCGAGGAAGAGACGACATATTACAGAGGAATGACTGGTTTAGATCCGGCTAAAGTGATCTGCAAGTTTTGGGAGTTGTCTGAGCTGTCTGGGACTAAGAGCCATCCTACGTGCTACCAGTGAAACTGTATTCAGGACCTGGAGCGACACTGGGAAGTGTACTAGTGTTCAGGTAGAAAAGGACTTGTAGAACTTAAGACTCCCCTGTGACTTGATAGCTGAAGTCCATGTCTCACGGTGTATTTTATAATTGTAAATAAATACATTGTCTATTGTTAGCTCATTCCGTTGAGTGCTTTCCTTAGATTTGCCACAGTATTATACACAATTGTACAAAAATGTTTTTTTCTTAAACCTAGCTTTGTATATATCTATCAGTCCGTCTGTCTTTTTATAATATTATGTATGTATACATATTTATTTTCTTACTTTCATTTGGTTAGATAAGTCGCCATATTCTGTCAATGGGTTATCCACGTCAAAATCTTGAAAGTCAGTGACCACCTGGTACAGATGACCAGTGTCCGTGCTTAGCCAGGCCGTGGGCACCAAACGTTCAATCCACACTGTCCACAGGACGTACAGTAGGATTAGGGTCAACAGACCAAATGTCGCCAACACTTTTATTTTCTTCAATCGTCGTGGACCCAACATTGACCTGATGAAAGTATACATTTACATTCATTAAAACTAACACACATACACAGTAACCCATATACACGCATAGACCTATACACACATATACACACTGACTTACGCATGCGCACACTGTTCTCTTAAGTGATCATCTTTTCAGACTAGTTGAAATTAACTTTTTTATTATTTTAATTAGTTTAGGTTTATTTAATGATATTTTATATAAGTGTAGTCTCCAGTGATACAAGTCAACACTCTATCTGGCAAAAAAGGAGGAACTCCTCAATACTGGGAAGAGACGGACGCTGAACTGGTTCTGTCCTGTTGTAAGACATGACTCGCTGCCAAACGTTCTTCAAGGTACAGTGGACGGAGCACGAAGCTGACTGGACAACGTAAAAGACTGGACCGGCCTCTCTAGTGATATGCTGTTAAGAACAGTTGTTGACCTGGAAAAATGGAGGGATTTTGTTAAACTGTCACAGCACCCCTTCGACGATTGTCAAAGAACAGTTGAGAGTCCCCTGTGCGGAACTTCAGTAGGCGTAGGTACTGGGCGGGATTTTTTTTTTTATGGCGGTCGCTACCCTCTTGAAGTTTCAATATAAATGGACTTCAAAATATTTCAAAGTCTAAAAACAAATCATTTTCACAGGAATAGAGTACTTGGAACATTCATTAACAGGCTTTTTTTTCTGTTAGAATTTTTTTTTTTTAGAAATGTGGCGGCCTTCTTCAAGAGCAGGGCCGGTCTTATGCCACTGCAACCAATGCGGCCGCAGTGGGCCCGCACTTTCATAGGCCCGCGCGAATTTTAGGTGTAAATTATTAAAATAAACCTTTTTAACTTAATATTAAAGAGTTTCTGGAATTCTTCTGAAATAGTAAAATATACGTAAAAAGTCATGAAAATCTTCTGAAAACTGATGCAAATCTACTTAAAAACAGACAAAATTGTCATTTCTGGGTGTCATTCAATATGGAAAACGCCAATCCAAATAGCAATTTGAAAAAAACAATGGCATATCAGCTTTCATTTAAAAAAATGTAATAATAAGGCGAATTTTAAACAAAACAAGAAGTTCAAATTCTTAATTTACTTTAATAGTCACTGGTATACAAATATACATCTAAATCTATCTCGACCTCTAAAAAAAACCAACAAAAGCGATATTTTGCTAGTCGATAGTAAATCTAAAAGGCAGATCTGAATGTTTATCAGCTTTTTGTTGGAAAACTATCTACTGTAGATAGCTCGTAAAGCTAATTTGCCAGTGATTTTGTACTTAGTAAAGTATGAATAAAATGCAAAGACGAATTTATTTTCTAACACAAAATCTTAATTTTCAGTTATCCTTATCACAACCCAGAATAGGCCCCGCGCAATCCGTTTCGCATTGGGCCCCGCAACCTGTAGGACCGGCCCTGTTCAATGGTGAGACCCTAGGCGGTTGCCTGCCGTGTACTAGAGTTTGTAGGATGTTTCTTGTGTTCTACGTGTTTTCTTTATCTGTAAAACTGTGTGTGTGTGTGTGTGTGTGGGCATAGTAACAGTATACATCGACTATTTCTTTCTGTGTTGTTAAGATATATAATATATAGCCTACATCGTATGTCAGATGACTTCATTTTCCTTAGAGACTTGTAACCGTGTCAACTTTCTGATGGTCACCATCTTTCAACTTCCGGTTTCATTTTTACGTTTCTTTCCAACTAGTCGGATATTACCCACGCCTTGAGGGCCTTAGTTTGGGTATTACTGATATACTGGATTGGATTTAGATCTATGTCAAACATGGAGAATGTTCCCTTCACAATTTGTTTTGTCACGAAAATAAAAGTGGAATGTGAAAATGGGTTTACCCGTTTTGTTAAAAAGTTTCGTTCTTCAATAGAGATAAAATTATTATTTTAATTTTTTTTTTAAAATTTTTAGGGCCCTCCAGTTGTGAGAGAGACATTAAACATCTACTACAATCTCCGCCATGATCGAAATGAACTTTTATACCAAGTTTTCTAAAGATAGATCAAACGGTTTTAATTTTTATCCTGGACACATGGGCGTAGCCGGGGGGGGGGGGGGTAATGTCTGTCCCCCCCCCCCCCCGAAATGAAATCCCCCCCCCCCCTGGGAGGGGATCGGAATTTAGTGAATGATTTTTGCTTGATTTTGTTTATTTTAGGTAACATTTTAATACTAAACCATCACTTGCCCCAGCACAACCAATGGGGTTTTGAGTTTAAACCCCCCTACAAGGGGGTTCGAGTTTAAAACCCCCTACCAGTGGTTTTGAGTCTAAAATCCCCTAACAGGGGTTTTGAGTTTTAAACCCCTACTTGGGGTTTTTGCAGTTAACTCCACCTCTTCTATAAAACAAAACAAACAAAAAAATGCAAACAAAAATCCCTAATTCCAAGAGCACAGTTAAGGGAGATTTTGATTTTAAACCCCCTCCAAAATTTACGATAAACCCCCTCTTCAATATAAAAAAAGCTAATTACGCACTCAGAATTTTATGATCGTAGCTAAATGGGTTTTGACTTAGTTTTGAGTTTAAACCCCACTTCAGCGGGGTTTGAAGGTAAAAAAAATACCTCTTTAATAATAAAAACAAAGCAAATGGTATGAGTGTAGTTTTGAGTTTAAACTCCCCTCCAGTGGAGTTTGAAGCTAAAAAGTAACTTCAATATAAATAAAAGCAAATTACTCACTCTAAAATCTATAAGAGTAGCCAAAGGGGTTTTGAGTTTAAACCCCCCGCCAGGGTGTTTGAGGCTAAAAAATACATCTTCAGTTGAAGAAAAAAGCAAATTACGCACTCAAAATGCTATGAGCGTTGCCAAAAGGGTTTTGAGTTTAAACCCCCATTCAGATGGATTTGATGCTAAAAAATACCTCTTCAATATAAAAAAAAAAAAGCAAATTACACGCTAAAATTATTTGAGCGTAGCCAATCCAATCGGGGGTTTTGAGTTTAAAACCCTCTTCTACAGATGGCGTTTTTTAAAAGTTTAAAACCCCTCCAGATGGTTTTGAGTTTAAGATCCCCCTTACAGAGCATTTTGAGGTGGAAAACCCCCAACAGATGATTTTGACGATAAAACTTCTCTTTTCGATATAAAATTTAAAGCAAATTACAGTCACTTAATTCCAAGAGCGTATTCAAGAGAGGTTACACATTTTTACCAGTGGCTGGGCTCCCTTAATAAAAATGCAGTGAATAGTCATCTGCCGAAATTGAAAAACACTAAATGTGGCTCAACAAAGATGGCTAAGACAGATTTTAGGAGTCAGTTATAGAGATCGGGTTTAAATCAAGGAAATCCTATGCCGAACTGGGAGTCGACCCTTTATTGAGATTGTGAGAGAGCGACGCATGAGGTTTACGCATAAGAAGAGTTGCAATGATATCCTAGTGCAACTTGACGCCACTCATTCATTGAGGTCCTCATGGCAGGTGGGAAGAGGCTTCAGACATTACCAGTGACAGATTTTTATGGAAACAGCTTGACGTCAAATGCTCCGAACGGCGCGGGAGGGTCTAAGTCAGTAAGAATAGCACATTAGGTTTTTGAAATAAAACTTTTTAATAGCAGGAAAATGCACTGTAGATACCTCAGAATATGATTTTGTTGGCTTTCAATATCAGAAATAGTGCTTGGCGGCGGGGCTTCGCCCCGCGCTGTGGGAGCTCCTAGCGCTCCCCCAGACCCTCTTGCTAGTAATGGCGGGGAATCTACAATTTTCCCACTAACTCATGGAAGAACCTATTCTAGGGCACAATAAACGTCTTCCGAAAGAATGAAGGGTCAGAATGCAATAAAGATTATGTACACACACACACACATAAATACATATAAAGAAAAATTTCGCCGGGGGGGGGGGGGGAGAAAAAAATCGAACTTTATAAAACTGTTCACGACGACATCTTAAGATTTGTTGGCTGTTTGTGTTCCCCTCTTTGGTTAGGGTCCATAACAACAAATATTCATGTGTGGACTCTGGACGTTGTTTGTCGCTGTCGACATTGTCTTATTCATTTCAAAGATTTAGAGACTCATTTCAGATTTACTTTTTAAAAAACTAGCATCCACAATTTATAAGCAAAACAAAAATAAATAAATAAAAAATAAAATAAAAATGCAGATTACACTAATAGGATTTTACGAATTGAAAATAATACAAAAAATATTAAAACATTTATATTTTTAACTACACCCCCCCCTAATTTTATAAACTTTTAAATATTTATTAATTACTTATTATTTAATAAAGCTTCTATATTAATTTTCTTACAAATTACATACGCTCCTATAAAAAAAAATAATTACGTAACATATTAAATGTTCATTTAGTCTTGCATATTTATTAGACTTAAACTCTACTGAGTCAAAAGTTATACAGGCTAATTTAGGAAACCCTACTTTACTATAGTAGTTACATTGAACTAAATTTCCCTAGCATATAAAATACAGAAATGTTCCTTTACCTCTGTGTCTGAATGCTTTTAAATAGTTGTTTTTTTTTAAAGGAAATTTCCCTTTTCAGACCTTGTGTTCTATAGGGCAGATGAGGTAAAAGTCTCCCTGTTTCTAGGGTGTCATGTGGCCATCACAACGACCAACCGCCTTTACTTTCCCCAACTGATGTCAGGTACCCATTAGAGCTGGGTGGACTCAGAGGCGCCCAAAAGATCCCGAAATAAAAAATCCGCGGTTCGGAAATTGCCGTTCAACAAACGCGCCCCCTCAGTTTTTCTTTTAATTACAAATTATTTTTGAGAAATAGAAAATATTACTTTAAAATAAAATGTAAAAGAGAGAAAAATAAATAATTGTGGATACATTTCATCCTTTCTGATTTATACATTTATGGTACTTCAGTCGTTGTAATACTGTGCCTTAGTCTAGAGTTGTACCTCTTTTAAATCCTTAATCTTTAATTGTGCTCAGATCTGTATACTGCCTCTGGATAGTCAATGATTTGACATGTAATAACATTAAGACAAGAATGCTGACGTGAATGTATTTATAGGATAATTTATATGTCGATTTATCATATTTATGTCTACGTCTATGTCACAGAGGCAGGTAGTGACTACGGAAAAAAAAGAGTTCTTACTATTTCCATGAAACAACACACACATGACCTACCTTCAGTTGTAGGGCACCAAAGAAACACAGAAACAATTATTTAACAACTTCACTTAAAAAAAATGCAAACTATCAAAATTAATCATATCTTGTATATTCCTATAAAGAAACCTCCAATAGAATTTAATGATAAGGGCCACCTGTGGCTACATTTCGCCTAGTTCAGGTATATAAGAAACTACCGAGAATATAGTGAACTGTTTGAAACTGTATTGACTCCAAACCTATTAAAACAAATTCTTATTTTGAATAAATTAGACAAGGTTAAGTTTCACTTAATGACTGCGTGACCTGATCACAGATGGCAGTCTACACATTGCTAGAGTAATGTTGTGTTCAGGAAGTTTGTCCAGTATCATTGAAGTCGTCAGTTACATTCTTATTATACTAATATATATATTTTTTTTTTATATCAACTCACTCTGTCTGGTAAAAAGTGTGTACACGTTATTTCTCTGACACCCATTATCATTGTCATTATTAGTCAAAACTTGTTTAAAATGCAATTCAGTGTATGAAAAGACTTGCTGATATCGCAGTCTTCACACTCATCGTCTGTCCACTGGAATGTATTGTATACTTGGACAGCTTAGTGGTCAATAACATGTAGTAACGTCATGGACTGTACTTTTAGACTTTTAGTATCATGTCCACTTCCTTGGTGTAAATTTGAAACGACTGTTTAAAACTTCTCCAGTTTTCAGCAACATTTCCAATTAAATTCCAGCAGTTTTGGCGGATGGAGTCGGTCCATCTGACACCATGTAATAGTAGGCTAGTAGAGACTAACAAACACTTTGTTCTTGTCTGTTTAAGAGCTACTTTATTCTTGTTAGATCGTCCATATATATAGGCCTAAAAGGAATTCAATTATCCCCCCTATCTGTTAATGAGCTCATTCTTTCGACATGCCAGCAATGTGACTGGGTTACACTATAACAGGGCGGGACTGACAAAATAATCACATTGACTACCACAGATTACATGTGGCATAAAATGTATTAAATGTTTGTAAGCTATGTTGAACATTCCAAATCTGTCATTGAATGCATTTATTGTTAGGGTTAGGATAGAAAAAAAGGTTTTAAGGGTCATTAACATATTTATCATAAAAATAATAATTAGGCAATGTCTTAGATTAACAAAAAATCAATTACGACAAGGTTACAAAGACAGTTTGAGTGGAAACACAAACTCAAAATCGACCCCGAAGTGGTCCACCCAGGCAGGTAAAAATGCAGGTTTCAATATTTCAGAAAGAATATTAGAATTAAATTTTATCAAAGACAAATGACAGAGAAGAATGGAGAAAGAAAGTTGACAGATCTTGTGTGGTGCCCCAGCAGACCAAAGGATAGGTGAAAGTGAATGTGAAGTTAGATGTGAACCTGGCCTAACTAATGTCTTATACTGAATATCTAATTGTTTTGTAAAGGGTCAATCTCTTATTCAAAGCCTCAATAAAGAAAAAACATTTTCGTAAAAAAAAAATTCCTTTAGTTCGGTACATTACTCTTGTAGCTGTATTTACACTTCAGAGATAATATGAATACCTACTCATTAATTGTTGTTTTAAATTATGTTCAACTTATATGCATACAAAATAATTTTAATTTTCTTTTTAAAAAAAGTAAACATTATTTTTGGGTACGTTTAGTAGTTAGTAGGACTGAACTTACATAGCGTAGCAATAAAAATGTAAAAATAATATTTTTTGCACCAAAAAGTATAAAACTATTTGCATAAATATGCTAAAAATATGGTAAATAGTAATCTCCCCTACTAAATAGCCTCGCGTATTTGTTACTATTAATAGTGAATAGTTGTAAAAGTGGTGCATTTTTATGAAAAAAAAACTGCTTGCATAAGTGATTTGAAAAAATAGATTTTTCGCTTTTAGAAAAGAAAAAAGTAGCCGTTGCATCAGAACATTGAATGGACTAAAATATTATGATGTAAGATTTTCAATATCTTTTCTAGTTAACGAGATCTAAATGAAACGGACGGACGGACAGACTGACAGACATTTCATACCAAAACTAATAGCTTCTTTTCCCCTTTCGGGGCCGCTAATAAAATCCAACCAGATCCCATTCAAGCAAGAAATAGCGTTAAACAAAAACAATAGGTACACATAGTATTTAATGGCAGCACAAGAGTGTTGAGTGTTTTCGAGCTAGATCTATTACAAATTACATGACTGAATACAAAATAATGGATGCTTCTGTCTATTTAAAAAGTATTTTTAATTTATATCTTATGGTTTTCTTTCTTTAATGTTGAGTTGGGATAACAAGTCACCCCATATATAGTATATTATATTAGTAAGGGAAAATATATTGTTTTTGTTGTAAATCAAAATAATTTTTAAAATCCTTTTGTGACAAGGACCCTTTGATTACTATTTACGTATATACAGAGTATATACTCTGTACATGGACATTGTAACACTTGCACACTACAGTAGCTGTGATAAGAATGAATAACAATTTGTGACTTACTCATAAGTCTAGTTTATTTCTTGTACTTTTAGAATTTTGTTCTCTTAACAATAAACATGTTTCTGAATTTTTCTTTACCGATTCCCAAAATGTGCTGCCCCCCTACCCAGATCTACCGCCCTTGGCTATAGCCCACTAAACCCATTTATAAATCCACCTCTGGGTGGCATACTAGTTAATTATTACAGTAGTTCGTGGAACACCTATCCAGGCCTCGCGAAACTCTGGGGTTCCGCGGAACACAGTTTTGGAAACACTGAATTAATTAATCTACATGTCCTAACATCTTACTTTGAAATAATTGCATAGATGCAATGTTGACCTCGTGGAGATACACCCACCCGACAAGTATTTATGTGATTTCCCATGTGATCATGAATTCTAAACAGAATGACGTATCTTTTTGAAATGATTTAGTTTTTTTTAATTTGTATAGCTGACACACATTCAGTGACTTCAAACTGGTTGAGATATACAGGATTCATGTTACACTACGTTAATACAAAAAAAAAAAAAAAAAAAAAGTTTCCATATAAATAAGTTCAATTTTTAAGGAACACCTGATGTGTTCAGTTTTTAACATTGTGTGTATATGTGTGTGTGTGCGTATTTCAAAATGCAGAAGAAAAAAAACCTTTGAGATGAAATTTGTAAAAGCTTAAGAATTTTGTTTCATCTATTTGCACCAGTGACTACGTGCTTCCTACTTAATTTATACCATAATGCACAGCAACAAATACCTGAGTTCTCTTTCTTACACTCACAGCAAAAACTTTATTTTTTTTTTGACCAATTACGATATAGACCAAAGTTTTGGACATCTGACTCCTCCTTTCCATACCTTATTTCATCTGTGGACATAGCTTCGGAAAAGGTAAGTTTTTTTTCGGTACTCTCTTGTAGCGAGTCAAGACTTTACCTAGACGTAGACGAGTCTGAATTCATTTGTGTCTTTTACAATTTCATTGATGAATGTTACAAAAACACCTAGCATCACACTCTGATATAATTATAAAGGTAACCATGTCATTATTTGCATGTGGTAACTAAAAATGAAACCAATGAGAATGATTTCTTGTTTTTAATATTTAAATGAAGAAAACTGTTTGTAAGTGTGAATAAAAATTGGATTTCATTTCGGTGTTTTCATCTGTAAAAATTCTTTCTCCTGGCGTGTTTCTTGTAGCCAGAATGTCAAAAAGGCCAAAATAGATGTGTTTTCTTTCAGAACGCACTATCCATCCTAGTAAAAAAAAAAGTCGAGGGCCATATTAGGTCTACTAATAAAAAGGTAGCGCTGGTCAATAGTATTATGTAACGGAAATAGAACAAGAAAACCCGAAAGATCACATTAGCGGAGACGTTTTGATATGTTTTCTTCAAAAAGTTTTGACCCATATTGTTGTATACGCCTAAAAAAAAAAAAAAAAAAAGGTCTACATTTGACGAGGTCCTTTTGGAAGATGGAACGACGTCTTCTTTTATTTAAGATATTTTAAATTAATTTTTTAAACATTGGTAATTATGTTATTTTAATAATATTTAGACATGGAATAATGACTACAATGATAATAAAACTTCGTTTTCGCCGCCCTCCACCTTCCCGTTGTTAGTCAGTAGTTGGTTTGTAGCTCTTAAGCTAGTACAACTGAACCAATGTAGGAGTTCTATTTTGTTAATAAATACACTTTAAATAAGTTGAAATAACGTCTCTCGTGAACTATAGAACTGTTATTACAATATACACAAATTTAAATTGCTTAATCCACAGCCATTTAAAATATAAGTGAAAATGTTTTAAAACATGAGTTTTTTATTACTAGATCTACTTATAGGGCTAGCTTTTCGACTAAACAATAATAGTTCTAAGAAGTAAGTAAATAGGCCTACTACAAAACACAGTGAAAATTCAAGTCTAGAAATGAGTAGGCGGCGCCTATGAAAAATCCCCTGGTAATCCCTCGGCATTTCTCTATTTTTTTGTATATTAAAAAAATAAAATAACTTCTTATGTACGAATGTCGTTTTTATTTTTAAAGTACAATTTTAAAGACAAATGGAATAATTAGAATTCATATAAGATATTTAAATATTCTTTTTATTGAACTAAACTTTAAAAAAAAGTTAACCTTGGAATAATGATTTGGATGCCCCTTACATTCGGCCACCTGCGTGCAATGCACACATTGCACAATGACTAGTGTTGGCCTTTTAGTATGTAACAAAATTACATGTAGTATCTTTGAAATCATGTTTTTACAATGGTAACAATTATAGGAGTATATCATATGTACATTTTTGTAAAAAAGTTTATAATATTAGTAAAGCATCTGTAATTGTTGCCTTTAAAAAAAAATACTTATCAGTTTCAAAATATTTTTATTACATTCAGTTGATCATTAGCAATTATAATAATTATAACAGATTTTGTTTTTAGAAAATCAAAAGTAGTCGTTGCACTCATTACCAGCTCAGTGAGTGCTATGTTGATAAAATCGAATCCTTGTAAGAGAATTTAAATCCAAGAATTAAACGTGACTGACAGACAGAGGGACAAACAGCACAAACATACAACAATCTTTCTCTGTGGGGTCCCTAATGCAACATCTATTTTAGTTTTATATCGTACTGAGAGTAGCCGGAGCCGAGCAATAAATACGAAAAACATTTAAAGGGACATAAACACAAAAATAAACTTTGCTTGTTGAATAAAACGTTTACTTGCCCTTGTTTCGTTGTGCTAAATTGTATCTCTGCTGTGCAATTCAAAGAAAGAAATTCTTTGAATCAACACTTGTCAAATGCAAAACAATAAACTCTAGGTCATTAATTTTTAAACAAAATATCTTAGCATGTCTAATACATCCACACGTAAGTTCCTATGACTTTTTTCAGTGAGGGTTCAGGTAGAGTTTCATCATTTGGAAGAAGCATATCTGTCTATTTTTATTTATATTCTTTGCACTTATAGAAATTTTATATTGTATCACTAGGACTCTGATGGGTTAAGTCATTCCTAATCGTCCCACTTTCCTCGGACAACAAAAAATGAAAAGTTTTCCTGTTAACACTTTTAATTTTGGCCTAGGACATATATTTACATTTTTCATCATCAAAACCGCAGCAGTTGTGTTTACCATTTACGATTCTTTATTCGCCATTTCGACCCAATATGTTTTTAAGAACGACATAATACAATAACTGCAGTTCCTTTTTGAATGACTAAACAATGTCTCAATCTACTGTTTGTTCGCTCCAGTTGGCCTAATTTTAATTCTACACATTCAATCATTTTTTTATTCAACTATGTGGATCTAGACAAGAAGTCTTTGTGGCATCGGAAGGACTATTTTATTACGACTATCTTCTGCTTAAAAGTAACGTCTGTAATTTATACTAAAAGATTAGATCTAGAGGGACATGTATTGTAGATCTAAAACTAAAATCCAACCAATTCTCAGAGTAAATAAGTTATTCTCAGGAATCTTTCAAGGACTATCTATTCCTCTACCCAGCTAAAACCTAAATGGGATGCTTGATAATAACGTAATACTAATCTTATCTCCCCAAATAAAGTCCATGTAACAATCTCTGCCTTTTCTTCGACTTTGCAAGTCTATGTTAAAAAACTTATAGGCTTTATGTAGATTTTTTGGAAAAAAATTGTAAAGAAAACCTCAGCCCCCCCCCCCCCCCCCCCCCCCCCAGAACAGCTATACAAAAAACAAAGTTTAGATCTAGATCAGAGGTTTCCAACCTTTTTAGTTCAGCGACCCCTTTTTACTATTCACAACAATTCGGCGACCCCCAACAGTAATGCTATTTTCGTTCCTATGCATGTATAAGTCACTGTGGTTTCGCTAATGCTATAAAAATGTAATCCACGTGTGAATATCTGTTATGTATAACCAAAGTTTAATGTTTCATCACAAAACAATATGTCATTGCCATATGTACATGAAATTGATATTTCTCCATATAACTAAATTTCAAATAATTGAAATTTTATGGCGTGCATTTATTAACATTTCAATTTGGTTTCCACCATATTCATGTTAAATACATATGTGAGAATTTGAAAAGCTTGTAGGAGCTCGTATAGTGACCGGGATAAGTGTAAACTAAATTGTTACATTTGTTGTGCCAGTGTGACATTGTTTCTGTTTCAGCAAATTAGGATTTCTTCGGACAGTCTTTGGAAGATCATTATCAAATCTTTTTCTGTAATTAGCCATAAGTCAACTAATAAGCTGGAACAACATGAATGTCAGATTTGGAAAGTATGTTGAAATGTCGTCCGCAAGCCTTCACAATATGTTCTTTTCATAGATGATTATTTGATTCGTATGTCAGGCTCAATGTCATTTTCTTCACAGAGAGTAGATAAGATTAGCAACATGGAAATAGTATTTTTGTCCAATTTTATTGTCTATTTAAAGTTTCATTCGGAAGGATTGGCTTTTGTCCAGACTTCGAGCTTGTTGGATTTGATCCCCTGTAGAATCAACTTTCTGTTATACATTTCGTGTTGCAGTCGTTTCAATGTTTTTGTAAAAGAGAAACTGTTTCATTAACTTTTAAACTACTTGGTCTCCATGTTGGCAAAGTTCAGATGTTGATTATCAAACAAACTTTGCATCTATCTAAGTTACATAGATGTTATCTAAGTTACATTGATGTTATCTAAGTTACACAGATGTTATTTAAGTTACATAGATTCTACTTACAGCACTTCGCGACAAATGGAGCACTGTGATTTTTAAATATATTCTTGCACTACTAAAGTACAATCTAATTTTAAATAATTAATGTTGCACATAGCGCCTTTGTAGTCCTCTGTGGTAGAACCATTTCTATGGGTACTTCAATTCTGACACTATTTTACTTGACGACACGGACACTATTCAACGATAACGTTTAAACTACAATCTCGCTTTTCACTGTCGTCATGAGGTTGCAACGACAAAAAACAATATCTGTGATTCCGCATTCATTGACATCCATTGAAACTGTTCAAGAAAATCCATGCTAGGACAATGAAAATGTTGACAATCATTCTCTGACTGAGTTGTCTGTCGTTGAATAACAACAACAACAAAATTGCTTGATATATCATATTATTTGAAATGGTTGTTAGTGAGAGTAGAATATTGTGGCCGATTATTGTCTAGCTAAAGATCATTTAGTGGATTTAATCTGTGTCAGAATGGTCGAATTTCTTGCACTTCATTATAGTGACGACTTTTGTGTGAAAAAAAAAAGGTCCGCGACTTAAGGATCAATAAAGCAGTCTTAGTCTTAAAAAGATCGCGCCCATTAAAGACGTCCGTATGTAATTTATACCTAAAATGACCCGCGTTGAACAGTTGAATATTGAACAGTGCTGCCTCTTTATTATTAGACGTAATATGGCCCATGACTTTTTAAAAATGAAGATAAATTGTGCGTTCTGAAAGAGAACACATTAATGTTTGGTCTTCTTTTATAGTCTCTCTTCTTACTACGAGAAAAAGAAAAATGCGTTGTAGACTCTAGGAAAAAAAAATTCGGAAGTAGAAAATAATACCCATAATACCCTTAGCCTCGGGTAACCGCCCGGAACCAAACACCTTGCCGACTTGAGCGGAAACCTGCCGCATCGTCAGTTCTGTCGCCAGAAAGAACCTTTTACAACGTTAAAAAATTATGTAGACAACATAAAAAAAAAACCAACAAACAAGATTACAAAGAGAGTTTGTGTGGCAGAGACGAATCCGCATATTCGCTGGTCGACTGAGGATGGCATCGAGCAGGGTATGAAACCGAGACCGTAGAGATAATCAGTCCTGCGCGCTAACCGCACGATCAGGCATTGCTCTTAATCTAATAACAAACTGGTTACAAACTAATAGCCTACTATTGATAATATTATCATAATATACCTACACATTACGGAATGACAACTACCGGATATATACAATATGTCAGAAGAGCGATTTTAGATAATCTTTTGGTATTGAGCATTTTCATTTAAATGGAACTAGAATGAGGATGTAAATCTACCTAAATTCAACTACTAATTTAGCACTCTCAATATCTATATCTACTAGATCTAGATCTAAAATATATATTTGGGATGATGTAGATGTAATTTAGATAAGATTTAAGAAAATTAGAAAAAAAATCTAGATCTAGTGTAAAAAATCTAGCTCTATTGTAAAAAAAAATATCTAGATCTAGTGTACAAAATCTAGATTAGATCTAAATCTAGCTATTATGTCTTTTTAAAATGCGAGTCACATTACGAGGTTTAATAAACATTACTATACCGAGTTGTTTTAGCATTTCATTTCAAGAATTTATTCCATATGACGTCAAAGGAAAAAAGTCCACTACGTCACACGTCACAAAACATCCGGAACAATCTATTATAGATACTTATAACTATTGCAATATTTCTGAATGAAAAATTAAAGGTTAAATCAGATTTACAATAGCCACTAATCTTATTTGTTAATCTAATCGTGACGGACAGACCAACCAATAGACAAAACGCACAAAAATAATTTTCTTTTATTCGGATGGGAGCACTAAACAAAAAATAAATAAAATGTGATTTTTAAAAAAAGTTTAAGGAGTTGGTTTGGCACTGATGTACATTGCGACGTAACGCTACTGCACGAAAGTCGCTGCATAAAAAGTACATTTTAAAAAATGTGCGTGATATTTACATACAAAGCGCATTATAGGACTTTATAAACAAAAAGAAATGTTTTCTTTTGATTTTAGCAGTTAGTTGACCAGAAAAAAACATCTTTAACTATTATTTATATTTGTTGTAAACATTTCCTGTACATTTTATAAATGTATTTGACTTAGTGTTACTGAAAATACACAGATATTCTCCATCTTCGTTAGCATGTTGTAACATTGCCTCCCTTATATTTACGTAATTGTTTTAGAATAGGTGTATTTTTATGAAAAAATCACTAGCATAATTAATTTTATAGATTAAACGGTTATCTTTTAGAAAACCAAAAGTAGCCGTAGCACCTAAACTTCTAGTTTTCGAGATCTGAGTGTGACAGACGGACAGACGGAAATTTTGCACAAACCTAATAGCGGCTTTTTCCCCTTACGGGGGCCGCTAAAAATGACTCGTTTTAGTGAAATATCATTAATTACATTTGGATTCTAAACATTGTGTTAAATTAATAACAAGGTTACAAAGACAGTTTGTGTGGAAACACAAACTCAAAATCGGCCCCCGAAGTGGTCCACCCAGGCAGGCTTTAATATTTTCAGAAAGAACATCCGAATGAAATTATATCAAAGACAAATGAGAGATAAGTATGGAGAAAGAAGGTTGACAGATCTTGTGTAGTGCCCCAACGGTTCAGCAGATCAAAGGATAGGTGCAAGTGAATGCAAAGTTAGATGTGAACCTTGCCTAACTAGTTCCCCTTTCAGACCTTGTGGTCTATAGGGCAGATGATGTAAAGTTCATCTGTTTTTGAGGCCTACGGTTAACGAGGGTGTCATGAAGCCAGCACATCGACCAACCGCCTTTACTTTTCCCCAACTAATGTCAGGTACGCATTAGAGCTGGTTGGATTCAGAGGCGCCAAAAGATTCCGAAGTTGAAAATCCCAATGTTCATCAGATTTCGAACCCGTGACCCCGGTTCGGAAGCCAAGCGTTTTACCGCTAAGCTACCGCGCCTTCCCTGGCCAAACTAAAGTGTTATAATTGTTGTAATTGTTTTGAAAAGGCTCAATCTCTTATTCAAATCTTTAAAAAAAAAGGGAAACTTAACTTATATGAAGTCCGTTTTGATTTATAAACCATGTTTACACTCAATTCAATGGTTGGACCTATTGACTGATTTTATACTAGTCTTCTTTTCTCTGCGGTCGGATATCCTTTATGTTTCACAGTGAAATGTGTGGTGAAAAGGTATAAACCACTTGGCTACATTTGTAAAACTAAAATATACATGTTAAATATTTATTTGTAGAAAAAAAAAATTAGATTTAATTTAAAAGTACTATTTATTCTTATACAATATGGTATACGATTTGGATTAAGTGTTATTATTCATAAGTGGAACTTTACTAAGGCTTTCCAAAAAGTGTAAGCGGGCCTCCTCAAAAATCACATACTTAAAGCCAGGCCTGGTTAGCTTAAGAAACAGATGACCTTAACATCATCTGCCCTATGGATCGCAGGGTCTGAAAGAAGAGCTTAACAGAACAACGCTTTCAGTGTGCGACATAGTCAGTTTATTGAAACCATCACACTCAAGGACTAGGCTAAGACAGGTCTAGAAAAACACACACACACACACACACACGTCGTGTATGTACAACATTAATACTGGAATGGTATACATAAATATGTGTACATAGAAAGGCACAAAGCACTCGATAAATAAAGTAAAAACACACGAACTTCTACAACAGAAAATGTGAAATATTAATTTCATGATGTAGTGCTTATAATCGCTACAAAAGTTTAGTTGTAGAAATAGTCTCAGTTCTATTCTAACATTTTCTGTGTTAAGCCTTTATGAAATGTAAAATTCTCCCATGTTTATAGAAAATATTTTTAGTTTTTTTTCATGGATTTTGTAAATGTATAAATAATGTGACTTAACTCTCTCTCTCTCTCTCTCTAACTCTCTCTCTTTTATTTATTTATTTTTCTGTTAACTGCTGTTTTGTAGGAATACTAAAGATATGTACAATAAAGACATTAGTTAATTATAAACAACAAACCATTATACAGGATTTTTTTATATAAAGTATGGCATATATATATATATAAAGTAAAGAATTTCGTATACAAACTACATATATATATATATATATATTCTCCCTATTTTCTTCTTATATTGACGTATGAATACGGTGTGATGCCTCTTGTGGACAGGGATTCACGTCATTTTCAGCAGAACCAAAATGAATGTCTCCCAACAACAAAATGTTGAGTTTAAGTCCCAAGAAAATCTTCTTGTTTTTTTTTCCACTTGGTATTTTAGGAGCTTTCAATCACCAAAAGTTGTAATAATCAGCTGAAATTTTTTCTAATGATCAGTTAACATTTACTCTGATGGTCAACTGACATCTGTTATAATGGTCAGCTGACATTTGCTGCGAGGAGGTTGGCCACAAGTAAGTTTTGGATTGATTGGGCTAATGTCGACTATTTCCTGATTAAAATATTCAAATAAATTGTAATACAAAGGCGTAGTGGCATCCTCTTTCCAACATTTTTTTTTGTTTCAATTACACTCAGTCACAAAGTCCCATGCTAACACACGTAGATCTAAGTTAGAACACACTCACTCTGCACTACAAGTAGATACATCAAAGAGAAATACAATGCAGTCTATATACCATCACTATAATAGAAAAAAATTCATTCGATGGTAAATATGACTAGAAGACTAGTTGACAGGCTAGACTAGGAGATGTTGCATTGAAGACCTAATCGAGTCAAGAAACTAGATCGAGTTGTTTGTTTGTTTGTTTAGAGTTGTCTCAGAGATCTTGTTCTTCTTAGCCGAGGTTTTTCTGATACCCAGTCGGGGTGAATGACGTAATTTCCGGTGATCCGGGGCATGGTTGACTGAAAAAACAACAACATACAACTATTTTGTTAAAATCAAAATTTAAATCCTTTACCTTTAAAAAGGAAAGAAATAAACGTTAAAACAAATTGAAGAGAAAATGTTTCAAATAAAAGTCGTCAAATATTTCAATGCTCATCTGGGTGAAAATATTAAAGAGAATTGGCTAAAAACATCTGAACATTGGCTAAAAACATCTGAACATTGGCTAAAAACATCTGAACATTGGCTAAAAACATCTCAACATTGGCTAAAAACATCTCAACATTGGCTAAAAGCATCTGAACATTCGCTAAAAGCGTTTGGCGATGTTGGATAAATCGCCTTGCAAGACTAGTCTGAGGGCAAAAGAAGGTGCTGCTACGTTTGTTCACGACGGACTTCGATGTAAGAAAAATAAAATGCCTGTCAATTTAATACAAAAAATCATTCCGTTCCCTCTTTAATGTCTTTAATTCTAATCCACGTTTCTAAACCAATGACAATTCATTAGGGAAAAAGGTAATAAAAGAATTGAATTAAACTTTTAACAAGGTTACAAAGACAGTTTGTGTGGAAACACAAACTAAAAATCGGCCCCTGAAGTGGTCACCCAGGCAGGCTTCAATATTCAGAAAGAACATCCAAATGAGATTATATCAAAGACAAATGAGAGATAAGTATGAAGAAAGAAGGTTGACAGATCTTGTGTAGTGCCCCAACGGTCCAGCACATCAAAGGATAGGTGCAAGTAAATGCAAAGTTAGATGTGAACCTGGCCTAACTAGTTTCCCTTTCAGACCTTGTGGTCTATAGGGCAGATAATGTTCAGTTCATCTGTTTTTTTTGTGGCCTACGGTTAACGAAGGTGTCATGTAGCCAGCACAACGACCAACCGCCTTTACTTTTCCCCAACTAATGTCAGGTACGCATTAGAGCTGGGTGGTCTCAGAGGCGCCCAAGGATTCCGAAGTTGAAAATCTCAGTCTTCACTAGGATTCGAATCCGGTGCTTCCGGTTCGGAAGCCAAGCGCTTTACCGCTCAACTACCGCGCCTCTCCTGGCCCAACTGAAGTCTTATAATTGATGTAATTGTTTTTTAAAAACATTGCAACGATGTCTGTCAGTTCAGGAATTTTTTTATTTTTTTTTATAACATCACTATTCGTTTTAAATTAGGTTTAACTTATAATACATACTAATTAGCTTTTTTTTCTTTAAAAAACTGCTTGCATAACTGATTTTAAAAATTAGATTTTTCGCTTTCAGAAAAAAAAAATGTAGCCGTTGCATCAGAACTTTGAATGGTCTAAAATATTGTGATGTCGGATTTTCAATATCTTTTCTAGTTTACGAGTTCTAAACGGGACGGACGGACAGATGAACAAACGGACAGACGGACAGACATTCACACAAAATTAATAGCGTCCTTTCCCCTTTCGTGGGCCGCTAAAAATAACAACATGCATACTACAAAGTTATAGTTCCATGAATGGTAATTTTTGTATTCTGAAGTTGGTGCCCAGTTGTTGGTCAAGAAGCTATACCCCCCTCCCTCTTCCATTTCAGCATTTCAACATAAGCTCTTTGGTCTGAGTCTGTCCGAGAAGGAAAGATCGAGAGAGTTTGCTTCATCAGTTTAGTCTCAGATTTCTTTTCAAAACCAAGCTGAGGTGAAGCTTGTTCTTGGAGGTTAAAAAAAAAAGATAAAATGGTCATAAAAACATTATTAATAATAGAGGCAGCACTAACTACACATTTTAGTGACGCCGTGAGCTCATTTAGTTCCAATAAAACCGTTCATTTTTCCCGATTGAAACCTTTGAACCCTAAACTCTATGAAGCGTGCCCCTCTAACTTGTAGCGGATCGATGCACTTCATTGAACTGGGTCACATGTTTACAGTTATTTTGTTGGACCTCAAAACAATCGGATACTTACAGTAAATACGCCATGGTTGTGGACGTAATGGGTCGTAACCCGATGCCTTGGGCTTAACTGGGGTAAGGAAGTGTTCTCAAATTGCTGGGGCCGAGGTCGATTCACAGGTTTTGTTCCTCTGTAAGCGGAAGATGTAAGATGGTAATCAAACAATCAATTATTTCATATAGCGGATAAACACTATTTCCCTTGTTTATTAAGCGAATGTCATATCTGTTCAATAAACACTGCACTAACCACTATACACCTCTGATTCACTATACGCCTCTGAATAATCAATAGATGCACATCGACCAAACAAATATTCAATAAAGCAATAATCAAAATGAATCAAGGTGCGCATAATTTATAAACATGACGCTACTGAGCCGTAGAGCACGACAAGCGGCTTTAAGAAACGTTTGTGAATTACAATGGTTCTAAAGTCCAATACACAGCTGGATTTACGTCCGTACAAAACTGTGCAGGCCATCTTTAAAGCGCGGGGGGGGGGGGGGGGGGGGGGGGGGGGGGGGGGGGGGGGGAAGGGGGGGGGGGCTCCACATTTTAAGAAATTCAAAAATGTTTAACGAACTATGTCTATATGACGATAAAGGGAGATAAGTTCACAGTTTGAAGTACTTTCTTTCTTTCTTCCAAAATGTGACATGTTTTTATAGTTATGAATATTTAAGTGCATTTCTATTGAAGCATTAAGAAAGTATTTGGGACCTCCACTTACTAGAAACACTCTTTCTCTTTGGTCCACACAGACTCTTGGGTAATTTGTAGTCACTTTAACGTTAGGACTAATTTAAAAATAAATAAATGCAAGATACGTGTAATGGTAAAAGAGGAATATTGACAATGGAAATAATAACCACAGAGTAGGACCCTATTTAGATTATTTGAGATGGATCCCTTTTTCCTATTAAAGGAATAAAATAACTCTGTGTTATAAGCGAAAAAGAGCTTTGAAGTTTAATTCTTCATTGCTAAGATGTGTATCAAACAATAAGCAACTTCAAAAGCATAGTTTACCAATACATCCATATTCTCGTCACCAGACAAACCCCAAAAAAGCTGGCTATTTATAGTTTGGTTTTCATTTATGACAGTTGTCTACATGCACAATATTTTCATACTTTTTTTTTTATTTCATTAACAGATTTTTTAAAAAATATTTTTTTTGTGTATACCAGTTTTCCAGTTGGAAACCAACCATCATCATAGCTTTCTATATGTAGATGTAAACAAATGAAGTGTATAGTTGCACAGTGAAACCAGGTACTAACCGTAGAGTTGCCTCTCCTTCCTGGCCGTAGCTTGTGGCCGTCAAGTAGGAGCCGTCCAAAAAGGTGACAGGCATAGAGAAGCCGTTGTACTGAGTGTACGACCTGACGGGCCTGATGGGAACCTCTGATGCTTGTCTTCCGGTATCCATGGCAACGTGTCTTAGTTATGTCGACAGGACGTAGTTCTCTAGATGTGGAAGAAAAATAAATTGATTGTACTCTTTTTAGGGGCCAACGATGCGATTACAATATTTAGAAAATTAGAAGTGATTACTTCAAGATAATTCACAAGTGAAATGTCATGTTCTAGCTTTGTCACTCATGGTAGCTTTAGGCCACAGGTCAGTAAAGTAAATGTTCGGGATTTTTATGTCTCAAATCAAGTGAGGGATCACTAGGGCTTTAACCCATGACAAATAAAATAAAGTGTCGACTTTTAGTAGCACTAGAAAGTTGGTCAGAAACTACAGTCACGTAAGTTGAAGTACTCAACATTCAGAAAACATTTCGTTTTTTTTCCCCCGAGCTGATGTGAAGACACTCGGTCTCTCTGGCAAGCTGATGTGAAGACACTCGGTCTGTCTGGCGATCTGATGTGAAGACAATCGGTCTGTCTGGCGAGCTGATGTGAAGACACTCGGGCTCTCTGGCAAGCTGATGTGAAGACACTCGGTCTCTCTGGCAAGCTGATGTGAAGACACTCGGTCTGTCTGGCGATCTGATGTGAAGACACTCGGTCTGTCTGGCGAGCTGATGTGAAGACAATCGGTCTGTCTGGCGAGCTGATGTGAAGACACTCTCTCCGGCAAGCTGATGTGAAGACACTCGGTCTCTCTGGCAAGCTGATGTGAAGACCCTCGGTCTGTCGGGCGATCTGATGTGAAGACACTCGGTCTCTCTGGCAAGCTGATGTGAAGACACTCGGTCTGTCTGGCGATTTGATGTGAAGACAATTGGTCTGTCTGGCGAGCTGATGTGAAGACACTCGGTCTCTCTGGCAAGCTGATGTGAAGACCCTCGGTCTGTCTGGCGATTTAATGTAAAGACACTCGGTCTCTCTGGCAAGCTGATGTGAAGACACTCGGTCTGTCTGGCGATCTGATGTGAAGACACTCGGTCTCTCTGGCAAGCTGATGTGAAGACACTCGGTCTGTCTAGCGATCTGATGTGAAGACACTCGGTCTGTCTGGCGAGCTGATGTGAAGACACTCGGTCTGTCTGGCGATCTGATGTGAAGACAATCGGTCTGTCTGGCGAGCTGATGTGAAGACACTCGGTCTCTCTGGCAAGCTGATGTAAAGACCCTCGGTCTGTCTGGCGATCTGATGTGAAGACACTCGGTCTCTCTGGCAAGCTGATGTGAAGACACTCGGTCTGTCTAGCGAGCTGATGTGAAGACACTCGGTCTCTCTGACAAGCTGATGTGAAGACAATCGGTCTGTCTAGCGAGCTGATGTGAAGACACTCGGTCTCTCTGGCAAGCTGATGTGAAGACACTCGGTCTGTCTAGCGAGCTGATGTGAAGACACTCGGTCTCTCTGACAAGCTGATGTGAAGACACTCGGTCTGTCTAGCGATCTGATGTGAAGACACTCTGTCTGTCTGGCGAGCTGATGTGAAGACACTCGGTCTGTCTGGCGATCTGATGTGAAGACAATCGGTCTGTCTGGCGAGCTGATGTGAAGACACTCGGTCTCTCTGGCAAGCTGATGTAAAGACCCTCGGTCTGTCTGGCGATCTGATGTGAAGACACTCGGTCTCTCTGGCAAGCTGATGTGAAGACACTCGGTCTGTCTAGCGAGCTGATGTGAAGACACTCGGTCTCTCTGACAAGCTGATGTGAAGACAATCGGTCTGTCTAGCGAGCTGATGTGAAGACACTCGGTCTCTCTGGCAAGCTGATGTGAAGACACTCGGTCTGTCTAGCGAGCTGATGTGAAGACACTCGGTCTCTCTGACAAGCTGATGTGAAGACAATCGGTCTGTCTAGCGAGCTAATGTGAAGACACTCGGTCTCTCTGGCGATCTGATGTGAAGACAATCGGTCTGTCTAGCGAGCTGATGTGAAGACACTCGGTCTCTCTGGCAAGCTGATGTGAAGACCCTCGGTCTGTCTGGCGATTTAATGTGAAGACACTCGGTCTCTCTGGCAAGCTGATGTGAAGACACTTGGTCTGTCTGGCGATCTGATGTGAAGACACTCGGTCTGTCTGGTTCAAATCTTTGAAACTATTTCCCCCACTTGCCAGTCCCGGACTAAGTTGAAACTCTGCCACTATTATTTAATTGTCAATGACTAAACATGAATCAATAAAAAAATTAATCAAATAGTTAATCATTAGTCGTAATTAGTTAATTTAGTTTTATTTGGAAAATGGAATAAATCTGCGAATTTCGACCAGTGACAATAATCACAATAATGTAGAGAATTAGGTTGTTCGTTAAACATTTTAAACTTACAATAAACTAATAAAATTAAATTTTCTTTTATAAGTACTTGAATAGTTCAGTGGCAAAACACGTCGACCTTCCATGCTCTTGTCTCTCTTAAACGTGAATGGGACTCAACATGCAAGACAACAGAAGCGTAAAAGTCGCAAAGACCAGGAAAGTAACTTAAGCAATTGTGTACGGTTAATAGTAACAATCCCAACAAAGTCCACCCAAAATGACCAATAAGATTACAAAATGCATAAGTTGACTTGAAAAATTCTAATTGTGCTCTCGAACACCACCTCAAAAAGGTAAGTCTACTAATAGATCAAATGATGTAGTCATTTTGGACAACAAACCTTTATTGTATTACATGTACATGGATTTCGTTAAATTTTGAGCTTTTAAAAATAAGTTGTAAGATTAATTCAAAAAAATTGATTAATTGATGCAATTTTACTCAACCTATGCAAGTTTTTTTTTTAAATTTAATTTACAGACAATTTTTCTTTTTTGCAATCCAGTTTAGCATATAAGTTGAACCTGTTTAAATGGTCAGAGATTAAAAATTAGAAATACTAAAGTAAAAGGGTGGGGGGATGCTAGGGTTAGTTTTACTCAGTGCGGTTAGCTAATAGTGTCACCCCCACCTCAAATCCCCCTTACCAAAATGACTATTTCTTATTAAAATTATCGTTGTTTTCAGTTATCTAGCGAAATAAAACTAATCTGAGCGTCATTTATTAGATGACGTTTCACTTTCATGTGATTGGCTATTCCCCATCGCGCATGCGCTCCTCTTTGTTTTTGTTTTCCTTCAAAATGAAAAGTATTACGTCCTAGCCCAAACCACCCGTAGGTCGGCTTGGGAAGGCGGCAGGCAGGGTTCGAACCCGAGACTAACAAGATGAAAGTCCGGATACCACAAGACCAAGCAGCCATCATTCTTTGTACCTTACACTCAAGTGCCAACAGTGTAGTATGACGCGACAGTTTCTTCGTACTTTAGAATCCCGTCATTCTATTGGTTGTTGAAGGCCTACCATTCCTCCAAAGTGGTAGCACATGACTTACACGGATACGTAAGACAACAATGTCTCAACTGTTAATAGAGTGTGTAGAGTTGGTGGTGGTACTAGTATACCGTACTAGGAGCAGCTTTGGGGACCTAGGCATTAGGTCAGTGTCTTTTTAGGTTCGGCTCGTCACGTGATAACTGTTTCCCAAGTTTAGTGATTCTAGATGTGGTAATATAAAACAAAAATTTTGGCTAACAACTTGAAAGTCATACAGCCTATCAACCTGTTTCAGAGTTTTAAATATACTTAAATCAACAAATCTAATTATTATCACAAATAAAATGTACTTTTAAATGGTACCCCGACAAAATAGCGCAAGACAAAATAGCGCAAAAAAATAAAAAATATTCAGTTATTTTGCAAGATATACTTTGTATAGCGTAAAATTATTTTTCAGTCATTTAAATATTTTTATTTTATTTTAATATTTGCATTATTTTCATTATTTTTGCAGGAAACATAAAATATATTAAAATCTCAGTGCAAACATTATGCAAGATTTATACTATGCTTAAATGAGCTATTTCAAAATATAGCATTTATTTATATTCTAAAAGTGGACTTGAAAATATCAAACGTATAGTTGTTTACTTGTTAGATTTACACATACGCACACACACACACACGTGTAACGCACACACATCAACATAGGTCTATACCTAGTCCTTGAACGGGATCACCACATTTCAAAAACATATTTGTCAGCGAAAAATCTATTTTAAGCATTGGTGACAAAGCAGAAGTACTCTCTTCCTCTGCAACTATGGCATATTTCTTAATGTAAAAATATTGAAGAAGATAGAAACCTCATCACTCAACAAAAAATGCTGACCAGGAGCTTTACTTACTAAAAATCCGGTACTTTTATAAACATCACAAAATAGTCCGCGCTATTTTGTCTGGAAATTTGGAGCCATTTAGTCGGCGCTATTTTGTCCGCGCTATTTTAAAAAAGATTGCAGAAACGGCCCTCAAAGTGGTTCACCTGTAGGTTACATATCAATTAATATGTTATTATCATTTCATTGTTAATTTTCATTTTTATTTATTGAACTGATTGTTATGAAGATATAGATGAGCGTGAGCCAGGCCTAACGGATGTTATTAAATGATTATCTAATTGATGTTTTTGTGAAGCGCCAATCTCATTCATAACCTCTTACTAAGAAGTTGTTTATCAAACAGAACGACAGAAGATATAGTAGCACAAGACCTTTGCAAGTTGCAAAACATCAGGAAATGTTCAATAACAGTGTTGTGATATTTGAGATCTAAACGTGACTGAAGGACGAACTGACACACAGAACACAGAAACACAAGAACTGCTTTTCCCTTCTCTGGGGCCGCTAAAAATCTTATAAAACATAGTGACCATATAGAGAAAAACTTGTTAGCAATGTCTGAAATTTATTAAACAGTAAATTAATTTTAACTTTGAATCACTACAGACGTAACACTCTAGTACCATTGTTATACATTTTTTGTTTTCTTTTTCTTTTTTTTTTCTTTTAGGCACTCAAAAAAAAAAGTTTTTTTTTTAATTCTCCGAAAATATAATAATGACAATTTAGGTTGACAAAAAGACAAGCGTGAAAGGTATACAACTCACCTGAATGTATGATCTCAGACTGTAAGGCGGAGTAGATAATGAGCCTAGAGTATATTCACGAGGCACACAGTGAGACGGTGTAACACAGTCAATTAGCGTAGGACTTCATTAACTTGGTCTAGACCCCGGGCATGTCTGATATTTCTTCCAGGGCACGGCCCGTGAAGTGTCATGGAACGAATTGAATGTACACAACTCAATAGGGGACCCCCCTCCTCCTACTAACCATATTTCACGATTAGGAGTGAGGATTTGGGGGGGGGGGGGGGGTAGATCAATACAGTAGACTGAGGCTGTTGCTGACACAACACATTTTATATAAAATTCTCTCCCCCCCCCCCCCTTTTTTTTCCTCAACATTTTATATTTCAGTCCAGGTAAGCAAAAAAAATAAATAAATCTTAGAGACAGGAAGGTGAGGGCTGAAAGGTGTGCGTGTATGTGTGTGTGTGTGTATATATGGTTTTCTGTGGTTGTTCCCCTGCAATGTCTCTCCCCGAGTGGCGGTTCTGGGTGTGACAGACTAGGACTCCCTGTTTCAGTTGAATATTTAAATTTTTAATATGAATTATATATATATATATATATATATATATATATATATATGTATAAAAAAAATTTTGATTAGAGATTTATGGGTGACTTTGTGTTTGCAATCGATTTCTAACATGACACAAAGAGCCATCAATACAGATATTGTAGGTAACAACACATGACACTCTTTCTAGGGTTCTCAAATAGTTTCTTTTAGTACAGTTCATATATAACTTGTTCATGAGTTTATTAAATGTATCCAATATTGGGGCACTGTCTCTTTTACTTTTAAGAAAGAGAAAGCTTATTTTCGAGATTATGGTTCCATCAACATGAAAAAAAAAATCATTTAATCAATTTTTTTTTGTTACATAATGAATAGTATTTTTTTGACATATCTCCAGAAGGACAATAGAATCTGTCACAGCTAGCGTAATTAATTCGTCAAGATCGTATTTGTGGATTGTCAGATACTTTGATTTGATTAATAGACTTAATGTTATTCAAATGTTTGATATTATGCGGGTGTTTAATGCAATTCATGTGTTGCGTTTGATGTCATTCATGTGTATTTGATTCCAGTTTTTAAAATCTCTGGCGGGGACTTAATCCTTAAGTTTATTGATTTTAGATGTCGTAATCTCACTATCTCACTATTATACTAATTATTTGATCCCATGGCTAAAATAAAGTATTTAATTCCATGACTAAAATAACGTATTTGATCCAATGACTAAAATAAAGTATTTGATCACATGACTAAAACTATGTATTTGATCCTATGTCTGAAATAAAGCATTTGATCACATGACTAAAATAACGTATTTAATACCATGACTAAAATGACGTATTTGATCCCATGACTAAAAAAACGTATTTGATCCCATGACTAAAATAACGTATTTGATCCCATGACTAAAATAACGTATTTGATCCCATGACTAAAATAAAGTATTTGATCCCATGACTAAAACAAAGAATTTGATTACATGACTAAAATAAAGTATTTGAGCACATGGCTAAGACAAAGAATTTGATCCAATGTATGAGATAGAGTATTTGATTACATGACTAAAATAAAGTATTTGATCACATGACTAAAATAACGTATTCGATCCTTTGACTAAAATAACGTATTTAATCCCATGACTAAAATAACGTATTTGATCACATGACTAAAATAAAGTATTTGATCACATGACTAAAATAACATATTTGATCACAAGACTAAAATGACGTATTTGATCCAATGACTAAAATAAAGTATTTGATCACATGACTAAAATAACATATTTGATCACAAGACTAAAATAACGTATTTGATCCAATGACTAAAATAAAGTATTTGATCCCATGTCTGAAATAAAGTATTTGATCCCATGACTAAAATAAAGTTTTTGATCCCATGACTAAAATAACGTATTTGACCACATGACTAAAATAAAGTATTTGATCACATGACTAAAACAAAGAATTTGATCCTTTGTCTGAAATAAAGTATTTGATCCTATGACTAAAATAACGTATTTGATCCCATGACTAAAATAACGTATTTGATCCCATGACTAAAATAACGTATTTGATCCCATGACTTAAATAAAGAATTTGATCCCATGTCTGAAATAAAGTATTTGATCCCATGACTAAAATAACGTATTTGATCCCATGACTAAAATAAAGTATTTGATCCCATGAGTAAAACAAAGAATTTGATTACATGACTAAAATAAAGTATTTGAGCACATGGCTAAGACAAAGAATTTGATCCAATGTATGAGATAGAGTATTTGATTACATGACTAAAATAAAGTATTTGATCACATGACTAAAACAAAGTATTTGATTCCATGACTAAAATACAGTATTTGATAACATATATAAAAAAAAACAATTTTATCCCATGAATAAAAGTTTTGTTTAAAAAAGTGAAGTACATTATTGATACGTTAATGTCGATGGTTTCTGTACCGAAGAGTGGAAAACCTTGGTTTGCGTACATGACCTCAACATTTGAACACTACTAATCAACGGTATTTTGCTGATATTGCTACTCTATGTATTCACTTGTCATCCAGTACAATAGCGTCATCTTGTCTCTTTTTTAAATCCATCCTTCTAGCCAAAGTCAAAGTCATTACGACCCCAGTCAAATGTTAACGCCAACAATAACACATTTACATTGACTTAACATTTACTAGGGCCAGGCTCGAGTTTAGTGAGGCCAGAAAGAGAGCCCGTGATTTTCTTTCTAATCCAGAGATACATTTAAACGATAATGTGGTCTCCGTTGGTACAGGTCCTCAAGACCTCAACATTGTTAAGTCCGATCTTGCTGAGGCATTGCATGCCAGTTCAATTAAAAAATGTGACAGCTCTGCACCTGTCTAATGTAATTAGCTAATTTTCTAACTCTTTAGATGTGTGTGTGTGTGTGTGTGTGACGTCTTTGATATTTCAGAGCCAGGTCTTGAGTTTACTGCATTACGTGTGGAACGACCGCACATTCGTCCACACGCGTATCAATATTATAATACAATTATTTCCCTTGCTATATAAACTCTAAGCATAAAAAAGAAAAAAAGACGGGCGGTTAATTTAATGGCAGTGAAGCAGATCAATCGAATAATGTAGGTACAGCAGACGTGACGAAGCTCGACTTCAAATGTCGATCAGACGATCGCTCAATAGAACCGATGACGTCATTGTTTGTATAAACTCAAAAGAGAAAAAAATGGCATGCAAGGGCGAGCATGTTTTGAGCTGAAATTATGAACAACGGAGTGATTTCCCCTTTTGATTTTGTTTTTCCTCATATTTAAGCAATAGGAGCGACTGAACAAAAAAAAAATGAGTGCGAGAAATATTTTGTTTGCTGTTTTGATTTTCAATCAGTTCTTTTATAAATCATGACTCAAAGTAAATAAATCAAGACTCGAGTAAATAAAGAATTACTCAATTAAATAAATCATGAATCAAGTAAATAAATCATGAATCAAGTAAATAAATCATGACTCAATAAAATACAAAGACGAATTTATTTTCTAATACAAACTCTTAATTTTCACTTATTATCCGTATCCCTACCCAAACTTGGCGCAGCCAAATCCATTTCCCTAGGGCCCCACAATGGTTATTTCCGGCCCTGCTATTTAGTGACGGGTGAATGCAGAGTAGATTACTTGTTCTCCCCCCCCCCTCCTATTCCTTTTTTTTTACGAGGGGTAACTCTAATCCTACTTGCAGAAATAAAAAAGCGATCTTTCCATGACTTATTGGTCACAATGGTTAAGTCCGGTCCTGCCATTTAGTAACGGAAGAATACCACTTGTTCTCCTCCCCCTATTTTTTCGCCACTAAAATTACGTGGGGTTACTCTAGTCTGACGTTTAGAAATAAAAGAGCGATCTTTCCTTTACATTTTAGTGTCCAAACTGTTGAGCCTTAAGGAGAATTATATATATATATAGATATTTGTAAAACACATTGGGTGTGACGAGGATTTTTCTTTCTTTCAGTAGTGTACTTCGTTCTTGGGCTCACATTTGAGTGACCAGAGCCTGTCCAAAAAATGAAATCTGACCTGTGTCACACTAGCCTGTTGACGCCTGCAGTGTTGTGATTTTGTCTTCAGGCTTACAAGCTAATGCATCAATGCAGTAACCAATGCTGTAACCAATGCGGTAACTGTCGGTACGTAGGTTATGAGATTCTAGCACCAATGTTTATTAGGTGCACAATTTTTGAACGCACTTTCTTGGTTGCCTTGCTTGTAAGTTTATGGAGTGGTTTTGTTATTATGCTGGTGTAACATGTCTTTAAGATTCTTCTGTGTACCCCTGTTTAGGGTGAGCATTTAAGGTATCACTGCATTTCGCAGTTGTTTCGCTGCCTTGGCGTTTTGGACTAGAACTTTCATTTTGTCTTTTCTTATGTCTCTACAAGGAGTTAGTTTTGGGATTATCAAGATTACATTGGAGTTTGTTATCGGCAGTGGGCCAGTGTTGAACGTATTATTGGCGTTGTGTGATAGCAAGGTGCAGAATTATTGTTTAATTACTATAACCACAATATTAGAATATTTTAGACTCAATGTCATTACTCCATCAGTTGTCATTATCACTTATAGTCATGTCATTAAATAATTTCATTGTTAACAGTGAGTCACTTATTTATTTGTAAGCACGAAGGTGCCTGTTGAATGTCAGGGGCCCGGGTAAACGAGCTAAGGCTTTAACACAACCCTGACAGGAACCAAGTGTGAAAGCCACGACTGGTATAAGGCCTACTCCAGAATGCTTTTTTTTATATAGATAAAGATAACAATATTATCATTCTTGTTTCACTGTGTTGTTCTATTCCATTTTAGCTGCCTCGAAAGGGCAAAATACGCTATTAGTTTTGTGTTAAATGTCTGTCCGTCTGTTCATCTGTCCGTCTGTTCGTCCGTCCCGTTTAGATCTCATAAACTAGAAAAGATATTGAAAATCCGACATCATAATATTTTAGTCCATTCAAAGTTCTGATGCAACGGCTACCTTTTTTCTTTTCTAAAAGCAAAAAATGTAATTTTTAAAATCACTTTTGCAAGCAGTTTTTTCATAAAAATACATTACTTTTACAACTATTCCCTATTAATAGTAACAAACACTGTCAACCTTCTTTCTCCATTCTTCTCTGTCATTTGTCTTTGATAGAATTTCATTCTGATGTTCTTTCTGAAAATATTGAAACCTGCCATTTTAAATGCCTGGATGGACCACTTTGGGGTCCGATTTTGAGTTTGTGTTTCCACACAAACTGTCTTTGTTACCTTGTTTAAATTTTTTTTTTTTCAAACCAATCAGCAGAGGAGACACATTGAAGAGCAAAAAATGAGATCAACCTGATGTTATTTATTAATAATTAAGCTCTGATATCAATCGAGAGTGAATGAACTGTAAATGAAGTTGCTCACATTTTCTTTCATTTTTACAAAACTTATAATAAATACTTTGCCTGTCTATCTGTCTGGTAAAAAGTTTGAGCACATTAATTCTCCAACACCCAATCTCGGATGAAATTGAAACTTTGGACAACTATTTCTTTTACCTGACTAAACAAGACAAGAATGAATATAAAAAAATTAACCAAGTAGTTAATTAACTATTGGTAATTAATTATTTTGTTTGGTATCGAACAAGGGAAAGAAATTATGCTCGACTGATATGGTGGGATAAATCGAATCAATCCCTTTTATACTTTGTAGAGAGAAATAGGATGCCACTTTTAAGTTTAAAACTAACAATAGGTAACTATAAAACCTTCTATTTTCATTAAAAAAAAGCGATCACGGTGACATTGACGCACACAGATATACACTCCTTTCTTTTGTCCATCCCCCCACCCCTTTCCCAACTGGTCCAGACCCAGTGATAGGATCTTAATGTATTAAGAAAGCTATAAGCGCGACATTATGCTTAACAAAAACAAATGGTAAAAATATTTCTGTCGCACAGATTTATTGACGTTAGTCCAAATCTATTACAAATTGAATTAAATGACAGATGGACAACAAATGATACAACTACCCGTAATATAGGCTTCGTTTGGTTTTTTTAAAAAGTATTTTGTATTATCTCTCTTGTTATAGCATGTAAACAAATATAATGGCTTCCATGATTGTGCTTGGTGAGCTTACATCTCTACAGATCTCTCTCTATCGATCTTTTGTTCAATGTAAGATCAAAAACACTGGAAAAATGTGCCTTTGACTTTTAAATTTGATCTGTTATACTCTCTACAGGCCTAAATAAATATTTGAGACTTTTCTCCGTCTCATTCAGTTTTCAATCTTTCTGTTACTCTCTCACTCAGCTAACCTAAAAGTTATAACCTCTCTCTAAATTGCTCAAAAAAAAAAAATGTGCATTGTTTGATTAAAAAATCGATTCACAATGCTATGAAATTCCATTCTTCAAGAAACTGCACAATTAAAATTATTAAAACGATTTCTTACAAAAAACACTATTCCAGTGCAGTTTATCTTTCTGGACAAGGTTTTGTATTTCTTAGTCAATTATCTTTCCTTGTCTTGCCTTCTACCTTCTTTAACCGATATCTCAAGCGCCGATAGCATGAATTTTTTTTTTTTTTTTAGATTTGAGAACAATCAGCAGCAAGAACAAAATACATTTTGTTAGTTCATAGATAAACCAGCCAACGACAATCTGAGCATCCACCATTTCGTAACTTCCTCCGAAATTTAAAAAAATCTCCATAGAGAAATGGGAGGTACGGTGGCTGAGTGGTTAACCGCTTGACTGAGGTCCTTGGATTTTGAACTTCGGGATTTTTAGGGCCCCCCTAAGTACATCCAACTCTAACGGTACCTGACTTTAGTTGGGGACAGTAAAGGCAGTCGGTCGTTGTGCTGGCCACATGACACCCTGCTCGTTAACCGTTGGACAAAGAAACAGATTACCTTAAAATCATCTGCCCTATAGACCGCATTGTCTGAAAGGGAAACTTATAGAGAAATGCCTCTTCTCAGAACTCTCCTCTTGCGAATCTTTCCAGAAACAAGAAACGTTCCTTTTTCAACTAACTAAATTGTATTTATTGATAATTGAAGATAACTATAAGCCAGAACTATAAGCCAGGAACTTTCTTATCAAAATCTCGTCTTCATCGCTTAATCTGAAATTTTCTGTGACCAAGTCCCTAGAGGATTCCAGCTACCCATCGCCTCAGCGTGGCGCCTCCGTGGAAACGTCTAGTAGTGGAACTAGATATGCTAAACCAGGCGGGATACCCTGGGTTAGCTTTTTATTATTATTATTATTTCACTCTGGGTAGGGATGGAACAAATAGCCCGCACCCCAGTCCAAAAAGTCCGCCATGCCGTTCCACGCAGGGGCCGTCATAGGAGAGCATTGGAGTGGCGGTCCTTACACGGAGCAGTAGCGGTTACAATATAGAAATATGAGACAAACTCCCCATGATAAGTGCTGCTCTCGGCCACTTATAAAGCGAGTGGACCCAGGACCGGGGGCGGTGCGCCGTGTACGTGGTACGGTCCGATTTCTATGCCCAGTCATTATGGCTACTACTACTGGGAGCAGTGGCGTAGCATCCATGGCGCAAAGGGGTTCAATAAACCCGGGCCCACGAACATTAGAGGCCCTCAGCGCTTGGGCCCATGACTCTTTGACTAGTTGGGGCCCACATGAGAACTTAGGGATGACACCATAGTGAAAAAAATAAATGCACTTTTGTAAAAACCGATCAAAAATAGAATTTAAAAAGCTCCCTTAAAATATCATGCAGTTTGTATTACAATTTATAATAACTTTAAAACCAGTGTAAGCTTTAATGTAAGGATTTGCTTCTTATTAGGTTTTGTAAATTTGATTGCTAGATAGACCAAATCGTGCATCTGAGCTGATAATCGTTTCCATATCGTCCCATTCTTTTTTTCCTCGTCTGTTCATAAACCATTGGGAGTATTACAGGAATGGGGGAGTGAAGGGAATGGGGAGAGTTTGGTTAAGAAGTAGGGAGAGTTTTGATTGTCACCAATTATAATTTCGATACAGCTGCTAATTATTCTTTTTTTTTCAAAGCTTAATATGTTATTTACTTTATTTTGTATTTAAATATGTAAAATCAAAATCTTTTAAGTCAATTATTCAGTTAATACTTAATCTGATGTAAGTCTGAAATTTTTAACTGAATTTGTAACATGATTAGTAAACATTGAACTATCTCTATCGTTGTTTAAAACCGGGGTCGGCAACCTGCGGCTCTTTGGGTGTGAAGCTGCGGCTCTTTAGTTCCATACGCAAATATTATTTATTTTATCGAAACATTTTTTAAATAGTTCTGAATCGTTTAGCACCTATTCCATCTCTCAGCCACTTGTACTCGCTTTTCACCACACCCCTCCCCCCAATACACGCGTCGTCAATATTATTAGTCCGTCAGAAGTTCTCGAATGACGCCATCTTTGGATGTTTCTATGTAGGTTTTAATTCGCTTTCGACGCAAGATGAATTGGCTTCTTCACCACGTGTTTTGGCTGTGACGTCAAGTTTGTTGTTTCAATTAAATGAGTTAGAAGCGATTATCTTCTCAAACTTAGAAGCAATCTACAAGTACTGCTAATCTGGCAAGCTTTGCGGCACCACTAGAAATTGGACAACAAGACAAACCATTTACAGATGCTGTGTATGTCAAAGACTGCTTTCTACATGCATCTGAAGGAAATACTTTTCGTGATTTCAAAAACAAACCAGAAATCTTGAAAGAAAATTAAAGGTTTGCAATTATCTACTAAAACAGTACAAGATAGAATATTTAAAATGTCTTCAAATGTAACATATTTTCAGGTGGAAGATATTCAACTTTCTTTTGTCCTATCACTTGCTAGTCTTGCGACTTGAAGACACGGCACAAGTTGCCCATTTTGTTAGGTATATGTCTTCCCAATGTCCAAAAGAAGATTTTCAAGGATTGCTACCATTCTCGTGAAAACTAGAGAAAATATAATGCATGCCGTACAAAAATACATTGAAAACAATAAGATCGATTTAAATAAAATCATTTAAATAGCAACTGATAGAGCCAGAAGAATGACAGGAAAAAGTAAAAGGGCAACAACGATTCGTTGGAGCAAAATAAACCAAGAAATTCTTAAGTTTCAGTGAATAATCCACAAAGAAGCGCTTTGTGCCCAAAACGATTCAAGCCAAAAAGGTTGAGGTAATGAATTTGGTAATCAAGATTGTTAACAGCATCTTGTCAAAAGCACTCTAAAATCGTCAGCTTAAAGAATTCTTGAACAAAATGGAGACTCAGTATTCCGACCTCGTTCTTTACAATAAAGGGAGATGGTTTTCCTAAGGTAAGGTGTTGAAACGTTTTGCTTTGTGCTTGAAGGAAATACATACATTCCTAAATGATAAAGGCATTAATCTCCTTGTATTAGAAAACGACAAATATTTGCAAACATTTTATTTTATGGTTGATATGACAGAGAAATTAAATGAGGTGAATCTAAAACTGTAAGGAAAGGGAAACTCATCCCATGTTTTGGTAGAAGAATTGATTTGTTTTGAAGAAAAATTAATTGTTTTTGTAGAAGATATTCAGATATTCATTTTTTATGTCTAAAGCAGTATCGCAATAAAATCAGAGCTACTTTTGACACGAATTACTTGGGCACAGTTTTAAAAAAATCAAAGATAAATTTCTTGATAGATTTTAGCAGTTCAAAACCATTCTAGCATTCCTAGTAAATCCTCTCAACACAAATTCACAAATTTGAAATTGATACTGGATCTCTAAAAATGCAATTGGTCGGTTTACAAAGTAAAGCTTTATGGGGTGGAAAATTTACAGAGTTGAAAAGCAAGTTGCAAGAGTTGGAGGCCCAGAAATGTATGGACGTAATGCAACAATAGTGGACACCTCTCTAAGGAATGCCGCGAGTTGATTCGGCGCATGGAATAATCTTCCAGATTGCTACATTTGTAATGCTGACTATCTTCGGATCGACATATTCGTGCGAGAAAGCGTTTTTTTCTTTTTTCGTGAATATAATTAAAAGCAAAGTAAGAAGCCAACTAACAATCAAAAGTCTAGAGTCGTGTTTGAAACTAAAAACAAGTTATGAGCCAAATGTCTCCAAACTTTCTAAAACCATGCGAACCCAACGCTCCCATTGACTTTGTTTGCTCAATTGTTTGTTGTTGAAGTTCAAGTTAGTGTTTAAGAGAATGTGTAACTGCTTCAGTTCTTACCGAAATAAAAAAATAATTATCTAATAATACCATATATATATATATATATATATATATATATATATATATATATATATTATTTAATTTGTTGTGAAAAGAACTACTCATATATACAAAGTTACTTTTTTTTTCATAAAAAAAAATTGTGGGAGTACTATTTACTGTTGCAAGAACAAAATTTGTGGCTCTTTAAGACTTAAAAATTTTGTAAATTGTACTTTTTGGCTCTTTTGACTCAAAAGGTTGCCGACCCCTGGTTTAAAAAACTATTGAATCCGAAGAAGTTGCGAATGTGAAATAGAAGGGAAAAAATTCAAAGCGGACGATGCGTCATCGAAAGTCTTGATCACATTAATTTGTTGTCTTTTGTATTGTCTACAAATGTTAAAGTAATCCTGATAGCAGACTAAAAAGGAGATGAACGCTCAACAAAAACAAATACAATAAAAAATAACATTCAATATTTAGCAAGCCAAAGAAACATTCATAGAGAGCGTTACATAGGAATCGTTCAAGTTGAATATGTTGGTGCTATTGTAATTAATGAGAAAACCGAATTGGGGAGCAGGTTTATAACAAAGATCTAGAAGATGACTAAATTGAATATGGAATAGTGCCATTCTCTGACCAATGCTTAGTATTTGGTTGAAACTTGGTTCATAGCTCTTAAAGAAACTAAACACCATAGCCTATATTTATACAAATACCTCAGAAAATTGATATGAATATTTAAATTTGACAGGAAATCAAAGTCAAAACGAGATAATAGACCTGTTGCTGGCTAAAATACCGGTACTTTAGAACATCCATTCTGCACCATTTCGTTCATTCATTGGTGGCAGCACTCACTCAAGACATACAAAAGTTGATAGAAATAGTATTTTTTAAATACCGTTTAGTGATCTCAAATGACGGAACATCAAAAGAAATAGCAATGAGATAGTCATTTTTAGATTTTCATATTTGTGAGAATCAGACGTTAGCAGAATTTGCTGAACAAATGCTCCAAGTCTTTAAAAACAACAACATTTATCCTTAAATAAACTACGAAGCTAAATCTATGATAGTGCTTCCAATATGACAGGATACTAGAATGGCCTTTGAGCAATGCTTCATCAGAAGAGGCCATTCGCGAATTTAGAAATAGACGCAACGGTTTCTTACTTTTCTACTTAGAAGGCAAGAGGAATGTTAATAAATAGATATTCGATCTATTTATTGTTAAATAATGGACGTAGAACTAGATACTAATTTGTATCAATGTTTTAAAGTTAACAACTAGAAGTGTTTTAAGAATGTCTATGTGTAGAATGGGAATAAAAACTCATTAAACAATTCTTTATAGATTTGAAACTCCGTTAAGTCGTTCTATACTTATAATGTTTTGTTTGGTGTAATGCACACATTGTAAGACTAATTTCCTTATGGATAATAAAGATTATTATTAATTATGCTAAAAAAACTTTACAAACATACAAACTTTAAATTTGTGTTGGGAGTTCTGCTTCAAACGTAATAAGATTATTAAAAAGCTACTCTACCTGCATTGGAATGTCTTTTGGTCAATGTACCAATACATTCAGATGACTCAATCGTTTTCTCATACTTTGTATTCACCTTATTCACAATATATTCTTGAACCCGGGCCCAGGGTTGCCTTGCTACGCTACTGACTGGGAGCCCTCAGACAGGACAGGGGATGGGGAACCCCTTGGCCAGGCCTGGTTGTTGGATAAACGCCTTTCTAACAATCAACGGGATAACGGCGCCCTTGCAGGCACCGATTCCCTACTGGACTTCATCGAAGTTGACCTGTCAATGATTTCTTCTGGCACATTAGCTGATTCGTTGACCACTTCTTTTAAAATCATAGGACTACTTTGACTAGTAAGATTTTGGGATTGCGTTTTGATGCACATGACTCTAAATAACGTTTCGACATTTTAACCAAAATGGAAGCAACAAGATCCTTCAAACATAGGTCGTCTACACAGTAGGTGTAAACATTCGTACATAAACATTGAGTCATAGTAGTGACTTAGAGCTAGGCTGGTAGACATAGAGCTCTATAGAGTTCTGCTATGTTTGAGATTTGATTCAAGTGTCAAAATGGTTTGTTTGAGTCCTGCGCGAGGTCCCCACCAATCGGAGGCCCTAGTTTCCCTCTGCCTAAGGCCGGCCCTAATGTAGGTCAGTAAGCCTACTTCTAATTAAGTTCTAATAATACAACAAAAGTACAAACAAAACGTAACTCTGACAATACAATCATATAGATCTCTTTGAAAAAAATCAATCTTTTATCGTATGCCTATAACCTCCTCTAATCACACCTTTCTAAAAGTATATAAAATGTCTGTCTTTGGTGTGGTTTCAGCTATCACGTGACGTGAAAGACACTCCCACACGTTGTCAGTCTGTAAAAGAAAAAGAAGCAGTTCACTGAAGGGAAAACAGGCAAATATCTATACTATAAAGTAGAATGTGAGGTGTATGTATGTGACTTATAGACATCAAACCGCTTGATCAATCTTGATAAAACTTGGCAGGAATGTTTCTTGGGTACCAACTTAGACCTTAGTGTATGTATTGTAGCCCTAAAACAAACTTAAGACCCTGGAAAAAAAAAGTTGTCCGACTCTATTAAAGCTATAGTATTTTATGGATCTAGGCCATGTCTACAATGTTGACCTGAGAAAAGATCGAAAGGATTTAGACCTAGATCTAATTTTAAGAAATACACTTTGCGCAGATAGTTTTTTACTTTGACACATGAAAATACAAAAAAAAAAGATCCTTTGATTTCATTATATAATAAAATTAACCTTCAATTTTGTGTTTCAAAAGCATTTTTTTCATAAATTAGTTCCTTATATCTGTGACTACAGATTTCCTGACGAACATTCTTTCATTAGACAATACCGTAATAAATCGCCTACTAAAAATTAATTCGTTTAATTGTTTACTTTATAATCCCATCCCTAGATCTAAAACTCTAATTCAACTCTAAGATGATAAAACTTCTCTTCGCACAGATAGTTTTATACTTTAACACATGAACATGCTAATTATAGGCCATTCATTTCATATTTTGATCAAATAAACATTCAAATTTGGTTTTCTAAAGCATTTTTAAGAGACTACATTCGTTTACGAAAGCTTCGAAGCCGAGTTTAGGGTTAGGGTTAGGTTAGGCCTAGATCTATATTCATTCATGAATCGCGTACTAAAAATTATTTCGTTTAATTGTTCACTTTATAATCCCATTTATTTAACAAAGCTATCGCTCTTTTCGTTTTTAATAAATATGAATGTATCGGCTTCGGGTAAACCCATTTTTCGCAAAACTAATTTTATTTTCGTCGCGAAAGAGAAAAAATTTGAAAGGATCATTAGCTAACTTTAACGTACATCTAAATCCAATCCACTAGATTAGTAAACACAAACTTAGACCCGCAAGCCGCGGGTAATGTCAGGCTAGTATTACATATTTTTTTGAAAAAAAAGGTAATATAAGGGTAAGAATCTTAAGACTGCTGGAATAAACTTTTTTTTTCTATATAGAACAAAATTTAATAATTATCATTAATTAGTTATTTTTTTTATTGATTCGTGTATTATCATCAACTACGAATAATTAGGAAACATTTTTACTTGATCCGAGAACGGAAAGTGTGGGAAATGAAATAACATGTAACGTAACAAGGGGAATAATTGTATATATCCTCACACATTCATACGACTCTCAAAAAGTAACATGCATTCCCCTTCTTTCGATACCAAACTAAATAGTTAGTAACCAAATAATTGCATAACTAATTGTTTTTTTTTTATTGATTCTTTTTGTGTTCATTCTGTTTTTGTTAAGCACACTAAATAATTTTGTAAAGTTGTAATTTCATCCGAAATGGGTGTGGGAGAAATAACATGCTAAAACTTTTTACCAGAATGAGTTGTTATAAGCTTTATAAAAAAGAATGCAATAGCATATTAAAACCTTTAAACTATATATCCGATCTATTTTATGCCAGCTTTTCTACCAAGTTAACTTACAAATTTTAGTCAAAAATCGATAAACTGAAACCATGTTTCAACTTTGTTGTGTAAATTAAGCAACTACCAAGGGACACAACTTATACTCCCCATATTTTTAAAAACAACTCACTAATTTTTATGGAACTAAATTAATTTTCAGACTCTATGACACTGCCAGGGTGGAATTTCTTTAGAGGAAACAAAATCTTTTGTAGTCCTATTAATTAGTGCCCACTGAGAAATTTTCTGATTTTTATATTTTCAGCATTTCTTGCACAACCCCGTTCACGGACTCGTTGTACGCCCTTCGGGTCACCTGAGTTCACGGGACTCTACTTCAATAAAAAATTAATTAATTCAGTGAAACAATGATATAAACTGAAGTCCACGCACAGAGTTTGATAATTATAAATGTTATCACCTGTAATTCCATCATTATCGTTTCTAAGTTGATCTCTTGCTCTTCACTGCTAAGGTTACGATTCAAACATATTACCACTAGACCACCTGGAAAACAAAAGATACATTGACTAAGTTTTCAGACTTAAGAACAGTACGAGGGTTACAGTATAAGTTAGTTCTTTGGTATCAATTTATATATTGAAAGGAAGCCAAGCGGTTTTTAGGCCGACCACTCAGCAAAGCATCCCTCGTTACTTAATATTAAATTACCAAACAGTAACGATTTATAAAATTCCAAGCAAGAAACAATTCCAAGAGAATTAAATCTCAAGAGAGAAACCACACAAAATCCAATAGCTCTGACTAACCATGCTTAGTGACCCTCGCCAGCTGTCTTACTGTCCCATTGGTTATCTTCTTGTCACGTGACACTTGAACATACACCACCACATCATAGACACCTGGTGAGTGAAAAGTTTTGCGACATCAGTTACCAATTGGTTTTTGTAACAAGTGACATGGCGATGTAAACAACTTGTTTTTTTTCTCTCTCGAACTTTCTACCTCAACAAGTAACCTCATCAGTTTGGGGTCAGGTGAGAGATGGCGCGGGACATTGAGAGAGATTTTTTAAAAAATAATCAAAACTGAAATAACAATATTTTGATATAAATGTAAATTGTAAAGAAAGTTGGGAAATGCTTTAGAACAACTATTTTTGACTTAATCAATGACTGCTACTTGATGATAGGAGATTATATTCGTAAACAATTTATTGTGCTTTATTTTTTTTTTCTAGATTAACTAATTACCAGGAAAACAAAGGGAAGGGGCAGGCAAGAAAAAAAATCAGAGAAAGTGCAAAATGAGGGAGAAAGATAAGAGAAAAAGAAAACGAAATGTTAAAAAAAAACAAAGAAGAGAGTTAGACAAGAGTACAAGATAATGTTTCAAAAACAAACTCTATAGAAACATAAGAGAAAGAAGCAAATATTGAAAGAGGGAGAGAGAGAGAGAGAGAGAGAGATAAGGTTTGGTTTAATGTCTATATAAACATGCTACAGCCTACAGTCGGCTAGAGGAAACTCCTTGTAGGACTTATCACAGTGGAAGTATCGATCATAAAGAGCCTTCTGTCTCAAGGCGTTGATATTTTCCTCACATGCCTCTAAGGCGTCAAGATGGACAAAGCCTCTCTTTATAAACTGTGAACGAAATGTAGACATGTTCAAGTTAGATTTTTTATGTCATCGAGAGATTAACACATACACTAGACATTTTGTTTGGGATGAGCAAAAATAATTATTTTACCTTATGGTGGGGGGGGGGGATGTTCAACGTGTGCAGACTACACACACACACACACACACACCACACACACACACAGCAGGTTGACACATTGATCAGAGTGCTAAAGTGGAACACATTTACTTTTTTCTTCAGGAAATGACGGTAGCAAAAACCACACGTAATGTAAAGATGCAGTGAAGGCTGAATCAATTTGTCTAGCGGTTAGGACGAGAACTGTGAAGAATACTTAGCAAGCTTTGCAAAATGATAAACATTGACGGCTGGAATGATTCTCAACTAGTCTCAAAGTTTCTAACGTAATAACGAAGAATGTTGTATTACTGTAAAAATTGTGACCTGATTTCTGAGAAAAAATGACTCCCAGAGTCCCAATGACTCATACAATTTGACTTAAGAATTTTTTTCACTTGTACATTTTAGTGTGTTTGTGTGTGTGTGCGTGTGTGTATGTGTTAACTCTGAATTTTACATCACCTCCCAAGCTATCCTACCACTTCCGGCACTGACATCCAAAATGGAGACATCTTTGCCTAAATTCCCACACTGCTCACATACTTTGTCTATGGTCATAAGGTCAGCTTGTCCACATGCCTCGCCTCGCGCACTATGGGGCATCTTGACACCGTCTTGACAAAATCACACCAGGCAGGTCATAGCACTGCAGAATTGAATGTGTATAACACGGTTAAACATCAAGGATTAAATGACAATTCACAATGAATACACATACAGGACGGGATTTAGATTTGACAAGCCCTAAGCTCTAGGAGATGTGAGAACCCTTGTTATGTAATCAACATAGCATTGCTCTTTCTTATATCTCAAGCAAGTGAGTGTGAGAGGGGGGACTACACTACAGCTTAGTGGTAAATGTTGGTAAATCCAGCACTGTACACGTTTTGTTGTTCACATTAAATCAAAAAATAGACAACACAGAATTACGTTAGGTTTAAGAAGGAGTCGCAGTTGCCCATTATTTAAAAAATTGTTGGCCACATAGTTTCTACAAATGATTCTAATTGTGCATAGGGGATAAAATTTCGGTAAAGAACTTTCCGTTTGTTGCCATGCCAACAATAAATTTAGAGTGTACATAGAGCCTAAGCTAAGAATAGAAGTCTGACATGGTGATACATAAAACCTCACTAGCATTGCTTTCTTGACTGCAACTTATAAGCTTTTAAAAGGCAATGTTGGTGGGCGGTTCAACAGATCACATGCATCGCTATCTTTTTATTCAATTAAATCCAAGTTGTTCAAATTTAGATTTGAGTAAGCTATAAATATTGTTTTGTTTTTTTTGTTTTTTGTTTTCTACAGGAGCAACATAATATCACTTAATTAAACAGATATGTGAAATGTTATAACAATGTACACACATTTCTTTATTGAATTAAGTCAAGACGGTTTTATCATTGGACTCTGGCCCAAATATTATAAACTTTTAAATTTCTAGAAATTCTAACTGTTACGGTAATCTAAATTCTTGCAATTTGTTTAAAGTTTAAAGTAATCAATATGTATTTAGTTTTTTTACTTAGTAATGTAGTAGTGTTTTGTGTGTGAATAGAAAAAAAAATATTTTAAAATAGTCTTAAAATAAGTGATGATATAAATCACACGTGTACCACGTAAAGGCCCTAAAAAAACAACAACTCGATTCTATCTTAATTCTAGAGTAACAGTTGGGTTCTCATTGCTATGACCCCTTAACGTATACATGAACTGTACATGTTATTGTATAATCAAATGAACTAGATATAAAGATATATTTGCGTGTACTTACTCAAGTTCATGCAGAAGCCCAGTGTTACGTCCTCGCTATAAACACAAACTTAACATGCCAACACTCTGTTTAACCTTTAAAAAAAATAATCAATGCGCCCAGAGACTAGACACAATACCCTGGAAGAAACTAGTGCCTGGTGACGTGTGCGGGGAGTATTCATCGCTAAACTTCAATAAACCACGTCCACCCACTGCATATAGAAAAGCCATTAAATGGTTCGCGTGTCTCTTTCATACTGTGCCACACAGGTTACTTGTCATTTCTTGGCAATACAGATTAGGTGAAGATTAAGGATAGTTACAAGTTCTTCCACAATTAGTTCATGTATAATTAGTGGTCAATTGTCAGTGTGGATTACTTCCACCAAACAGACTTATTTTAAGAGCACAACTTTATTCCAGTCATTGCACCCCCCCCCCCCCCAGTGCCACTTGAGAGCTTAAGCCTCCCTCGCCGCTCCCTAGAACTAAAGGTTTCACCAAGTTTTATATTCTATAAATGTGAGTGATCGCAGGTATTTGATTGTACGAAGGAAGATGTACATGTACATTGATAGACTTAGAACTGGACACAACAGAATGAGACAACATTATGTTCCAGAAGCTTAAGTTGGAACGAGCGAAACCAGTACTTGTAGAGCATCACCAGAGAATACTGACCATGTCCTTCAAAGGTGCAGACTATATCAAGAGGCCCGAACAAGACTTTGGCCCCAAAACCATTTTATACAAGAAAAACTATACGGCGGAGAACTGCATGAGCTGCAAACCACTGCGCTGTTCATCTCGGATATTGGATTTACTGATCTGAACCCTCCGACATTTAGAATGAGCACGAAGAAGAATATAGTTTATATCTCATGAATACACACATGAAGGTTTCTCATGAATGGTTCTTATTTTGGGCAACTCAAATGATGTGCGTTTTGGTGTTTTTTTATATTAACAATTGTACTATAATAGGTCATTATCGCTATGTTTATCTTTACAAGAAATGAAAGAAGCGATTATATTATGAATTCATCCTTATGTTTGTCATTCTAATAATACCGACACCAATTTTTTGACTGTATTGTTTACCGATGTACATACACACGTAGTGACAACGACAAGCTGATTTTTCTTTGTTCCTTCTAAAGCTTTCTGAAATCTTATGTACGACCAGTTCAAATATTTGTTCCAGCAGCGGAACAGAATGAACAAAGAGATATGGTCAGAATCATTCTTTTTTCTTTTTTGAGACAGTTTATGTTTGGTTTAATGTCTTTAGTAGTAAAGTAAATGCCTGGTTTAATTTTTTAGTATGGTAAATGTCTGGTTTATGTCTTAGGGAGTAGGGTAAATTTCTGGTTAATGTCTTAAGAAGTAGGGTAAATGTCTGCAATTGTCTAGTTTAATTTGTAAGGTAGTAAATTTGAATAAATAGTTCCAACAAACCAATGAAAAACCTAACTGGCCAGAACATGCTCAGGAATTAGCGCAATCAATTTGAATTACACCAAGCTGATTTATACCAAACGTTTATATTAGAAATGGACATTAACCAATGGATAGTATTTATGGATGGTAATAAAACCCATCTGAAAATCCCTTTGAAAACATATTTATCAAACAAAAACAAATAATGCTGATTCAAAAGGAAACACAGAATGCTATACAGACAGAAACCCCATAAAAAAAATTCAATTTAGGACACACCCAACATGAAAATCTCAGCAGACACTTGCAGAGGAGAGTATGGGCGTAGGTATATTTTTTTCGGGGAGGGTTTGGAGGGAGGCATATTTTCTTTTATTTTTGCTTTGCACACACACTTAAACACACACACGTAGGGAAGGCAAGGGGCGCATTATGCCCCGGGTGCCTTATTCAGAGGGGCGCCAAAAAGATTTTGAAGACAAATATGATTTTCTGGACATTTTAAATAAGTAAAAAATCAAGTTTTGGAAAATATATTTGTATCTCTATTATATTTTCACATACATCTAATTCATTATTTTGTTTCTTAATCTGTCTTATAAATGTCCGTTGTGCCAATTGTAATTGTACAAGAAACCTTCATCTCGCGTATATCTAATGTAAACACTGTGTGGGATACAAAGACCTATGTTTGTCACAGTTTATCAATGCGCATTATATAGCCTGAATCGAATTTCGAGTGAAAACATCTTTTATTATTAACCAATATTAGAAACAATAAAATAGGCAAGAAAGTGACAACCGAAACTTTTTTTTTTAGAATAGTACACGTTCTTTTTTTTTTTTTTTCTGTGTTACTCACAGGTCAAGGTCATCGTTTCTCTTAAGGGTGAATCTTGCCCTCCCCTTATAGGGGGCTGACAAAGAGGGCGCAAAGTTGTTGTTTTTTTCAAGTACATACATGGTTACATGAATATAGCCCTAAACTATATATTATGTTTCCAGGGCCGAGCTAAGATAATTGATAATGCGAAGGGGATTTGGTGAACCTCAAATGAAATAGAAAAATAATTAATAAAAAGCGAAAAAAAATTATTCGAACTTCACCTCACACGACATTAGGCGAGTGTACTCCACAGTAACAGTGAGCAAAAGTTTCGAAATTTCTGCTCTAAAAAAATTGTTTGGAGTCCTGTGCGAGCCCCCACCAATCAGAGGCCCTAGGCCGTGGCGGCCTTGTTTGCCTATGCCTAAGGTCATCCCTGCTGTATCTTTTTGATAGATCTGCTGCGTTGAGGGGGGGGGGGGGGGGACTGTGGATGACATGATCGTTCTGACCACAGCTAATGCTCATGCAGGCATTTAATCTCACTTCCATGAGGTGATCCAGAGTCATTTCGCGACTGAAGGAGGTCATATTTGTTCTAGATTAGCCAACAATATCTTTTTTGTTATTTACTTTTATCATTGAGAAAAAAAAATTCTGAAAATAACTTTATGTAGATCTTATCTTGTAACTTTAAAAACAAATGAATAAACAATTTTTTCCTAACGAAAGTTTAAAATTCAATTGATTTCATCGTGACAAGGGATATAACTCACATTTGTATTACAACCATTCCGGAAGTTTAAGGTAATTTTTCAAGTGACGTCCCCTGTCAATTTTAAACAATAACAACAGTGAACGGTAAGAAACAGTTTCGTTGTATGTGCATGCGGTAAGTTCCAAAGCTTTATAATTTTATATAATTTTACATTAGCTCTAGAATGCACTACAGTAGAATCTGGATTTAGTACTAAGCTTTTTTTTTTAAAAATTAATCAGCTATCACATTGCTACGCCCTAAATATAATTTTATTTGACTGAAACTAATCATGATTATAATTAAATTATTCTTAAATTTAAAATCTGTCTACTCAGACTACTGACTTAGTGACTAGATCTAGATGTATAGATCTAGTTTAGTGACAGTCTAGTCTAGCTGTCTTAAACTCTTAAAGCTAGACTCCGTAGTTCAAGACTGTTGAAGACAAGACAGACTACATTCTACACACACAGTAGTACACAACTTCAACAGGTCAGGGCTGGATAGTGGGTAGGCAGAAGGCTACACTGTGAATTGAGTGTGACCTGTGGTGGGTAGATCTGTTCATTCATAGAAGAGTTAGATGATCAAGATCTTGGCTTGTTTTCAACTTCTCAAGTCCAAGTTAAACATAAAAAGCGTAACTGGATAACTCAACTAAGATCTAGAATCTAGGTCTGGGAGTCTAGACTAGACTCTACTTTTTCCTTTCCTCCTTTTTCTGACTTGACTGACTTGAGTTTCATTTTTCAGTCAGGATCTAGACTGTAGTCTAGATATATATATATATATATTTATATTATATACTATATAGACTTTTCAGTAAAGTCTATGACCCAGTGACAGTCTAGATTTCTAGAAATCTAGACTAGTTACTAGTAGTAGTGTAGTACCACAATGCTTTTAATCTCAATCTAAATCCAGTCACTTAACTAAATTGTCTCAATTACTAATCTAGATCTAGATGTTGGGTCTAATGCTAGATCTAGACTCGTATATTCTAAATCTAGATCGAAATGTCTATTAAATCTATAGATATTATCTAAAGCTAACCTCTGTCACTCTGTCTTGTAAGAGTCTTATTTGTCTCTAGACTGACTAGACTCTCTAAAAAAACAACTAATTCTAACTAAATTAATCTAGATCTATATTCTATAACATTTATCATAATCTATATTGATTTAATAGATCTAGATTCTACATAAAAATATTAATTATTTAGATTATTTTAATGTAATGTATAGTTCTAGAATCTAGAATAAATAGTATAACTCTAGAATAGTCTAGATTACATATATGATCTATTAGTATTATCATATTATTGTAATTTACAATGACTATCTAGACAGTAGACTATAGTGTATTAGATATATATATACATATATATATATATATATATATACACACACACACACACACACACACACACACATATATATGTAAATTATGTAGTGAATTCTAGAGCTAGATCTAGATTCACTATACACAATATTTCCCATAATTTTCATTGACAGAACACTTCACACATTCTGAGTATTTAGGGAAACACTTTACTTTTTTTATTAAGCCATATTATCAATTGAGCATTTTTTTTTTATTCTAAAAGTTTTTATAAAATATTGATAGAATCTTCAATTCTAACTTTATTCTAACATCTGGTCTTGCGTCAAGCGTGTTTGCATACTTTGACTTTTTTGCAACATAATAAAAAATGCTGCTTCACACAAATACATTGTATGAAACTGAAGTTTAAAAAAAACAATAACTGTTTTATTTGTGGTGCTCTTCAGAAAAACTTGACGAAAAATCATTTAATGGCTAATCTTTTGTATCTTTGTTTCAAATTGATTCAGAATCTAGATTAAGCTCAAAGCTCATGTAGATGTTAAAGTTTTTTTTTTGTTTTGTTATTTAGAACTAATAAAATCGTTTTTCCCCTTCATTTATTTGGCCTACAAGTTAATTATTTTAGTAGTTTGTGGAACACCTATTTAGCAGTGTGCAGTAAAACATAGTTTTGAAAACTGATCTATATTAGATCTATATTAAGGAATCATCAAGATATTATATAACATTAAATATAGATCTAGAATAGATCTATATATTATATCTAAACCAATATACTCTTATAAATTAAATTCTAAATCTAGATTTACAATGTACATTGATGAGTTGAATTTGATTCAGATGGAAAGAGATATCTAATATGTAGTCTATTTTCTGTATAGACTGTATCTAGATTATTTTGTAGATCTAGATCCTCTGCTATAAACTACACACTCTTTTCTTTTGTCTCTTCCTAGAGATTTATATAGATCTAAAATGAAAGAATGTAGATGTCTATCTAGATTAATCATATATGTGTGTATAGTCTAGTCTAAATAGTCTGGATTAGATATATTTTTTATAGATCTAGAATTCTAGTTTATTCTAAATCTATATGCATATTATTCAGTCATGTAAAAAAAAAATAATCTTAACTCTTTAACCTAATTGCTTGTGAATTAGCAGAATGCCTATTTCACTTGCTTTGTAAAGATAAAAGATATTAGAAATTTAGCTAACAGTTGCATAATGTATCCTTAGTATAAAGAAAAACCTTGTTATGACTTAATTAGCTGTAGATGCCTCTAGTAGTGAATATTACCTTTAGAATTATATTGAAGTGTTTTATAATGTACAGCTAAATTAAATAATATATATGTTTAGGACAAAGAATTTTTATTTTTAGTTTTGTAAAGTGAAGGCAAAGGCCACTATTAATTTGAAACCACATTATATGTCTAGTAAAAGAAATACAATAAAATTTTTTTTAAAGATACCTCTGTCAAGATTATCAAACAGTTTACTTGGCAGTAAAGATATTTTGCATATAGAGCATCTTTTTTCTTCTAAAAGTTTTTTTCTTATTATTACTAGTTGTGTTGCACTTCTTTGGTTGTTGTTTTTTTACACCAAATAATTATGTACTCTACTTTGTTTGCCTTACATCTTGATCTGTTGTTGTTGTTTTAGTTAAAAGCTAAAATTCTCTGCATTTATTATGAATATTATTTATGCCCATTCTGTTTTGGTTACCAAACTGATGTTAATTGAATGCTAAATTTAAAAAAATTAATTATAATATAACTGCAAGCTCTAACCTATAAATAAATAAAATCCAAAAAATTAAGTTCACTTGGTGATTCAGGGGTCTATATAAAGTGTTTGATCAGTATTGTCTAATATTGCCAGCTAAAGTAATTTCTTAATTAAAGTCAGTCATCATTCAGAGATCTCTTCAGGTCATTTAATACCCAAGATACAGTGTTTGCAGTTTTGCAAAAAAATAGAGCTGGTGTCACCGGCAAGGTTATAAAAATTCACATTTGTTTATGCAGAGGCTTTTCTTTGGAGATTCAGATAGTGAAGAACTTATGCAAGTGAATCCAACTTTTAGATTATACTTTGCACCTCTGACTCTAACCAAACATTCTAGAAGTTTGAAGCCAATGACTGTCTTATTTTTTTATTTTATTTTTTCTGGCATAGAAATAGCACTTAACTTTATACCCCAGTAAATCATTTTTTTTACATTTGTTTAATCTAGACATTCACTAATTGATCATTTCATCTTTGTTTCTCTCTCTCTCCATATTAGATTTAGAGCAAACGGTTCAGACTAGACATAGACAGAGATGTCTTCTTCTATGCCTAAAAATGCTGAGGATAATGATCATGCCAGCCACTCTCAACATCAACACCTACATGCCCATTTTCAATTACCTGCCTCAGAAGGTCAGTATTTCTGAACACTTATTAAGGTGATACAGAGTAATCCAGTGCTTGAAAGGTTTTCCCCTTGTAAACAAAATAATTGGAATGGGATTTTGAAGGATTATTGCTTGTCTTTACTCTCCACATTATGTTATTAGCCATTCTTCCAATGTGTGTAGCAATATGTTTATTTTTCATAAATTAGAAGACCATAAAATATTGACTTGGTCAAGTGTTGGTTTGCTTAATACTGTTACGTATTTCTGAATCTTCTGGCTAAATGTATTAGTAGGCACACAAATAAAAACACTGCAAAGAACTTGACGACTCAACTTTCAGTTTCATATAACTTTAATGACTATTAACTCTAACAATTCGTTACTGTAACTGTAGCGTAGAAGACTGTACAGTATCTGTCAGTTTACAGTTAGCTATACTTCGTTGCAATTCATCTCTTCACTTCATTGCAATTCATCTCTTCTCAACTTGCATCGAGCCGTATTCCACAGAACAGATTAACGACACACTTTCCAGTGTCGCTCCAGGTCTCCCAAAGCTGAACCAAGTCGTACTCAAGTCTACCGAATCAGAGCCGCACACGTCTTACATCGACTGTAATGGCTCAAGTCCACTGTAGTTCGCTGTATAGACTTTAACGACAGTAGTCCACTCTACACTAGTTAACTTGCATCGAGTCCTACACATTTCTCTTCCACTAGAGCCGCACACGTCTTACATCGTCTGTATCGACCGAAACGGCTCACTCACGACTGACTTTCACATTAACTCTCTGGCTTATATAGAGTCCCTAATCGCTTGTCCAAAGTTGCACAAACAAGGCTAGTATCCTCTGGAATAACACGTGAGGAAACGTCACATCCTGTCTTTGTTTTTACATGTAGATTCCAGAGAACACCTGCTGCAGTGTCATCAAGCCGGGGTCACACGTACTGACCTCTATCTGTCACTGTTCAGTAGTAACTGCCCCCCTTCTTAGATCTATTTATCCCCTGGAACAACACGTGAGGACACGTCATATCCTGTCCTTGTTTATACGCGTAGATTCCAGAGAACACTGGCTGCAGTGTCATCTCGCTGGGGTCACACGTTGACCTCTACTTGTCATTGTTCATTTGTAACACTGCCCCCATTTAGATCTGTTCGTCCCAAAAGATTCCACTTCATCACGATACTGATGAAATCGATCGACGATCAAGTAGGAAACTTTGGTGGTTGCCCCCTTCTCAGAGATGTTCTTTCAGTCTGGCAGTTGTCCATCTTCTTTCCATAGAAGAATAGGAGACAAATCCTCATTTTTCAGCAGTTCTTCACAAATGTTTTCATCAATCTTGGTATGGAAACATCGACCTTCAGATGACGACATTGGGCACTCTTGTCGAGAAAATTCATCAGCATTCTAACGAGTTCGTGCTTCACTGGCTGAGTTTTACATTTCCAAGCATCTTTTTACAGAGATACACAGGTTTATCACAGTACAGCAATTCTTTTAAACAACAGCAACTGACTTTGGGTTTATATGATGCCTGTTTGGTTGATGTTCTCGTACAGTTCTATCGCAAAGTTACTCACTACAGTTCTAAAATCTTAAACTAGTTCTGTCCTTCTTGCTTCTGACTTGATTATCGTTCTTCTAAAACCTCTGTTATACTTCATCAAACCTATTCTCATGAATGTTCTTAGATTATTCTTTAGCGGCTTCACATGATAACATGTACAGCGCTGCGCTGGCTTTACACTTTCAACTGATTCGTAAGGCTTTCTTCTTTGGTCTGATGGTTCCGGACAGAATCTTTCTAACAACATGGGCTATGGAGTTTCATCAGTGCAGGTGGGGGTCTATCAGTGGGAGAAGTGGTGGGCTTGTTTTCAAACAACATGGGCTGTGGAGTTTCATCAGTGCAGGTGGGGGTCTATCAGTGGGAGAAGGGGTGGGCTTGTTTTCTAACAACATGGGCTGTGAAGTTTCGTTAGTGCAGGTGGGGGTCTATCAGTGGGAGAAGGGGTGGGTTTGTATCTTGATCTTGTTGGAGCCATCCACGTTGCACTCTGCATGTGTCGCTTTCTCCGCCTCCTCCATTTGATATTTCTTTGGTTGCGTTGATGTCGTTGTCTTGCTTTCTTGTCAATCAATGCTGATGGCAGCCACTTAGCACATAGGAAGACATTGCATTTCATAGCTGTAGTCACCAAGACTGTTGATCTAACAAGTTGCTTCAGCATTATTCTTCGATGGGTGCTTTGCGAATGAGCTGCAAGTCCACTTGAAGACAAGGTGTCAAACACGTCTTCACCTTCATCCGAATCTGGAGGACTTGACTGTGGGGCAGGTTGATAACATTCAACGTGCAAAGGTCCATCAACTTCAGCATTAGATTATATTGTGTTTCCTTGACTTTCACCAGGGCTTCTCGCGCTGACCTTGACAGCTGGACAAGCTTCTGTCAAGTCTAGAGCTTCTTGGTGTGTTTCTTGGCATTCAGAGTCTTCTTACAAAGCTACGTACGTACAGTTCTTTTCAAACGCATGGTTGCAATAATCAAGTTTCGAGTTCCTCTCGTAGACACTGACAGATAGACAGAAGTCTTTAAGGCCATCCAAGCAACAGGCTTGGACGCAGACCCAATGTTGTCTTGATCTGTTTGGCTGGTTGAGGTACTCATATCAGGTTTATCTGTAGTTAAAGCTTCGGTCAAACTATAGGTCTCTTCTATTGTTTCTTCAGCGGTCTCATTCTGCTTTTCGTTGAAATAGTAACAGCTACCGTCTCTTATCATTTCTTGTGGGCCACATTCGTTTGGTTTGCTATCACAGTCACAGACAGCACAACCATCACCAGCATCCCTATCGTAATTGTCTGTATCACCACATTCTTGGTTGGACAATTGTTTGCTGTTCATCAATGGTGTAGCTCTTTCATCTGTCGACTCAATCTGATACTGTTGGGTGTTCAGCAGCTCTTTAATCATGATTCTAGTTTGATCTTCTATCGTATCTGTTTGTTCTTCTGTCTTGTTGGGCGTGGTAGCTATTTGTTCATTCTCATTCATGGCTATGATCAACTGGTTAAATGAAGAAAATCTGGTGTTGATTTCTGATTCTATCTTCTTAATGCTCTCTTTCACCAAGTTCATTTTGTATTGCAAAGTTCTCAGGAGCTCCGTCATATCAGGTTTGATTTCAAATTGGCAAGTGTCCGGATTCTCATCTTCCTCCAACAGGGCTTGTCTGAGACGTACTGTTAGCATTTCCTTATTTCCATTAAGCTGTAGACCTCTTTCTCGAAGCTCTTGTCTAAGTTCTTTCATGTTAAGTTCAATAAGAAGTTTGATGGAACACATTATAGCCAGAAAGATCCCACTTCTGACACCAATTGTTACAAATTTCTGAATCTTCTGGCTAAATGTATTAGTAGGCACACAAATAAAAACACTGCAAAGAACTTGACGACTCAACTTTCAGTTTCAGCGATTAGGGACTCTATATAAGCCAGAGAGTTAATGTGAAAGTCAGTACTGAGTGAGCCGTTACGGTCGATACAGACAATGTAAGACGTGTGTGGCTCTAGTGGAAGAGAAATGTGTACGTCTCGATGCAAGTTGAGAAAAGATGAATTGCAACGAAGTGAAGACATGAATTGCAACGAAGTATAGCTAACTGTTGTTTGTTGAGTTAGAGATGTATAAGGGAGATGATTTGCTGAGTGAGAGATGGTTTGTTGAGTGAGAGATGTATAAGGGAGATGATTTGTTGAGTTAGAGATGTATAAGGGAGATGATTTGCTGAGTGAGAGATGTATAAGGGAGATGATTTGCTGAGTGAGAGATGGTTTGTTGAGTGAGAGATGTATAAGGGAGATGATTTGTTGAGTGAGAGATGTATAAGGGAGATGATTTGCTGAGTGAGAGATGTATAAGGGAGATGATTTGCTGAGTGAGAGATGGTTTGTTGAGTGAGAGATGTATAAAGGAGATGATTTGCTGAGTGAGAGATGGTTTGTTGAGTTAGAGATCTAAAAGGGAGATGGTTTGTTGAGTGAGAGATGTATAAGGGAGATGGTTTGTTGAGTGAGAGATGTATAAGGGAGATGATTTGCTGAGTGATAGATTTATTAGGAGGATGGTTTGCTGAGTGAGAGATGTATTAGGAGGATGGTTTGTTGAGTGAGAGATGTATTAGGAGGATGGTTTGCTGAGTGAGAGATGTATTAGGAGGATGGTTTGTTGAGTGAGAGATGTATTATTGAGATGGTTTGTTGAGTGAGAGATGTATTATTGAAATGGTTTGTTGAGTGAGAGATGCATTAGGGAGATGGTTTGTTGCTATATGTGAAGTCTGATGTTATGTTTGGATCTTGTTTTTTTTACTCCCTTTCATTGTTTTGTTCTTCATGTAGTTAGAGGTGTGTTTGCTGTTATGGCTGGACGTGCTCAGCCTTTCCCTTCTGTTGTTAAGTCTTTTGATTGGACATTCCCTTAGGAATTGTTTTAAAGATGTGTACATTCCACATTATGTTTGTTATGAAAGGGATTACGTACTAGTTTAAAGATTGTTGTTGTCATTTTGCTCTTTCTTATAGATGACCTGAATGCTCATGACTCAAAGATCCTACTGGAACCAATAGATGATGAAAAGTTTAATGTCAGGCTAGGATTTCTACAATATAAACATGTTTATGAAGTACGTTTTAATTTACCAGATGATATTGGGGATGAACTCACGTCAGATCCCTTGCAGAACCTTAATGTTAAAATAGAATCAACAGAACCTTTAAAAGAAGGTTTGTGCAATTATTTTCTTCAGCGCCGTTGTATTTTAGAATAATTTTCTTAAATAGATGTCCTTAAGCTGCTGTTGTGACATTCATGTAGAAATGTATATAGGGTTTTTACTTTTGGTTATTTCAGGCAAGGGTCATACTATTGTGTTAACATTTAGGGCTGTGAAAGAAAAGATCATGCAGGAGAGCATAACTCTTCAAAGTAAAAGTGACCCTAGGAAGATCATCTTCCTTGTCTTACATGCTCGTGTACTAGGTATGTATATGCTCATGTACTAGGTACCGGTATTTACACAAAGGCTAATTGTAGATTTTTTACACCAGTTTCCTTGGTCATAGCATTGACCATTTTTGTTATATTTCTGTGAAATTCTTATCTTATATAATACAGACGTTACTTCCAAAAAGATGATTACCTCCTACGTGTCATGCATATTTACCAATGACATAAATTCTGCTAAGTCACTTGTTTTCCTGGCTAGCTCAGGCAACCCATTCCATGCTCTAATAGCACTAGGGAAGAAAGCATTTGTACAAATTTGTCCTAGTATATGGAACGAGGAATGTGCCTTTATCTTTGTGTCTTTCTGAGTATTTTATTAAATTTTGATTTTGTATTTGAAGATTATGGTTCAGTGTTTTATGTATAATTGCTACTTTACTTTTAAGTCTTCTATCCTGAAGGCTTTCTAAATTTAGTGATTTTACTAAAGGTGTAACTCTAGTCAAATGTGAATATTCATTTGTTATGAATCTCACTGCTCTATTTGGTGTCTGTTCCAGTTTCTTATTGTTTTCTTGAGTTGAGGGGGTCCCAAACAGAGGATGCATATTCTATCATTGGCCTAACCAAGGTTAAATAACATTTTAGTTTTATGTTCTTATTTGATTTATAGAAATTTCTTTTAATAAACCCTATAGCTTTGTTTGATTTTTTTTAATAGTTTCATCAATATGGGGGTTCCATGACAGTTTTTCATTTATCATAACACCTGGTATTTTGTGTTTTTAGTCTGTGTTACTGGTTTACCATGAATAAGATAAGTGGAATTAATTTGTTTTAGTTTTTTTGTTACTCTTAAAAACTGACATTTTTCTGGGTGGAAAGACATGCTCCAATTTGATTCCCATTTCTGTAATTCATCTAATTCTCTTTGTAAAATATCTGTGTCTTGTGTTGTTTTTATTGTTATATATATTATGCAATCGTCTGCAAATAATCTGACTTTTGTTCCTGAACTAATACAATTTGGTAAATCATTTATGTAAATTAAAAATAGTAGTGGACCTAAGACTGTTCTTTGAGTTACACCTGAGTTTACTGTTATTGGTGTTGATTTAGAGCCATTTATTATTATAGTTTGTTCTCTCCCTATCAGAAACTCTTTAATCCACTGATGCAATGGACTATCAATGCCAAAATATTAAGATCAACAATGAGAGATTATAAATATGAAATATGCAATGGACTATCAATGCCAAAATATTAAGATCAACAATGAGAGATTATAAATATGAAAGGTTCTGTTAGTCCTCTTCTCCCCACAAAGCATTGCAAAAGAATGTTTTTTTCTTAGTGTTTCATTTTGTAGTTTCCTGAGTCATGTGTGTGTATTTTAGACAGTTGTTTCCAGATTTCCAGAAACTAAGAATAATATGAAGAGCCAATGTTAGTCTGGATGGTTCAGTGATGTGTCTTCAAGAAGCTAAGCCATTGGACTACTGGGAGTATAATTTTATACCCAATGAGGGAATAGCTCTTCGGAAGTGAAGGTAGAAGGCTTTGCTTTCCCACTTGGTGCGTCAAATGTTTTATTCAAAGTGATGATTCGAATGTCATTCATACAGCCCCCCCCCCCCTCCCCCCTGTATCCCACCCCATGATTATATTTTGAATGTTTAGATAATTATTAATTCTTTGACTTTCAGGTAAAGGCAAAGGAACACCCTCGCTGAAGAAGGGTATACACTGTGTGAGGATAGAGTGGGATGAAGAATCAGATGCTAGCGACTGGCAAGAACTCTAAGATAAATCGTGAAATTTAGTTTGTTTTGGTTGATGGTGTACATGTCATGCAGAGTGGCAGAATGTGTGTATGGAATCTAGATGTTGACAGTGTTAGTCTGTGTGTATATGAATCATTACTACACATACTCTATACAAAATGTTTAGTTACTCATAACTATTTGAGGTAATCTTGTAAGACCTTAAATGTGATGATAGTTTTTTTGTTTTATCTATCTGTAAAAACAAAAGTTTAATATTTTATTGCACATTTAGTTTCAAGTGCATCCTATCTTGATGGTCATTTTGGTCAGTAAACTGGTGCTCAGGACTGAACGAGGTTTATATGTGATGGTATCAATTGTTTGCTGTGAAGTTAGGTAAGATGCTCAACATCAAAGAGTCCAATTTGTTTTTGAAACTTTTACTTGAGTTTGACATTGAAATTTTATCTTCTGCAAACTAGAATCACCATGGACACTATTTTATATGTTGTATTTATTATCAATTACTTTTATTTAAAAAGAAGTAATAACAACATCAATGTATTAATAATTTGCATTCAATTTTAAGAAATGTAATCTTAAGCATCATAATAAATTTCTTTTATTTTGTCTTTGAAAGTAGTGAAATATCATTAGTTACCATAAACAATGTCAATGTATTCAGAGTCCAAAGCTTTAACATATTTGTTGCTGTTATAAACATACAATTTAAACTTTGCTTTGTTGTCCTTTGATTGGTTCCATTTTTTTGACCTTCAGTTCCTTTTTTGTTCTTTTAAAACCCATCTTTGTGTTTTATTTTTATTACATTTTTTTTTTATTTTTCATTCCATGAGTCTGTGATGACTTCCATGACACATTGTTTAGAGAAGTTAAGATTGAAATTTTTGTTTTAGTCAGATGTGCCGAAACTTATACAATAGTTCATCAAGGAAAGTCATCAGAATTTGTCTACATTGATTTGAATAATGTCAGTAAAATCTGTGGCTCTCAATATTGTCATTATGTAAGAGGTAGAAGTGTTTCATACTTGCTGCTTTGTTTCTTCTGCTTGTTCTTGTTTTTGTTTTTTAAGGACAAAAATGAATGTCTAAATATTTAATTAAGTCTCAAGAGGCAATGGCTGGCCCTTACAGCTGTTCATGTGGCCTTGTAGAGCTGATTCTATTGATTGGTCTGGCTTTTAGAACATGTGTAATTCTCATAAGTTATTATGTATTAAATTAGATTTTTTTTTTTAAACTCTCGTGAGACATGATGTCATTTTTTGTTTGATATCTCATTCTACTCAATAAGTCTGGACTAATTTCATACACAAATACTTTGTACATTTTTGATTGCCGAATCTCCAAATGACCTCAAATTTTATGACTTGATCATTTTGTAATAACACCATTTAATAAATATTTTTATTTCAAGAATTTCCAACCCTTGTTATTCCTATTTTGCTGATTACTCAATCTTTTTAGTTTGGCTTTTGAAATCATGTTTATGTGAATTTAAAAATCCTAATCAATAATATGCTTACTGTAATTCTAAACTATGAGAAAAAAAAAAGAAATGTAAAAGTTTCATCTGTGCAGTAAAAACAGTTTTTAGTAATATGAAAAATTAGTAATATCACTGGAGAAGTGTATTAATATTAAATCGAACACCATGAAGTGTGACTATCACGTTAGGAAATAGTGACTGATAGTTTTTGGAAGTGTAAGCCTACCATGATTTAAAAATAACACAACAGAACTCTGTCATGTTCCCCAAAACTCAATTTGGCCAAACCTTTTTTTTTTCTTCTGTAACTTCATAGTATGCAAATCTTTGGAGACACCCATCTGTTAAAATTGGCCTTGGGGGGCTCTCCTATTGAGTCTGTTCAGTGCTTCCAATTTTAAATCACACACAGTATCAATTACACACCCTCCTTCCAAAGTCACATTACTCCCCGCCCCTTTTATTTGTATTGATTAGTTTTAAAATCTCTTGACAGAACCAGAACTGTGTCATCTCTGTGTAACTTTTTCTCCTACTGACAGAACCAGAACTGTGTCATCTCTGTGTAACTTTTTCTCCTACTGACAGAACCAGAACTGTGTCATCTCTGTGTAACTTTTTCTCCTACTGACAGAACCAGAACTGTGTCATCTCTGTGTAACTTTTTCTCCTACTGACAGAACCAGAACTGTGTCATCTCTGTGTAACTTTTTCTCCTACTGACAGAACCAGAACTGTGTCATCTCTGTGTAACTTTTTCTCCTACTGACAGAACCAGAACTGTGTAATCTCTGTGTAACTTTTTCTCCTACTGACAGAACCAGAACTGTGCCATCTCTGTGTAACTTTCTCTCCTACTGACAGAACCAGAACTGTGTCATCTCTGTGTAACTTTCCTACTGACAGAACCAGAACTGTGCCATCTCTGTGTAACTTTTTCTCCTACTGACAGAACCAGAACTGTGTCATCTCTGTGTAACTTTCCTACTGACAGAACCAGAACTGTGCCATCTCTGTGTAACTTTTTCTCCTACTGACAGAACCAGAACTGTGTCATCTCTGTGTAACTTTTTCTCCTACTGACAGAACCAGAACTGTGTCATCTCTGTGTAACTTTTTCTCCTACTGACAGAACCAGAACTGTGCCATCTCTGTGTAACTAACAGCTGGGCAATAGACCTTGTGTCAGCTTCACAGCTTCCTTGTTTGTTTTGGCCATTAAAATGTGATGAGCCTGTATTGTCATTCCATCATGGCTAATTAGATCGGACATTATTTTTTTTAAAAAAGGGGGTCAAATCTTAAAGAGTGAACGCCTTCCAAATCACTATTGTCTTGTACAAAAGGCAATAGTTTGTCCAACATAATCTCATTGCATTCTAAAGACCTACGCTGGCTCAGAGCGAGTAAACTCCCGGTATGATGTAATCTCTTGACTAGGTCAGTTCTGTGTGACCAACGTGCAATGGAAGTGTTTCATTTAGTGGTGAAGTAAATTAGCATATTAGTTTTGTACACATTATATAGGAAGATATTTATGCACGTGGTCGGCCTTTGGCCGATTTGAAGGATGTCCTAATGGGGCCCGCACCTGGCAGGGTCTCGCTTTTACATTTAGCATATCACAATAAGCCATGTCTCTTGTCACAGGCTTTTAAAACCGATGAACCTGAACGTTTAACAAATTTAGTGTTTTGTACTATTAACGTAACTTTAATTAAGACACAGGAGCCTATTGCGTTTGAGTTGCTTCCTAAGCATGTTGTATAATGAATGTTGATACAATGAATTAATGAATAGTAATAGTTGGTATTTGTAAAAAAAAATTGAAGTGGGGCCTCGCAAGCATCCACTAAAATGGCTCAGAAAAAAGGCCGGCCCTTTTATGTACACAGATTTAAGGTAAATGTAGCCTTTTGAGACCGTTTTTAATATTCGATATATCATAAGGTACGCTAAGATCTCTATGCTTATCAATGTTTTATCAAACGTGAGAATTATTGTTAACCGCGTATATGGCAGGTGGAGCAGAAAGAGGTTTACTGTAGTTTGCACAGACATAAATTATGTGTATAATTAACAAGACGCTCTAATTAGTGTTTAACGTTTATAAGGTAAATTTGTTTACAAATAAACTTCACGTAAGGAATTGTTTTCTCTGCCCAGTGGAACAACACCAACAATTGACACAAACATTCTACTACACTACATTGATTAGCTCTTCACTCTACTAATGCCTGTTATTGGAGTGTCCATTCGACCCTTCACTTTGATTGATACGAAGATTATCTTTACCCCAATGTTATACGACACCGGCTTATCGATGACCTCTGGGACTGGATCACAGAGTCGAACATGATCAGGAGAATCAATTGAGATATCACAGACACCCGCAGAGGACCCACATGCAAATACATTCACGCAAACGCGAGTTATGTTTTATGTAGCAATGGGAATAATTTCTGGTCATGGCGACCTAATAACATCACGGTAAAATATTAGTTTAAAGCAATAGACAAGAGATGGAAAAACAAAAGAATAACAAACAACAACAACAAAATACTTTTAAAAAATAAGAAGCTTTAATTAAGTTGTATTTGTATCAATTAGTTTGTATCAGTCATGTATTTAGACTTGCCATTGACCTAGACAAAATAAATCTGTGCCATTAGAAACATTTTACCAATTGTTTTTGTTTAGCTTTAAGCTTTCTCAGTGCGCTATGATCCTAGCACTTGTCAGGACCAGTTGTGAAAGGAGGAGGGAAGTAGGGGCTATCTTGTGACTGTTTACATGATTATTTTTTTTTAAAATGCATTTAAAAAATGTTCAATCAGGGCTCAAGGGGACGAATTCAACGTATACCACCAGATCTGTCAAGTACCATTTCTTTCCCTTGTTCGAGATACCAAAGAAAATAATTAATTACCAATAATAAATTTACTAATTGGTTAAATTTTGTTTATTAGCGGCTCCGAAAAGGGAAAAGACGCAATTTGTTTTAATAATAATAATAATAATCTTTATTGTCCTTGTGGCCTGGCTGTCCGTCCGTCCCTGTTTACATCTCAGAAACTAGAAGAGAAAATAAAAATCGGACATCATGATATATTAGATCATTCAAAGTTCTGATGTAACGGCTACGTTTTTCTTTTATGATAGCGAAAGATCTAATTTTTTAAAACCATTATGCAAGCAATTTTTTTCATAAAATACACCATATTTACAACTATTAACTATTAATAGTAACAAACACTGGAGGCTTTTTAGTAAGGGAGATACACATGTACCATTTTTTAAAACACATTTATGCAAATGGTTTTAGAATTTTGATAAAAAAATATTATTTTTTAATATTGTATTGCTAAGTTATGTAAGTTCTGTCATAATAATTACTAAATTTACAAAACACATTTAAACTATTTTACTAAAGAGAAAAAATATATTTATTATGCAAATATGTTGGACATAATTTAAGACAACAGTTAATTAGTATTTTTTCATATTATCGCGTGAACCGCAGCGCCATACGCCTCCAATGGCAGCCGAAAAAACATTCTTTATTTTTTACGGAATGTTTTTTTCTTGAGGCTTTGGATAAGAGATTGACCCATTACAAAACAATTAGATACTTACTATAAGACATCAGCTAGGCCAAGTTCACACCTAACTTCATGTTCACTTTTACCTCTCCTTTCGTCTGCTGGACCTTTGGGGCACCACAAAGGATTTGTCAACCTTCTGTCTCCATTCTTCTGTGTCATTTGCCTATGATAGAATTTCATTCTGATATTCTTCTGAAAATATTGAAACCTGCCTTTTTATCTACCTGGGTGGATCACTTCGGGGGCCCATTTTGAGTTTGTGTTTCCAAACAAACTGTCTTTGTAACCTTGTTGATTTTTGTGTTGTCAGATAAAAGAAATAATTGTGCGAAATTCCAGCTTAATCCGAGATTGGGTGTGGGAGAAATAACGTGTACAAACTTTTTACCAGACAGACGGACAGAGTAAGTTGATAAACTCTTTGTAAAAAAAAGGGTCGGTGGTGGTGGGGGGAGTGAGGTAAGTATTGTGCTCAAAGTAAGATTGAAGAAGCTGAGATAAGCCAAGTGTGTAAAAGGTGCCATTAAGGGCAAACTATTAATTACTGAGTGTGTAATCTTATCTTGCGTTGCACTAGATACTAGAAGTGTGTAACTTGATGTTAAGCATACAATGGTGCAGCAGAAAACAAGTAGCTCTAAGTAAACATTGTCATTGCGTGCCCTAGTGACGCCACTGGTGTGTGTGTATGTGAAAGGTACATTTTGAATGAAGGAAGTTATCGGAATACGTTTTGCAATATTTTTTTTCGTTGTATCAACAATTTTTTCAGCCCCCCCCCCCCCCCCCCATTTTTTTTTTATTGAACAGTGTTTTTTTCTACGACCAATCAAATGGAAATCACATTTACTTAAAAGAAAATGTTCTTTGTTGTGTGTATTATTAAAGTGTGACTTTGTGTACAATCAAGTAAAATGGCTTGAAGATAACTAGCCATAAAGTGCAGCGTTTAAAGTAACACACTCGTGATCATCTAAAACAATTTAAACATGTTCAATGGCTTCAATTAGGATACTGGTACTTCAAATTTTAAAAAAGCCTGTTTAATTATGTAAAATTTGCTGATATGTGTTCATGTTTATTGGATGGCTGCCTAATCGTGTGATATGTGCTCTGGACTGTCGCCTCAAAGTTTCCGGGTTCAAACCCTTCCCGTCCTGTGAGGAGTGTTGACTACGATGCATTAATCTTTAATTCTGGAGGAACATTGCGGCTTTACATATGCCCTATGGTTAAAAAAAAAGAATTGAGGGGTCAGCACAGCACCACGAGCCCAATATCGCCCGCGTGCTTTAGGTTGGCAACAATATTGTACAGTTTTAGAAATAAACTTTGAACTAGATTTTAGATCGATGTATTATTTCACGTTCCACCTGAAGCTTAGAAAATACTAACCACGATCCACTTTATTTTCAACTTTCTAAAAATAAATTCAAGTTCAGCTGCTCGGTAGCAGACGATTTGTTGGTTTGGCGCTAGAACTCGAGGTATTTAAAAGCCTCAACACATATCATTAACCCGAAAACACATTGCAAGATCAATAAATCTTGAGATATTTTAGCAGCACTTGACCTCATTATTTGGCACTTTCAGGGCGACACCGTACACTATTCAGAGGTGTGCCAGGTATTAGATCCACTACCGGATATTGACTCTAAAATTCCAAACACAATCATTGTGTTAGCTTCATTCTTGGGACAGACTTTAAAAAAAAAAGACTTCGCTAAAACAATTTTGCTCAAGCGACAACGAAAAATAACTTTTTTTTTCTCCCGAAGATGAAATGTGTGACTTGTGCGATGTTATCATCATTTTTGGCCGTTGTTACAAAAACAATCTTCATCTCTCTATTATATATTTTTTATTTATTTTATGTACCTATCGTCTCTTGTTTGTTGTCCATGACGAGTAGCCTACTTTATTCATCTGTACAGCATTCTAAGAAGTTCAGTCTAAAAATGGCTTTCACATTTTAGAGTGCTTGTTTTTCTTCCAACTTTTTGTCAGTCTCGTAAGGATTTTTTATCATTTTTTATCATTCGATCGTCATTTTATTGTTTTCTGCACAAATAAATATTTTCTATCCAGAGTTATTTCTCCGAAATGTCATTCCCTTGAAAAAGAAAACACAACCTGTTTGACCATACTTATAACCTGAATTGATTTTCCTATCATGCCTAGAATCGAATAATTGTTATAACTATGCACAGTAAATTGTGAAGCACAAACCCGTTACATAATTTCGCTATAAGACTTTATTTTTGAGAAATTCCAATCACTTGTGTCCTTGTCCATCCTGTCATCTTTACATTTGTATGTTAGGAAGTGTGTGTGTGTGTTTCCTAAGTGTGGGTGAGGTTAAACGATTGGTTGATGGCTGTGCAGTGTAGAATGATGAAATATGAGATGATCTGTCATAATTGATGCTAAGAACGACAAACGCTCTACTAGAGACATGAAAGACTACATACGTGTTTTTGGTGTGAGATTTTGTTTCAATATCATATCATTTAATTTCTATTAGATCTCTATCTTATTTCAAGTTAAATCTGTGAAAATTGTAATATAAGTTATATTGAGTTTTTCTTCACAAGAGAAGTTTGTTCAAGCTATTTTAAATTTATGTATTAACAATATAATACGTACGTCGATTTAGTTGTACTTGAGTAGCTATAATTTAATGTTTCAGTTTGACTAGTTTGGAGCTACAAACCAACGAGCTAACAACAACATTGGGTCCCCCAACCTTGCATTGTGGCTACTTCTGTCAGATTTTCCAATTCCTTGTCGACGCGATGAAGTCCGATAAAACAAAAAGTATTTCATTAGTTAAGTGACAGATCTATTTGAAAGGTCGGTGAGCTAAGGTATCCCGTAGGGATTACTATTCGACCAAGTGACTTTCAATAATGTATTGTAACTGTTTCAGCCAGTCTTGTAATAATAAGATTGAACGATTGCCTTTAGAGTCTCAATGTTTCACAAACTTTTTATTCGTCCAGGCTCCAGCTAAATACTTTACTAGCTTTCCAATCAAAAAGAATAATTTAAAAAAATAATTTTTAGCTGGCCCCAGAAGAGGAAAAATCACTATTAGTTGTTTGTCTGTCCGTCTGTCCGTCCCATTTAGATCGCAGAAACTAGAGAAGATATTAAAAATTTAACATCTTGATATTTTAGATTTTAATTGTCACTAAGTTCTGATGGATATTTTTTGTTTTCTAAAAGCAAACCGTTTAAATTTAACGAATTAACTTTGCAAGCAATTTTTTTTTCATACAAAATACACCATTTTTACAGCTATTCACTATTAATACTATAAAATACGGGAGACTATGTTAATAAGGGAAGTACATTTATAGTATATTTTTATAATTTTCAAGCAAACGTTTTTTTTTCAAAATTATGTCATAAAATATTTTATTTATAAGTTTATAGTTTTCTGCCATACATTTTGATTTAAAAGAGAAAGAATACATTTAGTGTTTGTATTTAAGTCAAACGTAATTTAAAACAACAAATAATAAGCAGTTTTTCATAGTATTCAAGTAAAGTGCAAATGTAATAGGCAAATATAGAAATTACAATTACACATTTAAGGAATGGGAAAAGTTTCTTCCTTGAGGCCTTGAATTAGAGATAGGCCCTTTGTAAAATCATAAAGTAGATGATTATTCAATAAAATTAGTTTGGCCAGGCTCACAATGAACAGTATCTTCCTAACAATGAGTTCATGGTATACATAAAAATATTCACATTGTAATAAAAATAAAAACATCAATATATCTCCGCACCCTATGGCATCATGCCGTCAATAATAGCGTCAACATTTTCGATATTCTCAACATCCGCTATATAGAGTTTGCAGGTTTAATTCTCCAGGTTAAGAAACAGTAATGTCCGCATACATTTACACAGCTATTAATGATTGAAACGAAGAGGAAAGTGTCCAGACATGGATACAGATTGTGCTTGCTGTTATGATCACTGGAAAGAAAAAAAAAGGGCCGATATTGTATTGGACGAAAACTGCCCTAGTAGCCATATAGACTGATACAGTGACAGACAGGACATATAGACTGATACAGTGACAGACAGGACATATAGACTGATACAGTGACAGACAGGACATATAGACTGATACAGTGACAGACAGGACATATAGACTGATACAGTGACAGACAGGACATATAGACTGATACAGTGAAAGACAGGACATTTAGACTGATATAGTGACAGACAGGACATATAGACTGATACAGTGACAGACAGGACATATAGACTGATACAGTGACAGACAGGACATATAGACTGATACAGTGACAGACAGGACATATAGACTGATACAGTGAAAGACAGGACATTTAGACTGATATAGTGACAGAGAGGATATATAGACTGATACAGTGAAAGACAGGACACTTAGACTGATACAGTGACAGACAGGACATTTAGACTGATACAGTGACAGACAGGAGATGCCAAAGACTGTTGATTGCTTAACGTTCCAAAGGTTGAATCTGAAAACAATTTTATGCCAGTGTAAAATGTTCTGCTCTTTTGATTCTAATCTAAGATTGGCAGGAGTTCTTTATGCTAAACTGGTTTAATGGACCATTTGTTATTTAAAAAATAACATTCCAGTTTAAAACAATTATCACCTTTCGATCTCAGCATGTCGCTCTGACATTTCCCTAACTATACACATCCTTTAAACTGCCCAATCCATCACCACCCCCAGTGTCTCCGAGCTGGGTCAGACCAGACAAGACAGAATGACATGTACGATTTCTTGGGACAAAACATTGCACTTAGAAAGAAGCCATATTGTGAATAGATGCCACGTGACACAAGCGCGTGTTTAGCTGATGACGTGTTACAAAGTTATCAGTTTTCTTAGGTTTTTTTTTCTTTCTTCGAATGCGGCAGCGATTACAAGGAATTCAGACTTCACAAATACATGCACTAGAACACATTGTCTTCATGATTACAGGTTGTTTTATTTTGTTTTTTCTTTTTGTCATTTTTTTGGTTTGGTCAAAAAGACCAAATGTGGCAAGCCTTTATAACTGAAGTCAGTTTGACAATACAAATGAATGTCAATCACACATATTTATATTGCAAAGTCCATGAGAGGATCCAAGCCCGAGTTCTAAACCTTCCAGCAGTCCTCCCTTGCTGCCCTGGAGGTTTGGGCTAGGATGTAATAGTCTTTGTTTCCGAAGGATCATTTGAGAAGTTAAAACTAAATCACTTGATGGTTCCACATAGTGACAAAATAGTTTGTGGCAACTGTGCGACGATCGAAGACTTAGTTTTACAATTTAGACATTCGTTTCTGTAACAAAAAGCAAAAGTGTTTCCTTTAGCACCAAGCTCTAGACGTGTTGCAAGTAGCAGGATCTGTCAAGCTAAGAGAATAAGGGACGTCTTACTAATGACAAGAGAGAAGGAGGTCGAAGTAGTAACTCAACAACATAGTGGCTCATTGAAATGTAGACAGAAACATGTGGAAAGATGTTGAACTGAAAGGAAATTGTACAAAATGTTCGGCGTTCGGCCGTTTCTTAGTCTCGGCATCTATTTCAGTATCTGCCTTTCTTATCTCAATATCCTATCTTACTGTGATCATGTCAGCCGCTTTCATAATCTATCTATCTATCTATCTATCTATCTATCTATCTATCTATCTATCTATCTATCTATCTATCTATCTATCTATCTATCTATCTATCTATCTATCTCTCTCTCTCTCTCTCTCTATCTATCTATCGTGTGTGCCCTCTCTACATATCCTTATCATTAGTAGATTTACATTAAACTAAGATGACAAAATGCTATGTGTTGTCACACACACACACACACACATAAGCACACACGCACACACACCCATACCATCAATGTAAGCACAGACCTGACCAACAGACCCCACCCTTTAAACCCACTCTAGAAATTATTAACCACTATATAATATTACACTGCATATTCTCTCATTAAGAAGATGTTATTTGCTAGCTCAATTCTCCTTAATGTCGAGCCAGAACTTGGAGCACTGAACATATTCTAGTAACCTACTGGTAACAAAATAATACGAAAAAAAAAGGGCCAGGATAAAAAAAATTGGGAGTTGAGCCAAAGGCTATTTTCGGGATGCACTAGACGGCTATCATGTGACCTTAAAACAAGCCGGTGAAAGGAAGGGGGAATTCCATTGAAAAAAAAAAAACAGCGTTGACATTCTCTTTCGTTCAAACGAGTTGAAGTCTCGGTTATCTAATGATAAAACATGGCTTTAGATTAGTCCAGATTTTAATTAAAACACACATTGTGACAAAATAATTCTATACTGTATGTTGAAAAAGCTAGGACTGCACAGCCTCGTGAAATACTGTACTCCTTCTAAATCTGTCAACTGGAAGACAAGCCTTGGTATTATCTTGTGTTGAAGATAGGGAAAACATGCAAGTGGATCAATGCTCTGCAATTTCCTCTTTTCCCTGAATACTAATTAAAGAAACTTAGGGAACAAAAGAAAGTCTTAAGAGTTCAGAAATAACAATGACTCTTATCAACAGGGGTAATTATTCAAAGAGCTTGTTTCTTCCAGTAGATTCTTTAAGTCTGTCTTTATATTCCTTCATGTATAAAATGAATCGATCGTAAATTAGTAATGTCCAATATGAGTGACTAGTTTACTTCGGGGCCTTAGTATTTCTTATTTGGCAAATTAAAAAAACGGCTTCTGTTCTTTTTAGCGATTAAGATTTTGTTGTATTATTTATTTTTAGTCGAAATACCCAGCGCGAAACGTGTTTCAAAGGTTGCTACCTATGTCACTTTTAGACCTTTGACTTCTGAAAGATAGGGAAAAAAAAATTTCTATCGAGATTTCTTGTTGAGAAATAATATTAAATGGAGTCGCAAAAAAAAAAAAGGAACGAGAGAAAGTAAAAGTTTGATCAATAAAATAGTTTGAGGATTGAAAGAGCGAAAGGTGAGACAAAGAAAAAGTTGAAGAGAAGAGACAAACATTCGAAGTTTCAATGTAATAAGAGAGAGAGAGTCAGATAGAGAGAGAGAGAGAGAGAGTCAGAGAGAGAGAGAGTCAGAGTGAGAGAGAGAGTCAGAGAGAGAGAGAAAGAGAGAGAGAGAGAGAGTCAGAGAGAAAGAGAGAGAGAGAGAGAGAGAGAGAGAGAGTCAGAGAGAGAGAGAAAGAGAGAGAGAGAGAGTCAGAGAGAGAGAGAAAGAGAGAGAGAGAGTCAGAGAGAGAGAGAAAGAGAGAGAGAGAGTCAGAGAGAGAGAGAGAGAGTCAGAGAGAGAGTCAGAGAGAGAGAGAAAGAGAGAGAGAGAGAGTCAGAGAGAGAGAGAGAGAGTCAGAGAAAGAGAGAGAGAGTCAGAGAGAGAGAGAGGAATTGTTGAAAGCCTTTGTTCGAGGAAGCTGAGGTTTTCTTGAAATTAAATTAAGGGGAAATAATTGATTCTATCCTTGATGAGTTCGTTTGCTTGAACACAGTCATCATTGGGTGGTGGGAAGGTGAGGGGTTGGGGAGTTCGAGAGTCACACATAAAACACGGATTACTAAGATGCACTCCTAACAGAACAATGTCGATCTAAGCCCCTCAAGTAGAAGGGAAGAGTCAAAATTATTGATTGAATCCTTTCTATTTCTATTTTATCGTGCAGAGAATCTAAACCACCAAGGAAAAAGCGAGAGCTCTCAGCTTGTTAGGGGTGTCACTTAGTCACTATCAGCGCCCTTGTGGATACAGACTGTCATTGTGTGGGTATCGCACGGGTCAAAACTGTCAACACTTATGTACGTCACTAGACATGTCAGTCACCATATATGTCAGTCACTACACATTTGAGTCGCAACATCGTTCAATCACTACACAAGTCAGTCATTACTCATGTAAGTAATCATACATGTCAGTCACCAAACAGGTACATGGTCTACTACTATAATATTACGCTGAATATTTGACAGAGCGTCTCAAACTGTTTCGATGGCTCTTGAAGAATTGTACACTACCGTAAATCTTTCTCTTTATCATTCAGGCTGATCATACTGATCTTCTATCCTGTCAAGGTCCGAAAACTGTAGAAGAAAGAACTCAAGCCTGTCAATGAGATCAACTGAAAAGAAAACAAAACCACCTTTCCATTGATCAAACAAAGAGAAATTGTCAATGAAAGATTTGGAGAACAAATCAAATGCAGGAAGAGAGGAAGAAACAAACTTTACTTTGGTCAGTCAGAGGAATTCTTGCATATAGTGTTACAAAGTTGATCCGAAAGTTTTGAGCAGAAAGTTCCTTCCTAAATGTTCTTAAAACGAGAAAAGTCTTCTGCAGAATTAGCATACCAAGCAGTTTGAAGTCTGATCTACTACACATCCTTTAGTTCTTTGACAAATGTTGGCTTCAGTTTTGCTGCACTTGGCAGCTGCCTAGTTGTACTATATGACCAAAACGTCCATGATGCCGTGTATTTGAAATATTTACACTGCAATGGACAATGATGACAATGATTTGGAGTATTTTGTTAGAAAATATTTGAATAAAACCTACAGTGAATGACATTACAGTTACACGAACACATTATAGAAACTGACACTTTGTAGAATTTAACATTTGTACAACAATGTTTCTATCATTAGTAACCTTATCAATTTTTCTGTTTTACTGGCTGAGACATAATTAAAAGTTACTAATCAAGATTATAAATATCTCAAAAGTGCTCGGCAGTGTGTAAGGGAATAACGTCCCTTTGTTTCTGTTAATCGTGCTAAGTGGACTTGTTCTCATAACAGGGGAGATAACTAAGTGCCAAAGAAAGAGGAAAAGAAAAAAGATTACAAAAAAAAAAAAACGAGAGTCTTTGCAAAGTTTGGATGGAACCTGAAAAAGAAACATGTTTAAAAAAGCTAAATAAATTAATACAAGTTTAACAAACAACATAGACATATTAACATACACAAAAGAAGAAAGATATGAAATAAAAATCCTGTGCGTGAGTTATCGACCTTATGAAGAGGATAGCAAGCGTTATAGGATTAGGAGTGGAAAAAAAATGAAAACAAACTGTTTTTATATGAATAAACAATAACAGCTTTTTTTTTTTCTTTGGTTGACTTTTTAACTTTTTTTTATCCGGACTTTTAAAATTGCTATATAACTTTCCTAAAACTGTTTGTGGATTATGCTTTGATAGTGTGAATGTAGATCTGTGTGGCAGAAGAGAAAGAGTTGATTGTATTTAAGAAAACTTGAAACTTACCACTTGAACTAAACGTCACACATAGACAAGCAGCATGAGAGTACTATTGCAATGAGAGATAATGGTGAGATATAAATAAGCCACTACCCGGATTCGAACTGGGTACCTCCGACTTGACAACACTGTTTATTTTTATATTTTAAAATTATTTTTTCTTTTGGTGTTGGGAGAAAGAAGAGGATCAGGCTAGTCATGTCAGACGTTAAGCTTGCTACCTGTGTCTCTGTTAGGTTAGGTTGACATCACTGACCCGATGTGATCACATATGTGCCATACATCGCAAGAATTAAACCCACATCAATCACGGAGCTTCGGAAAAACTTTTCATTCTTGTAAAATGTGTTTCTTACAGAAGGTCTGCCTTTTTTTAAATTCCCCGCCATTTTGTTGGACTTCAAATCAAACACAATAACATGCGCGAGTTTTCAGAAGAGATTTGAGACTGCAAACGTCTTCATGTTTGTGGGGTTGGGGTCATAGTTCAACAATGTCTCTAATAGTTTATACTTCTCTATTGCAAGCCCTTTCACTACAGTTTTTTTTTACAAAGCTTTTATCAACTCACTCTGTCTGTCTGGTAAAAAGTTTAAACAATTTATTTCCCCAACACCCATCCTCGGATCAAGCTGAAATTTTGCACAATTATTTCTTTAACATGCCAACACAAGAATGAATAAAATAAAATTAACCAATTAGTAAATTAACTATTGGTAATAAATTTATTTTTTTGTATCTCAAACAAGGGAAAGAAATTTTCCTTGTATGATGAAGTGAGATAAGTTGATATAATCCCCCTTATTGTTTTTAGAAAAAAAAATGTAAATAACTATAAATAATTATAAACCTAGTTTCATAAGCAGTTCCCTGGCACAATGGTTACTGTGTTGGCTTGAGGAAACATTAGCTCTCGATTTCGAATTCAAGTCGTTTTTTTATAAATACATTTAAAAAGCTATCACCCAGACATCTCCTTCTTTCTTCCCCTATCTCTTTCCAACTGGTCTAGACAAGTGATAGGATCATAGCGTATTGAGAAAGCTAAAAGCATGAAATTACACTAACAAAAAAAAAAAAATGGTAAAAAATATTTCTAATCGCACAGATTTATTATTGTTAGTCTAGATCTATTAGAAATTTAATTAGATGACTGATCCAAACTAATGGACACAACTACACTTAATATAAGCTTTTTTTTTTAAAAAGTATTTTTTTGTATTTTGCTTGTTTTATTATTACCATACCCATCCCAGCGCCACTGTATACACAAGCTATTAAAAAGTCTATATTTGTAGACATGTTTAAGTATTTACTAGGACCAGAGAGACATCTGTCACATCTGCTATTAACGAGGAGACGTACATGCCTCGTCTAGCCTGGTCCCTGGACACACGGATGACGCAGCCCTTCTCTTTTGAACTGGCTTATGTGTAGATTGTCCAGCTGTGTCCAGTTGTTCTTTTCCCTCCTCGTCCCGCAGTGAGCAGAAGACTAAATGAAGGTCTTTATCTGACTTAGTTGTTTCAGTCGAGGGTGTGGAACACAGTTAACTTTAAGAATTTTATTTGTATGTAAATTTATATAAAATTATTCATTTGATAAAAACAGAATATTTCTAATCGCATTTTTTAAAAAAGTTAAACAATAAATATAGTGAGTGAAGCAGAAGGCTTACAGTATTTAATTTCTTTCTTCACAGTGTCACACAAAACCCTATAAAACTCTCGATATTTAATGTGTATGATAATTTACAACAATTTAGAACATTTCAATCAATATAACTAATACTGTTTTAAAAATAAAAACAATGTGCAACTTGACAAGTGGGCACGTCCCTCTCTTACCTGGCACATTTTAACAGTTTACTTATGAATATAAAGATTTTTTCTCTCCGTTAATCCCAGATTTACATCCACAGATTTACATCCACGTATTTACATCCACAGATTTACATCCGCAGATTTACACCCGCAGATTTACATCCGCAGATTTACATCCACAGATCAAAGAAATCGTTATGAAATTCGCCAGTAAGCACTGCCAAGGAATTACAATGATATTCGTTACCATTGATTGAATCTTGATGTCAGCTGGTCCTGAGGAGGATCTTTAGCACATGCTTTCGTTTATAATAGAATGATAATTACAATAACAGGTTTGAGCGTTTGTGCGCAAGCGAAGTCTAATGCACTAAAATAACAAATAATCTTTGCAATTAATTTCTTAAGCGTAATTGGTCAACGTTCACCATTCATTGATGAGTTATCTCGTGCAAGGCACGTTCTCTTACAATTGGCTATTTAGTTTTAGGCTCAAGTTGTTTGTGTTTCCTTTCGGCATGTCAGTAGTGTGTCAATGCTGTGTTCAGACGGAGGTCTACAAAACAGGTGCCTCCCGAGACAATCCATCACAAATACATGCTGGATCCTTCTCTTTTATCTACTTTCCAAGTATGCGCAGGTCAAAGGTCAAACATTAGTCTTGTTAGTACATTTCTTGAGAATGTAAAGAGTACTATTTTATAAGACATTATAATTACGTGATAAGTGAAAACACAATTTACAAATACGTGACTTTAAATAATTGGTTGAGTACTATTACCAATTACTGATTAATCCCATTCTGTAAACAAACATGATTTTGTCAATGTATATATATATATATATATATATAAAAGTAGCGTTTGTTGATTACAAATGTCCAAATTGTGACTGTGGGTGTGGATCGAGGATTTACTTCTATAGTCACATTTTATCTTTAGTTATAAAATACAAATGTAACTTCATAAAAGAAGATGATTAAGTCCTACGCGTGTCCCTGGCTCAATCTAGTCATGCATGTTAATCAATGATTTAAACTCTGCCAAGTTGTTGGTTTTCCTGACTGACTCAGGCAACCCATTCCATGCTCCAATAGCATTAAGGGAAAAGGAGCATTTGTACAAATTTGTCTTAGCATATGGAACGAGGAATGTGCCTTTATCTTTGTGTCTTTCTGAGTATTTTATTAGATTTTGTTTCCGTATTTGTAGATTATGGTTCAGTTATTTATGTATAATTACATCTTACTTTTTAATCTTCTGCCCTGAAGGGTTTCTATAGGATTTAGTGATTTTACTGATTGTTACTCTAATAAAATGTGGCTATTTATTTGTTATGACTCTCACTGCTTCTATGAGAAATGGATCTCACCTCGACAGCGTGAAGGCCACAGACTGATAAAAAAAAATCCTCAGACAAATTTTGAAATGAGAAATCAATTGCCATTGTGTGCACTGTGTGTCAACACGGTGTGGACGCTCTGGCATGTCCATTAATGAATCTTCTGGACGTGACCTTCAGAGCATCATGATACAATGACCCAGACATTATCAACTGCCTATCAACTGACAGTAAATATTACACGTGGTCTGGGAGGCGGGCGTGAGGTCAGTGGATGGACATGACACTGAAGCATAAGCTGACAATGTAGACTTAGTGTTGACAGACATCAGACTTCCAGAGCTGACAGCCTAAGAACATCTGGTTCATAGAGTGAGAACTGACATTCTGTTGTGTGAGTAAATTAATTCATCGTTTCTCAAACATTTAATTGAAGAGTCTTGTTTTTGGTTTCCCAATGTCGTATTAATTTAATTTAAGAAAAGGGAGAGGGAGGAGTACGTCTGCAGTATGGTTTACGTGAAAGATAACGTAGTCAATTAAATCTGTATATTTGTTTTAAATAAGAAGAGTGGATTATTGAATTTTGTTTTATTGTTCTTGTTTTAAATTAATATATAAAAAAAAATCTTTTTCCCACTTCGCACAAAACAAATTTTGTCTCCCAGTACAATTGATGAATTTGCAATCATGAGTTCTAAGACTTCAACAAGTTGTTATTTTCAAATACATATTTTTGTTAGTTAATTGTTTTTTTTTAATGGCGATCTGAATAATGAATACTAATGTCCCTAGCTTTTGTTGACCCTGTGAGCAGGCTACAAGGAGTGAACAGAGATACGTATAAGCTATTTGTTACTGAAATGAAGAGCACATTGAAAAACAAAAACATCAGCTGTTTCATGCCATTAACAAAGAAATGAAACAAAACACTTTTGGTTTGTAGGGTAATACTAGAAAGCAATAACAACTAAAAAAAAATCAACAGACTAAATGTGTGTGTGTTTCGTATAGTGGCAGATTAAGTTACACGTACAAAAAAAATGTTAGGTTGAGATCGAATGGGTGTGGGAGAAATAACGTGCACAAGTATCTACAGGGGCAAAACCCCACATATTTAGCAATATTGGTTAATACTGAAGGATTAAAATTTCTCTTGTTAGTATCAAACAAAATAAAAAATTTGATATTTTTTATTGATTCATGTTTTGTAAGGTACAAGAAATAATTGTGGAAAGTTTCAACTTGATCCCGGAATGGAGACTGTAAGAAATAACGTGTTCAAAATTTTTACCAGACAGACAGACAGAGTGAGTTGATATCAGCTTATTAAAAAAATAGATTATATCTGTCCGTCTTTCTGTTACCTATTCGAAGGTAGGATTTAGTTCTACACCTAATGTAACACTTATTTAATAAAATTCCTTTACCCCAAAGCTCACTTTGTTTTCGCAATTTATACAAAACTCAGTAGTCAGAATCTCTTGTAGAACATCCGGTCATTTAAAAAAAAGCAAACAAACAAAAAAAACCCAACTCGGAGCACTAGTTGACTAGACAGATACAAATGTTGACCTGCAAACAAAAGATCGATCACTTGAAGCAGAGCACGTGGACAACAGGAACCAAGTCACATGATGTAAAAACAGTTTGAACTGTGGTCGAGATTTGTTTGAAACTTTGAATCAATTTCTTTTTTAAAAAGTTAAATTTAATATAATAAGCTCTTAGTTTTCTGGTTTCTTGTTTCAATATTCAAGAAATGTTCCGATGTTTGATTCAATAACCCGTGTATGCATTGATGTATCAGAATTGAATTAAAGCCATCATCTGTTCTTTCATTTTCAGTTTCTTGCATGTCTTGTTCTGTCGTGAAACACTCATTGAAACATCACTTTGTAGCATGAACATCTATGGCCTCCTTCAGCCGCGAAGTGACAGTAGATCCTCTCATGGAAATGGCATGAAAGTTTGGGCATTGGCTGTGGTCGAACGATGTCGCTCTCACAGACGCTCCATTCTCTCCGCGTGGCTGATCTATCCAAAGGAACGGCAAGTGCCGATATAGTTTGCGTTCAGCGGCATCACATGCTCTGTTAGGGAGTAGAACTGTGTGCTGCGAATCGCCTAACGGTCGCCGACTACAGATTTTTCTTAACGGTTGACTTTCGAAGCATTTTCCATGTTTAGTTTAACTGGAAAGCGACAGATGTAGGAATTCACAGTTTTCCTTCTCCCCAGGGCTGGTCCTAGAGATTACGAGGGCCTATGCGAAACGGATTGCGCGGGGCCTAGTCTGGGTAGGGATAAGGATAATAAGAAAATTAAGATTTTTTGTTAGAAAATAAATTCGTTTTTTGCATTTTATTCGTATTTTATTAAGTGCAAAATCAAGATTAAATTAACTTTACGAGCCATCTACATTAGAAGGTAGATTTCCAACATAAACCGATAAACATTCAGATCTGCCTTTTAGATTTACTATAGACTATCAAAATATCGCTTTTGATTTTTTTTAAAGAGATCGAGATAGATTTAGATCTATATTTGTATGCCAATGACTATTACAGTAAATTAAGTATTGGAACTAACTGTTTTGGTTAAAATTCGCCTTATTATTTTTATTAAATGAAAGCTGACCATGCCTTTAATTTTAATCGCAAGTAGGATTGGCGTTTTCCATCTTGAGTGACACATCAAAATTACAATTTTGTCTATTTTTCAGAATATGTTTTGAGTTTTCAGGATATTTTAATAATTTCAGGAGATTTTCATGACTTTTTCGTATGCTTTGCAATTTCAGGAGATTTCCAGTAGCTCCTGGAAAATCAGGAGACTTCGTAAACCCTGTTATAAGTTAAAATGGTTTAATTTGATAATTTACAACTAGAGTTAGCGCGGGGCCTATGAAAGTACGGGCCCACTGCGGCCGCATAAATTGCAGTGCCTTAAGACCGGCCCTGCTTCTCCCAGAGGGTTACCAGCTAAGGCTGATGAGCCCCTTCTGCCCCAAACTGGTTGAAACACCAGTTACTCGCCTTTGCCCCTTCTCCTGCTAGTGTTTAACAGCTCCGCCAGGCACAATATCTGTGCCACACTTGAAGGCTAGAGACTAGTCAGAGACTATTTGAGATGAACAGGTAGCATTTTAAAGGAAGTGGAGGGCTAATTTTCATTACCATTTACGACAATGAAAACCTTACAGTTACAGAACTAACATCTAGATGTACTTTACATCACTTTGTAGCAATAGCATCTGCATCTACTTTAAACATACAAATATTTCGAACCTTGAAAAATCAGTTTTGCTGTATACCAAACATTAACATTACGAAGCATAGTAGTGTAAAAGTAGTGTACATCATGTAAAGCCTCCAACCCACACTTAACGTGTATATTGTCCATAGTCATTAACCTCTTAGCATTCGTTCAGTAATACAGTGCTACCCACCTACCCAAACACGGCAAAATCTAATAGAATGGACATATGTAACCAGCTTAATCGTTATTAGACAACATTTTCTCAATTACTCCAAAAGTTTACGCCACTATTCGTTGAGTACGTTGAAAACATTGGTTCTTAATTCATCTGTTGCCTCCCATTTAGACTGGAGTATAATCCTCCTGTCTCCTGAAAACAGGCACAACTTCTTAGACTCTATGATGTGTAATATTTGGATTTAGCATAATGCTAATTTTTTGTCTAAATCGATTTTGTATTTGTCCGCTTGAAGCCGTACAAGATACGTCCAACAAATGAAGGGGAAACTGTTCCAAGATGGAGACTTCCCATTGATTTGTTTATTGTATTCTTCTAAATTTGGCTCCTCGCCATCAGATTGAAAACACGACAATGTATTAATTCGGTAATGTTTACTTCGGGGATGAGGAGTTGGTCCGGAGGAATTGATTTTTATAAAGATCTTTAATTGGAGAAACCAAGGCAAGGCTGGGCGTGAAATGGAGACAGAATGAGACTCAGTTTTTAAATGAGATGGTCCACTGTTCCCCAGATGTCAGTACACAACTTATTACATTGAAGTAGGCCTATATACAGATAGGCCTAATATTCACCAAATGTTTGTAGATCTATAAATTAGTCTAGAAGTAGATGGACGAACCTAGATTTAAAAAAATACTCACAAACATTGATACTAATTGAGTTGTGTTTTGCCTTCTAAAAAATAAGAAGGATGATCAGAAGACTGAATCATGTAAACCTTGCCTGTGTGGTGGACACCACAAAATAATCTTCTATTTCTTAAAGCATGCATCCTTGGAAGAGAAACAAGCTTCAATATAGACATCTTAAAGATATCCTATATTTGAGCTGAAAACACGATAGATCAGGAATCTGTGTAAATTGGAAAACACTAACCATAGATAAACACCAAAACCTTAAGGACATAAATGAGCTTTTCATAGAAACTTTACACAACGTAAGTTTAGATCAAATCATTAAAAAGCCAACCAGATTAAACAACACATTAGATCTCTTCTAACCAACAGACCTGGATTAGTACTTGATTATGATATTATCCCTGGTCTATCAGACCATGAGATCATAAAAATACACAGTCAGATAAAAGCAGTAGCCAATACAAAACTCAAAAGAAAAATCTTACTCTGGAATAAATGTAACCTAACGCAACTACACCAAGCTGCATTAAACTTTCAACAAACATTCTTATTTTTCTAAGGCTTTTGACAAAGTTCACCACCATAGTTTGCTTAAAAAATTAAAATATTTCGGCATTAATGGTCCACTCCATCAGTGGATTAAAGATTTTCTGATAGGGAGAGAACAAACTGTAATAATAAATGGCTCTAAATCAACACCGATAACAGTAAACTCAGGTGTACCTCAAGGAACAGTCTTGGGTCCACTACTATTTTTAATTTACATAAATGATTTACCAAATTGCATTATTTCAGGAACAAAAGTCAGATTATTTGCAGACGATTGCATAATATATAGAACAATAAAAACAAAACAAGACACAGATATTTTACAAAGAGAATTAGATGAATTACAGAAATGGGAATCAAATTGGAGCATCTCTTTCCACCCAGAAAAATGTCAGTTGTCAGTAGGATTTAAAAGAAATTTCTATAAATCAAATAAGAACATAAAACTAAAATGTTATTTCAATAATAGAATATGCATCCTCCGTTTGGGAGCCCTCAACTCAAGAAAACATTAAGAAACTGGAACAGACACAAAATAGAGCAGTGAGATTCATAACAAACGAATATTCACCTTTGACTAGAGTAACACCTTTAGTAAAATCACTAAATTTAGAAAGCCTTCAGGACAGAAGACTCAAAAGTAAAGTAGCAATTATAGATAAAATACTGAACCATAATCTTCAAATACAAAAACAAAATTTAATAAAATACTCTAAAAGACACAAAGATAAAGGCACATTCCTCGTTCCATATTAGTGACCTAGCAGAATTTAAGTCATTGGTCAATATGCATGACTAAATGCATGACGCGTAGGACGTAATCATCTTCTTTTTTGAAGTAACGTCTGTATTATATAAGATAAGATAAGACTTGGACATCGGTTCTATGATGAGCGGAATTCTTCAAAGAAATTAGAACAGCAAACGCAGCTGGATACATGAAACGTGGACGTTGAATGTGTGCAATGACTACTCTTAAAAATATTTTAGTTTCTTTTAAATAATTTTAAAAAAGGTATATAAGTTATTTAGAATGCATGAATTTTTTTAAAAACAATAACTGCAGTCTAATCAAATGACATTTGCATTCAGTTTTTATTTCTAATTTGCTTTAGTTAAAATTTTCGTTCAGTTTAACTGGCATAACAAAATTGTTTAGATGAGTGCAGTGAATGCCATTTCTCTTTAGCTTTCGACCCACCCTCCGCTTATAAAACGTAATGCGTTATCACGCCTCCGTCGTCTGCTGCTTTGAAAGCAAACAACGTTTAGCCCACTTACAAGTCAGCGTCCACCCGTGCCACCCCCTACCTCCCCCCCCCCCATACACTCCTAGGATGCATCATTAAGAAGTGCCAAGGGGTTAGTCTTCAACGGCTTATTGAATCAATGCGAAACATAGGCCAGTGATTCTTTCGCTACAGAGCATGCGCAAGTAGAAATATTTCAATAGAGAAACAAGCTGGTGACATTAAGCAAACATTTCATTTCACTTACATCCTCCCTTGGAGCTCTATATAGAACAGGTTCACTATAAACAAAGTTAAAACACATATCAGAAAGTGTTTAAAAAAATGCGTGTAGAAACGAGCCTTAAACACCAATAGAGTTGCCTAGGAAAATTTGTATTGGCATTATTTTAAGCAAAAAAATGGTGAAAGTACCTGGTGGCTGAACCTCGCTCTGTTAAATGATTTCTTTTATAAAATGTTCACATTTAAATTGCGGCGTGTAGACCTATTGCCTAATGCTATTGCGGCCTACATAAGAATGGCGCGCAAATGTTTAATTAGGCTTGTCTATGGAGGCATCAAAACCATCACATGTTTGCAAACAAATGTTTTAGTCTGGTGACGTAAGCGAAAAGACAGCAGAGTCTAGTTTGTTTTTTTCCTTATGACGTTATGTTGGAACAATGTCCTTCTCAAAAGATTTAAGGCCAAAATTAATTTTTCGTTAATGACAGATTTTAAAATCAATATGACAGTCGACCTCGAGTTTATCCGATGTGGCCAAATAGCTGATATTTTGTTTCTCATTGCAATACATACGACTTGTAATTTAAAAGAAAATCGTTAGAGCATACTTCGAAATAAAATGTATATTTTATAAATAAATATATACATATACAAATGGCTGGTAATAGAGTATATGATGCATGACATGTCTGTGAGACATCTTTCAAGGGACAGTACTTATATGTTAACATCTGAAAATAAATGGGAAGATGGTCAAATGAGAGCACGCGATCCAATGGAAAGAAAGAAAATCTGCAACATTCACGTCATGATATTGAATGAAACCTATTTTTAGAACTTTCCCGAACCTGTAGGATAGTTAACACGGGAAAAAAAATCATGCCATTAGCGCAATGCAATGACAGAACCTCATCAAGACGTTACTCAATAACTTATGGTAGTTGCAGGCTCTAGAAGTGTCTGCACTGGTGTGTCGGGTTTTACCTTTAAAGTCAAAGTCAAGTTAACATCAATCATCCATTCGCTCTTTTGACATCTTTTTTATTTAATCTTCTTAAAATCTTTTCCAGCTCCCCCCCCCCCCTCTGTCTCTCTCTTCAAATGCACTTTTGTTCTCACTCTTTCATCTTCTAAATTATTAAATAAATTGATTTCCTGTTTTCAACTTTCTCTCTCTCTCCCTCTCTCTCATTGTCTCTCACATTTTTCTTTTTTAGTATAGCTCCCCCCAGCTTTCTCTCTCTCGCTTTTTCTCTCTCTTTCTTTTCAATATTTTGACATCCTTTTTCTATTTGTCTCAAATCGCGTTTTTTTTTTTCTCCGATTCTCCAATGTTTTCCTTTCTTCTGACAAATTTTCCTATTCTTTAAGACTTTTTTCTTTCATTCTTAACTGACTTATTCTTTACATTCTCTTCTTTCCTTTCTAGCTCATCCCTCTCTCTTTCTCTCTCAAACAATCTATCGCTGTCTCTCTTTCTCTCTCAAACAATCTATCGCTGTCTCTCTTTCTCTCTCAAACAATCTATCGCTGTCTCTCTTTCTCTCTCAAACAATCTATCGCTGTCTCTCTTTCTCTCTCAAACAATCTATCGCTGTCTCTCTTTCTCTCTCAAACAATCTATCGCTGTCTCTCTTTTGCTCTCTCTTTCTCTATTTTTAAAGCATTATGTTTGTTTTAATTAAAACTAGATTTACCCCTCTTTAAAAAAAACAAAAACAAACACACACACACACACAAACACACACACACACAATAACAACATAAAGACAGCGACTCTACTAATGACAGGAAATATTTTTATGATCTTACACGAGGGATGACTCTGATAATGTCAGCCGACCTGACAGACACCGCCAGCTATTTCCAGCCTTGACGAGACTCCTACAGGTGTAGCAAAATCTAAGTGTAACTGTTTCCACGCTGAGATCACCTCGTCTTCTTGGTCTACATCTGTATCAACATTTTCAGTTCTCTTTTAACTTACCGGATACCTCTGGATTACCTCTACATGTATCACTTAATAAGTTTGATTATTACTCACACCCTGCCACCAACAAAACTATTTCGGGCTAGAAGGAGATAAAATGTGTTTCTAGTCTCCCAAGAGTCGCCCTCTACTTTCTAAAGCTGCTCAATGAAACAATTTATCTTAAAATTTCTTACTTCCGTTTGTGCCAGTCCAGTCATGTCCGAAGTATATGAGAGTTACCTCACCTGCTGATTGTACTTGGTTGTATACTAAGTCTGAACAGACCTGGGGGGGGGGGGGGACTTCTCTACCTGTGTGACAAGGAGAAGGGCTGCAGTGGGGGACGTTGATGGGAGACTGAAACAGATTGACTTCTAGATCTAAGGACAACCTGAGGCCAATGTTGTTGTTCTGCTCAATAAAATATTTCCTTCATCTCGATGATTCTAAAAGAATCACTTTAACAGTTCAAGCTCATAAGCGAGTTATTCAACAATTTTGTAAAGTCCCATCCACTCTTCAAAATGTAAATCTCAGAGCGTGAAGCAGAGATACAAGACATAAATTTAAAAGGTCTACAAGTAATAAATTTAAAGGTCTACAAGCAATAAATTTAAAAGGTCTAAATGAAATACATTTAAAAGGTCTAAATGAAATACATTTAAAAGGTCTAAATGAAATACATTTAAAAAGTCTAAATGAAATACATTTAAAAGGTCTAAATGAAATACATTGAAAAGGTCTAAATGAAATACATTGAAAAGGTCTAAATGAAATACATTGAAAAGGTCTAAATGAAATACATTGAAAAGGTCTAAATGTTATACATTGAAAAGGTCTATAAGAAATAATAGCGTTAAGGTCGACAGAGATAAAAATAAATGAACCATTAATATAACTCTAACGTTTCCCTCCCCTCTCGTGACCTAATGAGTATGATGATGACCCCCCTCTCTCGTGACCTAATGAGTATGATGATGACCCCCCTCTCTCGTGACCTAATGAGTATGATAATGACGCCCCCTCTCGTGACCTAATGAGAATGATGATGACCCCCCTCTCTCGTGACCTAATGAGTATGATGATGACCCCCCTCTCTCGTGACCTAATGAGTATGATGATGACCCCCCGCTCTCGTGACCTAATGAGTATGATGACGACCCCCCTCTCTCGTGACCTAATGAGTATGATGATGACCCCCCGCTCTCGTGACCTAATGAGTATGATGACGACCCCCCTCTCTCGTGACCTAATGAGTATGATGATGATCCCCCTCTCTCGTGACCTAAAGAGTATGATGATGAGCTTGTCAGAGAGGGACCTTGAGAGACGAAAGTATCAGAAAAAAAACGTGTTCATTTATTTAAAGTTCGTCTGTGTTACTTTGGCTTGTGTTACTTTGGCTTGTGTTACTTTGACTTGCGTTACTTTGACTTATGTTACTTTGACTTGGGATGTGCAAAATATTTTTAGATTATTCTTTTAATCTTTGGGATCCTGCGTAATCAATTCATTCAGAAATTGTTTCCCGAACAAATCACACATTGAAATTCACCACTCTTTGTATGACATTGGAAATGACCTTGAGTTTAGGGCACATTTTTTTTTCCAATGCCCTTTGTATCTTACATGGTCAAACATGTTCAGTGAGCGCTCTGGTCTTTTTTTAATATGTGTACTGAGGTGGGCATCTTTTATAAAAAATGAAGATAGACTAAAATAATAATATTAGAGCTCTGTGGGAGAAGGGAGATTGCCTCACTTTCATACCTTGGGTACATGATTGTACGGATATACTAGCTACGATCTAAGTCCTGATATAACTAAGCCATTAACTTGACATCCAGGCCTGCCATGATAGAAAATGGCGGCATGTTTTTTCATATCATGTTAGGAGAGATTTTATCCATGGTAAAAGACAGAGAGGAATGTAGAAACACGCTCAACAGATCGTGTGTGGTGCCCCAACGGTCCAACAGGATAGGAGAGTGAGGTTAGGAGTAGAGGCCAGATCATGATATCAAAGGACGCAGAATGACAGAATACCCCAAAAACGATGAGTATTGGAAATATGAAAAAATAAATACAGTACACATTTTTTAAGGTGAGAAAATAAAACAGGTTCTCAATACGAAATATAGTTCAGTGATTCTAGCAATACAAATTGTAAATACTTGCTTAAGATTATAGGATTCAATTTAAACTGTAGAGCGAGATGATCCTAAAGTTGATAAATATGAAGATCTTTCTACCACAAAGCCTGTCGATGATAACAATAGTCTCATTAGTAACAAAGTCAAGGTGATTTAAGCGTGAGTTTGTGTAATCTTACGCGTGAGTACAACTGATTCTATGACAGCCTCTCGGCTTTCTTCCTAAAAATGGATTTCAGTTTTTTCTTTACTTGTCAAACATCGAACTCAATGGAGGGTCAATGTCGTAATTAATAATAATAATTATAAGAATCATCTTTTTTTTTTATTTATAAGGAGCAAATAGTATTTTCATCTGTAGAGAGCCGGAAGCCCTGATTAACAAATCTAAAACAATCATGTTGACGTCACGTGACTTTGTTCTTTGGCAAACAAACCAAACATTCAGCTCACCAAGATGCAATGTTTACATCTGTCCGATGCAGTGGTTTGCAAAGGAAAACGATTGCTAAGGGATCATTGCGTCCGGGCTCATGACTAATAGCATGTATAGCAAGAGTCATCATTGAAAGAAAGTTGTTGATTACTTTTAAGAAGTCCTACAACTTTGAGTGTCACGGCAGAATGACTCTTTTTTTTCGTCTGTTTTTATTTGCATCTATATCGATATTAACATAGTGGTAATTCTGAGGTGGACAATGGTAGTCAAAAGAATTGCCATTTGTTTACAATCAAATTATTGTATCAGATCTAATCCTTTATAAAGAAGTCGTTACAGAATTGAATGCAAGGACACTACTGCATGTAAAACTTTGTACAAACAGAAAGCCTTGATTTATTTGTTCACTTTCAGTCTTCTAGTTTCTTGGTGAAGGAGTAGGGTTCATCATCTTTTTCTTGAACCCTGGGCGACTAGTACCTTGCTACGCCCCTGGGTGAAGCAGTAAGAATGTTCATCTTATTCTTGAACTAAGCCTACAGGTACCCTGATACGCCATTGGAGGCAAATTATTAACTGCCAGATATGTTTCAAATAAGGCATTGATCCACTCACTAGATCAAGACATAAGTTTTGATCAAATAAACATTGTTTATCTTCCGCCATCTCGTTTATTTCATTCCTAAATTATTCATTTTTAATAAACTCTAAAAACTTTTTTTATAATTTTGTTTCTCCAAGTTGGCACATGACCCTACAGCCACGTTTCCAACGTCTGGGACAAACGAAACTGGACCATATCTTTCCCAACCTAATTATAGCTTGCAATTTCTTAAAAGTAAGGTTTCCCTGACAATAGAGTCTTGCGATTAGCGCCCTAATGCCAGCACTCGTTAGCGTGAGTTCATACAGGTTTTTTTTCCGTAACAATAGATGAGCACAAAGATTACTCTCTCCCTCTCTCTCTATTTCCGAACCTTTCTGTCTGTCTCTCCGTATATCTCTCTCTCTTTCCTGTCGCTATCTCTGTGTTGTGCCTGGAGCCCATGGCAGCCACTATTTGGGCTGGTAGAAGGAAGGAAATGGTATCGTTAGACAAGGTCATGTCTTAGAGAGTTGAAGGTCATCTGTTTAGAAGCATTTGTTTTCTGTTTAAGCTTCACTAATAAAAAGAAAAAATTCTTTGGGCGTTTGTTTACAGTCCAATGTGTTACAACTAGTATTACAACAGACATCGTGGCATATCAATTCTCTACATTACAGTTAAAAACGCTATGTAAAAACGACATACTTTTAGTTTGTCTTGTTTATGGCTTTATTTCAAAGTATGCAACAGTTGGATTATATTACTAATCATGATTATGTAGGAATCTGATTGTAGGGACTCGCACAGGACTCATAGTAATGAAAGAAATAGCGAGACTTGTCTTCAATGTTATTGTTTGTGTACACCAGGTTTTAAATAAATTTTGTAATTATATTTTTTCTCTGTTTATTTTGTATTTTTCTATTTTATTTGGGGCCACCATATTTACTTCGACTAGGACCTCCAATCATCTAAGACCGGCCCTGATTTATTTGAAATTATGCAAAATTCTATATAATGAATTTTCAAATTCGTTACGATGTAAATGCACTTGCAAAAGTAAATAAAGCAAACTAAAGTCGACAATTTCCAGGTGTGAGATTGGGGTAAAAAAAAAAAAAACAGAGCACATACTGTCTTACATATTCTATTTGTGTATGTGTAAGTATGTGTGTGGGTATGTATTTGTGTGCAAGGAATAAACTGAAAATTCCTCCCCCCCCCCCCCCCCCCCCCCCGGTTTTTTAAAAGTTGCATGAGGAGAAGGCGGTACCCAGTGACGTTCTACAGGAATCACTTGACGATCTCACGAGTTTTAATTGAGTCTATATCACAGTTTAACGATTTCTTCTATTGGGTTCACTTGGCTAATGGATAAGTGGGTCAATTTTAATAAAATCGTTAGACATGATTACAAAACAACACAATTCCTGACTAGCAGGCACATTTGTGTAAGCGCGCTACACACGTTGGTTGACACACTTTAAAAAACAACACATTCAGACCGGTGTTCAGGAACAGACTCATCAATTAATTTTTAGCGGCCCCCGAAAGGGGAATAGACGCTTTTAGTTTTGTGTGGTCTGTCCGTCCGTCCGTCCGTCCCGTTTAGATCTCGTAAACTAGACAAGATGGAAAATCCAACATCATGATATTTTATACCTTTCAAAGTTCTGATGCAACGGCTACTTTTTTCTTTTCTGAAAGCGAAAATTTTGATTTTTTAAATAAACTATGCAAGCATTTTTTTTTCATGAAAATACAAAATTTTTACAACTGTTTATTAAGGGAGTTGACCATTTACCATATTTCAACACATTTATTCTAATGGTTATAGATTTTTTTTTTTCAATTTGTTTTTTTGTTTTTTTTGCAAATGTATTGCTAAGTTTTGTTATACTAACTACTACAGTTTAAAAAAATGTATATTTTTTTTTTTAAAGAGAAAAAAATCTATTTAATATGTATATAAGTGGAAATATAAGAAAAGTCCTGAAATTATTAAAATTTCATGAAAACTCATAAAATCTCCTGAAATATAGACCAAATTGTCATTTTGGGGTGTTATTCAATATGAAAAACGTCATTAATAAGCGCGATAAAAAAAACGGCTTTATACAATACCGTAACATTGGCATCTGGTGAAAGAAGCTTCTCGCGCCTCAAACTAATCAAGAATTACCTGAGGAGAATAATTCACGAAGATAGATTGAACAATTTGGCAATTCTTGCTATTGAGCGTGATCTATGTAGGAAACAGAGTTTGATGTTATAATGTATGATTTCGCTACACGCAAGGCTCGTAAAGTAAAGTTAATTTGATCGTGATTTTGACTTAGTGAAGAATGAATAAAATACCAAGACGAATTTATTTTCTAATACAAAATCTAAATTATCCTTATTCCCACCCAGACAAGGCCCCTCGCAATCTTTTTTTTATAATGTCTTGCGGTAGTCTCGTTATTTAACCTTCATTTGAGTCTAGTCAAATGTTTATGTATATGTATATTAAAAGAGAAGGAAATCTCGACAGGAGAAGTATTCGGGAAAACAGAAGTTTGAGAAACGTAGAGTGACTATATTTCAGAATATTGTCAATCAATTTGTCTTCAATTAACTCTGAATTTAATTAGATGACTTACATTTTACACTACATAATTACATTATAACAGCCTTTGTACTATATATAGTAATACTAAATAAATAAAACTAAAAAACAAAAATGTAATTTATTTGATACTAGGGATTATTTCTAATGTTCTTTCTTTATTAAAAAAAACTTTTTTTTTCCCTTTTAATAAATAAAGTTCTCTTGTTGAAATTGTTGCTATTCTATAAACAGTGTCTAGTAATAGACAAACATTTGTTTTTAATTCTACAAGAAAAACAATGTGGAGATAATTAGTCGTGACTTTCTCTTATTTCTTTTAGTTTGTGTCTTGATCAATCTCTCTCTCTCTCCATCTCTCTCTCCATCTCTCTCTCTCTCTCTCTCTCTCTCTCTCTCTCTCTCTCCGCAGAACTTCACTACACGAGTTACAACGAGTTTTCCATTTGAAACATTCTATTTACCGAGAGATCTTTAGCCTGAACTGAAATCACGAGGTCACACGATCTCTCAAGATGTGGGCGTCCACTAATGAAGTCGCGTTGGGGTAATTAGTTTTCTTTTTGGCTATTTCAATGTCGAACTGACGCAAAAACTTGAGACCATTCTTCCTGGGACAATGCTCTCTTCAGCTCACGCATGTCACTTAAGCAGGAGTTTAAAATCATTAGAAATCAGGTCTTACTATTGCTTTAATAATCACGTGGACACACTATGGACATGGTCAATGACGCCTGTGTATAAGATAAATACATTGTGGACACACTATTTACATGGTCAATGACGCCTGTGTATAAGATAGATACATTGTGGACACACTATGGACATGGTCAATGACGCCTGTGTATAAGATACATTGTGGACACACTATGGACATCGTCAATGACGCCTGTGTATAAGATACATTGTGGACACTATGGACATGGTCAATGACGCCGGTGTATAAGATACATTGTGGACACGCTATGGACATGGTCAATGACGCCTGTGTATAAGATATATTGTGGACACGCTATGGACATGGTCAATGACGCCTGTGTATAAAATACATTGTGGACACACTATGGACATGGTCAATGACGCCTGTGTATAAGATAGATACATTGTGGACACACTATGGACATGGTCAATGACACCTGTGTATAAGATACATTGTGGACACGCTATGGACATGGTCAATGACGCCTGTGTATAAGATACATTGTGGACACGCTATGGACATGGTCAATGACGCCTGTGTATAAGATACATTCTACTTTTCAATAAGGATACTTTTTTTTTAATTTTCGTCTTATAAATTGAGCAATTGTCACTACGAGCGTGTGTCATACTGTGAGGTAACTTCTGTTGTGTCTGAATGCAGATTCATGGGAAATACTTTACTCTTCTTTGTATAGTGTATAGATATATAAATTTAGTTACTAAACAAATTAGTGACTAGAACAGCGATAGTGCCTAAGGTTTATATCTATTGTTGTAACTCCGCTCCCGCGCCACACTGATGGTGTGCATCAGAGCACCATGCAAGCAGTAGAAGCCATGTTGATACTAGGGAGAAGGACTGTTGTAGATCCGGCTGGAGATATCTGCAAGTTATTGAAGTCTGAGCTGTCTTGACTCGTGAGAACGTCCTTTGTGCTATCTGTGACCTGTGTTGTCGACCTGTGTTGTGGACCTGTGTTGTGGACCTGTGTGTCGGTGGTCTGTACTGGTATTTAGGTAGAAAAGGACTGGTGTCACTTAAGATAAGACACTCTTTGACTTGATGGATGAAGTCCATGCCTGTTTGTACTGTAAATAAATACATCGTTTATTGTTACCTCCTACCATTCGTTGAGTGCTTGCCTTAGATTTACAGCACTATATATTGGGCTTAGAGGGCCTCTTTAGTCACATAGGATGTTGCACATCTAAAAGATCGTCTCTCGAGACGTAAAATGCCACAGGAGACAAAGTAAAGGGGTAGTACCTTTGATGGTCCATCATGCTGCAACTTTAGGTGGACAGCCTCACTGGTACCCTTCCAACCCCTAAATCTCTCACATGTGGCTCCAAGCGCCATGCCCTGGAAAACCGCTTCAGCTGGCGGACTAAACCATGTGTTGGGGTGGTAATAACATGACACCACTTGGCGAAAGACCTTTCTGACTAAGGTCACCAGCCAGAGCGGAAGAATCCCACGATGGACTACAACGGCCACATGTTCAGGACCAAGGCGAACCACATAATTATAGTTACTCGGTTGTGGTCAAGCATGGAGAGGAATGGGCGCCGCCATGCAAGTATCTAGCCCTCGTTACACCAAATGAGACATAGATAGAGGTTCTATTTGAGCAAAAATGTTTCAAATACTTGATTCTTGTTACAACTGAGCTCTCCAAGATTATAGGAAGTAATGTTTCCCTTTCAGACCATGTGGTCTAGGGCAAATGATGTTAAGGTCATATGTTTCTTTGGCCAACGGTTAACGAGCAAGGTTGTCTTGTGGCCAGCACAACGGCCAACCGCCCTTTACTTTCCCCAACTAAAGTCAGTTACCCATTAGAGTTGGTTAGACTCAGGGGCGCCCTAAAAATCCCAAATTCAAAATTCCAATCTTCACCGAGGTTCAAACACAGGACCCAGATTCATAAGCCAAGTGCTTAACCATTCAGCCACCGCGCCGCCTATCTGCAAGATCGTGTTGTCTATCTCTCTCTGCCTCTCTCATGTTACTCTTTTCTCTCCCTCTGTCTCTCGTGTTCTCTTTTTTTTTAGTTTTAAAATTTTATTTACAAAAACACACACACACACACACACACATGCACAAATACATCAACGAAAAACAACAACCACCAGCTGGTCTACAAAAGTTCCTCAAAAAGACTCCATTGTGCTAGCTGTATGGTTAGGTCAACAGAAAGCTCAGTGTTGTTGCTGAGAACAGGAGACGTAATTTTATCTCTTGTTTCATTCAATTAGTAGACAATGTTGTAATGGAATGGTCTCCCATTACGATATCGACACACTGACCTTTACATTAAGAGGACCAGCACTGTGACACATTTGTTCATGGTTCCAGTCGCTAGAAGAGAAGGAACATGTCACCCTGACCAACACATAGTTGGCTCCACTTCCAGTAGCTTTATTGCTAGACATTGGCCCATATTTACAATTTTGTGCGAAATAATCAGTTATATTTTATATTTTGTTTTAAGGACTGATGAACTAACTAGCGCTGCTTTAGAAAAGTGTACATAGTCAACAAACACTAACACATATACATAGCAACACATTTAAATAAGGCTTAAACATTCTCCGATACCAGTTTTTATTTAAAATGCTCATGAAGATCTACAACTTGGCCTGCTCTAAACTCAACTAAAGATCTAAATTTTTGGACTGCTCAAGACTCCAGGTGTACTTTTTTGTTTAGAATTCCATCTATTAGTATATTTGCATACAAACACTTCATGCGTTCCAAGTGAAATCTGGGTGGAACCTGAACACTGGACGAGCATTTGGAAAAGATTCTTATGATTTTTATGACAGTTTATGTATATTTTTGTTTTTAAAAAAATAATAATTGAGCAGACATTGAAAACTTTGGTAACCTTTACAATCTTTCACTGGAAAAGACTCCTCGCAGTAATGAAGTTTATAAGAGATAAATAGAATGATAAACTTTGAGTTTAATAAAAGTTTTGTCATGGATTTTTGTTGAAACATTTGATGCCATTCGTTTCACATTCACATGAAGTTAAATAATGAAAGAAACACAAAATAAACACATACCTTCTTATCTTATATAATACAGACGTTACTTCAAAAAAGAAGATGATTACGTCCTACGCGTCATGCATTTAGTCATGCATATTAACCAATGACTTAAATTCTGCCCAATCACTGGTTTTCCTGGCTAGCTTAGGCAACCCATTCCATGTTCTAATAGCACTAGGGAAGAAGGAGTATTTGTACAAATTTGTCCTAGCATATGGGACACACAAACAGATACATAGAATCAAACTAAAAGACTTTGTTGTTCTGAATTCAAGAGAATTCAGTTATTGAAGCCTACACTAGTCTTGTAAGATTCAGTTATTGAAGCCTACACTAGTCTTGTAAGATTCAGTTATTGAAGCCTACACTAGTCTTGTAAGATTCAGTTATTGAAGCCTACACTAGTCTTGAAAGATAAAAAAAAAGGACTTATGTAAATTGGTGAAGAGCTAATGATATTTTGTATGTTTACTATTCACGTAGTTTGAACTTGTACCTACTCTACTATAGAAAACGTTCTTCCCTTGTCAGACTTGGCTTCTAATGGCCTAACACATTCGCTGGCTTTAAAATAACAAAATTACTCCCTGTTCCAAACCACTCTCAAACCTGATACAGAAATAGATCAGTGATTTTTTTTTACCTTTAACATTGACTTCAAATACCTGAGTTTGAAAAGTACGTAGACATTTTCTTTGGCACACACCAGCAACAGCATATGCAAAGGGAAGTAACCGTTAAATTATGAGCCCAGCACCAGTCCTAGGAGTGCTATAAGTGCACGACTATTTTACCTTTTGCGTTGCTTCTTATCTCAGTGACCTTGAAAAGATTTTGTTTACTACCAAGAGGTCACGTCTTGTTCAAAACATAACTACGACATTGTAGTGACATATTAATGTCACGTGACCGAAGACTGCATCAGGTTCTTTGATTCATGACGCACTCGTTCCACGTCAGAGACTTTAGGCGAACAGAAAGTCACAAACAGGCTTGGACAGTTTTAAATGTTTATTTATGCAAACATCTCTGATAAACTTATTTTGTTTGTAGCCTTGCTTTTTTGAAATAAAGACACCTTATTATTATTATTATTATTATTATTATTATTATCATCATCATCATCATTATTATTATTGAGCTATTAAAATTCTTTTTTTTTCATTATCAACATAGGGCCGTTCGAACCACTCGCTGTTTTTATTTTATTTCATTGTCAAAATCAAAGAAAAGTAGATGAAGAAAAAGAGTTATCTCTTAATTTATGAAATTATCTATGAAAAGAATATTAAATTGAAAACAAGAAAAGAGAAAAAATAATGTTTGCAAACACTGAACAGTGAAAAAGGAAGGAAAGGCACGTGAGGAAGTAGAGATGCCCCCCCCCCCCCCCACATTGACTCTCTATTTAGGTGTCGAGAACGTGCAAATAAGAACAAATAGACAAAACGAGGAAGAAGGGGGGGTACCTCTTTGGGGGCCCTGCATTTTGCGTAATATCTCATTTTTAATGTAAAAAACACTCATTTGGAAGCCCCTCCAAATGGGGGCCGGGGGGATTTTCAAATTCTCCCCCCTCCTCTCCCCACCCTAGCTACGCCACTGCGAGGGAATACTGGAGATGATTGCACATATCAGCTACAGCACGGGAAAACGCGTAGAGGACGTAATCATCATCTTATTTGAAGTAACGTCTGTGGTTTCTAAGATAAGATAACTTATGTTTTTGAGCGAATAAATATGATAGATTTTACCTCGATTTAAATTTGAGGTTTTTATTGCGCCACTTTCACAGCCAAGATTCGCAACTTCTTTACTTCAACAAAACTTGCATCCTTATCTTCACTTACAAACTCATTCTTTGTGTGTGATAAAAGCTCCTTATAGGAAAACTTCAAAGTATTTTTAAAAACAAAATTTGTATTTTTTCTAAGTCTGCTTACTTCAAGGAAGCTAATTAAATTTCGTCAATAAATATAGTTGCATCATGATAGATGTATTGAACTCTATCCAAAATTACGTTGACAACTTTAACTTATAGATTTAAATCTTTTTTGTCTTAAGAACGACGCTATCTAGCACAAGACAAATAAATTATATAAATGAGTAGGCAGCCCATACGGGCCAAATGTACTCACAAATAACGTTCTACCAAACAAGTTCCTAAATCGTATTCAAATTAATCTCAAACCAATGCGAGACTAATGTTATCACTGAGATTTTTATGAAAGACCGATAAGGCTATTTATAATCTTCTTTGAAGTAAGGATAGTTTCAATCCCACGCAGATATTCAATAAAGGCAACTGCATTTGTTTATCATTTCAAAAAAGAATAATGTGAACATACATAATAAATGCTTGTAAGGACTATAAATTCAAAGTGATGCATCAATAATACGTCAAGTGGACTACATAATAGATACTGTACTGTACGTATCTTAACTTCGCATGTAATGATTGTTTTCTGGATGGGAGGGGATTCTAAAAACTATATCTGTTCTGGAATGCTGGCAAAAATGATACATATCCATATACATTCCAAAACGGAATTTAATCATTAATAACCGATGTTATCACCCTTGGTTAACTTTCCAGGCCATAAAAAACACGCAAAATGACATGGGAGAGCAATGTGTTTTGTCTCGCTGTTATTGTTATTTTATTTGTAGTTTCCCCTAGACATCAGCCCCATAAGAATTTTTTAATGATTATTTTGGACTTCTCTGTAAACCAGAGAATGAGGCGCTGTAAATTCACATGGATATGAAGATCTTTTTTTGTTATATGGGTATGAACTATGCAGAAACATAATTTGCTAACCCTAACACCCAAATAACTTGTTAGTTCGATATAATTTGAAACATATTCAAAATCCACTTAGTAGGGTAATTCCAGACCATCTGTGAAGATCTACTAACTGGTTTTTAAGTGGCTACCACATGGACATGTTCATGTAGACTAGGCAGGGCCTGGATGATGATGTTGTGATAGAGATGATGATGTTGTGATTGAGATCATGATGTTATGACAGGAATGCTGATGTTTTGATAGGGATGCTGATGTTTGACCAAGGTACAAGGTAAAATTGAAAAAAAAAAAAAAAAAAAAAAAGTTATAAGCAAATAATTTTTTTTAAAAATATTTTATTGATAAGTCAATAGTTGCTCCTAGGAGAAGAAATAAGCTTTGTATTTCACTCTTTGTGAACGGAAGGAATTAGTTGCAAACAAGAAATCGTTCCAAACTGTACAAATAAAAATGTCAGTACATTCTTGACAATAATCAATATGTTTAAATAGTGAAATATTTAAAAATAAAATTAGTTTATAATGAACACGAAAAGAGACTAAGATGGATGAACTATTTAAAAAATATCACCGAGCAACGCAGGACGCTATTTTTTCTAGTCCCAGTTGTCTGCCCTTGATTACAAACATACGTCTTGCTTGATGTTGAGGCTGTCTTGCTCCTAAAATGACCTATAAAGCGAACAATTATCACGTGACCCATAAAGATTGAAATAAATTCTTCTTCTAACAAATTAAAACAGACACATTTATTTTTCTATTTTATTTTCCCGCTAATATCACTGTAGGAGATAAGGGGCGACAAGAAGGTTGAGATGTCCTGGGCAGACGTCCAATACGGAGTGCAAGAACCAACGGCACCAGTGGCACCTTGGTAATTTCCAAGCTGTGTTATCCAGTGACACCTTGTGATTTCAAGCTGTGTTATCCAGTGACACCATGTGACTTCCAAGCTGTGTTATCCAGTGACACCATGTGACTTCCAAGCTTTGTTATCCAGTGACACCATGTGACTTCCAAGCTGTGTTATCCAGTGACACCATGTGACTTCCAAGCTGTGTTATCCAGTGACACTATACGAGACCAACAGTGATAGTAGGCCAGAACAATGACCTGCCACGTTACAACCTGTGGGCAGATTAAACCAATAGCTTGTTGCAACAACACAGGTCTTTGTATGACGTGGCAACGAGCTGTTGGTCTCCACTGCCCACACGCTGTGACGTTGCAGGTCAGTGTTGAGGAATTCTGTCACGATTAGTCTCGCACGTCCCAGGTTTTTATTACGTTCTACTATATCTCTGTACAAAGGAGAGTTTTGCTGTAAGAGCAATTAAAATGTACTCTTTTAGTTATTTAGCGGCTCCCTAAAGGGGAAAAGACGCTATTAGTTTTGAGTGGTTTGTCTGTCCGTCCGTCCGTCTGTCCCATTTAGGGTCTCGTAAACTAGAAAAGATAGGGAAAATCCGACTTCATAATATTTTAGACTTTAGACCATTCAAAGTTCTGATGCAACGGATACTTTTTTTCTTTTCTGAAAGCGAAAAATCTAATTTTTTAAATCAAGTATGCAAGTAAGGGAGAAGACTATTTAACATATTTTTATACATTTATGCAGACGGTTTTAGATTTTTTTGTAAAAAAAAAATATTATTCTTTTACAATTTTATTACAAAGTTAACTAAGTTTTGTCATACTAACTACTACATTTAAGTTAAAGATATTATAAAGTTAACTAAGTTCTGTCATACTAACTACTACAAGTTAAAGAGAGAAAATCTATTTAGTGTGCATATAAGTGGAACAATGTAAAACAACAATTAGTAAGTAGTTCCTCATATTAACACTTAAACTGTATTCTACCATAGACGTGAAACTCTTACCTAAAGAAATTTTTTTTTTTTTTTTACGGAAAAGTTTTTATATTTTCTATTCTTGAGGCTTTGAATAAACAAAACAATTAGATCAATTAGATAATCATTTTAAGACATCAGTTAGGCCAGGTTGACATCTAACTTCACATTCACTTTCACCTATCCCTTGGTCTGCTAGACCGTTGGAGCACCACACAAGATGTCAACCTTTTTTCTCCATTCTTCTCTGTCATTTGCCTTTGATAGAATTTCATTCTGATGTTCTTTCTGAAAATATTGAAACCTGCCTTTTTACCTGCCTGGGTGGACCACTTTAGGGGCCGATTTAGAGTTTGTGTTTCCACACAAACTATCTTTGTAACCTTGTTTTAAATAATGTTATGCCGATTATTTTTCGATAGATCAATGTGCCTGAATCTTTTTCGGTTAGCTATACCAAGAAAAAAAAGTTCATTGCTTATGTCTTCAGTGAAATAAAAAGCAAACAAAAAAACCAATCAATAAAAGGATTAAACAAAACACACACACACATAACACACACTTTGTTAAAACAACATGACCGTGTTTGTGAATGAAGACGTGAGTGAATGTGAATGCGTGGGTGTGAATGCGTGTGTGTGAGCTTGTCAGTGTAGTGTTACAACAATATTTTTTGTTGTAAAAACTTTGCAAGATAAAAATGTCATTTTTCAATGTCAAACACTAGATCTTCATACGTTTTTTTTTAAATTCACAAACTTTTCAATTCAATCCTAACACCCTACCATTCACCTGGATATCTGTTTTCGCCCGTCAGTAACCTGTCTTAAATGTGTTGGAACGGAAAAGTAGCCGGGATAAACAAACAATCAAGCACACCTTATCCATGTGTGTCAGTTTTAGTGGTCCCCGATAGGGAAAAACACGCTATATAGTGAGAGGAAAAGAAAATTTTAGATAAATCTAATACCGTTAATTAAATTTTCATATTGGTCTCGTATGAAAATTAGATGTACCATAGCCTTGGGAAGAGATTTTTATACCATATTTTGGTGTTACAAAGTTGTTTTCCTTAAAAATCGGAACACAAAATTAACGATAATTAGATTTTAAAACATTTAGCTAGAAAATTTAATGTAGTGTACGACAGAAGTGTGATTTTACATAAATAGAGTTAGAATGTTTTTCATAAAAATCCGGAACAACCGATAGTCGTAAATGAGAAGAAGATTATTTGTTTTATTTATCAGAAGAGGGATTTCAAACAGTTATTTGTGTTTGTAGAATTTTCATATAAAATTCGGAACAATTGTGGCGACGATTTGTAAGAAAATTTAAGTAATGTAGGTTGATTTCTTTTTCAAAACCAAATCCGGAACTTTCTTTAAAGATAAAAAAAAATTCTGTTATGTTTAAGCAAGAAAATTCAATGTAAAGTAAGTTTAAAAAGTGTTTTGCAATCATCGTCTGTAGTAAATTACTTTCTTATATTAAAATCCTGAACAACCTATTGTCGATATTTAAAAATAAAAAAACAATTGACATAAATTTGTTTTAAGTTGAAAATACGGAACAATCGGATATCGATAATTAAACTATGGTGTCCAAGAATATAAGGGTAATGTAAGTCAATCATGCTATTTCAAATAATCATTTGACATAATTTTTTTTTTTTATAAAACAACTTCCGGAACAACTTCATAGTTCTTCATAGTTCATAGGAAGGAAATTACATGTAATATAAGTTAGACGAGCAAACAAATATTCGTTGGCATTGATTTATTTTTTACAAAAATATCCGGACCAATTTATTATAGATACTTAAAACTATTGGAATGTTTTGGAAGGAACATTGAAGGATAAATCAGATTTTCAGACAGACCAACCAACAAACAAAACGCACAAAAACAAGCGGCTTTTATCCTGATGGGGGCACTAAACAAAAAATAATGAAATCTGATTATTTAAAAATTTTTAAGGAATAAGTTTAGTATCACATCATCCTGCGGCGTTACGCTACTGCACGAAATTCGCTGCATAAAAAGTCCATTTTACAAAAATGTGCGTGATATTTACATACAAAGTGCATTCCTAGCCTATATAAACAAACGTAAATGTTTTCTTTTAATTTTAGCAGCCAATTGACCAGAAAAAACATCCTCGACTAACATTTATATTTGTTGTAAACATTTGTAATACATTTTATAAATATATTCGACTTAGTGATACTTACAATAAACAAAAAGATTGCTGCCCTTTGTTAACATGATATAATATTGCCGCCCTTACATTTAGGTAATTGTTTTAGAATTGGTGTATTTTAATGAAAAAATCGCTTGCATAAATAATTTTATAAATTAAACGGCTTGCTTTTAGAAAACCAAAAGTAGCCGTTGCATCTAAACTTTTCAAGCCGCATCGCATGGCGAAATAATATTTTTTTTATATCTCTTCTAGTTTTCGAGATCTGAGTGTGACATACGGACAGACGGACATTTTGCACAAACCTAATAGCGGCTTTTCCCCTTACGGGGGCCGCTTAAAAAAACGTCATTACTCTCTACATCATCAACTTGGCAACACACGAAAGAAACCCACTCTCCATAAAAAGAATACAGTTTATTTTTACATCAGTGAATATTTTATTTATATCTTTTATAATTTACTTAGACACGTCAAAACCATTTCACGTGACTCAAATTAACTGTCTGTAAGTTGCTTTCTAGTCTATTGTCAATTGTTGATAGAATTGAGCTAACTTTGTCACCATAGAAACTAAACAAAATACATCTTGGAGATTATTTTCATGTCTACAATTTGTTAATTTGTAAACTCTTTCAACTGTTCACATATTAAACACCTGTATCTTTATCTGTATCTTTATCTGTATCTTTATCTGTATCTTTATCTGTATCTTTATCTGTATCTTTATCTGTATCTTTATCTGTATCTTTATCTGTATCTTTATCTGTATCTTTATCTGTATCTTTATCTGTATCTTTATCTGTATCTTTATCTGTATCTTTATCTGTATCTTTATCTGTATCTTTATCTGTATCTTTATCTGTATCTTTATCTGTATCTTTATCTGTATCTTTATCTGTATCTTTATCTGTATCTTTATCTGTATCTTTATCTGTATCTTTATCTGTATCTTTATCTGTATCTTTATCTGTATCTTTATCTGTATCTTTATCTGTATCTTTATCTGTATCTTTATCTGTATCTTTATCTGTATCTTTATCTCGGATGACCGGCTGCTCGCATCATATGCGCTCTGCCCTATCTTTCGATGGTCAAGATTGTTCCGGGTTCGAAACGCGGCCGTCGCCACCCCGTCCTGTGTGAGGTATAAGCTAGAAAATATATTATTCAAATCTGAATGAACGATTGAAAGGTGTAAAGTATTCCTGTGATTCAAGTCAGATGTTTTCATAACAAAGTGTACTGTTTCTAATGTCAGCACGGACATTGGCAGCCTGATTGACTTATTTATTTGATATTAAAAGTGCTTAATATAGCGCTTGAGATGCATGTTGTTTTATAAAGATACTTATCCATCGTTGTATTATATTTGACAATCTATGCATCTTTTTTTGTTCGGCCATTCTCCAGATTACACTTGTTCCACAAGCCTCTGTGCAGCGACGACATTTTTAATTTCAGGTTTCACGTCAGCTATAAATAACACTGGAGATTTTCTTGGAAAAAAATGTTATGGACCGACCACAGAGAGAAAAACAACTTCCGGTTATTTTTACGTCAACAGAAATTTCAATTTGAAAATCTAATTATTCACTGCAAAGGAAATCGTAAAAAATATCCCCAAACTCTTGGTTAAAAATTTTCTGGATCTTTGGAACTGATATGAAGGTACAATACAATTTAACTATTTGAGATTTGATTTTTTTTTTAGTTCTTAAAATATAACATTAAATACTCGGTTTACTTCATTAAGACTTCTGTAAATTACAATTTAAAAACAAACTTATTAAAAAAAACAATGACATTTGCACATTTAATGTCGTCTAATTATGTTAGGTTATTATATTTTTTTATGGTTAAGGACTCATCAAGGAGCCCCCATCTACCCTAGCGAAACCACTCCAACCATGCAGGCCGTAAGTGATCACCCTTTCCGTTCATCTTGAAATCTGGCACTTGCCCAAAACAATTTATTGACACAGACTACGCATTAACGAAGTGTCCAGGGCCTGGGGTTGTAGCAGTGTCTCGCAATCTAGTTGGTCAGCTTTTAAATAGTGTCTGTGTTAAGACATGAAGATATACTTTAAGCTCTCTCTCTCTCTTTCTCTCTCTCTCTATATATATATCTTTCTCTCTTTCTCTCTTCATATCCTCGTGTTGCCTTTATTTCTAAATTTTTCAGTCGACCGACTGTACCTGTTCAAGACTTTATGAAGTTCTAAATTGATTTAGTCACAGATAACATCACATAGGTAGCTCAGTAAGAAAACAGGAGAATATAGGAAATGGATGTTCATCAATTTTTATTTTGATTTCAAACTCTTTAAATGTGCACACATATAGGGTAGGGGAGTAACTAAAAAGCTTAAATCAACTCAAATGTCTATCTGGTACAAGTTTGTACACGTTATTTCTACCACACCCAATTTAGGATGAAGCTAAAATTTAAATGCATTTAAAGAGCGATCACGATAACATGCACATAGATAGCCCTTTCTTTCTTCCGAAGCCCTTTTCCAACTGGTCCAAACAAGTGATAAGATCCTAGCGTATTGAGAAAGTAGGAAGTTGCGCTAAACTAAAACAATAATTGGTAAAATATTTCTATTCGCAGATTTATTATTGTTAGCGTGGATCTATTACAAATTTGATTACATGACTGATCCAAACTAATTGATATAACTACGCTTAATTTAAGCTTTTTTTTTTAAAAGTATTTTTTTTTTTATTTCTCTTGTTTTAATTCTATGGTAATTGTTGTTTTTTTTATATTTTATTCCTTCCATTTACTTTTTAAAAGAAAAAAATTTTCACAATTAGTCCTAAATAGAAGAAAAAATGTTCGCATTTTTTTAAAGTCAAAGTTGTAAATGTCAGTTTCTTTACTTTCATTTTTTAAATAAATTTTTTAAAAATATTTTTATTTGATTTTTAAAATACTAATTAAGGCTTGTAATTACAATGCAGTTTTCGGCTTCGCTTGTTCATTTCTTGTGTGAGGGAAGATCAGTGGACCAATAGCAAGTCGCGGTCAATTGGGGGCTCTAGGTTTTAGTTCAAAACGTTGTTCTGGATGCATTTTAGGATAGGCAACTGTGCTTTTGGTTTCTAGGAGTTTGATATCTACACATTAGTGTAGTTGATTAGTCCTTATAATACAAATCAAACGTTATATATATGGTAGTATACTAACTGAATGAATAAAACAAGTCATAGACATGCCATAGCCACGCATCAACATGTGCGCAATAGACTTCGTCTTTGTGATCGGTCTCTATGTCCTTCGCTCTGTTTCTGTCCAAGCCATTTTCTACTTTGATCAGTACACAAACATGGCCCAATATGTTTTGTATTCACTCATTCTCTCGGACTCTCTCTCTTTCTCTTTCTCTTCTGTCTGGATCACATCAGTGCGGTTGCCCTTATTATCTCCCTTGACATATCCCAATGCTCTCCCCTAGCCTATCTAATGCACTTTGACGCTGAGCGATTCATACCTACTCTAATGTACAGACGCATGCAGATAACATTGATCTCAAGCATTGCCATGATTATCTCCAGACAAAGATATTCACGTTCATTTTAGTTCTTTACGTAAACATGTCCCTTCATCTAGAAAGCAAGGAAACATCTCATTACTGACCTAGGAAAACATTTCATTATTGACCTAGGTAAACATCTCATTACTGGGGAAAGTAAACCTTATATCTTAGGTAATTAAACATCTTATCTCTCATTAAACATAAAATCCCAGAGGTAATTAGACATCTCATCTCTGAGTTAACTAAACATCTCATCTCTGAGATAACTAAACATAAAATCCCAGAGGTAATTAGACATCTCATCTGAGGTAATTAAACATCTAATCTCTGAAATAACTTAACAAATAATCTCTTAGGTAACTAAACATCTCTGAAACAACTAAACATTTAATCTCTGAGGTAATTAAACATATAATCTCGAAAACAGCAAAACATCTTATTCTGATGTAGGGGCGCGGTGGCTGAGTGGTTAGAGTGCTCGGCTTCTTAACCTGGGGTCCTGGGCTCGAATCTCGGTGAAGACTGAGATTTTGAATTTCGGGATTCTTAGGGCGCCCCTAAGTCCACCCAACCTTAATAGGTATCTGACTTTAATTGCGAAAGTAAAGGCGGTTGTCGTTGTGCTGGCCACATGACACCCTGAACGTTAACCCTTGGCCATAGAAACAGATGACCTTAACATCAATAATCTCTGAGGTAATTACATATTTTATCTTTAAAGTGACTGAAGCTCTCAAAGCTGAAGCAGCTCCGGTTACTATGAACACTCCTACTATTATTGGTTAAGGGGGAGGAGATGGTGTGGTGTCCAATTCTTATGTAAACTGACATAAATCTGTTGTGGCTCCTTGTGGATCGCCTATGGAGGGATGCATTTTTGTTGACTGATATAATTGCGCTGTGTCTAAGATAATCAAATGATTGCTAGTGGCCAACCTTATCACGCTTTCTTTACTTTCCCAGCAAATGTCAGAAACAAAACTAATGTCAGTTACAACAAATGTCAGTTACAACAAATGTCAGAAACTACTAATGTCAGATACAATATATGTTATGTACAACAAATCTCAGATACAATAGATGTCAGCAACTACAATTGTCTGATACAATTGATGCCATGTACAAAAAATGTCAGATACAACAAATGTCAAGTGAAACTACAACTATATACCCCAAAACAACTGGGCTTTCTGTATGTTTAGAAATTCAATTCTCCGTTTACACTGTGACTCCAAGGGAGGCCACTCATAGTACCAGAATATCATCACATGGATGTATATAAGATCAGCTGTGAAAAAAAAAAAAAGTGTTTTATCCTCTCCATTTGAAGTCAACCTGTCATTAAAATGTTCCATAGCACATTGATACAAGTCTAATGTATTGCTGGTCTTAAGAAATTAAAAAAATAGTTTTACATTACACTGTTACAAGATAGAAAAAAACAGTTTTTTCTGTTGTTGTTTTTTTAAATTTAACTGCCGTCAAGATAGTGAGCTGTAATCTATAACCTAGATCTGCGCAGTCACTTCCAATGTTAGCATAGTCAAAATGATGATCAGTTTCATATGACTTTTATAACACCAATCGGAAAACTGTTGAAGACACGCATTGAATGGAAGGTGGGGGTGGGAGGAGAATCAACCGTAGCTTCCCCTGACATCAATTATTATATTGGCGCAGGGAAGGCAGATGAACTTAAGCATGGAAATGAATTTGTCGTCCAATAATTAAACATCAGATTATACGGAGACACGATTTTAATGATTTCAGGTGTCAAAACGTACAGTTCTCTTTCAGGTTACTCCATCGCAGTACAAAATATTTTTAAATGCAAGGGAGGTCAGCAGAACAGACTCTCAGAATGAACTTGTCGCCCTTGGCTATCCAACTGATCTGGTAGTGTTTCATCTTCTCTGAACTTAACGGAAATCGATGCTTCTCGGGACAGAGTCCACCCAACGTGCCTTACCAACCAGTGTACACGACAAATTGAGTCCCTATTATTGCCGTCATTTACGCTATTATCTACTCTTTCATCTTCATTGTCGTCAACTACAATATAAAACTTTGGGCATTGGCTATGCTCGAGCTGGGAATCGACCACTGATTCCCATTTACATAAGTTGACCACGAAGACTGAACAAATTTGGTTAATAAATTATTGGACAATATTAAGATCGCATTAATTTTATTTATTAATTTTTTTTTCAAGAAGAACTCAAAGTTGAGTCAATTTAATAGACAGTGATTTGAGTTTTTTTCTTCGCCACTTTCAACCCTAAAGAATACAGTCATCTACAAGTATGAGACATATACACCGGAGGCGCAGTGAGCAAAACGAATTCCCCAGGTGCAACCCTCAGGGGCGCGCTACACGTAGCCTAGATTTCTATGTGATGTTCATGGGAAAATGGGAAGGGGGCGCCAATAACGTACACAGCTTGCCCCCCCTCACTACGCCTCTGATATACACGTGCATTTATTTGATCAATTCGAACTAATTTTGCAATTCAACTGAGTATATTTATATCGAAAGCAAACATTTTTACATTCAAATTGAAACTTTAAAAAAGAGTGCTCACATATTTAATTATATTCGTTTGACACATTGAAAAAGAAAATACTGCCCACTTTGTAGCTATATTAATCCTTACAACCAACCTCGTAGAACAGTAAGCACTTTTATTTTTCTGTGTTTAGAGCGTCTTTATGTCACATGGTGTTCGCGTCAACTTTGCCTGTGAAGTGCATAAACAAGATGCTTTTTACACTATGGCTTCTAGTAGCTTCGTGTTTCTACTCAGAAGAATAAATAATGTAAGGGAGATAATTAGAAATGAAACATTTCTATTTACATTCAACTACTAAAGTTGCGATTTTAAAAACTATAAATAGAAAAGAAAAGCTTAAATCAAGGTTTGTTCAGTTTATAAGTCTTTATGTCATGATTATGACTTTATCATTGAATTTGAATCATAAAGTGTATTTGGCCTGTCTGCGATCGATTCTTGATGTCAACTTGAAATATCACATTATTCTATTTCGTAAAGAGGAATTCTGCGTCTTTTCCACAAATGGACAACCGAGGTGCAGTCTTCAAATTTAAATTCTGAAACTATAAAAGTGTATTCCACAACCAAATCCTGATAACACTTTTCGTTATCTACCAAAATGTTCGTAAAGTGTCGAGACTTTTATATGATTCATGACTTTGTCATGTAATGCTTCTGTGTGATCGAGAAAACATCCTTTCCCTTCACAACTTGTCATGTGACTAAAGAGGCCAATCCTTGATTATCAGCTACGGTCACTGGCTGTATCATCAGGCGCTGCTGCACGTTCATCCTTCATTCTACTTCTGGTGTGTATGCCATCTGCAATCCTGCAATGCTTGCTCTCTATGTGGACCTATCATATGCATCCTTTTCCCCATTGTTTCCCCATTGCCTTCTATGAGATCACCATACAGAATCTACGTGTTGTAATTTCGATACTTTTCGCTTCTTGCGGCCAATCATTTTTTCTTCCCTTTCAAATAGCCATGAGTCCAGGAGCCATTAGCCCCATCACGCCTTTGTTGCTACGCCACTGCATTGAACTTTTTTGAGACACATATATTGGTCGAAGTAAATGATGGCGGATTTTCTGTGTTTATTTTTTGACAGTATATCATTTGTGATGTGGTTGCGCTTACTGCTGAAACCGGAAAGTTTTTGGGTCCAAATCTGAAAACCAAAAGTAATCAGTATATGAAGTTGTTTCTGAGCTGATGTTGCTCAGATTGGTTGATTTAATTTGAAGAGGTTGAAACGCATTGTACTGTCTCGTAACTCCATCTTAAACTTTCACAGAGAAAAGTTACATTGTGTGATTTGTGATCACTTCAACACATGAATCTGTCAGACTGACACAGCACATTTTCTTCATATTTAACTGTTGGAAAATCAGAAACTTATGTCTGCATAGAGCTATTAAGAGACAAAGACACAAGAAGTTGTTCTGTAAAAAAAAAAAAGCAGAGGAAAAACTGGCTACTCATATGACCTTGACATTTAAACTGTTGTGTCCAAAAGGTAGGGAGACATTTGTTTCTAAGAAAAAACTGGAGAATCGAATTTAGCTTGACATCGAGAAAATTGCTTAGTCTCAAACTAGTCAAGATGAAGGTCATGTTTTAGTGAAAGGGACGAAACTAGATAATGAGTAATCCACGATTTATTATTATACTGGTACACTAATCAATTGCATTGGTCACCACTTACCTGATTCCGTCACCATTTATCCTGACCTAATCTTTTTTCTCAGTGGACTCACCATTTTCTTCAATGTCATTATTTCAAATGGTAGCACTGGTCAGGTGTAATTATACTTTTGTTTGATTGGTGTAGTCCCCATGTGCAGTGTGTCACAGAAACACAAACTGCAAGTCCTCATCAGGTGTGTCAAACATTGATTCAACAAGATTTGTTGGGTCGTGAAATTACAATTTAGGGAGGGGTGCTTCGAGATATTCCCAAACTTCATTATTTATAAATGCCATGTTTTTTTTTCTCTCTGGTTTCCAAATAAGTCATTGATGATGTCTAAGTCCCAAGGAAAGGGTCAAGGACACATTACTAATATATAAGAAGATCATCTTCTTTAGCCTGTAAATAAAACTATCACAGAATGGAGAAGAACAGCGTTGCAGACTATGGTTCTGTATGATAAATCATAATACATGAATAGACCACGTGATCAGAAGACGTGGTTTTATAGAAGAAAAATACTATTTAAGAAAGAAAAAAAAACTCCTTTCACCTTGTTACGTTACCTACGCGTTTCAAGGTAATGTAGTAGCCATCAACTGGCATAAAGCACATATCTTCACATAGAGTGACAATGTATTAGCCATCAACTGGCATAAAGCACATATCTTCACATAGAGTGACAATGTATTAGCCATTAACTGGCATAAAGCACATATCTTCACATAGAGTGACAATGTATTAGCCATCAACTGGAATCAAGCACATATCTTCCCCTAGAGTGACAATGTATTAGCCATCAACTGGCATAAAGCACATATCTTCACATAGAGTGACAATGTGTTAGCCATCAACTGACATAAAGCACATATCTTCACATAGAGTGACAATGTGTTAGCCATCAACTGACATAAAGCACATATCTTCACATAGAGTGGCCTGGATTAAAATGTTCATGATTAAACGCATGTAGGCGATGTCATTAGATTTAAGAATGGAAAGATTTTAATTAAACTATCGGATAAAAATTATTTTACAAATTGAAAAAAAAATTAACATTTTGAGAACATTTTATAATTGTTCAAGCATTTCCAAGAGTAAAATTGACCTATATCAACAAAAGAAACAATGCTAAAATTAATAATTGTCACATTTGATAAGTTGTCTTGTGAAATGTATCTCTAGCTTCTCTCTCTCTTTCTTCTCTTTCTCTCTCTCTCTCTCTCTCTCTCCATTTGTCATTTTTTTTGTCTTTGATAATTGAAATGATTTAAACGCTGACTTGCTTGACACTGACATGACCAAAAGGAAACAATTTCTTCCATTTCTCTCAGTAAATAAACATTGTTATGTCAGACCAACACGTGACGATCACGTGACGATCATTGTCTTCAGTGAACAAAAAAAAACGCAATTCATTTCTTCTTCTCATCCCCTATTCATTTCTTCCTATGATGACACATGTACCGACTCGCACCCCCCTTACTAGTGTTGCCTACACGGTGGAGCTGAAAAGATAGCTTCATTGATCTGCTGAAATAAAAGACAAATAGAGCAAGATAGACCGAGAGAGAGAAAAAGAGTGAGAGATAGAAAAGAATAAAATACAAATGGTAGAGGAATAAACAGTAAAGAGAGAGTGAGAGAGAAAGAATGTGAGAGAAAGAGAGAGATAGAATGTGAGAGAAAGAGAGAGAATTTGAGAGAAAGAGACAGAGAGAGAATGTGAGAGAAAGAGAGAATGTGAGAGAAAGCGAGAGAGAGAGAGAATGTGAGAGAGAAAGAGAGAGAGAGAGAATGTGAGAGAGAAAGAGAGAGAGAGAGAATGTGAGAGAGAAAGAAAATCAAGAAGAGGAAGAGCGAAGTGGAAGTGAGAAAAAAAAAAAGAATAAAAGAAAGAGAGACCGTAGAGAAAGAAAAGAGAGAAAGGAAAGGTCAAGAAGTGAAAGCTGTAATTGAAAAACAAAACAACAGTTAAAGGAAGATACGAAAAGAACACAAAATTGTGTGAGGAGAATAAAAGAGAGAGAAAGAGCAAAAGGATGAAGAGAGAGAAAAAGAAAGATAACTCTTGAAAAAAAAAAAATTTTGGTATCAAAAGTAAAGCTGTCTTAATTGAATTGCATCCATCATCTTGACCTTTATCTCAGTCGGATCAAATACTTTACATTTTGAGAATTACATGAGAGACAACAACAACAACAAAAAACACAACAAATAATTTCAACTTTTTAATAATCCCAAAACTCTCAAAGAGCGGAAATGGCAACATTTCAAAGCCATTTTCCCTTGGGGCAGTCGTGTCGCGGATTGCTGGGTCCATGATATAGTTGAAAGGTCCCTAGACTGGGCAGCCATATTTAGAACAAGTGATAACGGAAGTCAATACTAGCGGCAGACGTCTGTGTTTAGAATGTCCACTAATGCTTAGCCAGCTAATAACTGACTAGATGTATTGATTTCGATTGCGAGAACTACTTTCAAATCGAGCTCGTGAAATTTTTGAAGCTGAAGATATGTACACTATAAGAACATATATATTATATATATATTATATTATATATGTAATATTATTATTTATATTTCGTACACGTAATATATCATATAGTGTTGGAGATTTTCACAAAATGGAGGCAAACCCATCAACTAACAAGTTTATTATTTTGGTGTATCCGGTTAACAAAATACAAAAGTAGTGATAAACAAACCATTCTTAAAACTATACAATAAGATTTTATGACTGTAGAACCAAATTCAAATGCGTCAACAAAGGGTAGATTACTGGGAATAACGTTTAATAATGGCATCTCCATTATAGAAGAGTATAAAACTAACCAGAGGTTATTAATATATGTATATTTTATTATATATGTTGATGTTTCCGAAATGAAGATTATTCGCTCAAACTTTCTGCAGAAGGGCACATTCTGGCACTGGGCGCCACTGGCAATTGTTTTAACTAGGAGTCATAATGTTCGAATTGTATACCGCACGACCAGGCAGCCGCCGTACGTTGTCTGCAAGAGGTCGATTTAATTTCTTTTTTTCTTTACCTTGTTTTCTAAATGATATCGTCTCTGTGTCTTGGGCTTTGTGTTAGGCGACTTCCAGAAATGTGTGAAATAAAGTGTCTACTAAATATGCTTCTGTTCATGAGTCTTCCAGTTGTAAACAAAAAAAGAAGAACAAAAAAATGGTCTCCCACGTCAGAGGTTGCGGTCTTGGCGAGCACAAGATGTAACAAGCTCATCTGTTATTATGGTTGACGTTAGTAGTCCCTAATCAAATGAACGTATGTGAGCCCCCACTTCCGTTACGTGGATATGATAAAATCAGTGCACATTGATACTGACCATTGGGCAGACATAGCCTTAGACCCGCACTAGTTGGAGAGAGACGGTGACCAAGAAAGCTATGGATAGCGAGAAAACATAGGCCTCAGCTCCTAAAGAAAAAGCGTGCCACACGGAAAATGGCCGGTTCCTCTACCATCAAAGTAAAAGCCACCTTGACCTGCAATATATGTGGACGGGAGTGTCTCTCCAAAATAGGGCTCCACAGCCATATGAAAAAGTGTTCGAGATGAACCATAGTCGTTCTACGACTGAAGGACGCCAATATAATATATATGAGTATAGTATAGCACTTCATTTCATTGGTACGGTATAGAATAGATCTAGTATTGTATAAAAAGAGATCAGAGTTAGTAGTAACATATATTAAATTAATTTAGAATAGTGTGGGTTACTTCAGTATAGATTAGTATTAAATATTAGTATATGTATTAAACATGATACTAGTAAAATATATTGACATAACGTCAGCTGAGAATTATAAGGAACTATGTCCAACGATACTGATTTTGAGTAAAACAAAAGTCAAAGTTCAAGTCCGTTTATTTTTAATAAATTGACCAATAAAAACTTGATATAGTACGATTACTAATGGAATATATAGAAATGCATAAACTCAAGCACCGTTTAGTTTTTAAATAAAAACTTAAATTAAAATTTGGTCATTTTTCTGGACAACGTTTGGTGGTGGAATGAAGGACATAGAGCCGACTGGTTCTGACCTATGCTTTGAACTACTACTGTTGAAAATTTCAAAACAAAACTATTTGCTACTATTGTTATGTAATACAATTATAGAAACATAATAATATAATTGTAATTCTTCATTTTATAGCGCCTACTTCAAAATGAATTTTAAAAATGACTAATATCAGCTTTAAAAGCTGAAAAACAAGAAAAATTAAAAAATTAAACAACTTTTTTTTCAAATTGCGCCTAATGCCACAAACTATATCAATGATGACAAAATTCCAATCAATAAACATAAATACAAATAATATTGTTGGCAGTAAATTTTCAATTTTAAATTAACATCATCTTCATCACCACCACCGCCAAAATTATCAATACAGAAGTTGAGGCCAGTTTTTCTTTGTCATCATTATTAATCAGTTAATTTGTTTAATTGTAGTTTTCCGAACCCCATTCCGTTTTTTGCTGAATTTGTTGTATTTTCTTTTCTACTATTGTTTCTTAATTTTTTTGAAATAACTTCTTTCATGTAATTGCGATCATGCTCTGGCATGAACGCCCACATTGATTTAATGTCATTTACTTTTTCTTTGCTGATTTTTTGTTCGATGGTAAATTTAGCTGGCATTGTCAGCTGAGATCTTCCGCCTCCTTTAGAGAATCGCAACTTTGACTGTGGTTTAATCTGGACCACCAACCAATCTTTCTCTGAAAAACTTGTTTTGTACTGAACCTCCATAAGGTTGTTGGAACAATATCTTAAAACTTTAACTTTGGCAAGTGGAATGGCACTAAATTGAAATTGGTTTGCCTTTGACTGGTAATCTTTCATGTTGTCTTTCCGTAACTGAATGAGTTTCAATGGTTTTTTACGAGGTGTGGTGCAGAGGAGGCGAACTAAACCCAATGGGCTATAAATTTCACTATGTTTAGTAATTTGTTCTATTTGACTGTGCAAATTATCAATTTCTTGAATCTCACTGTGACCTGATTCACAGAACTTCTGAGTTATTGAATGGACTGAAGGCGAGTTTTGCAAAAACAGCATCAAGGCTGTGGACATGACTTTGTTTTTGTTCTGTGGTACACAGGAGTCACTCCACAGTGTGATTTCTGTAACTTTTGAATTATCACTGAGCATCTGACCAAGTAGAACAATCAAACCATTGGCTATGTCATTTCCTCAACGCCCACTTAGGATTTCTGACCATATTACTCCATAACTTTGCTTGGTTAAAGAACAATGTCCAGTCAAATGAAAAACATTAAGTTTGCGCTTGTAAAAAAAGTTTGAAACGTTTCCTTGAGGTAAAGAAAACACTTTTTGCAAGTCAAAACAAAAAACACATTTATCAGCACATTCTCTGTCTCTGGTTCTCTCTTTATGGCTTTCTTCCTTTCCATGCATATGTTTCGCATATTTCTTTGTCATCTATATTTGGCTTGGTGTTAAACTTTGCTTATTCACATATATTGCAACGATCTTTCTTTGGTTTATGGAACTCTATGTTGTACTCGTGATTGAAAAAGTAGCGGTAGAGATGTTCTTTGGCTGGTTGGTCTCCTTTTTAATTGCATTTTTCAACAAATTTTTCATACAGAATTTTTAGATTTAAATTTCCTTTAATGTATTCCTTGTTTATATTTTGCCTGCAATAATGGCTTTCTATCCTTGGAATTGATTCTATATGCTTTCTTATAGAATCCCTACGGTCAGCATAACATTTTTTTACATGTTTACCTCTGCTCTATGAAGAAGGAGTTCCTGTTACTTTATTTTTAGACTTGTGTGTATTCACAATTCTCTTTGCATCAATGGACAGTGTGGATAAATAACAATCTTTGCAAACCCTAAACCTTTTTTCATCTTTGATAAAATAAAAGAAGTAACTTTTCTTTGCCTTGTCTGGTATTTCTGCTCTACGCGTTCGTGCTTTGTCCGTCATTTCAGTCGTGTTGACATAAAACTGTCGCTTTTGATCCTCTGTCAGTGACCAGTACTCCTCGTATATTTCATGCCTCTCCTCATCTGAGAACTTACTGAAGCCTTCATATCGACAAGTTGTATGATCACGCTTGCAAATTTTGACTTTTTTTGCCAATCGAGAAATGCCAGAAGCTAAAACATAGGCTTGTCCACTTTGACGTAAAGTCCGCCTTTTTATAGATTTCCACTCGGATTTATTGCAGTTTCTTTTTCTCGTAAGTTGCTTCTTTGTTGTCTTATGCAGAAATTTTTGTGCTGCATAACCATGTTCATTAACTGCGAGATTCTTCTCTGACAGGACAACATTTGAGCAAACTTCAGGTTTACACTGACACCCATTAAACAGTCCACACAATTCACACAGCAAAGCTTTAGATTTATAAAAGTCCATGCTTCTATCTGAAGATTCTATTTCTGATGTTGTAGCAAGTTCAGTTGAAGTTGATGGTGTATGAGCTTCTTGGTTAATGACATCACAGTATTCAGCAATATCAAAATCTGGATCTGCAATGCTGTTGTCATAGCTGCAATAACAATGTCAACACATCATATACTTTTGATTATGATAATGATTTTAACAATATTAATTCTGTTAGAATTTTCCTATTAAGAAAATTTATGGTCAATGTTGCAATTTTTTTTCATTTGATGTTGATTTAGGTTAGACTTTTTAGTTAGAGCATTAAATTAAATAAGTTCAATAAAATAAAAAAAATAAATCCATGCAAAAGCTAAAGCTGTTCAACAACATGTAGTCAGATGCAGACAAATTTATTTCACAGGATAAAAATATCAAATTAATCTTCCAGACATAATTATGTTACGACAAAAAGTAACAAAGAGAAAGCTCTCTAGTTTTAATTTTAAAATAAAAAAAAAACTAATCCTAATACAATATTAAGTCATTAAATGATGTTTAAATAGCAAAGAATTGTATAATGTTTAATTCCCTCAAGTTCATCGCCTAACATTCACTTAAGTTCTGTGTCAGACACAATCCTCTCAGTATCGTCCAGCCAACGCCAGTCAACTGTAGAAGCAAATCTTTGCTGCACTCTGCCTTCCAGGTGACCTAAAGTTCTTAAAGTCCTTTCCCTCTTATAGGATCCTCAGGAGACTGCAGCCTTGATGTGTTTCTATCCTGTATTGGTACAGTTACCTAACCAATGTACTCATGATATACAAAAATACAATCGTTTGGTCTTAATCAAAATATTAAATTATGCTGGCCCGCCGCTGGGAAAGAACAGGACTCTAGTCCGGGATCCCAACAGCAAAATTATCATCTAGTCCTGGGTCCCAACAGTATCATCATTCTCTATTCCGGGGTCAAAGCAGCAGCATCCTTTAGTCCGGGGTCTAAGCAGCAGCAGCATTCTCTATTCCGGGGTCAAAGCAGCAGCATCCTTTAGTCCGGGTCTAAGCAGCAGCAGCATTCTCTTGCCCGGGGTCTAACTAAGCAGTAACAGCATTCTCTAGTCAGCGGTCTAAACAGCAACATCATTCTCTAGTCTTGGGTTCCAAAAGCAGCAGCATTCTCAAGTCAGGGAAATAAACAGCAACATCATTCTCTAGTCCGGGATATAAACAGCAACATCATTCTCTAGTCTTGGGTTCCAAAAGCAGCAGCATTCTCTAGTCTGGGATATAATCAGCAACATCATTCTCTTGTCCAAGGTCCCTACAGCAGCAGCATTCTCTTAGTCCTGGGTTCCAAAAGCAGCAGCATTCTCTAGTCCGGGGTCTAAGCAGCAGCAGTATTTTCTAGTCCAAGGTCCTTACAGCAGCAGCAGCATTCTCTAGTCCGGCAGCAACTTTGGTTCATTTTAATATTTTAATGATTATTGTAGTCATTTACTTATTGTGGTGGTAGGGGGGGACAATATTTTGTTTGTATTGTCTCATATATTGGAGGGGGGGGGGGCGCCGCTTACATTTGTGACGTCATTCAGATCTTTGTAAAGAACGTGATGAGAAAGACGTCACTCAGTGTTTGTTGCGTCATAACCTAGAGACATATCTCTCTCCAGGTCTAATCGCGAGCACCATCACATGGTCAGTGCCAACTGGTCACTGCCCGGCGACATTACTTGAAATGTCACGACACCGGGTGACGTCTGGGCACAAACCTGAAATAATGATGTTTCCACAAATAGAAACTGGGTGACGTCCAACGAATGAAACTTTATCGCCTCTTTTATTTTTACACCTCAGTTTCTAGAAATACAAAATATGTAGGTTTTTGTTTCTAAAACATTTTGTCCGGTGTGCACACAATTTGCTGCTGGTCAAATTCATCCACAGCTTTGTGCGTGACAGTTTTTTCGCTTCTTGTTGTGCTGGTCGTTGTTTTTTTTTTATTTCTGAGTCCATGTGCCCAGGAGCGGATGTACACTTGATAAGGCCCTAAGCTTTTTGAAATATGGAGCCCCTTGTAATCAATTAATTAATTAAATTAATGCCTTTGCTTTTTCTTTAAAATAATTATTTTGGGCCTCTCAGGCAAGTGGGGGGGGGGCCCTAAGCTATAGTTTATGTTGCCTTTAGGTCAATCCAGCACTGACATAGGTAAAACGTGGTCAATTTGTATTCAATTCAATGCGTTTCTACGTTCAATTCTAAAAGATTGGTATCTTTAGATCGTACATGGGTGTCTGTGTGTGTGTGTGTGCGCGTGTGCGTGCGTGTGTGTGTGAGAGAGAGAGAGAGAGAGAGAGGTGCTGTGCTTGTCTGAGTGTTGGTGTAAATTTATGTTTGTGTGTTTTTGTGATTCATTTATTTGGTTTATTGAATTATAACAAAAATAATTAAAAAAATTAATGTGTTAATGGTTTAAAGTGGTTTAAATGTGTGCGTGTAGGCGTGAGTATATGTTAATGTATTTGTATTCACGAATCTACACAAGGATTTGATATTGTTACACTTACAAACACAGGCCAAGGGGTCGACAAAATAAAATGAAAGAAACTTTTTAAAAAAATATATACCAAAAAATACGATTTTTATAAAAAAAAAAGCTTTTGTTAAGTGAAATCGCATCATTTTTTTTAATCAATCATGTTTTTTTGTTTTTTTAAAGATCTTGAGTAACAAAAAAAAAATGTGAATTCAATATTTTTATCAATTGTTTTTGTTTAGCGCAACTTTCATTCTTATAGATTGCTCAGTGTGCAATTAGTCCAATCACTTTTGTGGAACCGTTTGGAAAAACAGGTGGGGAGGGGGGGGGGAAAGGGGGGATATCTGGGAGAAGTTTGTCTTGCTACTTTTTTACAAGCGATTTTTTAAAAGTGTCTCCAGTCTGTCTGGATTCAAACTGGAGGTCTCGAGCCTCCATAATGGAAAGACGACGAGTTAGCCACTTAGCTATTCAAGTACTTATAAAAATGGAAGGTTAAATGGTCTTTTAAAAAGTCTATAATTACTGGTAGTTAATTATTTAGCACGATACCAACAAGGGGAATTTATCCTTCGATTTTCACATATGTCAAAATAATTTGTCCTCTTAAATATTTGTACACGCTATTTCTCTCATATACATTCTGGGATCCAATGGAAACTTTAAACAATTATTTATTATTCCTAACAAAGAACAAATCGATTAAAAAAAAACACCAGTTAGTCAATTAAATATTGCTAATTACTCTTTTTATATCGAAAAAGGAAATAGCCTCTATATTATACGATATTGATATAACACTAAAGTGTGTATACCGTATTCTTCAAATTTTTTTATTTTTTTTAAATTATTGTCTGCTTGTTGTTATTTCTATATGGGATCTAAATCAACGCTTTGCTATATTCTTTTAAAGTTGTAGGTATTTCAACCAGGGGAAAGGTTGCATTCAATAAACAAAAAGGTATTTATCCTTAAATGTTTTAAAATTCCAACAAGCATAAATAGATGCTTATACTTTGAAACATAAAAAAAAAGACATGATTTGTCTGTAATTCTTTGATCCCCTCGTGTCGCATGTGACAGTTTAACCCCAATTAAAGATGGCGCTTCTGTATAATTTCTTTATGACTGATTGCCTGCGCTGCTGCACTACATTGAATTGATTCAAGGGGAGTAATTTGCTAGGCTTTAAAAAAAAAATCGCTCTGGCTCGCTGAGACGCCGTTCAAATTTTTTTTTTTTTTTACGTAAAAAAGAAAAAGAAATTTGAACTCCATCTGATTCGTCACTATGGCAACGACTAATAGAAGCTAGGAGATTTTTTTTAGATAGTTGTTATTGATCCTTTTTTTGTGTGCGCTATTTTGTGAAGAATTGACTAGTTGTAGAAAAGTGACTTTGGTCAAGTGAGATTAACATATGCATATAGTATTGAGAAAATAAAATCAATCTGTAAAGGTAAATTTGGACTAAAAAAATTTCATTAAAATGTTAGTGTCTTTGAGCTCGTGGGTTTGTGAGTAGTGAAGATTAGTAATTAAATTCTGAGAAACTAAAATACACACGCAGTAGCGTCAATTGGGTCGGTGCTATCAGGTGCGGTTAGCTCTGGCTGTCCCGTTTTTCTGAAGCATTTACTTTCAAAGGCTTGAATTCTTCTTTCGGCCTCAACGTTCAGTGTCCAACTTTCACAAACAAATATTACAGAGACCACTAGGAAAGAATAGTTTCATTTTTACTTGGAAGCTGATTCCAAAATGTCCACAGTTCGCTCCTGACACAGCGGGTTTTTATCTCTTCCTCTCTTGTTATGCTTGCCCCTAGGTATTTAAACGGGTCAATTACTTTTAATGTTTGGCCATTCAACAGTATGCAACATCTCGTATTATCGCAACCACAAACTAGTATTTAGCTCTTTTAAGCACTGATTTCCATGCCAACTGCTCTAGTTGCAGTCTCTAGTTCTGAACTAATATCTTGTACGGTTGTACCTGATCTGCATTTTCTCAAATGAGGTCTAAATCATCTGCAAACCTGAGATTGAAGTAATTGCATTAATTAAAATGTAAGAATATTAATATTAGAAACAAACTCAACATCAACTGAGTATGTTTTCTTTATGTTTTAAAGTCTTTTCAACATTACGGAAGTGATTTTACATTACACCAGTGCTTCTCAAACTTTTACTAGTGAACTCACTCAGATATACAAAGTCCTATAAATTTGGAACATACTAGCAGTGTCTTCGAGACGGACATATATTTCACGAATCACGTATGTAGAAAAACAACGTCTAACTCCTTAGCGTGTTGAGATGCTGTGGATGAATGTCAATGCAGTGTGTTTGTTATACATTATTAATGGTGACATACAGAAACATTGCATGATTCTAGAAACTGATGTATGATTTTGTATTAAATGAATGACTTAATTCTATTTCTTAATTTTAATTTAATAACCCCAACATTTTTATCCTAGTCGGATTCATTGTTTACACCATTGCTCAAAGAACTAAGCAATGAGCTAGCCCCAGTGTTCAAAATACTCTTTCAAGCATCGCTTAACCAGGGCAGAGTACCAAAGGACTGGAAAGAAGCTAATGTCACCCCCCTATTTAAAAAAGGAGAAAAATCTGATCCAGGAAACTACAGACCAGTATCACTTACCAGCATCACATGTAAAATACTAGAACACATAATATGTAGCAATATCATAAACCACTTAGACAAACATAATGTTATCACCCCATACCAACATGGCTTTAGGAAATTTAGATCATGTGAAATACAACTAATAGGACTAATTGATGATTTTTCAAAAGGTTTAGATAATAGTGAACAAATAGATGCTATCTTACTAGATTTTTCCAAGGCTTTTGACAAAGTTCACCACCATAGTTTGCTTAAAAAATTAAAATATTTCGGCATTAATGGTCCACTGCATCAGTGGATTAAAGATTTTCTGATAGGGAGAGAACAAACTGTAATAATAAATGGCTCTAAATCAACACCAATAACAGTAAACTCAGGTGAACCTTAAGGAACAGTCTTGGGTCCACTACTATTTTTAATTTACATAAATGATTTACCAAATTGCATTAGTTCAGGAACAAAAGTCAGATTATTTGCAGACGATTGCATAATATATAGAACAATAAAAACAAAACAAGACACAGATATTTTACAAAGAGAATTAGATGAATTACAGAAATGGGAATCAAATTGGAGCATGTCTTTCCACCCAGAAAAATGTCAGTTGTTAAGAGTAACAAAAAAACTAAAACAAATTAATTCCACTTATCTTATTCATGGCAAACCAGTAACACAGACTAAAAACTCAAAATACCTAGGTGTTATAATAAATGAAAAACTGTCATGGAATCCACATATTGATGAAACTATAAAAAAATCCAACAAAGCATTAGGGTTTATTGAAAGAAATTTCTATAAATCAAATAAGAACATAAAACTAAAATGTTATTTAACCTTGGTTAGGCCAATAATAGAATATGCATCCACCGTGTGGGACCCCTCAACTCAAGAAAACATTAAGAAACTGGAACAAACACAAAATAGAGCAGTGAGATTCATAACAAACGAATATTCACATTTGACTAGGGTAACACCATTAGTAAAATCACTAAATTTAGAAAGCCTTCAGGACAGAAGACTCAAAAGTAAAGTAGCAATTATACATAAAACACTGAACCATAATCTTCAAATACAAAAACAAAATTTAATAAAATACTCTGAAAGACACAAAAATAAAGGTACATTCCTCGTCCCATATGCTAGGACAAATTTGTACAAATACTCCTTCTTCCCTAGTGCTATTAGAGCATGGAATGGGTTGCCTGAGCTAGCTAGAAAAACCAGTGACTTGGCAGAATTTAAGTTATTGGTTTAAATGCATGACGCGTAGGACGTAATCATCTTCTTTTTTGAAGTAACGTCTGTAATATATAAGATAAGATTGGTACTCTAGACACAAAATTAACCTTTAATTGACCCTGGCTTTTTTTAAACTTACATATTCTTATAAGTCTATAAATAGTTTCTGTTTGAAACGTAAATATTTCAAGAAGTTTCGTTTTTCATTTTAATGATTCAAATAGATCTACATTTTGATCCTTTACCATTTCATCATAAATTCTGTATTTTGACCCTGACATAGAAACGTAATGACGGAAACATGGCAGAATTGTTTTCGTATTCCAAAGTGAAGCTGGGCTCAAGAGACGAAGTCTACAGGGTACATTGCTTTCCCTTCAAGTCACAGGAAACATTTATAGGTTTAGGATCGTCTAGATTTTAATAACGAAACTTTAACCCTCCCTATCTCCTCAGGTCAGATACGCCTTGGAAGCGAATTTGTCTTTATCTATGGAAGATATTTATGCCGAGCCAGTTTCTGGGTTCAGTTAACCTTGTAACGTATGTAGCCTGTTTCTGGGTTCAGTTAACCTTGTAACGTATGTAGCCTGTTTCTGGGTTCAGTTAACCTTGTAACGTATGTAGCCTGTTTCTGGGTTCAGTTAACCTTGTAACGTATGTAGCCTGTTTCTGGGTTCAGTTAACCTTGTAACGTATGTAGCCTGTTTCTGGGTTCAGTTAACCTTGTAACGTATGTAGCCTGTTTCTGGGTTCAGTTAACCTTGTAACGGATGTAGCCAGTTTCTGGGTTCAGTTAACCTTGTAACGGATGTAGCCAGTTTCTGGGTTCAGTTAACCTTGTAACGGATGTAGCCAGTTTCTGGGTTCAGTTAACCTTGTAACGGATGTAGCCAGTTTCTGGGTTCAGTTAACCTTGTAACGGATGTAGCCAGTTTCTACACCAGCTTTCTTCTCTTATGCTTAGCTTTTTATGTTTAATTCATGGCAGAGACTTCCGAATTGTGAAAGGGGGGGGGAGTACCCAAGTGGAAGCAAGGTGAGAATTTCTTTTTGAAATATAATTTGAAAAAAAAAGGTGAAGAAGCTGCAGATAGTAAAGTTGTGCATAGGATAAAATTATCTTCTTGGCTGTAATAAACCTCAGTACTATGTAATTTACTTCCCTTTTTATTGGATAGGGGTAGCCGTGTCTCAAGATATTAGAATATTTACGTCACATTTCATAATGATTATTAAATCATGTTTTAAAAAAGGTTTGTTTCGTTAGTCATATTCCTACGGTTGGTGTGATGTTATATTACAAAAAGTTAGTGTTGCGTCATTGTACAAAATGTTAGTGTTACGTCATATTGCAAAAATGTAAGTGTTAAGTCATGGTACATAATATTTAGAACTACGTTATATTACATAGTGTCAATGACGTCCAATTAAATAATGTTAGCTACGACAGGAAACGACATTTGTTTCTGTTAAATGTAATGAGAATTGAATTGGAAATGTACGTTGTTACGTATGCATTGAGTTGGGAGTTGAAGAAGTCAGTGTAGAAGACAATGTTCTGTGCCTGTCCAACTTGCTATGTCTTCTTCCTACTAACATCTACCTGTCCAGCAGAAGTTAATGTCTCGAGAATTGCCTCATCGCTTGCTGAAAAACTCAACTGCATTTTTTTACATTAAATTATTCTTTTTACAAATTAAAACAACATTTGAAGCACTGGCGGATCCGAAGGGGAATGGGGTAGGGCGAGTCTTTTTTGTGCAGAAATGCCATGATTTGTGTAAATTCTGAAATACTAATTTATATTAATTTGAAGATATGTATTCAGAAAAGCAAAAGGTTCAAGTCTTCCTTCAATCTTCCATTGATCAGACTGGATCAAACTGTCGCCGTGATATTAATGTGCACACTTAACCGGTGTTGGCCGGCTGCCATGGGTGTTCGAGTTCCGAAACTCTGTTCGGGATCAGAGACAATAGTTTGGTCGAACACCAAATGATTCAAGTCAGAGTCGTTCCAAGTGCCAAAGTGCAACTATAATTTCTAGTACATAAAAGCAGTGAGTAGATCATTTCCGTTCCTTAAAGCTAAAATGTTCAACACTTTTATATAATCCAGTAGATGTGTGCATCCACCAGAGAATATCCTACAGGTTCTTTCATACACACAGGTCAGTTCTTTCCCCCCTGTTCTTTCACAAGACCAGGTCCCCAGCAGTCATACTGGACACGGCTATGGAATTCCCGTCCAGCCAATGCGTACATTTAGATTATGTCAAACAAACATCACACACGCATACAGATCTCCGCCATCTGGTCCAGGCTCTGGTGTATACAAAAGTCTCATCAGATGTAGGTCACGCCTAGTGCTCCATTACATTCAAATAAAACCCTAGAGTTGAACTAGTGTGGGTTATCTGCCCCACTCCACACTCTTCTCTACTCTTCCCTCATTTTGTATAAATGTTTATTTTCAGATAAAAGATTATTTAAATGTTTGCTCTTTCAGACTTCTGACATCTATGAAATCTGTGCCAATCTTTTCAGGACTGAATAGACTTCTTGAATTGAATTGAAACTATGTAGCTAAATACACTTCAATTCTTAAGCCTTTCACTTTACAACATAGAAGATTATCTATGTGTATGTTTGATCATATTTCTGTAATTGAAACTCTTCTTTACCGAAGACTCCGATGGTCTGTAGGACAAAAAGGGTTGAGTGACTCTGAGCTCAAGTCTCTAGGTGTGTGTTGGCTTCATGTGTTTTCGCTCTATTGAATAGCCTGTAGGACTAAGAAGGTTGAGTGACTCAGAGCTCGTCTCTAGGTGTGTGTTGGCTTCATGTGTTTTCACTCTATTGAATAATCTGTAGGACAAAAAAGGTTGAGTGACTCAGAGCTCAAGTCTCTAGGTGTGTGTTGGTTTCATGTGTTTTCGCTCTATTGAATGGTCTGTTGGAATCATTTAGCATTGCACCTTATGACGTACATTATCTTCTTGGCTTATAAATTACAGACGTTCCTTCTTAACAAAAGACAATTACATGCATGTTAATTAGAGACTTAAAACTGCTAAGTCATTGGTTTTCCTCTCTGATTGAAGCAACCCGTTCCATGCTCTAATCGCACTTGGGAAGAAGGAGCACATGTAAGAATTTGTCCTAGCATATGGAATAAGAAATGAGTCTTTATCTTAAAGTTTTTTTATTACGTTGTGTTTTTTTACTTTGTAAATCAATCATCTCATCTGTCCCCTGACTTATGTCGTAGGGGTGCTGTGACAATACCTTGTAAACAAATCCTCCCACTTTTCCCTGTCAGCACCTGTTCTTAGCAGGATATCAAGAGAGAGGCCGGTCCATTCTTTTCCGTAGTCCACTTGCATCTCTTTGGGCAACCCTTTCTTCGTGTTCACTCCACTGTACCTTAAAGGATAACTTTTAACAGCGAGTGATGTTTTACACTAGGACCAAACCAGTTCAGCTTTCGTTTCTTTATAGTATTGAAAAGTCCCTCCTTTTTTTCTCCTTTTTTTCTCCTTTTTTTCTCCTTTTTTTCTCCTTTTTTTCTCCTTTTTTTCTCCTTTTTTTCTCCTTTTTTTCTCCTTTTTTTCTCCTTTTTTTCTCCTTTTTTTCTCCTTTTTTTCTCCTTTTTTTCTCCTTTTTTTCTCCTTTTTTTCTCCTTTTTTTCTCCTTTTTTTCTCCTTTTTTTCTCCTTTTTTTCTCCTTTTTTTCTCCTTTTTTTCTCCTTTTTTTCTCCTTTTTTTCTCCTTTTTTTCTCCTTTTTTTCTCCTTTTTTTCTCCTTTTTTTCTCCTTTTTTTCTCCTTTTTTTCTCCTTTTTTTCTCCTTTTTTTCTCCTTTTTTTCTCCTTTTTTTCTCCTTTTTTTCTCCTTTTTTTCTCCTTTTTTTCTCCTTTTTTTCTCCTTTTTTTCTCCTTTTTTTCTCCTTTTTTTCTCCTTTTTTTCTCCTTTTTTTCTCCTTTTTTTCTCCTTTTTTTCTCCTTTTTTTCTCCTTTTTTTCTCCTTTTTTTCTCCTTTTTTTCTCCTTTTTTTCTCCTTTTTTTCTCCTTTTTTTCTCCTTTTTTTCTCCTTTTTTTCTCCTTTTTTTCTCCTTTTTTTCTCCTTTTTTTCTCCTTTTTTTCTCCTTTTTTTCTCCTTTTTTTCTCCTTTTTTTCTCCTTTTTTTCTCCTTTTTTTCTCCTTTTTTTCTCCTTTTTTTCTCCTTTTTTTCTCCTTTTTTTCTCCTTTTTTTCTCCTTTTTTTCTCCTTTTTTTCTCCTTTTTTTCTCCTTTTTTTCTCCTTTTTTTCTCCTTTTTTTCTCCTTTTTTTCTCCTTTTTTTCTCCTTTTTTTCTCCTTTTTTTCTCCTTTTTTTCTCCTTTTTTTCTCCTTTTTTTCTCCTTTTTTTCTCCTTTTTTTCTCCTTTTTTTCTCCTTTTTTTTCTCCTTTTTTTCTCCTTTTTTTCTCCTTTTTTTCTCCTTTTTTTCTCCTTTTTTTCTCCTTTTTTTCTCCTTTTTTTCTCCTTTTTTTCTCCTTTTTTTCTCCTTTTTTTCTCCTTTTTTTCTCCTTTTTTTTCTCCTTTTTTTCTCCTTTTTTTCTCCTTTTTTTCTGCCTTTTTTTCTCCTTTTTTTCTCCTTTTTTTCTCCTTTTTTTCTCCTTTTTTTCTCCTTTTTTTCTCCTTTTTTTCTCCTTTTTTTCTCCTTTTTTTCTCCTTTTTTTCTCCTTTTTTTCTCCTTTTTTTCTCCTTTTTTTCTCCTTTTTTTCTCCTTTTTTTCTCCTTTTTTTCTCCTTTTTTTCTCCTTTTTTTCTCCTTTTTTTCTCCTTTTTCTCCTTTTTTTCTCCTTTTTTTCTCCTTTTTTTCTCCTTTTTTTCTCCTTTTTTCTCCTTTTTTCTCCTTTTTTCTCCTTTTTTTCTCCTTTTTTTCTCCTTTTTTTCTCCTTTTTTTCTCCTTTTTTTCTCCTTTTTTCTCCTTTTTTTCTCCTTTTTTTCTCCTTTTTTTCTCCTTTTTTTCTCCTTTTTTTCTCCTTTTTTTCTCCTTTTTTTCTCCTTTTTTTCTCCTTTTTTTCTCCTTTTTTTCTCCTTTTTTTCTCCTTTTTTCTCCTTTTTTTCTCCTTTTTTTCTCCTTTTTTTCTCCTTTTTTTCTCCTTTTTTTCTCCTTTTTTTCTCCTTTTTTTCTCCTTTTTTTCTCCTTTTTTTCTCCTTTTTTTCTCCTTTTTTTCTCCTTTTTTTCTCCTTTTTTCTCCTTTTTTTCTCCTTTTTTTCTCCTTTTTTTTCTCCTTTTTTCTCCTTTTTTTCTCCTTTTTTTCTCCTTTTTTTCTCCTTTTTTTCTCCTTTTTTTCTCCTTTTTTTTCTCCTTTTTTTCTCCTTTTTTTCTCCTTTTTTTCTCCTTTTTTTCTCCTTTTTTTCTCCTTTTTTTCTCCTTTTTTCTCCTTTTTTTCTCCTTTTTTTCTCCTTTTTTTCTCCTTTTTTTCTCCTTTTTTTCTCCTTTTTTTCTCCTTTTTTTCTCCTTTTTTTTCTCCTTTTTTTTCTCCTTTTTTTCTCCTTTTTTTCTCCTTTTTTTCTCCTTTTTTTCTCCTTTTTTTTCTCCTTTTTTTCTCCTTTTTTTCTCCTTTTTTTTCTCCTTTTTTTCTCCTTTTTTTCTCCTTTTTTTCTCCTTTTTTTCTCCTTTTTTTCTCCTTTTTTTCTCCTTTTTTTCTCCTTTTTTTCTCCTTTTTTTCTCCTTTTTTTCTCCTTTTTTTCTCCTTTTTTTCTCCTTTTTTTCTCCTTTTTTTCTCCTTTTTTTTCTCCTTTTTTTCTCCTTTTTTTCTCCTTTTTTTCTCCTTTTTTTCTCCTTTTTTCTCCTTTTTTTCTCCTTTTTTTCTCCTTTTTTTCTCCTTTTTTTCTCCTTTTTTTCTCCTTTTTTTCTCCTTTTTTTCTCCTTTTTTTTCTCCTTTTTTTCTCCTTTTTTTCTCCTTTTTTTCTCCTTTTTTTCTCCTTTTTTTCTCCTTTTTTTCTCCTTTTTTTCTCCTTTTTTTCTCCTTTTTTTCTCCTTTTTTTCTCCTTTTTTTCTCCTTTTTTTCTCCTTTTTTTCTCCTTTTTTTCTCCTTTTTTTTCTCCTTTTTTTCTCCTTTTTTTCTCCTTTTTTTCTACTTTTTTTCTCCTTTTTTTCTCCTTTTTTTCTCCTTTTTTTCTCCTTTTTTTCTCCTTTTTTTTCTACTTTTTTTCTACTTTTTTTCTCCTTTTTTTCTCCTTTTTTTCTCCTTTTTTTCTCCTTTTTTTCTCCTTTTTTTCTCCTTTTTTTCTCCTTTTTTTCTCCTTTTTTTCTCCTTTTTTTCTCCTTTTTTTCTCCTTTTTTTCTCCTTTTTTTCTCCTTTTTTTCTCCTTTTTTTCTCCTTTTTTTCTCCTTTTTTTCTCCTTTTTTTCTCCTTTTTTTCTCCTTTTTTTCTCCTTTTTTTCTCCTTTTTTTCTCCTTTTTTTTCTCCTTTTTTTCTCCTTTTTTTCTCCTTTTTTTCTCCTTTTTTTCTCCTTTTTTTCTCCTTTTTTTCTCCTTTTTTTCTCCTTTTTTTCTCCTTTTTTTCTCCTTTTTTTCTCCTTTTTTTCTCCTTTTTTTCTACTTTTTTTCTCCTTTTTTTCTCCTTTTTTTCTCCTTTTTTTCTCCTTTTTTTCTCCTTTTTTTTCTCCTTTTTTTCTCCTTTTTTTCTCCTTTTTTTCTACTTTTTTTCTCCTTTTTTTCTCCTTTTTTTTCTCCTTTTTTTCTCCTTTTTTTCTCCTTTTTTTTCTACTTTTTTTCTCCTTTTTTTCTCCTTTTTTTCTCCTTTTTTTCTCCTTTTTTTCTCCTTTTTTCTCCTTTTTTTCTCCTTTTTTTCTCCTTTTTTTCTCCTTTTTTTCTCCTTTTTTTCTCCTTTTTTTCTCCTTTTTTTTCTCCTTTTTTTCTCCTTTTTTTCTCCTTTTTTTCTCCTTTTTTTTCTCCTTTTTTTTCTCCTTTTTTTCTCCTTTTTTTCTCCTTTTTTTCTCCTTTTTTTCTCCTTTTTTTCTCCTTTTTTTTCTCCTTTTTTTCTCCTTTTTTTCTCCTTTTTTTCTCCTTTTTTTTCTCCTTTTTTTCTCCTTTTTTTCTCCTTTTCGGAACACCCCGAGAGCAAGTTATCAGTGGACACCCCGAGAGCAAGTTACCAGTGGACACCCCGAGAGCAAGTTACCAGTGGACACCACGTGGTGGTCGGCGGGCACTGTCCCCCACGCAATACAGCAAGGTTTCTGTCCAGGGCTTTTGCAAGAGAGGATTTGAGCCTCTCAAGCCCTCACTCAAATGGAGTTTTACGATGATGATGATGAAATAGCATTTTTGTTTTATGTTCTTTTTTTATTTGGAACTATTCAAGTAGCTGAGCTTCAGTAAAGTTATAACAAATTTCTAGTTTAAAATTAGTAGCACAGATTGCAAACAAAATTACAACTTACAGCAACAGCGCATATCAAGACTAGTTGAAAGAAAAAAGCGATGGATGGAATGATCTGGAACAAAAGTTTGTCCAGAGTCAGTCCAGACACAGTTTGCCCAGAAAAGTGTCTTCACCAAGGGGTTGAAATAATTACTTCCAGTGGGAAACGTGATAAAAATATTGAAGACCAACAATTTGAAAACACGCCTGTAATGACACTAACCAACACGACTGTACTCACACTGAGCAATTTGATTACAGAGAAAAAGTAATTAGCCTCTAATTCTAAGAAAAACGATAATTACTTATCTTCTTCAGCCTTTCGAGTGTTCTTAAATCACTTTACTGTTGCGAAACTCAAAATCTTGTTAGACCAAACCATGTCCCTAAAGTTGGACTATTACTATATTTAAATACCTACGAGCTTCTTAGACAAAATATAGACTTATATTGAAATACAGATCTCTTCTACTGCATGGCATGATAAAGTCGATGGCTTTTAACAGTACCGCAGTGTGTTATGTTTTAATGAAACGGTCTTGATAACAGACATACAGGTATGCATATGTTTCTGACCTTAATGACCTGCAGGAAGGACAGAACTGGACTGGACTAATAGAGAATAGTTGATAACCTGGTTAGTTAAAGCGTCTCGTTGTTTCGAAGTGAATGAGCCATGTGATTTAAGTGAATGAGTCATGTGATGGAAGTGAATGAGTCATGTGATGGAAGTGAATGAGTTATGTGATGGAAGTGAATGAGTCATGGGATGGAAGTGAATGAGTCATGTGATGGAAGTGAATGAGTCATGTGATGGAAGTGAATGAGTCATGTGATGGAAGTGAATGAGTCATGGGATGGAAGTGAATGAGTCATGGGATGGAAGTGAATGAGTCATATGAAGGAACATGTAGACCAAAGATCTACTTAAAGGCTTTTAGTTTATTAATAACATGAGTTGCTCAACAATGACTTTGAGAGTTTCTTCTCTGAGTTGCTGAGTGACAAGTGAATGAAAGAAACACTTTGCAAACATGTTTCCTGCTTCTTGTTTCTTCTTTCCCCATCCATGGGCCATTTCACAATATAAACAAGAAAGCAAAAAAAAAAAAGAAAAAGATGAACTCTATAACATTTAGTTGTATCAACTAGTTGGGAGGTCAGTCATAGATTCAAAATTGTAATAGATCTAGACTCTAGACACCCAACAACAACTAAATCTGCGCGATTACAGATATATAGCTGTACCAAATGTTTTTGTTGGACGCAATTTCATTCTTTTAGCCTCTTCTCACTACGTTATGACCCTATCACATGTCTGGACCACTTAAAACGGGCAGCGTGAAAAAGAGTGGGGGGGGGGGGGGGGTCGAAGAAATAATGTTTACAAACTATTTATAAGGTAGAGTGAGTCGATATAAGCTGTGCAATAATAATATTTCATCAAACAGTGCTTTTAACAAACATATTTTAGGGTCATCAAAGCACACAAAAAAAAATTTACTATTACAAGATCCACCTTCTGTGGCATTAAACACGATTGTCAATTAGAGACTGGAGACTCGCTATATTCATCCAGAGGCAAATATACAAAAAATCAATGTCACAAAATGGAATTAATTTATAGTAATACCTGAATACTTCATTCAGTGTATAGTTAATAGAAATGGATTTGGGTTAAAAGTTGGAACAAATCAAAGTGAAGACTTAAAAAGAAACGAAATAAAGTCGAAGATTAAATAAATAAATAAATAAATAAATAAATAAATAAATAAATAAATAAATAAATAAATAAATAAATAAATAAATAAATAAATAAATAAATAAATAAATAAATAAATAAATAAATAAATAAATAAATAAATAAATAAATAAATAAATAAATAAATAAATAAATAAACTGAAGGACACGCCATCATCCAATGGTGCGGCTCAATATTGACACAAATACAGTGTTTGAGACAACTCTGATATCAAGTGAAATTAGCTCGTCAGCTTGGCACCAGTTTGTGATTTTATAAAATAAGAATCAAATAATTGATGATTTAATCAATCATCTCCCATTTCACTTTTGTTACCCTAACTTCTGCTTAAAGACTGTAAAATAACTTTTACTGAAAGAATGTACAAATATATTTTTTAACTTTATGTGGGTTAAATTATGCAACATGAATCTGTAATGGCTTTGTTTTGGTGCACAAAATATTAACACTAAAAGTGAAACAATTTATTGATCACTTCATCAAATATTACCAGTGACAGACTCAGCAAAACAAAGCCAAGACTTGTCACCAGAAAGAACAAACGAAGGCGTTGTCGTAGAAAAATGTAGAAGTACCATCCATGCTTATGAATTAAATAGAACTCCTAATAACTTTGCAAGAACTGGGTCACTACAGAAGTTGACAAAGAGAATAAGAACAAGGCTGAAGTGGGCCAGATAGAAATCAATCATTGAAATGTGAAAACTAGGCTGGACGATAGTAAAGAATAGCTTGAATAGAGCAAGAGGTCTCGAAGAATCTAGCTTGAGAGATCGTTTGAGAATGTAAGTCTAGCTGGAGAGATTGCTTGAGAATGTAAGTCTAGCTGGAGAGATTGCTTGAGAATGTAAGTCTAGCTGGAGAGATTGCTTGAGAATGTAAGTCTAGCTGGAGAGATTGTTTGAGAATGTAAATCTAGCTGGAGAGATTGCTTAAGTATTAAGTCAATTTTGGTGCTCCAATGACTTTCTAACGGTGTCAATAAAAAGAATTAGAATCAGGATGAGAACACAGAGTCTAGATCTATATGTTCCTATAACTAGACAGTAGACACAGTTTTACAATGCTTCATTAAGATCGCGTTTCGGTCCATCAATTCTTGTTTAAAGTCAATTGAGCTTATTCCTGATTCCATTGACCTGAGATATCACTGTCAAAATTCGTAAGAGAGATAATGTCTTGTGGGACATCCATATTGTTAACAGTAAACATTACTGGATGTCGCAGTGGGAGAACCCGATGGCAAGCCACATTCGGCATCAGTAAAGGGGGACGGTAGAGACGTTTGTTACAAGCGAGAGGCTGGCACCACACCAAGTGGAGGGGAGTTAACTCCTCTCTGCTTTCTCCCCCTTGTACAGGAGTTGTCTCTTAGTATTGACAAAATTCTTAACTCCCCGTTCCTGACAGCCAAAGTGGATTCATTTTTTTCTCTTTATTTAGTGTGTTTTCCTTGTCCTGACATATCAACCAATGCGATTATACAACAATATTCCGGGCTCAGGATTACTATATTTCTTTATTACTCTATTTCTGTGTTAGTATTTAAATCTATAAGTAAAAGTAAGTGTTTTTCAAACTGGTTTCCGGGTTAGGATCATATATTCTTAAAGTCGAGTACACAATGATTGATTGCGCAAATCATCAAAGTATTCATCACTTCAATGCAGTGTAGATAACACAAGATTTACGGTAAGTTTTTGATACTGTTCAAGATCTAAAATCTAGATCAATGTATAAAGAAATGTTTTCAGAAATCAGTAAAATGACGCTGTACAATTTTGTTTATATTGAAATTATTATTTTTTTAATTAATTAGTTTAGGTCAAGATCTATCTTTAAATTTAATCTAGATCTAGTTATTACAAGAAAAACAGAAGAAAATTAATTTACACGTTGTTATGACTTTTTTAAAAAATGAAACTATGATCAATGATTTGAGTGTGTGTGTGTATGGACCATGTATTTGTCGTTCCGTTTAGATTTCAATTGATATGTTGGTTCTAAAGTTAGCGTCTCTTACAACGTGAGAAGGAAGTCCTTCTGATGTACAGTTAGGACAGAAGCACGACGGCTACTTGATAACAAGTGCTGGCTGAAGTAGAACACGTGTGAGAATCGATTGATAGATTAAAACCTTTGCCTTTAAACTGTGCCCTCAGTAGTTCTGGTACTAGGCCACCACGTCTCATCAATCACTAATGAGTGTGACTGGAGTCTGAGCGGTGGAGGGGCTGACTGTGATTTGATAGTGTGAATGAAGTGGAAGTATGGAGTAGAGTCTTTATGCATGATTACATAAGTTGGGAGTGAGTACACTTAGTGAATCAATGACGAGTGAGCATATCTAGTCAAGATTAGCCCCGAAACCTGCTAGCGAAAAGGTTCAAGAACTGGTGTATTTAGCAAGCATGGTGTTTCTGTTAACTTTCATGCGCATTACACTTTTCTCTCTCTCTCTCTCTCTCTAATGTAAATACTCCTGAAGCTTATCATACTTGTCTCTCTCTCTCTCTCTCTCTCTCTCTGATGTCAATACCTCTGGAGCTTATCACACTTATCTCTGTGTGATGTCGATACTTCTGGATCTTATCACATCTCTCTGTCATGACAGTACCTAAGTAATTAATCAGAAATCTCTCTTGATGATATAAATGCCTCTGACATTCATAAGATGTATCTCTATACAACCACTTGTATTTATTTGACACCTAAATACTTTATATATTTCTAAAGTGATAAAAACATTGTGATAAATTTATTTTATCTAAATAAACATTGAGATGCTACTTCTTTAAACTCAAACATAAAGTGTATATATCTCACCGTATTACAGTATTGCAACATCTAGTATGAGAAAAAAATACTGTAAACATTTGTATAGTGTGACCATAATAAAGTAATTAGGACTACTTTGGAGTCTGTATGTATCTGATTACACGGGATTATGTTGTTGTTCATTGGTTGTTGAGTTCAACAATGGACATTTATTTACTCTATTCGAGTTACGGCAAAAGTTTAACCTTTAATCAATGACCTTGACAGATCAATATATAGAACACATGTCCATACTGCCAATCAGTGTTAGAATCAAAATTAGAGGCAAGTCGGAGACATTGTTGGGCCAAAAGGTGAGATCTAAAGTGAGCAGGAGTTGAGTCGCAATCAGTGCTGCATGCATAAGCTAAACACCGAGCCCACGCACACCAGGGTCACACACACGGGGACAACACTCACCCGGGGTCACACACACCCGGTCCACAAAGACCGAGGCATCAACATATATATCATATGATCATCGTCAATTAAGATTAGTTGCTTTACATAAGAGCAGGAGGAGGGGGGGGGGGGGGTAGGGAACACATTTGTTTTAATTGCATTTTAATAATTGATCGGTCTTGAGATATTTTTAATTGTCTCTCCTGTTTTTGTTATTTGTTTTTTTTTAAAGGGTGTGCAGGTTAAAGCGAAAAAGTGTTTGAATGCTGTAGCTTGTATTTTACTAAATACTTCTATTTCTTTCTCAGTTTTCATGTCGGAGGGTTTCGATCAGTAATCCTATATCTGAGAAGAACCCCGCAGTGGTTTCCAGATCAAGCAGTTCTCCGTCTAGCTTTTCTTCTATAGGAGGGTTTTGGGGCCAGAGTCTTGTTTCGGGCCACTTGATAGAGTATGAAGCTTTAAAGGACATAGTCAGTATTCTCTGGTGATGCTCCATAGGGGCAGGTTTCGCTAGTCCCGACTTTTAGCTTCCGGAACATATGTTGTCTCATTCTGTTGTGTCCGGTTCTCAGTCGAAAATTTATGCGTTGGTCATGTGGAGATAGCATCCTTTTTCGTGTAATTGGGATGTGAGCTAGTCCAATTCTCATTTATTCTACTCTCTATTATTTTCATCATTTCTTCTGGATAGAGAGGAATTTTCAATTGTTTGTTCATTCTTCCATCTTCCAACGGTGAGAGTAATGGAGCTACGTACCAATTCATTTACAATCTTAAGTACATAACACGATGTCTTCCACTTGACTAACAGACCCTAGAGTAATTGTTTGAACTTAATACTATTTACAATCTTAAGTACATAACACGACGTCTTCCACTTGACTAACAGACCCTAGAGTAATTGTTTGAATTTAATACTATTTCTATCATTGGCCTCCTTCAGTCGTAGGACGACTATGGTTCATCTCAGAGCACACTTCCTCATGTGGCTGTGGAGCCCTATTTTGGAGAGACACTCCCGTCCACAGATAGCGCAGGTTAGGGTCCCCTTGGCTTTTGCTTCGGTGGTAGAGGAGCTGGCCGTTTTTCGGTTTGTGCGTTTTTCTTCCTGGGCTGAGACCCATGTACTTTCACTGTTCATAGCTTTCTTTGTCACTGTCTCTCTCCACCTGTTGCGGTCTAGAGCTATGTCTTCCCAATTGTCAGTATTGATGTTCACTGATTTGAGGTCACGTTTTATTACATCTATGTAACGGAGGTGGGGGCGACCAGTTTTTCTTGTGCCAGTCGCGAGTTGTCCATAGAGGATGACTTTCGGGATGCGCTTGTTCTCCATCCGGCGAACATGTCCAAGCCAGCGCAAACGGCGTTGTCTGAGGGCTGTAAAGATGCTGGCAATACCTGATCGCGCAAGGATCTCAGTATTGCACACTTTTTCTTTCCATGTGACATTCAAGATCCTACGGAGACATATCAAATGGAATGAGTTTAGTTTTCTCTCTTGCTTGGCTTAGGTGGTCCATGATTCACTGCCATACAGCAGTGTACTCATAACGCACGCCTTGTAGACTTCCATTTTGGTCACCGTAGTTAGCTTATGGTTTTCCCAAACTCTTAGTCTGAGTCTAGCGAATGTCGAGGCAGCCTTCCCTATGCGTTTTTTCATCTCCTCTTCTAGGGACAGGTCATCTGTAATTGTGGATTCCAGATAGCAGAATTCGTTTACAGCGTCCAGCTTGTTATAGTCTATGAGGATGGAGGGTGGTGCTGTAGTAGGTGGTCCCATAACATTTGTTTTCTTCGTGCTAATAGTCAAGCCATATTCTTTACAGGCCTGAGAGAAGCGGGACATTAGTGACTGAAGTTCCTCTTGTGTGTGTGCCACTACCGCTGCGTCATCCGCGAATAGCATATCTCTTACGAGGGTGGCTCTGATTTTAGTTTTGGCCCTCAGTCTGGCAATATTTAGGAGTTTGCCATCAAATCTGGAGTGGAGATAGATGCCTTCAGTGGATTTGTCAAACGCGTTGTAGATTAGCAGTGAAAATAGTATTCCAATGAGGGTTGGGGCCAGGACACATCCTTGTTTAACTCCGCTGTTTATACTGAAACTTTCAGAGCTGGCACCGTTGAATTGCACTGTGCCCATCATATTTTGGTGGAAAGATATGATTACATTTAGTAGCTTGGGTGGACAGCCTATTAACTGTAAAATTTTTAAGAGGTTGTAATACTATTTACAATCTTAAGTACATAACACGATGTCTTCCACTTGACTAACAGACCCTACATTAATAGTTTGAACTTAATACTATTTACAATCTTAAGTACATAACACGATGTCTTCCACTTGACTAACAGACCCTAGATTAATAGTTTGAACTTAATACTTTCGTTGCCTCTGATAACACTCTCATTTCTATTAATAGGCAGCACGCACAATTGGACAAAACTATAACACATCTCGTTTACGTGTGGGGAAATTAAAGCATGTTGATGATAAGGGCTTCTACCGCGCTTGATCCGGCACTGGCAAAAGAATGTGACGTTGTTTGTAAAGAGTCTTAAAGGACTGGAGCAAAGTGCAGTTGGGAGGTGTCAGTAGGCGCTATGTCAGTTGAATCCTGGCCCCGGCTGTCAGAGAATCAGTCACTAGATGGCATCCCTTAACATCCTTCTGTTTATAGGCGTCACTGGGTGAAGAAGTAAAAACCTGACTAGATCTAATACAGAGAAAACTGACATTTGCTTTATAGTGATACTATTATAGCAGTATGGGTCGTTGTTGTTTGTTTTTTTTACCATCACAAGAAAAACGTCTCGAGACTCACTTTAAAAGTTTAAGGAAAGTTTTTGTTGACATCAAAAAAAAATATTTAAAAAATCAAAACTCATAATGAACACAAGGACAGGTCAAAAGACCTCTATCATTAAACACTGCCAAATAGGTGTTATTTAGCATTTAGCATTCTACACTCGATAGACCTCTTTAGTACAAATGATGTTTATCTTGCACATTATGACTGTACACGAACTAAAAGCATTTATCATTATATGATTGCCAATAGCATCTATCGTTTTATAGTGACTAAATGGTCTTTAGCTTGTACACTCGTCATTAAATCTTCTAGTCATTTCTTATATACATGTACTTTAAAAAAACAACTTGACAATACGTTAAAAATATTTTCTTTTGTTGATAAAAGATGTATCCTCCAATGAAGGAGTTCAGCTCAACTCAGCAATGACGTCTCCTATATCCAGCAATGACGTCTCCTACGGCCAGCCATGACGTCTCCTACAGCCAGCTTTTATCTCTTCCTCCCCATCTACTCCAAGCACCCACCCACCCACCCACAGGAGATGAGCTCCAGAGATGTGCTCACTTTGTCTATCCATATTGCCGGTAAGAACTGGCTCTGGGGCAGACGATCTTGACAGCACGATTCACACACTCAAGGCTCCTAGTTTCTCTTTACATTTTTGATTAGGCTATTTTTAGTTGCTTGCACGTGGACAGATCCTCGACATCGTTCCATGACCTTTTGTTTTTCTCCCCTCGACAAGCTCACGTCCAAACATTTGAGTGTCACACACAGCACACAATGAACCCCATTGTTTTGTAGGCCAAGTGTGCAATGTCTGGTTCAGTTACAATCTAGGCAGTAGTGAAATCTTATGTCTAATTAAAATCTATGGTATCGATTTCTTTTAAATCACGCGTTTATTCGTATGGGTGCTGCTGCTCCTTCTAACCAGTGAAACTAATGTATATGTGTAGATTTTAAGCTGGTTTGTCAACTTCTGAGACATTTTTAGTTTTTAATGGAGTTTGGTCAGTAAAGTTGTTTATTTTGAGAGTCTGTTAATCTTGTTAGTATGTTTAGTCTCTCATTTATTCTGTGATGTTAAGTCCTGGTACATGCCTACTAGCGTAGCCATTTATTGGCACTGCTTCTTAAAAGCACATATTCATTATTACCTCCCTTTGTTCATAATAAAGATTATATATATAAATTTTTCTTTTTGACAAACTTGTTCTAATGTATTTATGATACTTTCACAATAGTTTTAAATTTAGCGTTTGATTATTAGCTGCAGAGACTTCAAGTGATTCCTATTGGAATTCCTTCTCCCTCAAATCTGTACCTTGTCCTGAAAGATAATTGCACGTGACGGCCTCTATGTTGATGGATTTGTGACCCTATTTCCTTGACGCATAAAGATTATCATCCTGATAGAGACCAGAACATCTCGTTTGCCTCTCCTAAATTGTTTCTAGCAAGAAAATAAAATAGTGTGAGTATGATGACAGTCCGTGTAAAGATGATGCCAACTTTTATTTACCATTGGTCAACATTTGTATTTGTTTTCTCCAAAGCGTCGATTTGTTTTCATTGTCCTAACAGTTCATAAAGACATTCTTAGATACCTCTACTACAGGCAGCGTTTATATCAAGTAGATACTCAACTAATGTTATTCCTTGTCAATGACCTAATCCCAAGCAGTTCATTTTGTGACTGTAGATACTTTGACTACAGGCAGACCGAGGAAATGGTTTGGGAGTTACACTTGTAATGCCATGAAATAAGAGACTGTTGCCTTATAAACAAAAGTTTAAAATAAAACTGCTACGATAGATCATCTCTCTCTCTCTCTGCCTCTCTCTGTGTCTCTTTGTCTCTCTCTGGCTCTCTGTCTGTCTCTCTCTGTCTCTCTCTCTCTCACTTTCTATGACAGGGAGATGTTGTTTGTAATTTATAACTATCTAAAATTTCCAAAACTCAACGAACAAAATAAATAATATAGATTTAGAAACTTTGTCCTTTTGTATTTTATATTATCATTATTATGTACTATACAGCTAACAGTATCCATGGGTAGATTCATTCCCTTCAATCAATTATTCATTTATTTAATTATCTAATTCTTTCTTTCTTTCTTTATATATATAGATAGATAGATAGATAGATAGATAGATAGATAGATAGATAGATAGATAGATAGATAGATAGATAGATTAGATAGATAGATAGATAGATAGATAGATAGATAGATAGATAGATAGATAGATAGATAGATAGATAGATAGATAGATAGATAGATAGATTAGATAGATAGATAGATAGATAGATAGATAGATAGATAGATTAGATAGATAGATAGATAGATAGATAGATAGATAGATAGATAGATAGATAGATAAAGAATTCTTAAGTCGGTGACCTAGAGTATTGAAGAAAGTGTTAGGCCATCGATTGTACTCACGTGGGGGGGGGGGGGGACTTAGTCAAAGCGTTGCTCACTCGATGTCGCTTAGCATTAGTAGAGAGGGCTGGGTAGTGGAAGCAAGAAACAGAAGACATCTCCTCTCTCCTCTCCTCTAAGTTTGGATCGAAAGTCTACATGAAGTTTATACATAACTGAAAATGTCAAGTTAGTACAAGAGGCTGGGAAGACCCCATTCAAACGTAGATCAAATACAAAGCGAAAGAACCCTCACAGTTTTCACTAATCTGGTCAAGATTGGTGACATCCGCCTGGTCAAGAATGGTTAAAGTTTCAGAAAATGACAGATTGCGTGACATCATTAGAAGACTTTCGGTTTAAAAAAAATCTTGTTGATGTATTTTTTTTTAAGGAAAATGTATTCTACAAGAAAAGATTAAATTTAAGAGACAGGGCCGAACAGTTTGCTTCTTTCTATCGCCTCATAGCAGACTAATCACGGGAGCGACTGATCACACTTGCTGTCATGGTATACAATGACGCTGCCTGACGAGTAGATGTGCCTGTCTATATATAGATCATCTTTTGTTTTTAATCGAATGCTTCCCTATCACCTTACAATGGCCTTACATATGACAAGATTGTGTGTCCACCAGTTTTCCTTTTTTTTTTAAAAAAAAATTGAAAACAATTTTTTACATTAAGAAAAAAACATCAAGTGATATCAGACGAAGCTGTCTTACCTTACCATGTCATTAACTTGAAACATGAAGGCTCTCATTACTAGTAAGGCTGCCTCATCTTACCGTGTTTGAAATTGGAAACATTTATAAGGCTCTCCTGACTAAAACGGCTGCTGTACCGTGTTTGTTACTTGAAACATTTATACAGCTGTTCTTGCTGACCTAACAAGAGTAATGTAATTTTACTAAAGTCTTATGGGGAAATTAAATTATACTTTATAACCAAACAAACAAACTAGCAAAAAAAAAAAAATTAAAAAAAAGAAATCAGATAATCATTGCCGATGACGATTAGTGAACCACAGATTGAGAGTAAAGACCTAACGCTGGATAGAAGAAGAGGGGGAAAATCGATTTGTTAGATGGGGGTGGGGGGTATGCGCTAGTTAGTTCTGGGAAGAAACGATTGAGAATCTTCCATTCCGAGATCGATGCTGGCTAAAGGTCAAAAACGTGCCAAGTTTGTGTTCGTCCGCGCGTCATTCAACAAACTTGATTGTCATAGGGAAAAAAAAGCATTTATTTTAGGAAATCATGTTAGAGCCGAGAAAACATGGCTGACTTTCTGGGGCATAAATTATGATAATTTCATTGGATATTCTCCAGTGGTTCACCTTATTTCCCCCCGCTTCATTTGTGTACTATGAGGAAACGGAAGGTGGGGTATTGCTGAATCAGGTGGTTGAAACATATGAATGAGTTTCAGTCTGCGCCATGATTACACTAGGAAGGACTGCACGGGAAAGAGAGTATAGTAATAGAGTTCATGCCTGAGAGTTACGCAGTCATTCAACGAGTAAACATTGTCTCATGTCAACAATAGATTAGAGAGTATACAACTATCTTATGTGGGAACACTTGGGTCAGGACAACTTAAAATCCATTCTTTCATAGTTTTTTTACTTGGTGTGACTTGATATTTTCAAAATGAAAAACAAAACAAAAACCTCCTCTCACAGGACGACAGGGGGGTGGCTGTGGGCAGGATAAGACCCGGGGTTCATTTAACAACAGTCCTACGACCAGCCTTGCTACGTTGTACTGCCAGATGCTGAGATAAAGGTTTGGGTGCACTTTTGAGACTATGTCTGTTACACAGCTCACACTACAGCTGACATTACAGCTTACACTACAGCTTACACTGTAGCTTACACAACTGCTTACACTATACATCTGAGGCATTTTACGTCTCGAGAGACGATCTTTTCCCTTTGGAACTTCTTGTATGACTAAATAGGCCAGTCCTTGATGCACAGCTGCGGTCGCAGGTTGGGAATATGTAATCACCAGGCGCGGTTGCAATTTCACCCTTCTTTCTGCTTCTGTTATGTATGGTATCTGCAATCCGAGACCCTTCCTTTATGCTCTGTCTGCTTCTGTTATGTATTGTATCTGCAATCCGAGACCCTTCCTTTATGCTCTGTCTCTATGTAGATCTATCCAGTGGCACTTTTTCCCAGCTGCTAGAGTTGATTTTGAAGAGCTTCATGTCGCATTTGTATGCATCCGTATACCGTAAAAGTGGGCGACCAGCGGCTCTCCTGCCATCTATTAGATCACCATACAGAATGTCTTGTGGAAGTCGACCTACTGGCATTCTACGAAAGTGGCCAAGCCAGCCAAGGCGTCTGCTGCTGATAACAAAGCGGATGTCAGGGCACCCTGCTCTTCGTAGCACTTCCTCATTGGTTATTTTATCTTGCCACCATATTTTAAAGATCCGCCTTAGGCATCGGAGGTGGAAGACATTCAGCTTTTTTTTTCTGCCATGAGTAGGTTGACCATGTTTCACTTCCGTATAGCAAAGTGCTCATCACACAGGTCCGGTAGACTAAGGCTTTAGTATTGTTAGTCAGCAATATGTTGTCCCACACTTTTTTCTGCAACCGTGACATGGTGGCCATTGCTTTGGCTATCCTGTTGTTAATGTCTTTATCCAGTAGAGCACTGTTGGATATGATGGAGCCAAGATAGCAAAAGTGATCAACAATTTCTAGTGGTTGGCCATTAATGCTTACTTGAAGTGCCGTATATCTGTTCTGATCTAGTATCTTAGTCTTGTTTTGACTAACATTTAAGCTGAACTTCTGGCAAGCAGCAGACAGTTTGTCAACCAGGGACTGAAGCTGAATATCAGAATCAGCCACAATAGCTGCATCATCAGCACACAGGAGTTCCCTGATAAGTAGCTTCCTAACCTTGGTTTTGGCCCGCAGCCTTGATACATTAAATAGTTTTCCAAAGGATCTTGAATGGAGAAACACACCTTCGTTGATGTCGTTGTAAGCATAATGCAGTACACAGGAGAAGATTATGCCAAACAGACACCACTGCTAACCTCAAAAGATGCTGATTGGGCTCCATTAAATGAATTTGACAGTAAAATTACGTTTCCTCGTGAAAGCACTCAATGAACTTCAGTAGTTTGGGAGGGCAACCTATATCTCTTAGGAGTTTGAAAAGGCCACTTCTGCTGACCATGTCAAAGTCTTTAGTCAGATCAACAAAACGATGTAAAGGGGTCTGTCTCTCTCTCTCTTCCTCACTCTGAATTTCTCCTGCAGTAGTCGTAGAGAGGATATCATGTCTATGATGGATCTACCACTCCTGAATCCACACTAAGACTCTGGTAGACTCTAGAACAGGGGTTCTCAGCCTGTGGGTCGCGACCCCTTTGGGGGTCGATTGACGATATGCCAGGGGTCGCCAAAGACCATCGAAAAAAATGAATTGTTATTGTCTATTCTTCTATTGCAGTATGTGTGAGCGGGGGGGGGGGGGGGTTCGCAGATGAGTGGGGGATTGTAAAAAGGGGTCGCCGAGCATAAAAAGTTGAGAACCGCTGCTCTAGAAGCTATCACTTGCAGCCTGAATAGTGCCACTCTAGCAAAGATTTTGCCAACTATGCCGAGGAGAGAGATACCCCTATAATTGTTGCAGTCACTATGATGCCCTTTGTTTTTATATATTGTGACTACATTTGCGTCACGCATGTCCTGTGGGACATGATCTGCTTCCCAGCAGCGGCAGCGGCAGGGAGCAGGAGTGATTCGTTAACCTTAACTACTTCCACTGGGATGTAATCACTCCCTGGAGATTTTCTATTTTTCATGCAGTTTATTGTTTTTGTGAGATCACCAAGGCTCGGAAACTCATCTAGGCACTCAAATACTGGAAGATCTGATAGAGAAGGCAGTGCGACATCAGCTACTGTATTCTGTGTGGCATGGACATCGAGGTAGTGTTCTGTCCATCGTTCTAGTTGCTTGTTTTGATCTGTAATTCTTTCTCCAGATTTTGATAGAAGGGGTGCAGGCTTGAACACTGTTGGGCCCAGGGCCGCTTTAATGCCCTGCGTAAACCATGACACTATACATCACACTACAGCTTACACAACAGCTTACAGAACAGCTTACACTTTACGTCACACTACAGCTGACATTACAGCTGACATTAAAGCTTACAATACAGCTTACACTACAGTTTACACTACATCTTACATTACAGTTTACTCTACAGCTTACATTACAGTTTACACTACACCTGACACTAAAGCTTGCATTACAGCTGACATTACAGCTTACTCTACAGTTTACACTATACCTCCCACTACAGCTTACACGACAGCTTACAGAACAGCTTAAACTTTACGTCACACTACAGCTGACATTACAGCTCACACTACAGCTGACATTACAGCTGATATTACAGCTTACAATACAGCTTACACTACAGTTTACACTACATCTTACATTACAGTTTACACTACAGCTTACATTACAGTTTGCACTACACCTGACACTAAAGCTTGCATTACAGCTGACATTACAGCTTACTCAACAGTTTACTTTATACCTCACACTACAGCTGACACTACAGTTTATACTACAGCTGACACTAAAACATACACTACAGCTGACATTACAGCTTACTCTACAGTTTACACATTACACTATGCCTTACACTACAGCTGACACTACAGTTTATACTACAGCTGACACTAAAACATACACTACAGCTGACATTACAGCTTACTCTACAGTTTACACATTACACTATGCCTTACACTACAGCTGACACTACAGCTGACACTACAGTTTACACTACAGTTTACACTACAGCTGACATTACAGCTTACTCTACAGTTTACACTATACCTCACACTACAGCTGACACTACAGTTTACACCACAGCTGACATTACAGCTTACTCTACAGTTTACAATATACCTCACACTACAGCTGACACTACAGCTTACACTACAGCTGACAATACAGCTTACTCTACAGTTTACACTATACCTCACACTACAGCTGACACTACAGCAGACACTACAGCTTACACTACAGTTTCTGGCACTACTGTTCCCACCACAACTCTCACTGCACCTGACAGCTAACTACACAATCTGATACAGAATGCCTTGCGTGACTGTCAGTTTATTGCACAAGAGCACCAGCGACAGACGACCATCAACACACTTTTGGCCCAAGTCTCGTGTGCTTTGTACAATACATGTACTCCCTAGCAAGATTTCCATCAGTTCTGTTTCATACTCTGCCTCCCCCTTCCCTTTAACGGCTAAATTTCATGTCTCTCTCTCTCTCTTTCTCTCATTCTCTCTGTCTTATAATGGCGCCTGCAAGCTATTCGTAATTACCCCGCGGCTCAGGTGTTGCCCGCGGGGCGCTTGCTGCGAAATTCTTCAGACTGGCCCTTCTAATGTCCGCCATCTATTGATTCATCACAATGGTCAGAGCTTTCACCGAAATGTCCAGTTAGTGTTCAGATGAGATGGAGGGTGGATGCTGGTCTGCTGGTAATCAACTCCCTTGGGTATCTGCCACTTCCCACAATGTCAGTGCTCCTTGTCCAGGTCTAATTAAGGATATATTTCTTTCTAAGCTTTTTCTTCCTGACATCCGTTTTAATGTGTTTTAATGTGACAAAGCGGGGAATAACTCTTTTTCTATTATTAGCACCATATTGAGCTGAAGTATATTTTCTGCAAACAATTAAAAATATTGAGGAATGTGTTCGTTGGAAAAACTGAATATTAATTGGTGAGTAAAAGACTTTCTTTTTTCATACTTTAATCTCTGTAACATTACTCTTTAAGATGTCACGTCGTTGTTTCTTAGTGTGTGTGTGTGATCCTATTTCTGCGCTTTGACATGGGTGCCAGATGAAAGTATTTACAGCCTAAGGGATGTTTGCGCTCTCACCCCTCACCTTGTCTTTATTTCACAGTGATATGTTCAGAGTAGAAAAATCCTGTGTAATGTAACAGCTTGTTTGGGATTTTTTAACACCCAAGAATAATGTCTACACAAATTGTTTCGGTTTCCAAATTAAAAAAATCTTCATTTAAATCGCTGCTCTTGAAATTTTTTTTAAAGCGTAAAGTGCTCTGTCTAGCTAGGTTAGGATTAGTACAGTCTAGTTAGGCTAGGTTTAGTAATGTGTTCACCCTGCAACCCTCGATTTTAAAAAATAATAATAGTAAAATAATGGAACGCCTTTTAAAAGATGCGTGTATCCAGTTGTTCTGTGTATCCAGTTGTTCTGTGTATCCAGTTGTTCTGTGTATCCAGTTGTTCTGTGTATTCAGTTGTTTTATTTATTCAGTTGTACTACATACCAATTTATGTATATACATATATATTTTAGATTTTTAGATATTTTAGATTCGGGTGCTTCAAGTCGAAGCCTTAACTGGCACCATTACACAATGACTATAACAACACTTTTTCCTTAACTAAACACTTGGCACATTCAGAGTATAAGGCAGCACACTTTGCTTGTTTTTTTAATAGATTAATTCACTTCGTGACCTACTAGTTAATTATTCCAGAAGTTCGTTTAATACCAATTCAGGCCTCGCCGAACGTTAGGGTTCCTCAATACAAATGTATTTAATTGGGGATAAAATGACGGTGTTGAAGTGACCGGAAAGAAGTGACCGGGGATAAAATCGCCAACATGTTTTGAAATATAGTAAGGCTTGTCTTCGAGTCCGAAGATCAATGAGGAATGCAGTATTACTCGTGGATATGCAGCACCAGCTGTGACCAACATATTTTGCTACAAGTTGCGCAGGCATAACATAACGAGGTTATAAAGACGCTTGATGGATTATCTTTTGTTGAAACAAAAACGTTATCCTCTTGAACTAGTCAATTCTTGGTAGGCCCTAGCACACCGACTTTCTAAATGTATCAAAGCTATTCCTTACAGTGACTGCATACTAGCAGATACATTTTTAACATTCCCCAGAAGATCACGTCAGTGGTAATGAAGAGTTACGTATTATCTCTCTGTTCTTTTTTTTTCCCTTATCTTTCTTTCTTTCTGTCTGTCTGTATGTCTTACAGTTTTGCACAGGTATCTTTTCTATCATAAAAGTCTTGAATTACTGCTTGTCTTTCTGCATTTAATTGCAGTTGGTGTGTAAGCGTGTTTATACATTTTTTTCAGCTTACCACCGCACGTCATTACACGTTCAACTCAAGTTGAAAACTAATCGACTTTGTCAACATGACTGTCTGCTGAGAATTTACAAATCATTCAATAATAATAGCGATTTCTAGCGACTAATTAACAAGGAACTGATTAGCAATCTCCCTGTCTGTAATTAACGTAACTAAGATTTTTGGTAACGAATGACCAAGTGTAATTAGATTGAGTCATTAGTCCACGTTATGGATAAAACAAATTGGAGTAGCCTGCGGACACTAAAATATTATGATATGCCCAAATGTTAAATTCAGTCACAGCTTGTCGTAAATAGTTTGCTTAGACAATTTTTAGGGAGCTTTTTTTTTTTTGGTGGGTGGGGGTGGGGGTTCGCTGTACATGAAAAATGTCTGGACTTTACAAAAAAAAAAAATTGGCTAATTTTTGGTGTGTGACAAAACTAAATCTACAGACATATGCATTAACTTGTTGGCAAGGTCAAGTGTCGACCAAACAGTTGCGACCATTGGAACAGCCTCTTTAAAAAGTGACAAAAACCATATACACAACGCTAACAAATTTGAATGAACTTTTTCTACAAAATTGTCTATATATGCGAGAAAATACATTGAGGAAAGTTTGCTTTGTCGTTGGGAGATTGAATATTGTGTTTCTTATCAGCAGCTTGTTTTCAGCACAGGTCTGGAGTACTAATAGTCCGTTGCTGTTGCACTGACCTATCCCGATTTGCCTAAGACTCCTTTCCAGATATGATGGTCAGAGCCGACTCTTGAGTTGAAGTTATCGAGAATGAGTAGCTTATCTGTTTTTGGTATATCAAGTATGATGGACTTTAGTTTTTCGTAGAACTTTGCAATGACTTCATCTGGGTTGGTCATGGTGGGTGCGTAACAGCTAACAATGAAAATGTGTTTCTTTTTGTAAAGGCAGCTTTAGGGTCATGAGCCTGTCACTAATTCCTTTAAAAGGCCGACTAGTTTAGATACTAATGATGTTTTTAATGGCAAAGCCGACTCCAGATTCACGTCGAGCTTCTGCCGCTCCAGAAGAAAGTATATCCAGTTCCTCTTTCGCAGAGTTTACCTTCGTCTGCAAGCCGAGTCTTGCTAGTCTATGGTGTTAGTGTCACAGACTTCCACATAAGTGATTTGTTTTATAATGTACTTAGAATAGCTTTTGGAACTAATTCGAATTTCGTAATGGTTTCCATGTGAGATTGTGAGTGATTCGCAGTGTGTAGCCGCGTATGTCTCAATATGTGGACTAATGGGCGGTGATTGATTTAAGATTTCGTACACTCCAAAAAGTGCACATAAAAAGTGTTCAGTCAATGGAAACGTCTCTGGGAATTCATCGACTTTCCAATCATCAAAACAGTTTATGACTTTAATTTCCAAATAGAATGCTTTATTTCATCTGCGAATTTACTGAAAAATATTTTTTTACACTATAGTTTCAAAATGTGTACACCTCTTCAATAAAAATGTCTGTTTCGATGTCTACTGGGGACACATTGACATGATAAACAGTTAGTTGGGGTACCACAAGTGATCCGGCATCCTGTTTCCTCTTTTTTTCCATTATGTATCCAGGATCCAATGTGTCTCATCCAGTGTAAACTTCCTCATCTTAGAACTTGTGATACCAAATAACTTCATATTGGTCGTTTCTTTTGAAATCTGCTGAGTCCAAGACCTACAGGCATACAGGCATACAGGCATACAGGCATACAGGCATACAGGCATACAGGCATACAGGCATACAGGCATACAGGCATACAGGCATACAGGCATACAGGCATACAGGCATACAGGCATACAGGCATACAGGCATACAGGCATACAGGCATACAGGCATACAGGCATACAGGCATACAGGCATACAGGCATACAGGCATACAGGCATACAGGCATACAGGCATACAGGCATACAGGCATACAGGCATACAGGCATACAGGCATACAGGCATACAGGCATACAGGCATACACAAATGTTTCACTCAAAAAGATTGTCATAATATAATCTTTTATCCTGGGAGTTACTTTTTGTTCAAGTCTACGTCTACTTGGGCAGCAAGAATCTCTACAGATCAAATAGGAGATTTTGAGCATGTCCGTGAGGATGTATGTGTATGTGAGTAGTCTAAGGCTTTTTGAGATTTTTGTGTTCGCCTTTGCGACCATGTAAACATACACACACACAAATCAAGTGTAATCTAATAAAACTACTGTGACTAACGACTAAATACAGTTAGTCAACAAGACCTGGCTTCAAGATCCTCCCACAATCACCCACTCCCAGTTAACCGACATTAAATAAGTAACTCATTTTTAAACTAGCGTCACGTGATTAGAACGGGCCAACCGTCACGAAGTGAGTAAAATTGACACAAACAAGTGATCGGGCAGAGCTGAGGAGATCTCCTGCGGATCTCACGTGACTTTAAACTTCAATGAAGAAAATTGTTTAGCCTGAGGAGCTGGAGTGCCAGATTGGAGGGAGGGGCGAGCAGCGAAGTAGATCTACTTGGGAAAATGTTTTAGAGGGCTGCATTTAGTACAGTGAAGATATCGAATGACGCTTTGATAGCCGTTTTATTAGCGTGAAGGTGGTGTGGTGTTTTATTGGCGCTCTGCTAACTCAGATTTTTAAAAATTATCTTTGCATTTCATTTTACAATAATTCTCTCCCTTTATGTCGGGATAGATAACACAAGAGAGTATAATAAATGCTAGAGAGATCTACATTGCTCATATATATTTACAAAGCTTATAGGAACTCATTCTGTCTGGTACAATGTATATACACGTTATTTCTCGCGCGCCCATTCTCGGATCAAGTTGAAACCTGACACATTTATTTGTTGTACCTAACAAAACTTGAATCCATCAAAAAAAGTTACTAGTTAGCTAATTAATTATTGTTAGTTAATTATTTGTTTGGTATTGAGGAAAGGATATAAATGCTACATATTGGGAGTTATGCGTAGTTATTTCCCTTACTACGTTATAATGTTTTTTCTTCCACTTCCTGTTCTCTGATCAAGTTAAACTTTTACACGATTATTCTCTAAGTCAACATATGAATCAATCGAAAAATTAACAAATTATTTAATCAATTAGTGATAATCAATTAATTAAGTTTTATGTAGAAAAAGGGAGCTTATCCTGCATAATTGAGATCTATGGCAGTTATTTATTCCCCTTTGTTTTTTGTTTTTTTTTGTTTTTTTTTAATTTTTAATTTTTTTTTTTTTATTTAAAGAGTTAAGGTTCATAAAATGATGACAAAGACAAATAGAGTAAAGTGCGAAGTTCGAATAGCCCCGATTTGTCAAGAGGTTCGAACAGTTCACTTTTTATTGCTAAAATTTTTTTATTTCAATGTTTATCAAATTACTACTATATTGCTACTGCGCATGCACCTTTTCTCTTTACTTCCAACACATACTATTTCCTTTTCCTTGTAAAGGCTAAGTTCATGGTTAGGTCAAACTCAGGAGGTGTGGAGTTATTCTTTTTTACTACCCGGTAGTGAAGGAAATGGGTAATGGGCTTAAGGCTATTTTTAAGTCTGATTGCTCATCAGCTTAAAGAGACTATTTGAAGTTGTGGAGGGTGGGAAATGGTGCAATGGATGGTGTTCTTGCGCTGGAGTAAAAAGAAAATGACTTTATAGTTAAAATTAAATATTAAAACATGTTTTTAGATATATTTTCTTTGATCTGTTCGAACCTTCCATCATCCCGATCGAGCTTACTAACTGGGGAAAAATCCGCTCGAGGAAAAGTACGCTTGGCGATACTTACCCTACACCTCTTTGACTTCGTATTTAATTTTAACTAAGCCTAGTGATACATTAAATCCAATCTATTTTCATAGAAAAAAGGACGAGGAATTCAGAGATACTATCAATTTTTTCATAGGTCAGACCGTTACCGTGCTATAAAAATCCAAATTTGAAAATTGATGCCAGCAGGCTTAATGCGCTCGAACTTCGCACTTTACTCTACATGCTTCTTGTTTCTTTTACCTCGTGTTGGACTTGGATTGAACTGACTCTCTACAAACACAAGAAAATCTGTTTGTATTTCTTTTCCTGAGTTTACATTTGGACGAACGGATTCATTATTTTACATTTCGAAATCTGGTTTTAAAGGATCCATTTCTTAATCTGGCACCACTAGCATGTCTTAGAAGCATTTATCTTCCGTTTGAACCCTTAGATCTTAAAGGGACGCAAAGTAGCTGGCTAATGGTGCGGTATGCGATCTTGATGTTCATGGGTTCAAACACTCCGCTGCTCTGTGGGAGGTTGGGACAAGGATTTAAGAATTTTTAATTCTGTAGTAACTTCCAAAAACATGTCAAACAAGGGTTTTAACTTTAATTGGCAAGTCGCCTGTAGATTTAGGCGTTATCGCAACAAACTGTCATTCCATTGGGATCAGGTCATTTTTATTGCACATTGTTTTTCCTCGTACATAGAAACTTCTAAAACTTCTTTTTCTTTTTCATTCCACCAATGGGCGAAGCGATACATAGAATGTGAAGCAATGTGCAGAGGTTAAAGATCAAACCAATGTCCGAACTTGCTCACACCTAACTAATGACTGTCAGGTTTGACTTCTCGCAACACAAACAGGAAATGACATTTCTACAAAAGTAAAGACGTGCAAGCATTGTAGACTTTGTATCGTTGTAACAAAGTTGTAGGCCTGATAAACACACAGACATCTATCGTTGTAACAAAGTTGTAGGCCTGATAAACACACAGACATCTATCGTTGTAACAAAGTTGTAGGCCTGATAAACACACAGACATCTATCGTTGTAACAATGTTGTAGGCTTAATAAACACACAGACAAACATCTATCGTTGTAACAAAGTTGTAGGCCTGATAAACACACAGACAAACATCTATCGTTGTAACAATGTTATAGGCCTGGTGTACACACAGACATTCATCTATCGTTGTAACAATGTTGTAGGCCTGGTTTACACACACACACACACACACACACACATGTATTACAGCAACAAACTAGCAACATGACAAACCTAGCGTTGTTTAAAAGACATTTGTCTTGACCTGTCCTTAGCGGCTCTCTGTCTGGACGTGGTCACTAATGGCGTGAGCCTAGAAACCTCGTTACCTGACACTTTAAGAAGGTCAGTAGCGTAGATCATTTGGAAAGCTTGGAGAGTTGTTTCTCATTAGCCGAGGAACATTCGTTCACTTTATTGGGGGGGGGGGGGGGGTAATGTGATACTGTGGGGCGAGCCGCAGAAATGGGAAAGTTGAGCATTATTACAAGTAAAGTAGGGCGATCAATGCGAACATTGACTTAGTGACGTTTCCTAGACCTGGTTTTTAACTTTCTTTTCTTGTTACGAATATTTTTATCTCTTTTCGTTTTCTGTCTTGTACACCTCTATATTCATCAAGGATTCCTTGTTGTAATTAAAAGCCTTCAGGTTAGAGTAAATTAAAAATTAACCTTATTTTTTTTTTTTTTAAATACAAATATAATTTGGGAAATCCCCCCTTTTTTTTTTAGCAATCAATCTCTTTACCATTTGTAAATGATGATAATAATCAAGCTTGTCTTCGAGTTCGAAGATTAATGAGGAATGCAGTATTTCTTGTGACTCCGCAGCCCCAAGCGTATTTATCGTAATATTATCTTCATGTTAAACGATATCTTTTGTAATCGGCCTGTTTTGATCTCAGCATAAGACGTCAACGGAACCATGGTCAAACGATATTGGATGTTCGACCGCTTTGACGCGCGCAAAATGTCTATTTTTTAAGAACATTTTGAATAATTTTTTTTTTCTGAAAAATATTCTAACAGGAATTTATAGGCCCTAAGTACATTGTGACAAAACCGATTTAGTCCTTGACAAGAAAAGATACTCCACATATTGAAAAATTAATTTTAAGATTTAGGCTTTGAAGGTCGCCGCCGAAAAAACATTTCTACGAAAAATAATATTTGAAAAAAAGTTCATTTATAAGTGATTAATTTTGTTCAATGCTTCGTTTGGTTACGGAACTATAATTCAAAGCGCTGAAAGTGGAAATCCGTGAGGAGAAATTAATATCGCCCCTACCGCCCCCCCCCCCCCCCACCCCTGGATCCGCCAGTGCTTCAAACGGAATTTCTATTTCTTTGATCAATAAAATAATCTTTTCGCAGCTTATCTAGATACATTTTGAATGTTGACCTAATAGATACATTTATAAGGCTTACCATAGAGATAATAGATAAATTTAAAATGTTAACCTTATCGATAATTTTAGAAAGTTGTCCTGTAATACATTAAATAGGTTAACCATTACTTTATAGAGACATTTATAACGTTGTCCGAACATAAATTTAGAATGTTTACCTAATGGATTACTTAAGGAAGTTGACCAAATTATTTTCCTAATTTTAGAAAATTGACTTATGGATAAATGTGGAAAGTTGCCCTTATGGATAAACTTAGAATGTTGACCTAATAGATACATTTACAATATTGATCGTACGGTTGAGCTGTAATGTTTATCTTGTTTATTCCAACTCTTCTTCTCTGCCCCTGGACTACGATCTTGATTATTCAAACTCTTGTTCTCTGCCCCTGGACTACGATCTTGGTTGTTCAAGCTCTTGTTCTCTGCCCCTGGACTACGATCTTGGTTGTTCAAACTCTTGTTCTCTGCCCCTGGACGACGATCTTGGTTGTTCAAACTCTTTTTCTCTGCCCCTGGACTACGATCTCGGTTATTCAAACTCTTGTTCTCTGCCCCTGGACTACGATCTTGGTTGTTCATACTCTTGTTCTCTGCCCCTGGACTACGATCTCGGTTATTCAAACTCTTGTTCTCTGCCCCTGGACTACGATCTCGGTTATTCAAACCCTTGTTCTCTGCCCCTGGACTACGATCTTGGTTGTTCAAACTCTTGTTCTCTGCCCCTGGACTACGATCTCGGTTATTCAAACTCTTGTTCTCTGCCCCTGGACTACGATGTCGGTTATTCAAACTCTTGTTATCTGCCCCTGGACTACGATCTTGGTTGTTCAAACTCTTGTTCTCTGCCCCTGGACTACGATGTCGGTTATTCAAACTCTTGTTATCTGCCCCTGGACTACGATCTTGGTTGTTCAAACTCTTGTTCTCTGCCCCTGGACTACGATCTTGGTTGTTCATACTCTTGTTCTCTGCCCCTGGACTACGATCTCGGTTATTCAAACTCTTGTTCTCTGCCCCTGGACTACGATCTCGGTTATTCAAACCCTTGTTCTCTGCCCCTGGACTACGATCTTGGTTGTTCAAACTCTTGTTCTCTGCCCCTGGACTACGATCTCGGTTATTCAAACTCTTGTTATCTGCCCCTGGACTACGATCTTGGTTGTTCAAACTCTTGTTCTCTGCCCCTGGACTACGATGTCGGTTATTCAAACTCTTGTTATCTGCCCCTGGACTACGATCTTGGTTGTTCAAACTCTTGTTCTCTGCCCCTGGACTACGACCGCTTCAATCGAAGGTCAATTCGTGTCCTATGCTCGGGTAGGTCGTTACACGTATGTTAAGTAGTTAAATAAAGCAAGTGGGGATTTCCTTAGGCCAAGTTTTGATGGACTGAATGTGAGCAGCTAGTGGTGGTAGACAAGTCTCGTGAGCTGAACAGCTCATGCAAACATAGACTTAAAATTATTAGGTTTCTAAATACATTTCAGTTTTAAGAACTAATTGGTTGCATAAGTTGTGTCCCATTAATGCTTAGTGCATTAGTTGTGTCCTAATAATATTATGCTCTAGTTGTGTTCTGTTATTGAAAAGTGGAGGACCTGTGTTATTTAATAACATTTTAGTGTTCTTGTGTCTTTTAAATTCTACATAGTACGTTGTGGGGACGGAGCCTACTCCACAAGTATGAGAATCACTGTTGAATAGAAAAGGTGGCTGTCAGGATACGTCTAAATAACGTTGATGTCTATGGCGTGTCAAGTTTGTGCAGAAAACAGGATTCATTAGCCAGATTTTTTAATGAGGTCATACAAAACAGTTGCTCTGGATTTTACTTTTAGTCAACACTTCAAGCTAAAGTAAGACTCGAGTCACTGGATTTCTTATGACATGTGATGCCAGTAAGTTTTTAGATGTAGTCTGATCAACTCAAAAATATATCGAGAACATTTCTAGAAACGTAAATCTTAACAGGTACAAAGAAGAAGCAAGAAAGTTTTTTTTATTAAAATCCATTTAGCAGTTTAGCAGGGCTTTACCGGACGTAATATTTCTTAATTTCAAACTGAATGATTAAATGACATAACTCATTTGGATGGAGTAGTATAATGTTATAAAAAGTTGTAAGGTTATGTTTAATTATATATATATATAACATAAGATTCTAAGCACATCATATATATATATATATATATATATATATATATATGCTTTAACTTATAAAGTTGTTTTTTTGTCTGGTCTATCTCATCAACTAGACGAAACAAAAACATCTGAAAACCTAAGAACAAAAAGATGTTTTTGTATTCTACATAATTTTTATTGAATATTTCCATCGAGATTTTTTGTTGTTATTTTTACTCTGGAACCTAGATCAATGGGGGTTTTTTTTTTAATGCTACGGCTCGATCTTTTGATTGGCCACGAGTGTTTTTGTGAAACATTATATTCGATAAAATACACGTTATTATTAAATTGGACTTTCATTTCAAATTTTACAGTACTGCCAGGTATACCAATAATGGTTGTAATAAGTAAAAGATAATGTTTAGTATAATAGGATTTTTTTTCGATCAAAAATTAATTCAATTACTTATTTCAAATTCAGTTTGATCTTCCTGGGCTTATCGGTCTGAAATTAACAAAAAGAGACAAGAAAGCATTGAGTAGAGAAAGAAACTTTTATTTTAAAAATGAGGAAATATTTGTCACTGCC